>OY755210.1:23532920-24132920 GCA_963576765.1 Draba incana | reverse complement strand
AATTTTGGTTTTGGGATGTTACAAATACTGTTCCACATAACATTTAGCTTGTTCTACATATACTTTATTAAATATTTTACATTGTCATAATTTTGTAGAATATTGATGTAATTTTTGAGAAAATAAAAATTATGATTAAATTCACAATGACGTTACTGCTTGTGATTATTAATTACTATTTTCAATCCATAATCCAAATCTGAATCGGGTGTAGACTTTAATTATTGAACATAATCAATGAACAAATTTTTGCTTTCATCATTTTAAAATCGTTGAAACCAAATAAAATGTTGTGCACAAAGCAAGTTAGCTAGTGTTATTTTAGCAAAAGTTAGTCTTGAATAAAGTAGATTTTAAATACTTACTTTTTATGGAAAAACAAAAATTTCGAGTCCTGATTTGTACAGTCTAAAAAACATTAGGTTCTCATGTTTAACCTATGTAGTTTACTTAAGAGTTGAGCCAATATTTTTTTTGAGTCAAACAAATATTTTGGGTCGCAATCTTGTCTTGGTTCTTCCTGTAAGAAAATATAATTCGATCTAATTTTTTTCTTCTGGTTGAATCTTTTCTTCGTTCTTCTTTCAAGGTAACATCTCTGTGTTTTTTGTGTCTGGTCTAAATGTTCACTCGGTTCTTCTTCAACATTTATTAGTTCAACTTAATATTTAGCTTGCTCAACTTTGTTCAACATAACATTTAGCTTGTTCAAATGCTTGGAGTTTGATAGCATCGAAAGAACCTGTTAGTTCTTTCTTTTCAGCTTGTTTAAAGTCTCCATCTTTATGAATTCTTTCTTTATTGACATTCTCACTGGAAATTAGAGTGTGCAACAATTTTTTTTCTTTTTATTGCTATAACAATTAACTTTTTCCCCTAATTTTTTCATTTCATTTGTTCTCTCAACCTATTTAAGCTCCTCTTGTTTCCATCTTAATTTGCAATTTTTTCGTTTAGTAGTATTTCATCTTTCAGGTCAAGAAGAGGAGAAGGTTTTACCTGGATTGTTCTTTTGATTTGTACCTGACTTGATCATGCATAATTTTCTTTATCAATTAGCTTGAGTTTCACTTAAGATAAACCAAATTGAAAGTTAGAATTAATTCCTTGATTGTTTCGTTCGAAACTTCTATGAGATTCATGTCAAAAAAGAAACATAGCAAGATTGTGAAATCTGAGTTATTGAATCTAGTGTGTGCTCATTGGTGTGGAATATATATATATATATATTTTTTTTTTTGTAGAGATGTTCTTACTA
Organism: Draba incana; assembly: GCA_963576765.1. Lineage (NCBI taxonomy): Eukaryota > Viridiplantae > Streptophyta > Magnoliopsida > Brassicales > Brassicaceae > Draba > Draba incana. The sequence continues at coordinate 24,131,662 of OY755210.1, read as the reverse complement.
CAATAATTAGGCGAGGAAGACTTTACTCTGATTGAAGATAGAGTAAGTTACAAATGCTTGATCTAAAGTGCTTACTCTTATTTTGTGTAAGTTTTATCTGCATCTAACTGAGAATACATGTTATGAACATTGTTTCAGTTTACATTCACTCTACCTGAAGAGATTCGCGAGGCATGCCAACACATTTCAGGCATGATATTAACATCAATCATAGAATCAAAACTCGATCGAGAGATTAGACTTTTCGAAACCTACATCACATCATATGCCTTATCGAAAACCATGTGGTAATATTCTATTTATAGTATTCTACTAATCATTGTTAGTTTTTGACTTTGTTATAACTTTACATTTTTTTAGACTACTTCAGATTGTGTAAGGGACAAAAAACTAGAAGATCTTCATAGGTTGAGTAAGAGACCAAGGACCTCACAGTATGTTCCCTTCTCTAAATTGTGCATGTTACCATTATTATTAGTATACAAACATTTCCATTGCTCATAAGTGCTTTAAGATTCATTTTCGGACATGTTCGGGTCTACACTGCATACTCGGCTCAATTCATAGTGGATTTTATAAACATGGCCAAGGGAAGGTTGAACTTATAACAAGAACGACACTACTATTTCAAGTATAGCGTGGCGAAGGCGTTAGGGTTTGTAGCGTCAGGAGCTGGTATCCCACGAGAAGAACATTAAAGTACTATGGATGTAGACCCGACGGTCTAGCAAACTATAGGCCAAGAAAGCCACACTTTCAGATCTAATCAGTTGTGGAAATCTCTTTCATAGATGACGCGCTTCATCATCTAGAATTACATCCAATCAGAGCATTTTTATTGATTTTTGAACCAGATTATTCATTAACCATAATGGCGATTAAATTGATAATATTGTAGAGAAAGAAAGGTTAATACAACTACTTTCATATCAATGATCAATGTTGATATCTATGACTTGTTAATTTTTGGTTTAGGAGGTTTACCGAGGGCCTGAGTATCTAGAATTTGAGTACAAGAGTCTCCATGCAGTCTCCATTTATGGTATGTACAAGGAAGATGGAGAAACAATTGCGCTCGTGAAATTTTCTCATGGTGTAAATGCGGGAGATGAAGGTTATTTTCGAGTATCCATAGATGTGAAGTTGATGGAAGTGCCGCAAGAAAGATTTGAGGTTAAATTTTCAAGACCAATGCTTCTACTTTCTTGATTGGTTTCCCAAAAGTATGAGATTTCATTGCTTGCATTTTTATCTTAAGAATATTTTAGAACTTCTTGGTAATGTATTTCTGTATTTTCTTTTGAGTTGTGTTGGCTTTTGTTTAGACATTTTATCGTCGTTTCTAGATAGTTTGTTTTCCAACAAACAAAATTTCTAAGTTTATGAATGATGGATAAGAAAAAACTTGAAGAGAAAAGAAGTACAAGTTCTTTAATTCGAAAGAGGTAGAGTATGTGACACTTGTGTTCGAAAGAGGTAGAGTATGGCAGCTGAGTATAATATTGCTACAAAGTTACTATTTACTCGCAAAATGGAAAGGCAACAAATATTGTCTTAATCTGAAACAAACAACCTTATGATCCACACTGTTAATCAGTAGAAGAAGACAGTCATAATATGTTTTTGATCGAGTATAAAAAGGTAAAGAACCTACCCCATATCCTCTCCACCTCAAGTAAAATGCATATTGATCAAACAGATAAAGCCACTCATTTCCTAGCAAGTTTGATTCATGCAGCTATTATAACATGCAGTGAATTCAGATTATGATACATACATACATAGTAGCTGAAGGATTCCCTAAATAAACTAGAAATAATACCTCATAATAGCAATCCTTATCTAGTTGCACCTTGTATAAAAAACCTAATTCTTTCTAATTGAAAAAAACTAATTCTTTCTAATTGAAAAAACCCATTTCTACTTACTTAACATGTTCCTTCTTTCTCTCTTTGTCTTACATCTTGTCTTTTCTCGGACATATTCTTCTCTACATACTAAACATGTTCATAAGTTATCAATTATACATGACCTGAGATATGAAAATATATTCAAAATGTTTTAGTAGAAATGTTTTAAGAATATGTATTCTAAGTTTTTGTTAACAAATCTTACAACATTTAACTAAAATTTGTAGAACATTTAACAAAGTTCATTGTTATGATCTAAAATTATCTAATTTTTAAGAACAATATACATTGTAGATCATGTATCTGATCATATATAAAATTCACAAAATAATTTTTAAGAAAATACGAACAAATCATAGAAGTCCAAAATTTTATAAAATTCAGTAAAACCTCTATAAATTAATAATATTGAGACTTTAAAATTTATTAATTTAGAGAGATTAATTAATCGGTAATTACTAATTTATAGAGATATATTTTTGCATAATGATTTTTTAGAAAAAAATATCTAATGATGTGATATTACATAATCTAATTGAATCTATTAGTAAAACTAAAATATAACTTGAAATTATGATTTAACACTTACGGTTATCCCAATCAAATTGATATTTATTATTTAATATCATAATAGAATATGTAGATAAAAACAATTATACATGTTTTTAGAACCAAAATTCAGAATAAATCATAGTTATTAACGTTAATGTTGATGATAAAGTTCAAAGCAATATACATATGTTAAGATACATTTAGAACAAGTTAAGTCTACAAAATCAATTATCGTATATATTAATTTTCACAAGTTTTTGATACATATGTAGAAAGAAATTCTAAATATTTTTGATGCAATATGTAAAATTTGAGATAAGTTCCAATCAATTTCAACTTTAATTCAAACAAATTTTTTTTTGAAGTCATAGTTATATGCATAATTATATATAATTATTAATTTATACTTTTGTTGGGACTATATTTTACATAGGAGTTTCAAAAAAAATATTATCTTATCGAATTTTGAAATTTTACATAGGTTATACTGTAACAATTACGTATTTGATAAAGGAAAAAAAGAAATATAAGTTCTTTGTTTCTTATATGTTTGGAAAATAAAATTGAAACAAATTAATTATTTATATTAAAAAGGGTTATTTAGGTAAATGACAATGAAGTAATTAAGGTGTAGATGGACAAAATCCAAAATAAACATGTTAATTATCAATTTTCCCTATTTATTTATTATTTTACAAATCGCCCACGTTTCTTCTTCTATTTATTTTGGCAACTTTTACTATTCAGTTTTAAAAATACAATATATATTCACTTTTATGAAAGTTATTTTAGTAAATTTGATATCTAGAAAACGTATTTGTTAAAATAAAAATAAAAGAGCGTATTTTTTTTACTTTAAAAACCCGAGAAAGACATTTTTCCAAATTTCCTCCTTTTACTATTTGCTATATCTAAGAGCACAGTTAGAGCACACGCATCAATGAAACTTAGTGGGTTGCATAAACATTATTTTAGTATTATTTTTTATATTAGTTTATTGTTTGAGATTCATTATGAAACTGTTAATAAATGTGTTCCTAGTGGTAAGACCGGTGTCTGTCTCATAATTTTTTTTTTTTAATGTTTGCAAAATGGATAAAAATCAAATTAATATATATATATTTATATGAAAACATAAGATAAAAAAAGTAACATTACAAACCGTTAAAACATAAAATTGAAGAAAACATATAAAAACATGATGAAAAGACAATTAAGTCGGCTCTAGGAGATAGGGTGTATGGTGTAGGTTTAGGGTTGACAGTTTAGTTTTGACCGTTTAAAACTAATTTTAATTTTGTGGTATTTTTGGAACATTTCAAAATAGTGGTATCTAGGGAACTTTAAAAAATTGGTAGTATGGATGGAAAAAAAACTTAAAAAGTTGTATCTATGAGATTTGCCCTTAAAAAAAAGGTGATATTACAATCCGTAAAAACGTAAAATCAATCGACCAATTTCTTTTAAAAAAAAAAATTGTTTCAAAGATTGCCACAAACTGTTTTAAAGATTTACGTGACAAAAGTCAAATTTTTTTATTTTTTTACTCTTCCCCTATCTGAAACTTAAACGGAACCGGTAGACAAAAAAAAAAAAAAAAAGGAACCACTCTCTGCTTGCTACGTACACAGTGATACCGTATCAATAAACTCACTACATTGATACGGTTCAGAGCCAATTCATTTTCGAAACCCATTTTTTCTTTTCTTTTGGACTTTTGAAACCCATTAAGTTTCATTGTTGCGTGTGTTCTTAACGCACATAGTTGTTGAGTATCATCCGTTAAAAAATACTTGATTTTGACCCACGCCAAGCGTGAAAATATAAATTTCAGTTTATTGTATAGTAAAAATATTTCCTCCGCTTCACAAAACATGATATTCTACCATTTTCACCTTTATTAAGAAACTATTAATATTTGACTATAATTACATTAATTCTCTAACTAAACCATTTTTTTCATAACTATGAACCAATACTATTCAAATCTTTTCATTTAATATTTTTTGGAAACTGTAATTTATTAATATTAACTAATAAAAAAAGTTAAAACATCATCTTTTGTGGAACAAATTAAAAAGCTAAAACATTATGTTTTATGGAACAGATGGAGTATTTTTTTGCATCATACATACCAAAAAGATATTAAATAAATAATTATATCCACTAAAAAAAATTAATCGATCGATTTTCGAATCTTGAATGTCTTAATATGATAGGTCTTACGTTTTAAGTATATAAAAAATAAAAAATAAAAAAATTGATTTACAATAACAAAACTAAAAAGCGAAACAACCTTATAATGTATGAAAAAAAATTTAATTGAGTGATATATATCTTATATTTATAAAAACAAATGTTTTTTAATAACTCTATAAATTTTTTTGAAACCTAAATTTATCACTGGCCAAAACTACTACATAAATGAATTAAATCGGTTTGACTTTCTCAGTATGGTAATGGATTTGGTAAGTATATATTTTTGTCATCAATGCTCCGTATATATTAAATATATTAAAAATATATAAAGATTTCCACCATGACAAATTGAAATATTTTGATAGGTTGATTTAATTAATGTGTGTCCTTAAGTTTCTCTTTCAATGACACCTAGGATGAATGATACTTAAAACTCTCTTTGAACGACAAATAAGATTTTTTCTTTTAGTGTCTCCTTAATTAATATATATTAATTTACTACACTAGATTAAATTAATACACTAGATTTGACTGTGCACGGGTTAAATTGTAACTATCAATTTAAATTTAAAATTATTTTATTATAAGCAAATGAAATAATTTGAAATTATGTTAATAATTTTATGCATTAAAAGATCGGATTAAATACAATGTGTTTATGTATTTTTGGTGAATTTTATAATTGTGTAATATAGGATTTGGTATATTCATTTTTGTTCGAATTTATGTTAAGAGAAGAACCTAGGCAAAGGCATGAGATGTGTTCATTAAAAATAATACCACAAAGATTCAGTTTGAAGGTCTTTGCCCAGAAGATAATTTGAAAGGTTAAAGACTACAAATGATGGGTTTTCTTCAAAAATTTCGATTATGGTTGTAGATTATTGTGATGGTCAAAGATTTGGTAATTATTGTTAAATTTGATTGTAATAATTTGATAATTTGATTGTAATCTGATAATATAATTTGATTATATTGATTGTGTTGACAATGTGATTGACGATATGATTTAAGTAAATTACTTAGAAGCATTTCCCTTTTAGTGTGAAAAATGAAATAGAAGTTTTAAAAATGTGTTTGGTAATGAGTGTACAAAATAAAATAGAGAAAAAAAATTCAGAATATATTTAACTAAAATACTTAGAAGCATTTCTCTTATTAAAGATTTGTAGTTTGTTAGGTAATTGGATTTTTATTAATCAAGTTACGTTCAGTTTGATTTTGAGAAAAATGAATTTATAAAGCGTAATTACCAATTAAAATGGGATGGCTAAAAAATTATAAATGTTTGACTTAAAAAAAGAAAGCAAAAAATTCAGAAATTTATAGTTTGTTTGGTAAATTAGAGTATTAATCAAGTTACCTAGTTTGTTAAATTAGAGTTGTTTGGAGATTGGATTAAGGTCATCATAAAGTGTTTGGAAATTAGTATAGTAGGAGAATGGAATGTTTGGATAGTAGTATATGAGACATTAAATTATTTAATAAAAAAGTAAGAAAAATTGTGGGAGTGACACATCATCAAAGTTCTCCCAAAATGCTCCTCAAATAATATATAGGATATATATATATATATATATATAAAGAATTTTCGGGAGCTTTAAAAATGACTAGGTGAGTATCCGCGCATACTCGCGGGTATTGAAAGAACCTAGCCCGATTTTTTTTTAAAATTATTTCGAATTAATATTCTCATAAATATTAATTCTCAACATCAATTCAATCCCAACCAACTAGCAAACCAATATAAACCAGCGGAAAAATAATAAACAAACTAAATCAGGAAATAATCAATTCAACAAAACAATCATTCCGAAATATCAATTCCAGACTAAGCTAGCAACCTAACACCATGTTCTAACTCAACAACGAAACATAAACGACCCGAGAAACTAAATCATCCTCTTCCCTTGCCATGATTCCCTGATCACATTTTATTTTTTCCTGCATCACATGAACAAACGAGATGCGTAAGTATTATCACAAATACTTAGTGAGACGGTCATTCCATCTACCAGCTATACACACAAACCATATAATATGCTAAATGTAATAATCAGTCCACACACATGAGAAACCCACATTTTTACCACATGAACAACTCTGAAAGAAGGCAGTGTCGATCGAAACCTCTCCTCTCACGGATCGATCCTGAATGCTGTCAAACGATCCCTGTAACATCTGAACCGAAAAGATGATTTTTGGTGTTCGTGTCAAGCGACACAGGGCGTGTGCCAATCAACACGGCGGATTGTGGAGTGTCAATTGACATTGTGTTGGTGTCGCTCGACACGACCAATGGTGAGCATAATCGGATTAAGTTTTTAATCGTCGGTTTGGGCTCGGTTTAGGGATGTTGACCTAGGTATTTAAGATGAACGTGATGCAGCCGTATTCTGGATCTGATTATCAGAAAAGAGAGAGTTTGAGAAGAGATAGAGAGATTATTTTGTTTTTGAGGTTAGGGGTTCATGAGGATGAGTTTTAGGTGAGTTTAGAGGTGTAGAATCGAATGTTCTTCGTCGTTCTTCGTGTAACACCCGCATTTTTAAAAAAAAAATCCAATTCAATAATCCATTAAACCAAATAACCAATAATTCAATTCCAATAAAACACCAAGTCTAACAATTCCAAATAGAATATCTAGCAACCTAACATGCTACTAAAAATCCATAAACATCAATAGACTTAAATCCAATAATCCCCCGTCCTAGCCTCGATTCCACGATCACACTTTTCTTTTACCTGCAACTCAAAAGAAACCGGGAGTTGCGTGAGTATTATCATAAATACTTAGTGAAGCGGTCATCCCGCAAAAAGGAAATACATAAATAATTATCACAATTTCAATTTAACTTTTTAATAAAATTTCCGGTTAATTAACAGTTGAACCAAAATTTCGGTTAAATACAGTTAAACCAATTTCCGGTTAACGCAATCTAAACCAAAATGCAGCAATTTACAGAACAGGGTGTCGATCGACACCCATCATGGTGTCGCTCGACACCACAAAACGTTTTCAACATTTTAACGCCGAGTGTCGATCGACACAACCTCTAGGTGTCGATCGACACTCGGTTTCAGAAACCAGAGACCGAGCTTGTCTCACGTGGCTCGTCTCGGTCACTATCCAAACCAATTTCAACACAATTCAACACGATTCACACACAATTTACAGTGACAAACGATCCATAACACCCCAAAAAAATCAATCACTCAATTCATCAATCAAACACATTCATTTTCTAGCATTTCCTAACGATCACACACTCACCTCGCTAAACGGGGATGAATGAATAGGAAAACAACGACGAACCGACTGCTCACGGTCTCAACACTCTGCTCCCACGCTGGAACCGCAAGGAGGGCACTCACGAACGATCCCAGAACACGAACGGCGAAGAAAACTCCGAGAACTCGAACAAATCACCACGAATAATCGATTTCTCACTCAAATTCTCTTCTTTCTCTCAAAGCTTCTCATTTTTCCTCCCCCCTCGACGACTCGCGATCAAAAGCATAAAAGGAACCGAGCCCTAGGGTTTTCACAAATTAAACCGCGTGAAAATCGCGGTTTTAGCAAACCGAAACCAAAATTCTGGACTGGTGTCGATCGACACTGCCCAAGGGTGTCGATCGACACCTCCAAATAATATCGAAACTTTATACTATGGTCGTTACAATTCTCCCCCACCTACACTGGATTCGTCCTTGAATCCCGACAAAACCGCCAATTAAGGCCACAACCCTCAAAACCTGACCCGAACCGGTCACATCTATCCGAGATCATAAAACTCTATCTCCAAGGCTCTCGTTCAGTCTCATGTTATACGCCTGTTCCCAGACATCTATTACTCTTAACTCATTCCACACCACTCCCACTTGCAGGGCGCATCCCTTGAGCTATCGGTGTCTCGTGTCCTTTCCACTCGCAGGACGCATCCCTTAAGCTCCAGGTACACGGGGGAACTAATCATCCCCTCGAGAGAACTAATCATCCCTCGATACTCGCAATGGAAACTAATCATCCCAAGGAGTATACAGGAGAACTACTCATCTCCTATGAGGAACTAATCATCCTCGCTGAAGAACTAATCATCTCTAGATATAATGAATGAGCTATTCGGAGCCGCATCCCCTAGAGTAATAAATTCTAAAACGTCTATAAACATCTATCGACTAGAACTACCTCGCGTGGCCAACTCGATACTCCCTAATCCCGGAATATCACCACGTAACACATATAAGAAAACTCATCTCATAAGACCACAGAGATAAATAAGGAATAACTCCATCTTATTAATCTCAAAACATATAATCATTACAACATCAATGAAAATACAACGATGCAAAAGATCCACATGCTAACAATCGAAACTAGAACCGCAAAGAGAATAAAGCTCACGCCGCGACCTGCTTGTCGAACCACTTCCTGAACTTTAATTTCATCTTCGCCTCTGGCTCCCAAGTCTCCTCCTGGCAACCGCCATAATCCCACAAAATCCTCAACAAAGGAATCTTCTTCCGACGCAGCTCTTTCACTCCTCTCTCCAAAATCCTCACAGGAACCGCTGGAACCGTCAAATCTGGCTGAAGATCCGCAGGGATCTCAGGCACTAACTCCTCCGACTCATGCAGGCACTTCCTCAACATCGACACATGAAACACCTTATGAAATGCCTTCATGACCAGAGGTAACTCAAGCCGATACGCAACCGGTCCAACCCGCTCCGCCACAAGAAATGGACCCATAAACCGCAGACTCAGCTTGTTCTCCCTAATGGACCTGTCAGGGCCCCGCAACATAGCCATCTTGTGAGATACACACGATCTCCAACCGCGAACTCAAGCTCTCACCTCTGCTTATCAGCGTAGGTCCTCTGACGATCCTGAGCTTCGTTCATGTTCAACCTCACGATACGGATCTTCTCCATCATCTCCTGAACATAACTAGCTCCAAGAATACTACACTCCGACACTTGGGTCCAGCATAAAGGCGTCCTACATGGCCTCCCATACAAAGCCTCAAAAGGAGCCATACCGATACTCGCCTGAAAGCTGTTATTGTAAGCGAACTCAACTAAGCTCAAGTGCTCGGCCCATTGGCCACCCCAATCCAAAACACTCATCCTCAGCAAATCCTCCATAGACTGAATAGTCCTCTCTGACTGCCCATCAGTTTGCGGATGATACGCTGTACTCAAATGCACCTTAATGCCCATCTCTGTCTGAAATGCTCTCCAGAACTCTTATGCGAACTTGGGGTCCCGATCGGAAACAATACTGGCTGGCACTCCATGCAGCCTCACTATCTCCTTCACAAACCTCTTAGCCAACTTAGCCGCTCCATCGGTCTTCTTAATGGCTAAAAAGTGCGCAGACTTGGTCAACCGATCCACAACCACCCAGATAGCATCATAAGTCTTCGAAGCAGGCAAACCAACCACGAAATCCATCGTAATCATTTCCCACTTCCACTTCGGAATGGGTAAACTCTGTAAAAGACCATGCAAAACTCCATGCTTGACCTTAACCAACGAACATGTATTGTACTTAGAAACAAAAGTCGCCACATCTCTCTTCATTCTGACCTAGTAAAAATACCGTTTCAGGTCACGGTACATCTTAGTCGCACCCGGATGAATCGAGAACTTGCTCAAATGAGCCTTACTCAAAATCTCCTGCCTCAATGCCTCATCACGAGGTACACACACTCGACCACGAATCAGAATCGTCCCATTCTGAGAAACTATAAACTCAGAACCTGCCACTCGCGATAACCCAATCACTCTGCTGAGCTACTTTGATCCTACCGAGAAGATCTGCCTGATCAACTGCTTCTAAGCCTAAAGGCTCCTGCGAAATAGCACAGAGAAGCAACGTGCTAATCTCGCCCACCAAATCCTCGATATCTTGCTCACGGGCTGAATCGAACCTCCGTCGACTCAAGGCATCTGCTACCTGATTAGCCTTGCCCGGATGATAAATGATCTCCAGATCGTAATCCGCTAGCAACTCAACCCAGCGTCTCTGTCTCATATTCAACAATGGCTGAGTGAAGATATAGTGCAGATTCTTGTGATCCGTAAAAATCTGTACTCTGCCTCCATACAGATATGACCTCCAGATCTTCAGAGCGAACACAATAACACCCAGCTCTAGATCATGCGTAGGCCTATTACGCTCAATACCCTATAACTGCCTCGAAGCGTAAGCAATAACTCGACCCTCCTGCATCAAAACACAACCAGACCAACTCCTGAAGCATTAGTATACACATTATAAGGCTTTCCCGGCTCGAGTAATGCTGATACTGGCGTACAAGTCAGCATCTTCTTGAGCTTCGAAAAACTCTCTTCGCACTCCAGCGACCAAACGAACAAAACCTCCTTCTCAGTCAACTTTGTCATCGGCTGCACCATACTTGTAAAGCCCTTGATGAATCTCCTGTAGTATCCTGCTAAACCCAGAAAACTCCTGATCTCGGTAGCACTACTCGGTCTAGGCCAATCTCGAATCGCCTCAATCTTGGCCGGATCCACGTAAACTCCCTCTGCAGACATAATATGACCCAGAAATCCCATCTGCCTCTGCCAAAAACTGCACTTGCTCAACTTCGCGTAAAGCTTATACTCCCGAAGCTTCTCCAAAACCAACCGCATATGAGCCTCGTGCTCCTCGGGACTCCTCGAGTAAACCAAGATATCATCAATAAAAATGATCACAAACACGTCCAAATACTCCTTGAACACTTTGTTCATCAACCTCATGAATGCCGCAGGCGCATTCGTCAAACTAAAAGGCATAACTACAAACTCGAAATGCCCATATCTCGTCCTCAATGCCGTCTTGCAAAAATTTGCCTCATCAATCAGAATCTGATGATACCCTCAAGCCAAGTCTATCTTGGAGAACCAGGTCACACCCCTCAACTGATCCAACAACTCATCAATCCTCGGGAGAGGGTACCTGTTCTTCACAGTAACTCGGTTAAGTCCCCGATAATCGATGCACAACCAGAAACTACCATCCTTCTTCTTCACGAACAAAACCGGCGCTCCCCACGGCGAAACACTCGGACGAATAAAACCCTTCTCCAGAAGGTCCTCTAACTGCTTCTTCAACTCTGCGAACTCTGTTGGAGCCATCATGTAAGGAGCCTTAGATATCGGAGCTGCCGCGGGCTCTAGCTCAATTGTGAAATGATCGGACCGAGATGGTGGCAATCCCTTCAACAATCGAAAAACGTCCTCGAAGTCCTGAATAACTCGAATATCCTCAAAAGCAACCTCACTACTATCCTCTGACATCACGATCACTGCCAAATACGCCTCGCAACCTCGCTCCATCAGCTGCTCAGCCTGAATAGCCGAGATCACAAGGCTACTGGAAGTCGGTCTCAAACCCTGAAACACGAGCCTCTCTTCTGCCCGCTCGAAAACCACTCTGCCTCGTTAGCAATCCAAGTGAACCCGGTAGAAGGATAGCCAGTCCATACCCAAAATCACATCATACAGCGCAACTGGACTAATCACCAAGTCCGCTGGCATCGAATGCCCCGCGACCTGAACATCTACTAGTCTAGCACGGCCCGAAGTAGCCAGGAACCCTCCTCCAGCCACCTTGACCATGCCTGTGCGCTCACCAGCGCTGTTCCGAATGCCACTGCTCTCGGCACACTTGGGAGTAATATAGCAGTGCGATGCTCCCGAATCAAACATCACGTGGGACTCAAAACCGCCCACTAACAAGGTCCCTACACAATTATATGCGTTGAGAACCATGAGGACTCGACCCCAGTAAAATAAAAGAACACCACACAACAACAGCAAAATTCTACCACTAGGAATTTACGAAGTTGAGTCTAGAATTTTACCTGTGATCTGCCCGGCTCCACTGTTCTGGCCGAACTCAGCTGGCAAAAACACTCTCGGTGTCGGCCCGATCTGGCCAATTGGCTGCTGCACTGCCGCAATCTGACCCATCGGCTGCACCTCAACTAACTGAATCGCAGCTACAGTCGCCGGCTGCAATCAAGGACACATCTTCCTGATATGTCCTGGCTCCCTGCAGTGAAAATGCACTCTCAAATCTCGCTGCTGCGACTACGGCTGGGACTGCGGCTGCTGTTGCAACAACTGCTGGTGGTCGCCTTTATGGGGGTAACTCGACAAACGATGCTCCAGACTCCCGCATCCATAACTTGCTCCGCCCCTCTGACTGGACCTGGAAGCACTATCCCATTTCCGTTTTTGGCCCTGCGCAAGCTTGCCGCCTTTGCCGGAACCAAAACTGGACCTACTCTGCTGCTGCTGCTGTCTCCTCGGCTGAACAGCAGGAACAACTGTCACGGGTACGGCCGCTGGAACAGCTACGACTAACTGACCTCTCAGATCCTCCTTAATGCCTGCAGCCATCTAAACCTGCTTCGCCCTCAAGGCGTACTCCGAAACCTTGCAGCGAATCCTCAAATCTGCACAAAGTCCCCTCAGGAACCTCTGAACATGCGTCCGCTCGTCTTCCATGCCACGATCCGCATAGATAAGCAACTTGTTGAACTCGGAATCATACTCTCGCACAGTACAATTACCCTGAACCAGCCCCACAAACCTCGTCCCGAGACGATCTAAAGCCTCCTGAGGAAAGTACTTGGCGTTGAACTCAGCCACGAACCCTCGCCAGGTCCATACTGCGCCATGCGTCTTGGTCTCAATCGCTCTCTACTATAAATGAGCATCCCCAACAAGATAATGGATAGCTATCTCAACACGATAATCCTCCGGACATCAAACCGAACGGAAGTTGCGCTCCATGCGCATGCGCCACTCATCTGCCTCCTCAGGCCCAACACCGCCCGCGAAGAAAGCAGTACTCATTTGTCGCATATGACCCGTCATCTCTAGATAAGTCGGACGCACCTCAGCCATCGCAGCCCTCGGCTGCACCTCTGCCACAAAAGGCACTACAGGAGCCAGAACCAGAACCGCCACCGGAAACCGCTCCATCAACAGCGCCAGAATACCCTCCATCCGATCCAATCGATCCTGAGCCAGAGCAGCACCCACACCTGGGCCCACTCCCCCACCAGCCAACCCGACACCTCTCCCGACACCCACAACACTCACACTAGCATTAGCACTGGTCTCGCTCACAGATCCCGCAAGATGCGTTAGAGTATCTGACACCTGCGTTGCACTCGCAACCACGCTACTGGACGACTCAACCACTGGTCCACGCCCACGTCCTCGGCCTCTGGGCACCAGCTCTGCCACGACCTCTAGCTCCAGGAACTATACTGCACTGCATTTCCCAAAAACACAGGCTAAGCTACTAGAAGTCACAAAGAAATAATAACCCAACATACCGTGGAATCACGCTGGAGGCTCGGGAGGATGATCTAAGAATCTATACTTACACAGTAAATCACATAGTCTCAGATCACACAATCTACGTCCTAAAATCGTATAGGCTCTGATACCAAAATGTAACACCCGCATTTTTTTTTTTTATAAATCCAATTCAATAATCCATTAAACCAAATAACCAATAATTCAATTCCAATAAAACACCAAGTCTAACAATTCCAAATAGAATATATAGCAACCTAACATGCTACTAAAAATCTATAAACATCAATAGACTCAAATCCTACCATCCCCCGTCCTCGCCTCGATTCCACGATCACACTTTTCTTTTACATGCAACTCAAAAGAAACCGGGAGTTGCGTGAGTATTATCATAAATACTCAGTGAAGCGGTCATCCCGCAAAAAGGAAATACATAAACAATTATCACAATTTCAATTTAACTTTTTAATTAAAATTTCCGGTTAATTAACGGTTGAACCAAAATTCCGGTTAAGTACAATTAAACTAATTTCCGGTTAACACAATTTGAACCAAAATGCAGCAATTTACAGAACAGGGTGTCGATCGACACCCCTCATGGTGTCGCTCGACACCACAAAACGTTTTCAACATTTTAACGCCGAGTGTCGATAGACACAACCTCTAGGTGTCGATCGACACTCGGTTTCAGAAACCAGAGACCAAGCCTGTCCTCACGTGGCTCGTCTCGGCCACTATCCAAACCGATTTCGACACAATTCAACACGATTCACACACAATTTATAGTGACAAACGATCCATAACACGCCAAAACAATCAATCACTCAATTCATCAATCAAACATATTCATTTTCTAGCATTTCCTAACGATCACGCACTCACCTCGCTAAACGGGGATGAATGAACGAGAAAACAATGACAAACCGACTGCTCACGGTCTCAACACTCTGCTCCCACGCTGGAACCGCAAGGAGGGCACTCAAGAACGATCTCCGAACACGAGCGGTGAAGAAAACTCCGAGAACTCGAACTAATCACCATGAATAATCGATTTCTCACTCAAATTATCTTTTTCTCTCAAAGCTTCTCAATTTTCCTTCCCCCTCGACTGCTCGCGATCAAAAGCATAAAAGGAACCGAGCCCTAGGGTTTTCACAAATTAAACCGCGTGAAAATCGCGGTTTTAGCAAACCGAAACCAAAATTCAGGATTGGTGTCGATCGACACTGCCCAAGGGTATCGATCGACACCTCCAAATAATATCGAAACTTTGGACTACGGTCGTTACACTTCATATTGTGTCGTAGATAAAGAGATTCTCAGTGACGTTTCAACGTTGTGGAGGCTGTGATTCGTGTATTTTCGTGTCTCAATCCCAAATTTCTTGTTCCTAGGCTAAGGTGAGTTCGTGACCACGGCTTATGGGCAAGAATTAGGCGATATAATGCATTTTTGTGGAATGATTGTGTGTTTTGTTGTTTCGTGTGAGATTTATGAGATTGTGGATTTGTTGTTGTGTGTTTTCTAGTGTTCTTTGTGCAGGAAAGTGACTCGAAGGGGGTTGATGTGTTGGCCATGTGTTCGATCATATTGAGATGTTATTCCGGAGTATGGAATGACATGTTGGTATCATGGGAGGTAGTTCTAGTCAGGAGGTGTTCCTATATATTCAGAGCTTGAGGGAGACGTTTTGAGAGTGGAGTGGCACCAACATCGTTATCTTGAAGGAGACGTCATGAGAGTGTAATGATGTCGGGATAAGTATGAGTAATTAATGTTTGATTATGGTATAAGCATGCGACTGGATATTGACCTCAGAGTTTTGGTATGTGATTCTGAGTAAGACCGAGAGAATCGCAGAGTATGATATGTGTCAGCTAGTGAAGGTTGAGCATCAGTTTCCGAGTGGACAGATGTAGAGTTGCCCATTCTAGAGTGGATGTGGAATAAGAATTGTGATAGAGTTCGAGACCGATGGAGCCGCGGTGCTGGCTAAAATTTTTGATAGGAGATTGTGAGGTTGCATGGAGTGTCAGCCAGTGTTGTATCAAACAGGGATCTTAGGTTCTCGTCAGAGTTTGGTGGATTGTTGAGAATGCGTGTTCTGGTAAGGGGTAAACTTTGGACAGATCTCTTGTGAGTGACTGAGTTTGCTTCTAATATCAGCGTTGAGGCGAGTAGCGGGATGGCTCCATATGAGGCTTTATATGGGAGGCCGTGTAGGGCACCTTTATGTTGGACCCAAGTGGGGGAGATGACCATTTTGGTGCGAGTTTTGTTCTAGAGATGACAGAGAATATATGTATCTTGAAGCTAAATGTGAAGGGAGATCAACATCGACAGAGGAGTTTTGCCGATAAGAGGAGAATAAAGGTGTTGCGTCGGAGGAAGTTCCCTCTGATTGTGAATTTTGTGGTTTTTTGCTGGTGCTTGGGAGGAAACTTAGGAGCCTAAGGCAAAGATGAACTTGAAGTTAAGCATATGGTTCGGCAGGCAGGTCGTGGCTTGAGCTTACTTCTATTTTTGTGGTCCCGGTTTCAGTGATAGCTTGGTGCTATTTTTTCTTTGGATGCATGTATTAGTCATTGTGGTGTAAGGGCTATATATTTTTAGAGATTTATAAGATGGAGGTTTCTTATATTTCTGTGTTCTATAAGTTGAGTGGTTCTTCTCGAATGTGTGGTTTAGTGTTGACCAGCGGTTGTTCATGTTGGTATTATGGGTTAGGGAATATTGTGTTTGGATCACATGGCGTGGTTCTCCTTATACATCCAGTTTAGTGTTGGCTAGTGTTTGGTCAAATCGGTGATGATATTCCAGGGTCAGGGAATGTTGGGATTGGGAGATGAGGATTTCCCAAGAGGAGATAAAGATTTCTCCAGAGGGATGAGGAATTCCCTGAGTACTTGAGGAATTCCTGGGGTACTTCTTTAGGATGAGGAATTCTCAGAGTACTTGTTAGGAGATGAGGATTTCTTCAAAGGGATGAGGAATTCCCGAGGTACTTCTTTGGGATGAAGAATTCCCTGAGTACTTGTTAGGAGATGAAGATTTCTCAAGAGGGATGAAGAATTCTCGGGGTACTTCTTTGGGATGAGTAATTTCCTGAGTACTTATTAAGAGATGAAGATTTCTCCAGAGGGATGAAGATTTCTTGGGAGATTACTAGGGGTGAGGATTTACCATATAAGGTAGTGAGAGATGAGGTTTCTCTCGAGGCGATGAGTAATTCCCGTGTGCCATTAGCTCAAAGGTAGTTTTCCTTAAGAGTGATGGGGTGTGGAAATAAGTTTAGTTGTGATAAATGTCTGCAAACGCGGTTATAAGCATGAGGCTGGATGTGATCTCTGGGATCATGGTGTTGATCCCGAGTGTACCTGACCGGATTGGGTCAAGAGTGTGGTCTATGGTAGATGGTTTGTGAGATTCGAGTAGGGATCTCAGGTAGTGCTGTCCGGGTTAGGTCAGGGTTTTGGTCTTTAGTAGACAGTGTGTTGGGATTCGAGGACAAATCCATTTGTGGTGGGGGAGAATTGTAACATCCGCGAACCGAAAAGCTGATTTTTGGTGTTCATGTCTTGTGATACAGGGCGTGTGTCAATCAATACGATAGATTATGGAGTGTCAAATCACACTGTGTTGGTGTCGCTTGACATGACCAATGGTGAGCAGAATCGGGTGAAGTTTTTCATCATCGGTTTGGGCTCGGTTTAGGGATGTTGACCTAGGTATTTAAGATAAACTTGATGCAGCCGTATTTTGGATCTTAATATCATAAAAGGGAGAGTTTGAGAAGAGATAGAGAGATTCTTGTGTTTTTGAGGTTGGAGGTTCATAAGGAAGAGTTTTAGGCGAGTTTAGAGGCGTATAATCGTGTGTTTCAACTATGTGGAAGTTGGGATTCGTGTGTTTTTGTGTCTTAATCCCAAATTCCTTGTTCCTAAGCTAAGGTGAGTGCGAGACCATGGCTTCTGGGCAAGAATAAGGCGATATAATGCGGTTTTAGGGATTAATTGTGTGTTTTGTTGATTCGTGTGAGATCTATGAGATTGTGGATTTGTTGTTGTGTGTTTTTTTGGTGTTCTTTGTGTTGGAAAGCGACTTGAGTACATCGGATTCGAGCCATAAGAGG
This sequence comes from Draba incana, assembly GCA_963576765.1. Lineage (NCBI taxonomy): Eukaryota > Viridiplantae > Streptophyta > Magnoliopsida > Brassicales > Brassicaceae > Draba > Draba incana. The sequence goes on along the minus strand of OY755210.1, from coordinate 24,113,522 downwards.
ATAGGCTCGAATCCGGTGCACTGTGAGGTTGTGACGATCAACACAGGAGGTGTTGATCGACATGAACAGATTGAGTCGTGTTGATCGACACTGCGTGTTATTGGTTGTACTTTTCTGGTGATTAAAAATTGATGTGTGTTGTGGTTGTGTGTTGCTTGGTTTGTTTATTTGAGCCTGAGTGATACGTCGTAGATTGGATGACCGTCTTACTAAGTATTTATGATAATACTCACGCGGCTCGTTTTTCCATGTGTTGAAGGTAAAGAAAGATTGTGTTCGTAGAATCATGGCTGAGACGAGAAAATAATTAGGATCTCTAGTTTATTGTTTATCTTGTTGTGTTTTGAACCTTGTTTAGGTTGCTATAATTGTTGGAATTGGTTGAAATGGTTTTATGGGAGTAATTGAATTATTGAGTTGATGGTTAATTCTAGTTATTTAGTTTATGTATTTCCGTTGGTTGGTTGTTGTTGAATTAATCGTTGAAGATTATTATTTATAGGAATAATAATCCGGATTAATTAATTTTAAAAAAAAGCTTGGTTGTTTCAATCCCTGCATCAAAATCAACACCAAATACACAGAAATATCAGAGAAAACATTGAATCACAATCCAAACATCCATCCACTTTACAAAATCATCAAGAATACTCAATCTAACACATTATACGGCTCAGATAAGCCACGGTCGCGCACTCACCTCGACAAATAATTGAATGGAACACAAACAGGATTGACTCATGAAAAACCAGACCCGATACCCACTTCGAATCTCTGATTTTACACTAAATCATGAAGAACGGCTCCAAAAGGTTGATTCACTTGCTCTCTTGAGCCTAAACAATTATAAGAACACACAATCTAGCCACAAACTCTTTATTTTCTCTTTGATCACGAAAAACCATTTTGCTGATTAAAATACAGCTTCCTCGACCTTTATATTCGAGACCTAGGGTTCCTAAACTTAAACTACAACAAAACCGGACATTAATATAGAACCGACTGAACCAAAACAAAATTGGTGTCGATCGACACACCCCATGGTGTCGATTGACACCCTTACCAAAAACACGAATTTTGGTTTGCGGTCATAGACAAAAATTCCAGACCCAACCTGGTCAGCACCACTCGAGAGAACATCTCACTTGATCTCAGATGGTCACATCTAATCTCATGTTTATACCCACGTTTCTAAACATTTATTACTCTTAACTCATTACCACACCCCTCCCACTCACAGGAATACATCCTTTAAGCTCTCAATGCATAATACCACTCACACTCAGGAACAAATCATTTGAGCTTTGGGTATACAGGGGAACTAATCATTCCCTCCATAGAACTAATCATCCCTCAATACTTATATTGGGAACTACTCATCCCAAATAAGTATACATGAGAACTAATCATCCTCTCTGGTAAACTAATCATCTCCAACAAATGAGTTATTCGGGGACACCAAGGTCACTAGAGTAATAAAGTCTAAGACATCTATAAAAAACTATCGACTAGAACTGCCTCGTGTGGCCAAACACAATATTCCCTAACTTAGAATATCATCTTAATCATGACCAACCACTGGTCAACTCTAAACCAAGACATATAAGTACTAGTCATCTTATAAAACACAAAATATAAGAAAACTCCATCTTATAAATCTCCAAAATGTATAAATCATTACAAAACAAACGAAAAATACATGAATCAAATACAACATAGCACCACGCTAAAACATCAGAAAATGAAACCACAAAGAAAATAAAACTCAAGCTGTGACTTGCTTGTCAAACCACTTCCTGAACTTTAACTTCATCTTTGCCTCTGGCTCCCAAGTCTCCTCCTCTACACCATCACAGTCCCACAAGACTCTCAACAACGGTATCTTCTTCCGACGCAGAACCTTGACTCTCCTCTCGACAATCCTCCTAGGTCTCCCCTCAACAGACAAATCAGGATGAAGATCCTCCAGAATCTTAGCCACCACCTCGTCCGACTCATTCAGGCACTTTCTCAACATAGACACATAAAAAACCTTGTGCAATGCCTTCATAATTGGAGGTAAATCTAACCGATAAGCCACCGGTCATACTCGCTCCACCACTGGGAACAGACCCATAAACCTTGGACTCAGCTTATTCTCTGAAATCGATTTGTTAGGACCTTGCAACATGCCCATCTTGAGATACACTTGATCTCCGACCGCGAACTCAAACTCTTTTCTCCTCTTATCAGCATAAATCCTCTGCCGATCCTGAGCCTCCTTCATGTTCAGCTTCAAAACACGGATTATCTCCGTCAATTTCTAAACAAAACTCGCACAAAAAATGCTCGTATCCCCTACTTGGGTCCAGTATAGCGCTGTCCTACATGGCCTCCCATACAAAGTCTCATTGGGAGTTATCCCAATACTCGCCTAAAAGTTGTTGTTATACGCAAACTCTGCTAGGCATAAGTGATCCACCCAATGACAACCCTAATCCAGAACACATCCTGAGCAAATCCCCTAGTGTCTGAATCGTCCTCTTAGACTGCCCATCCATCTGAAGATGATAGATTGTACTCATATGCACCCTAGTGCCCATCTCTGTCTGAAACGTCCTCAGAAACTCTGACGTGAACTTGGGATCCCTATTTCATACACAATACTAGTTGACACTCCATGTAGCCTCACTATCTCCTTCACCTACTTCTTATCTAAAACCGCTTCTCCATCGATCTTCTTAATGGTCAGAAAATATGTTGACTTAATCAGACGATCCACAATCACCCAAATAGCATCAAAAGTCTGCGAGTTAGGCAAACCTACAACAAAATCCATCGTAATCATATCTAACTTCCACTCTTGAATGGGTTAACTCTGAAGCAAACTGATATACCTCATATTTTACCACTTATACTATCCATTTCTACATATTTTCTATGCTATTTAATAAGCTTTTCTATCAAAAGAGGTAGTTTTTTGTATATTGAATTTTTAAGAGTCATATAGGTTAAATCATCAAAAATGGCGTACAATGGAGCTAAATTAGCATTCTATATTCTACAATAACTTATCAAAGTCAAAGGAGCCAGTTCAAATTCTCAAAGTTTAAGAATTCTTATTTTCTCAAGTTGGACAGAAGATATACATATAGTAATTAGCCACGGACAGAAGATTAAATCTACTTATAATGGGATGAAATTTCATGTGGAGATAGCCCTTTGAGTCAGCTTTCCAATAGATTTGGAATTACATTAAATGGAGTTGTAGTCTAGAAGATATTCACGATCTACTTAATATATGTCAAACTGCCTCGAAGATGAAGCAAGTGAAAAATGGGTCAAGACACCAATCAAGCTAGTGGACCGGTGCATGTGACCATAACCAAGCACTAGAGACACATTTGGGTCAGACCCCAGACACGTGAACAGGTCCAGTGTCTCCGTCCGGTGTTGTGGCCCAGTTTAGGCAGTTATCGACAAAAAGACGTTTTCGCCCAAATGGAAACCCTAGAAGTTCCACCTATCAAAGACGTCTTCAAGCACCTATATATATAATTGTTTTTAGCCTCTTGAGAGAAGGAGAGAAGCCCTAAGCACCACATAAATCAGTAATAAATATGTATTTTCGTTTCTCTTTTGTTCTTCATTAATATGTTTTGTTAAAGATCGACGAAGGCTATGATGTTTTTCTCTAGCTTTGTTCTAAGAGATCCATCTATGCCCAATACTTATCTATCACGAATCTACTGTTTTATCATCTACTCTAGTCGCTCTATGTTTCATAACATATAAAGTGGTTGAATGTTTGATATAAAGTTATTCTAAAAGTTCTTTGTTGTATATTTTACATCTTTATTAAGTTTGTTTCTAGATTGATTCTCTATCTTTACTCTTGCATAAAGCTTGATCTAGCTTAGCTACCTAGTGATCAATTTAAGGTTGATATATTCTCCAAAATCTTTTATATCGCTGGATCTAGTATTTGATAGGCTAGGCTAGGCGTCTTAACAATTCAAAGGTTAGTTAAAAAATTTAGTGAGAAATCGAATATCTCAATCTTACAGCATGAGTGCACCTTGTAATAACCATCGAAAGTTAAGATTATTAGAGTAGAAAGCACAGGGATCCGAGCCACGAAAGTGGAAAGATTTTACATCCGTGATTTGAGTTTTAGAATACTAGTTTCATTTCTTTAAAAACCGGTGTAGTTTATGTTGCATAAGTTCTTAAGATTTCTTTTATCTTGCGTGTTTTGATTCTTCTATGGTTTTATTTGTTTTATTGCATTTGTTTAATCAAAAACCCAAAAACCAAATATATTTTCTCTTAGCTTATTCTGCATCATATGGGTTTATAGCGTAACAACTTAGTCTCCAGTGGATCGACCCCTTAGTACTACAATAATCAACTGTGCACTTGCAGATTAGGGTTTATAAATTATAAAACTCTTTTGCATCTAATTTAGACCGTATCACAAACCACTTGGAACCTAATGCTCAGCCTTCACTAGCTGACACGTATCGCAGGCTGTGACCCAGCAAGCCACATCTCTCTTCATTTCGACCCAGTGATAATACCGTTTCAGATCACAATACATCTTAGTCGCACCCGGATGAATCAAGAACTTACTTGCATGAGCCTCACTCAGAATATCTTGCCTCAACGACTCATCCTTAGGCACACAAACTTGCTCACACACGAGAATCGTCTCATTCAAAGAGACATGATATTCAGAATCATCAATTTTGGATGCATCAATCAAACCCTGATCACTCTCCTGAGCCACTCGAATCCTAATTTGATGATCTGTCTGTTATCCACAGCCTCTAAACCCAAAGGTTCCTGCGAAATAGCCTGCGAAATAACACATAAACGAAAGGTGCAAATCTCGCTCACCAATGCCTCAACATCCTTCTCCTGAGCCGAATCTACTCTCCGTCGACTCAGAGCATCTGCCACCATGATAGCCTTACCCGGATGGTACATGGTATCCAAATCATAATCCGCCAACAACTCTATCTAATGCCTCTGTCTCATATTTAACAATGGCTGAGTAAAGATATGCTACAGATTCTTATGATCCGTGAAAATCTGCAATCTCTCACCATAAAGATAAGACCTCCAATTTTTCAAGGCGAACAATACTGCACCAAACTCCTGATCATGCACAGGATAATTGTACTTACTTCCCCTCAACTGCCTCGAAGCATACACAATCACTCTCCTGCATCAGCACACAGCCTAAACTAACTCCCGACGCGTCTGTGGATACTACATAAGGCTTAGCCAGCTCAGGCAATGTCAATACAGGTGTACTCGTCAGCATCTCCTTCAGCTTCGCCGAGCTCTCCACGCACTCTAACGACCAAACAAACGGGACATCCTTCCTTGTCAGCTTCGTCATAGACTGCGCCATGCTCCTAAATACCTTGATTAACCTCCTGTAATATTGTGCCAATCTAAGAAAACTCCTGATCTTGGTGGTGATACTTATTCTAGGCCAATACCCTATATCTTCGCTGGATCCACAAACACTTCCTCTGTAGAAACGATATGCCTGGGAAAACCCATCTCTCACTGCTAGAAACTACACTTGCTCAACTTAGCAAATATTGTATGCTCTCGAAGCTTCTCCAAAACCAACCTCAGATAAACCTCATGCTCCTTATGTAACACCCACACTTTTTTTTTATACTAACATTTCTACCGCGGAACTCATAAACAATCAAAACCATAAACTGAATAGCCCAAATAACAAAATTAATAAACCAATAAACCATATTAAGCATTTATTCGATTTCGTAAATATAATTCAACTCACATAACCAAATTCAGGAATAAATAACTAGCAACCTAGGAAACGGTTCGCTAGACTAAACAACAAAACACAATCCCTATTATCCTCTCGTCCCAACCATGAATCCACGATCTCAACCTTTTCCTTTACCTGCAACTCAAAGGGAAAAACAGAGTTGCGTGAGTATTATAATAAACACACAGTGAAGCGGTCATCCTCCCTACCGATTGCATAATAGGGAAAATAGCATGCCAATTACTATGCTAACAACCAACATTCAACTAATATGCAACAATCATCAAATATGCAACAATCAACAAGTATGCTAAATTTTTACAATTTAACAAGTGGTGTCGATCGACACCTCTCATGAGTGTCGATCGATACCTCACATGAGTGTCGATCGACACTCCAAATTTTGTACCAAACCTCACGATCATAAAAATGGGGTGTCAATCGACACTGCCACTAGGTGTGGATCAACACCTCCCGCAGAAACCGAAGCCGAGTCAAAATCCTCACGTAGACTCAATTCGTTTCCTCAACAAGATCACACACGATCCAACACCCACTTATCACATGAAAAACATGAATATAAATCATAACCATTGTTGGGGTCGGATTTCACCCGCTCAACGTTAATACTCAAAGTCAGTCGAGGCTTGACTAATGGAGGCGTGTGTGGCCGACCATGGCCTCTCCAAGCCAAGAGGCCGACCGTGGCCTCTCCAAACAAGGAGGCCGACCGTGGCCTCGGCAAGGCAAGGAGGCCGACCGATCGCGGGCTTCGTCCCGCCTAAGCCGACCGTGCGATCGGTAAAGAGACCGATCGCGTGCTCACCCATCACCTACCGATCGACCGCTCGCCCGTCACCTGCCGAGCGACCGTGGCTTCGGTGAACAGTACGACCGTGGCTTCGGTGAACAGTACTCGGTGAACAGTGTTCGGTGAACAGTACCTCGGTGAACAGTGCCGACCACTCGGTGAACAGTGCCGACCGCTCGGTGAACAGTGCGACCGCTCGGTGAACAGTGCCTACCGCTCGGTGAACAGTGCTGACCGCTCGGTGAACAGTGCGACCGCGGCTTCGGTGAACAGTGCTCGGTGAACAGTACCTCAGTGAACAGTGCCGAGGTGAACACTGCCGACCTCGTCTTTGGTGAACAGTGACCGAGCACAGGCTCTCCACCATGAGCCGAGCACAGGCTCTCCGCCATGGGCCGACCACGTGCTCTCCATGCTGTGAGTGAGCACAGGCTCTCCACGCTGTGAGCGAGCACATGCTCTCCATGCTGTGAGTGAGCACATGCTCTCCATGCTGTGAGCGAGCACAGGTTCTCCACGCTGTGAGCGAGCACAGGCTCTCCACGCTGTGAGCGAGCACAGCTTCGGCCTCGCAAGCGACAGCAGCTTCGGCCTCGCGAGCGACAGCAGCTTCGGCCTCGCGAGCGACAGCAGCTTCGGCCCAGCCAGTGACACCGCCTTCAGCCCAACAGCACCAAGATGGCCTGGTCAAGATACGAAGCCCACATTAGCGCAACCGACTCTGCGAAGACCTAGGAGGCAGGGCCGACTTAGCATAGACTATAAATACTTGTAAACATCTCTTGTAAAGGTGATCCGAATTCTTACACAGAAAAACCTTGTACTCAATTTTTTCATCAATAACAACATCTCTTTCTCAAACCCTTAGCAATCCTAGCTTACCATAGAAATCTCCAAATTCCCTCACGAACTCTTACAAATTCTAATTGTGTTGGTTTCGACCCCCACAATTTGGCGCCGACTAAGGGGAACTCGAGAATTTCTGACACAGAAGAGCTAGGGTTTCACAACACCATCGCCATGTCAGGAAGCAACAGCAGAAGCGATGAAGGATCCTCATCTCAGAGGAGCAGCGAAGAGCGAGACAACTCCGTGGAGAACACCGCGCCTCACGCCACGAACAATCCCGCGGATCTCACACAGATCAAGCGGATGCTTGAAACCCTCATGAAGAAAGCCGAAGACCAAGAGAGAAGCTTGGAGGCCACGACGAACGAGCTACAAGCGCTTCAGAGAAGGAAGCGTAAGCGATCCCATGTCCGACCAACGCGCCTTAGCTTTGCTATGCCTCGAGCCAGTCGGAGGGGCCGATACGCGGAGCCGCCTCATACCGATCACGCAGCCCCAGAGGATTTGCCTCCGCCGCCGCCTCTTCATGAATCCGATGCAACTCCGGAGCGAGTGATGGAGGGGTCAGACGACGATCAACCCCCTCGCAGGCGAACCCGAGTCAACCCTGAAGTTGACCACGATGCGGCTGCCGCAGAAGGCGATGCAATCATAGCAGAGCTTCGCAGGAGGGAGCGAGAGCGCAGAGATCCTAGAGGTTCCCGTGATGAAGAGGTCGCCGCCCTGAAGGCCCAGTTGGATCATGTCGTCTCAGATTTGAGGACGACTAAGCTGCAGATGTATCGGAGCACTGGGAAGGCTCCCGGGGTCGCTTACGTGTTGGAGAAGGCACGAAACACCCCCTTTGCAGAAAACATCTCAGGGGCTAGGATTTCCAACCCGGGAAGGATTAGGCTTCCGACTTACGAAGGGACCTCTGATCCCGCTGACCACCTAATGGAGTTCGAGGTTTCCCTAGGAAGGGCAAATTTCAGAGATTCCGAGAAGGACATCGGATACTGCAAGCTGTTCGTGGAAAGCTTGAAAGGGCCCGCTCTCCAGTGGTTTTACAAGCTGGAGAAGAATTCTATCCACAACTTCCAGCAGCTCTCTGAGATGTTCGTCCAACACTACAACATCTTTGCTGAACGGAAGATATACGATGCGGACCTGTGGACCAACAAGCAAGCAGAAGGTGAAAGCTTGCGATCCTTCATGACAAGGTTCAAGAACACCCTGTCCAAAGTGGATGGAATCAGTAACACTTCCGCTCTGGAAGCGTTGAGAGGTGCGGTGAGGTGTCCGTCTCCGTTTTGGCAGGACCTCACCATCAATCCGCCAGCGACGATTCAAGACGCCCTTCACCGTGCAGCTGATTTTGCCCGAAGCGAAGAAGAGCTCCGCGCCAAGAGAGGCGGCAAAGCAAAGCAGATAAGCGAACCTTCTCAGGTTCCGACCCAAGCTGCTTCTAAGAAAGGTGATCCCGCCTTTGTTCAGTTTGAAGGGGGAGCAGGCGGAGCTCACAATTACCAGATCGATTCACCTGGCTACGGCAGAGGTCGAGGCCGTGGTCAGGGACATGGCAGAGGAAATCTCACTTGGGTAAGAGACCCGAAGGAGTATGATGAGAAGTTGTATTGTGATTTTCACAAAGCAACTGGGCACTCCATTGCAAGATGCCGATAGTTGGGACGACAGCTAGCTGCTAGGCTGGCCGAAGGCACCCTCAAGGGTAACATCAGTCTGTCGGACTTCAAGCCAGAGGAGAAATTTCAAGATGCTACTCAGGTCCAGACTGAGAACCCCAGACGACAACGCCGCGGTGACAATCCCGAACATGAGAATCCTCAAGGTACCATCAACATGATCATGGGAGGATCCCAGTATTGCGCTGACAATGTAACCGCGATCGAAGCATACCAGAGGCGAGCCGAGGTCTGCGCCAACATCATTACATCTCCAAAGAGAAAGCGTGCTTGTGATCCTGTCACCTTTAGCGAGAAGGATGCTGAGGGTATTGACCATCCGCATAACGACCTTCTGGTCATTAACCTTACCGTCTTTGATTTCAATGTCGCCCGAGTCCTCATCGACACCGGAAGCTCAGTGGATGTTATCTTCAGAGAAACACTTGAGAAGATGAAGATTGACCCATCGCTCATCACAGGGCAGCCAAAGCCTATAACGGGCTTCTCCGGACAGACAACATGGACAGAGGGAACGATCCGTCTCCCAGTTCAGGCGGGAGGTGTGAAGAAGATGGTCAATTTTGCGGTCTCTGGTCATCCCGCCATCTATAACTTGATCATGGGAACGCCATGGCTCAGTCAGATGCAAGCCGTACCATCGACTTACCACCTATGCTTGAACTTCCCAACCGATAAAGGCGTGAAGACAATCTTTGGTAATCAAAGAGACTCACGAGCGTGCTTCCTAGCAGAGCACGTGTTGCGCAATCAAGAGGCGAAGGAGGGCTCAGTCCCAGAAGGTCACGAAGACAAGAAAGAAACCTCAATCTCACAAGGACCGCAGAAGAAAGCGAGAGTCAATTCCAGTCAGTCGACGGACCTGATCAATCTCAAGTAACCCCTCCGCACCTCTCCCCATCTGAAGCATCACTTTCACTACTCTCCTCTTCCACAATGAACTACGAGTGACTTGATCCCTGCAAAGGGTACGTAGGCAGCCTATCCTCGGATGGGTTCAGTTACCCCCCTCCATCAAAAGGGGGGGGGGACCATACGCTTGACAAGCCTCGTCTCCGAACGAGCTCACTCGATCTCCTCCGCCTTCAGGGGGGGGAGTGAGTCCTGTCACAGTCTCTAGACGACTTCAGTTACCCTATTTCGTCTCAAAGGGGGGGGAGTGGGGTACCCGTATGCCACTCCTTAACAAAATTATTGACTACTCTATCGTCAATCGCTAACACTCGCTACAGCACTCATCATGAGAACAGCTAGTTCCTTTTAAGGAAACTTGTCCTTTTTGGACCGATCACAGCTTTATTCGAGTAGAGTCGTTCTGTATCTGTTGTTGCTGGCCACATCAACAGTGCAGAGGTACGAACACTATGACATCCACAACGGATACAGCGCGCTATATAAATTCCAATGACCTCTGTTCAGATTATACTTGAACGTGTCAAGTGACCTCCGTTCAGATTATACTTGAACGTGTCACTCCAAAACCCAGGACAGGCGCTGGTCTAAGTCAAGGTGATCTTGCTCTCGGACAGACGTGTCTAGAAGAGCAGCACCACTCTGCAAAGCCCAACAGCAACGTTGGCAGATAAAGAGCGTGAGCGCATTTGCGTTTTCACAGCCTCAGCAAAGCCTCATTCACGAGCAAACAAAGCCTCATTCATGAGCAAGCAAAGCTTTGTTCATGAGCAAACAAAGCCTCGTTCATGAGCAAACAAAGCCTAATTTATGAGCAAGCAAAGCCTCATTCATGAGCAACTGACCAAGAACGAGCCTCATCCATCAGCAAAAAAACAAAGAATTTTCATTGTACTGCAGCAACGCAGTGGCTTCGGTAAGAAAATAAGGAGTCTTAAAACCTCCATAAGGAATAAGAAGTCTTAAAACCTTTGAGATGCTTGCGGAGTCTTAAAACCTCCTGCGCTGTGTCATTCACACAAGGCCATCAAGAGAAATTCAACTAAGACCGAGGCAAAACAGAGAAAAGCCAAGGTCGGAATTTTAAAAGACTCGGAGCAAGCCCGAGGAGGAGCTTCGCCAAAACTCGAAGAAGATGGACCAAAGCCGAACAATGGCAAGCGATCCACGAAGAATCAAGTTCCTTGTTCAAGTCCCCTCATCATTATGCTTGGCACTCTTTTTCCTTAGTAGTGGTTTTGTCCCAAAGGGTTTTCCCTACTAAGGTTTTAATGAGGCCATCATCTTGTATCTTCCAAGTTCACACTTGAGGGGGAGTATTGAATAAGATGAGTACTTAAGCGTACTGCAGAAAAGAATAGGCGAATACCTTGACTTTAATTGGTAACGCTGATATCCAACGCATCTTTAACTCGACAGTCTTATCACTAACACTACCGAGCTGGGGGGCTAACTGTTGGGGTCGGATTTCACCCGCTCAACGTTAATACTCAAAGTCAGTCGAGGCTTGACTAATGGAGGCGTGTGTGGCCGACCATGGCCTCTCCAAGCCAAGAGGCCGACCGTGGCCTCTCCAAACAAGGAGGCCGACCGTGGCCTCTGCAAGGCAAGGAGGCCGACCGATCGCGGGCTTCGTCCCGCCTAAGCCGACCGTGCGATCGGTAAAGAGACCGATCGCGTGCTCACCCATCACCTACCGATCGACCGCTCGCCCGTCACCTGCCGAGCGACCGTGGCTTCGGTGAACAGTACGACCGTGGCTTCGGTGAACAGTACTCGGTGAACAGTGTTCGGTGAACAGTACCTCGGTGAACAGTGCCGACCACTCGGTGAACAGTGCCGACCGCTCGGTGAACAGTGCGACCGCTCGGTGAACAGTGCCGACCGCTCGGTGAACAGTGCCGACCGCTCGGTGAACAGTGCGACCGCGGCTTCGGTGAACAGTGCTCGGTGAACAGTACCTCAGTGAACAGTGCCGAGGTGAACACTGCCGACCTCGTCTTCGGTGAACAGTGACCGAGCACAGGCTCTCCACCATGAGCCGAGCACAGGCTCTCCGCCATGGGCCGACCACGTGCTCTCCATGCTGTGAGTGAGCACAGGCTCTCCACGCTGTGAGCGAGCACATGCTCTCCATGCTGTGAGTGAGCACAGGCTCTCCATGCTGTGAGCGAGCACAGGTTCTCCACGCTGTGAGCGAGCACAGGCTCTCCACGCTGTGAGCGAGCACAGCTTCGGCCTCGCAAGCGACAGCAGCTTCGGCCTCGCGAGCGACAGCAGCTTCGGCCTCGCGAGCGACAGCAGCTTCGGCCCAGCCAGTGACACCGCCTTCAGCCCAACAGCACCAAGATGGCCTGGTCAAGATACGAAGCCCACATTAGCGCAACCGACTCTGCGAAGACCTAGGAGGCAGGGCCGACTTAGCATAGACTATAAATACTTGTAAACATCTCTTGTAAAGGTGATCCGAATTCTTACACAGAAAAACCTTGTACTCAATTTTTTCATCAATAACAACATCTCTTTCTCAAACCCTTAGCAATCCTAGCTTACCATAGAAATCTCCGAATTTCCTCAAGAACTCTTACAAATTCTAATTGTGTTGGTTTCGACCCCCACAACCATCACAATCCAATCCTAATTACCACAATTCAATCATACAATCCCTAACAAACTAATCCCGTAACCGCGATCACGCACTCACCTCAATTTCAGAAAGGACGAGGAATGATAACGGACTAAACCAGTGATGAACAGCGATCAAAACTCGCAGGAACAAGGCTCTAACGATGCTAGCCACGCAACACGATTAACCGTACGCCACTATAAACACACGAGAAGGTTTTCGAAGGATTTCTTTGCAACAATCCTTCAAAAACTCTCCACAAACTCTCTCAACTAAGATTCTCTCTTTTCTCCTCTCTAAAATACGGCCACAGACCGAAAAATCTCTTTTATAGTCGAGCCCTAGGGTTTCCCTTAACCGCGATGCAAACCGAGAGATTAATTCTAAAACCGACCAAACCGCAACACTTGGTGTCGATCGACACCCACAGCTGGTGTCGATCGACACCCCCTTACAAAAATCAAAATTTTGGTTTCAGGATGTTACACCTTAGGACTCCTCAAATACACCAGAATATCCTCAATAAAGATGATAACAAAAACATCCAGATACTCCTAGAACACTATGTTCATAAGCCTCATGAACGCCGCTGGTGCATTCGTCAAACTAAAAGGCATCACCACAAACTCGAAATGCCCATACCTCGTCCTAAGAGCCATCTTACGAACATATGTCTCATTAATCGAAATCTGATGATATATCGACACCAAATCAATCTTCGAGAACCAAGTAGCACCCCTCAGTTGGTCTAATAACTCATCGATCCGCATAAGAGGATACTTGTTTTCATAATGACTCAGTTAAGTCCCCGATAATCGATACACAATTGGAAACCTCCATCTTTCTTTTTCACAAACAAACACCGGTGCTCCTCACAGTGAAGTACTCGAACGAATAAATCCCTTACTCATCAAATCCTATAGCTGCTTCTTCAGCCCTACCAACTCTGTTGGAGCCATTTTGTTAGGCGCCTTAAATATCAGAGCTGTCGAGGGCTTGTAGGAGTTGAAACTCGAATAATTGAATTTGTAGGGTTGTAGAGGAAATGTGAGACTCCTGAGTAAATCACAATGCAGAAAATGTAGACACTTGCGTTTATTGTTAAGAGAGCTTTATTGCTTTTGCCGTAGAAATTCTAATCCCCTTTCTGGGTGAATACAATGAGTTATTTATAGCTTTTTAGACTAAGGCTAATAATACAATTAGGCCAGGCCCATTAAGCATTTAAATGATTTTTGGCTCATATTATCATTAAGCCCATTTTAATTATGGATTTAATAATATTATGGGTTTATCTTGAATTGGGCTTCTACAAGCCCGTTTATGATTTCTTCAAACCTTTTTTGCAGAATCGTTCTTGTCGTTACATCAATCTTTTAGGGGTGAAATCCGACCCCTACAGTTAGCCCCCCAGCTTGGTAGTATCGAGCTAGATAATGCCAAGGTATGAGTTGTTGAACTTTGAGATCGATGCGATGGACCTTGAAGCAGCCAAGCATTGACGTCTTATCAGCGATTTCTGGAAGTTGCAGTAATTCCATGTTGAGTTGACACTGTCGGCTTTTCCTGGACATGCTGGCGTTGTTGAAAACGAGATAAATAGACTGAAAAGACTATCAGACTCATTTAAGTGGACTTTAAAGCCCATTATGAAAGTTTCTGGAAATTTTCCTGAAAAACCCTGGGGATTTCAGGAAATCCTTCCGGTATAAATAGGCCCCTCTATGCAGTCTATTTTTTATACCAAGTCGATTTTTCTACCGTAAACAAGGTAAAAATTTCAGAATTCCCTTTCTCCTATTTTTTTTTGTCTTGTAGTGCAAAATTAGGATTTCTGCAGATTTTTTTTTTGTCTTTTTGTACCACTCTTCTCCGATCATCTTCCACACTCCGGTCGACCACGCGCCGATTTGCCTCCACCATTGCGACCTTGCCGACCTCTGGTTGAACTTTCCTTCACCGCCGGCGGATCTAAAATCAAGATCCACGCCGATTGATCCCCGTAGCCAACACCATCGTCATCACCGCCAGCAGATCCGCCGCCGCACGATGAGCTTTGGGAATCGCTGAGGACTGCCGCTGCTTCCCCATCACCACTGTGGAGCTTTGGGATTTGCAGAAACGCCTCCCGCATCTTCATCATCATCATCACTACCAGCGGATCCGCTACCGCACGAGGAGCTTCGAGAATTATTGAGGACCGCCGTTGCGTCCCCATTGCAGCCGTGGAGCTTTGGGACTCGCAGAAACGCAGCCCGCATCTTCCTCATCGTCGTGTTTCGTGGATGCTACAAACGGATCTTCGATCCGGCCACGATCCAGACGGAGGAGAGCTTCGTGGTGGCTCTGCTTCACCACCATGGCCGTGGAAGTTTCGTGGCATAGAGGAGGAGCTTCATGGTGGAGGATCTTCCCGGATCCTGTTCGTAGCTGCTCGTGGTGACGGCAACAGAGGACGAAGCACCGGTTCGGATCTGCTTATGACTCCTTTGGTGGCGACACGACGATCAACGCTGGAGCTCCGGCGATTGGTTTAGATCTGCTTTTGATTCACGCGGTCAAAGATGGTCAACGGAATTCAACCCGGATTTTGGTCAACATTCCGGTTCAGTCAACGCTCAGGTTCAGTCAACAATCTGGTTTGGTCAACGCAATTCAACCGGTCAACTAGTCAACTGGTCAACAGAAGTCAACAAGTCAACCTTTCTGGCTTGATTCTGAATTTTTACTCGAACTCTGGGCTTTTATCGCAGTAACGACATGATGCAAATGTCTTCTAGTGATGATGGCGGTTCAGGAGATACAGTCTTCCAGAATGCTCTGGTAGTATTTGACGATACCGAAGTGGGGATTCCGCAGGCTAATAAGAGAGACTCGATGCGCAGAGGACCAGAGTCTTCCAAGTCGACTTCAACGTCTTTAATAGACATTCTTGCGCTTTGCAATGCTTCCAAAAATGTCGACTTTGTCACTCCTTTCCTGGACGATCGGGCTGACCATCCTCTAGAAGGTTTTTTCACGGTGTACGAAGCCTATTTCCGAACTTGCTTTTTGTGGTTCCTGATTCCTCACGTGATTCTCGAATATCTTTGGATGAATCATCTTGCCATTTCGCAGATAACGCCTCGAGGAATGCGCTGCTTAGTTAGACTCATGGTTCGCAGTTATGAATACGGTAGCGAGCTCGAGATTGATCACTTGCTGAGTCTTTTGATTGTTAAGAAGGTTGGTCGCAAAGATAAACTTCATTACTCCATTGAAGCCAAAGTTGATCTTCACATCATGAAAGACTTCCCTCCTCTAGAACGCTCCTGGGAGGAAAAGTTCTTCTTTGTGCGAATAAATAGCGATTCAGTCGGAGATACTAACCCTAGACTTCAGAGGAGATGGGGTCATTGTGGTAGCTGACTTACTCGCATTTTTTCTTGTTTTTTTCGCTCTATGTTTGTTTTTAGTTTCAGCGATATTCTCATTCTTTTTCGTAAGTTAGTCTGATTATAACTTTTTTGTTCTGGCTTATTGTTTTGCAGTTCATACCAAAGCTGACAAGTTTCCGATAGACTTGTTTGATCTTCGCGCCGATTTCATCGCTGGGAAGTGCAGTTGGACAAAAGACTTCACTTCGCACCGCGTTCGAGAGGCACTTGTGCATCATTTTGGAGCGCACTTGCTACCTTTTTCACTAGAAATATCGAGTAACAGGAAGAAATTGTCCACACGTGAGAAGAGAGCTGCCGAGACCAGAGTTAGTACCAGCTTAAGGGTTCCGCAAGGAACTAGACATGTTACCGCGCCTAAGTCGCATTGTCCCGAGCTTGAGCGCAATGGTGCTGTCTACATTAATCTCCGTCATATGTCCTCACCAAGGCGCCGGGATAATACTAGGAATAGGGAAGATGCTTCAGATGCAGGTCGCAAGCGTCCTAGAGAAGACTGTGAGAATGACACCAATTCGGGGAATTTATTTAGCAACAACAGTATGGCGGCGGCTGAGATGTCGATGATTGTGTTCCTAGGGGATGATTTTCCTCCTCCACAAGACATGTCGAGGAAAGATATCTATAGGAAGGTGGCCTTTCATGGCATGACGGTATGAATCTCTGTCGAACTTTGCGGCATTATCTATTTTGCTTCATTTTTGCTAACTTATTACCTTTTTGGCAGTTCTTTGCTTCGATCAACGAGCTTACCAAGGGCTACGAGACGGATGCCCTCTTGCAGAATCGTCGTCTTGCTAGTGTTCAGGAACTATGTGATGATCATAAGAAACAAAAGCGTCAATCGGAGGCGCGAGTCGCTACCTTGGAAGATGCTGTGAAAGAGACTGAGGATCAGCGCCGCAAGATAGATGGCACAATTTCAGAGTCTGAAGCTAAAAGGAGACGCTTGCAGCAAGTAGTCTCCAATCTAACCGCTCGTTTGGATGATGCCGCCAGGCTTCAGGATGCAGCCGTTCAGAAAGCAGGTGATCGGGCGAAGCGCGAACTGACCACAGAGTACGAGTTGAGGATAGGGCGAGCAAAAGAGAAGCTTAAGGTGCTCAACGACAAACCTTGGACATATATCATAGATCTTACCCAAGTTCAGAGCAACATTGAGTTTTTGGGGCTGCTTTAGAGTGACTAGGCGCCCGATCTCAGTGAGGAGCTTGTTGAACTTAGAAAACAGGAGGAAGGCTTGTCGCAGGCAGAGGAGATTTTTGAAAAGCATATGCGCGAACTTGAGGAGATCCTCAAGACTCCAAGATCTTGTGGAGGGGTTCCTGTTGCAGCGGATCCTATTCGCGAGGTGATTCATCCGGCTTCGAGTTCCTCCAGTTCCTCTGGTGATGAGGATTCGTTAGACTCTGAGACTGAGGTTGAAACTGGTCAAGTTGAGGAGACTGTTGTAGGAGCTTGAGGAGATATTGTCTTAGTTTATTTTTGGTTTTTGGCTTTTAGTGTTTTTCTTCAGTTTGGGTAGTGTTCGCCCTTTTCGCACTTTGCTTTACTTTGTTCAGAACCTTGATTTATTCATAATGATATGATACGCAGTTTTACTTCTCGCCACAGCTTGCAGAAATGTTGTTTTTAACTTTCCTGTTCCAACAATAAGTATTTTTCTATGTTAAAGCCAACGTTCTAGACTGTTGGAATTTGTATGAACACTTGGGTTTATGGGCGCATTTTCTACTAATGCTTCCGCTCCACT
Organism: Draba incana; assembly: GCA_963576765.1. Classification (NCBI taxonomy): domain Eukaryota; kingdom Viridiplantae; phylum Streptophyta; class Magnoliopsida; order Brassicales; family Brassicaceae; genus Draba; species Draba incana. Next base: position 24,095,655 of record OY755210.1, on the reverse strand, counting down.
TAAGCGAACATTCTCTAGTGAGCTGACCAACGCTTTGTAAGTTAGGATTCTGAAATGATCATTTGGGTTTACGAACACGCTTTCCTCTAACGCATTCGCTCCTATAATGAACATTATGTATTTGTCATATCTGACTTTCCTCAAAGGTTGTAAAAGTCAGATCTGAAGTTTGCGAAGCAGACAGTCGATGTGGCTAACAGCGAGGTGTTATGTCTGTTTTTGTTAAGACTTACGATATCCGCAGAGGATGTAATAAAAGATTGTTTGCGAAGATGTTTGTTTCTGTTAAGACTGTATTATAAGCGAAACTGTTTAGCTAAGTTTGCTTTATTTGTTTTTTGCAGAAAAAAAACAAGCAAGAGAGGTGGGAGTATACATGAGAGGTGGGGGCAGCTGAACTCATCCGAAGATGAGCTGCCTACGTACCCTTTCCTGGGATCAAGCTGCCTCATAGTTCAAGTTAAATACCTAGTGATAATTTTTCTTCAGGTGAGTTGCATTCCATGATTTGGGAATGGGAGTGCCCTCCATGGTGGCGAATTTGTAGACTCCTGGTCTAACTACCTTAGTAACTTTGTAAGGTCCTTCCCAGGTTGCACCGAGTTTACCCGCGTTGCGCTCTGCCGTGTTCTGGAAAACCTCTCGCAGGACTAAGTCTCCTTTGTAAAAGCGTCAGATGCGCACCTTAGAATTGTAGTACTTAGCCGCTGAGTGCTGGTAGTTGGTAATCCTAGTCAATGCTTGGTCACGAGGCTCATTGACTATGTCTAGCTCGTCAAGTAGGAGGAGACGGTTGACTTCTTGTTCTTGAGATAGCAGCTTACGTCGCACTCCTCGAAACTGTACTTGGACCGGAATGACGCATTCTGTTCCATAAACTAGAGCGAATGGAGTTTTGTCGGTAATCTCTTTGGGGGTAGTGCGGTAAGACCAGATGACACCATCTAGCTCATCAGCCCTTCTTCTCGTCGAGGCGCTTTTTGAGACTGGCAATCAATGTTTTATTCGTTGATTCTGCCAAGCCATTACCCTGTGGACGCCGCGGAGTAGACTTGTTAAGGCGTATCTTCCATTTTTCACAAAATCCTTCGAAACATCCTCATATAAACTTGGACCCGTTGTCTGTGATGATCTCGTAAGGAACACCATGTCTGCAAATGATGTTTTTCCATACAAAGTGCTCTACTTGCGCGTCTTTTATAGAGATGAACGCTTCTGCTTCAACCCACTTTGAGAAGTAGTCTGTAAGCACAAGTAGCCATCATCGTTGTCTTGAGGGTTGTAGAGGGCCAACAATATCCCTACCCTATCTCATGAACGGATAAGGAGAGGTGATTGAAGAGAGCATCTCCGTTGGCTGATAGATCTTGGGAGCGTGGCGTTGACACTTATCACACTTGGTTGAAAACTTTACGCAGTCTTTGATCATTGTCGGCCAATAGTATCCGTGGTGCTTGATCTTCAGTGCTAGTGCTCGTCCTCCCGAATGATTCCCGCACGAGCCGATGTGAACTTCATGCATGATTTTGCGAGCTTCTTTTCCTTCGACGCAGATTAATAGTGGTCATGACAAGCTCCACTTGAATACGTTGCCATCTAATAGAATATATATGGCTGCTTGGGCTCTCAGCTTGCGAGCCGCCCATTTATCGGTAGGTTTTGTGCCATCTTCAACGTATCTGCGAATGTTCTCAAGCCAGCGTGTACCGCAACCATATTTTGATTCAGGTGAATTTTCTTTCATTGCAGTTGCTTCATTTGCCTCGGAGAGGTTAGTGTTGGCATTGGTTTTATCTAGCAGGGAGTGGGAATCTTCATTCATGGCAACCACCTCTTGGTTGGTATGAGGTGCAGTTAAAGGACTACTGGCTTCCACTTCGCTGGGGTCGACTGAGTCATCTTCTACGTCCACCTCATAGTCTGGTTCTCGCCGTCCGTCAAGTAGAGGCTCGCTTTCTTCGACTTCGCTTATCAGAGAGTTGTCTGCTTCTTCCTAGACTTCTACGTTAGCAGTAGTTTCTTTAGAAGCGGTTGCAGCGGCTTTCTTCTTGTGTTTTTTGGCCACTTGAGATCGAGTTAAGATGTTAACCACTTCTGGAATAGGGATACTTGGATGCTCTATAAACTCCACTGGGATGATTCGCATTAATTCAGGGTCGGAGGTTGAAGCGACGACTGCAAGGGCATCAGCAAGGGCATCAGCAAGGGTGTTATCACCTCTAGGAATATGAGTAAATGTGAATGCTGTAAACTACGCGGCCAACTCCTAGAAAACTTTAAGGTATGCTTCCATGCGTTCGTCCTTTGTAGCGTATTCTCCGCTGAACTGGTTTGCAACAGCTGAGAATCACAAAATGCGTGAATGTGGTCGAGTTTAAGTGCGTGCGCAAGTCTCATGCCAGCTATAAGGGCTTCATACTCTGCTTCGTTGTTAGATGCTCGGAAGCCTAGGCAGAATGACTGCTCTAGTATTTTGCTAGCGGGTGACGTTAAGCGAATCCCGACTCCCGAATTAGTTTTAGATGATGACCCATCGACATGAAGTTACTAGACTTGGCTCTAATTCTCTGTTGTGACTGCCTCCTTGGGGTTGCGAACTTGAGGCAGAGGTAATAGGTAGATGACATAGCGCGCATTGATCCGCAACTGATCGCGTTGTAGATGGCAGGGTGATCGGCAACTGAAAATTCTACAATTTTTGTTATCCCGCCAGCTTCGACGGGAAGTTTTATGGTACCCATTGTTAAAGTCGTTTCAAAGAAACCGGTAACGGGCCTCGATCCTCGTTCTAGAGTAGAGAGGTCAACATCCATCCTCAGGAGCGTTTCGCGAAAAATGACGTCCAACGAGCTTTCTGTATCGATGAGGATGCGTTACATGTTGCAGTCGTTTACAACAAGCTTGAGTACCAGGGGGTCGTTATGGGGGCGGTGAATACCCGCTAATTCTGCTTCTTCGAAAGACATTACATCGTTTGGTAACATAGACGGTTCGAATAGATTCTTGCTGGCTTCAGCTCTCTGCTGGTAGGCTTTTATAGAAGCTACAGTATCCGAGCAGTAACGAGATCCTCCCATGATCATTAGTATATCTTGACGGGCTCCGCCTCCAGCCAGCTCATTGTTTCTCCTTTTTGGCGCAGGTTGCTTACCTTGCACATGTTGCTGCTCGTTGGATTCCATCTCGAAGTCCTTGATTTCGATGTTGCCTTTAAGCTTTCCAGCGGCTAGCTCGACAGCGAGTTTTGAACCAAGAACACAACATTTGGCCGTTGAGTGCCCAAAGGATTTGTGATGTTCGCAGTATGCCTCTTCGTCGAAGCTGCTCTGTTCTCTTGTCCACGTGTTTGACCAGGTTACGTCATCTTCTTCGTCGTTCTCTTGTGCAGCTCGGACCGAATGTCCCTCATTTCGGAAGCCACTCGCTCTATGCTACGTCGCATCTCATCCATCTCAGCCTTCTGAGCCTGGAAAACTGCATGTCGCTCCTCTTCGAACTCGGACTGCTCTGACCAGGTTACGTCATCTTCTTCGTCGTCGAAGCCTTGCTTAGCTTTGGCGTTGCTTTGCTTAGCGTTTGTTGTCGCTCTTCCAGTAGCGATGTTCCTTGTGTTTCGTTCAGTTCTCGGATTCTCCGAATTATTTGTCGCAGTTGTTGTGATATTCGGCCGCTCAGTTTCAGTTTGGGCAGTCGCGCCTTGCTCGCTTTGCGGGGTTGGCAGAGGAAGAGGTTGACGCTGCCCTCTTGGTGGCCTGATTGGAGTTACGAAATCCAGAGACATCGGAATTATGCGTGCCGCGGGTTGTCTGAACATACCTACTCTTCTGTTGCCGACCCGATTCGCTGTTGCGAGAACGCGTAGTTCTTGATTGGTCTTTTCTTGCTCCTCTGTCTTCTTGAGTAGCGTATCTAACATCGTCTTCATACCAGTGAGGAACTCAGACGTCACTGTTGTGGCTGCTGTTGCTGGAGTGTCAGGAACAATCAGTGTATTATTTGTCATTTCCCCAGTTCCAGTGTTGTCGTCTCTCGATCCGTTGCTGGTGTTGTTGCGATTCTGTTGACTGGCGATGCATTGCTCTTCAGCGATGCGTTGCTCTTCGGCAGTGAGTTGTTGACTGTCGTCTCCGGGCATCTTTGCTTGCGTAGTTTGCACTATGATCTTCTTGTGTAAGAATGTCTTGTTGTTCCCCTTAGTCGGCGCCAAATTGTAGGAGTCGAAACTCGAACAATTGAATTTGTAGGGTTGTAGAGGAAATGCGAGACTCCTGAGTAAATCACAATGCAGAAAATGTAGACACTTGCGTTTGCTGTTAAGAGAGCTTTATTGCTTTTGCCGTAGAAATTCTGATCCCCTTTCTGGATGAATATAGTGAGCTATTTATAGCTTTTTAGACTAAGGCTAATAATACAATTTGGCCAGGCCCAATAAGCATTTAAATGACCCCTACAGGGCTCTAACTTAATCGTGAAAAGATCAGACCTAGATGGCAGTAATCCCTTCAACGACCGAAAAACATCCTTGAGGTCTCAAACAACCTTGACATCCCTCACCGCAACCTCACCTACAGACTCCGATATCACAATCGTCGCAAGATATGCCTCACATCTCCGCTCAATCATCTGCTCCGCTTGAACAGCAGAGATCACAAGACTTTCAGAAGTCGGTCTCCCTCCCTGAACACCAACCTCCCTCCCTCGCGCTCAAACACTACGCGACCTTGATGAAAATCCTTGTGGGCTCTATACTGCTCCAGCCAGTCCATCCCCAATATGACATCATACAGCTCCACCGGACTAATCACCAAGTCTGCTATCATAGACTCGCTAGCAATCTGCACACCAATGCCCCTCGCTTGACTAGGTATAGCCAGAAACCCTCCTCCAGCCACCTTGACCATGCTCACTGGCTCACCAGCCTCGCTCCGAATGCCACTGCTCTCGGCAAAATGAAACAAAACATGGGACTCACATCCGCCTACTAATAAGGTCCATGCAAAAAATTCATGTGCTAAGAAACCCTATATTTTATCACATGAAATAACATAATACAAACAACAAAAATTCAACACAAAAGAATTTACCAAGTCTGAGTCTGAAATTTACCTGTGATCGGCCTAATACTATACACGCGGTGCTACTCTAATCTGCTCTACCGGCTGCACTACCGCTATCTTTGCCATTAGCTGCCACTACTATCTGCTGCAGGTTGGGATATCTCGGCTTGATATGCCCATGCTCTCTGCACTGAAAACATACTCTTACATCTTGCGACTCACCCCTCCTAGAATAACTCGACATTCGCTGCTCCCGCTCCCGCATTCATAGCACCCTCGGCCACTCTGGCTCGACCAAAAAGTGTCCTCCTACTTTCTCTTTTGTCCCTGCATAAGCTTGCCGCCTTTGCTAGGACCCACCTGCTGTTGATGCCTCCTCGACTGAACAACTAGAAAAACAGGAATAACCACTATTGATGTCTGATCTCGCATATCCTCCAAGATAGTAGCTGCTGTCTTGACCAACTCCGCCCTTAAGGCGTACCTAGTCACTCTACACCTCATCCTCAGATCAGGTCAAAATCCCCTCAAGAACCTCTTCACCTGCGTCTGCTCATCCTATAAGCCTCTACCGGCGTATACTAGAAGCATGCTAGACTCAGCATCATACTCTCGCACATACCGGTTTCCCTGAACCAGCTCCATGAATCTCGTCTCCAGACAATCATCTGCCTCCTCAGGAGAGAACATAGCATTAAACTCTGCTAAGAATTCACCCCAGATCCACACTGTCTGCCTCCTCCTAGACTTAACACTTCTCCACCAGAGATGCACATCACCATCGAGATAATGCATTGCCAGCTCCTCCTGAAACTCTGCAGGACGTCTGTTCGAGCGAAAATTATGCTCAATCCTCATACTTCACTCATCGGCTCCCTCATGTCCAACACCCCGCCCGAGATGAACATTGTACTAGGCCTCCGCATTTGTCCCATCATCTCCACATAAGACGAATGTGGCTCTGCAACCACAGCTCTCAAATGTACCTCTACCATCACCAGTGGCAGCACTAGTGCATGCATTGGCAGCGCACCCGGTAATTGCTCCAAAATCAAGGCTAACATCTGCGCCAGACGATCATCTAGACCATGGGCCCCACCCTGGGCAACGGCATCACTCACACCAGCACTCACATTTGCCCTGCCCACGAATCCCTCCTGATGCATTGACATCTCAGTTACCTGCTCATGCGTTGCTCTCGGCGCCAGACGATCACCCACACTATCGGAAGATTCACTCACTGGTCCTGACCACAACCTCGACCTTGACCACGCCCCTGACCTCTACCTCTACCACGACCTCTAGCACCATCATCCATCACTCTGCATTTCCCAAAAATACTCACTAAGATAATAGAAATCACAAAATATAAGTCAACACATACCGTGGAACCTTATTGAAGGTTCGAAGAAGATAATTTAAGACTTTACAACTCATAAATTCACTATCTATTCATAATCAATTTATCACATAATCCCCAATTCTATCGCCTTAAAATCGTAAGAGCTCTAATACCAAATTGAAACAACCTAGCCCGATTTTTTTTTTTTTTTTATAATTGACTCGAATTAATATTCCCAGAAATATTAATTCTCAACATCAATTCAATCTCAACCAAGCAACAAAACAATATAAACCAGCGTAAACATAATAAAGAACCTAAACCAGAAAATAATCAATTCAACAAAACAATCATTCCAAAATATCAATTTCAGACTAAGCTAGCAACCTAATATCAGGTTCTAACTCAACAACGAAAAATAAATGACCTGAGACCCTAAATCAACCTCTTCTCTTTGCCATGATTCCACGATCACAATATATCTTCACCTGCATCAAAAACGAGATGTGTAAGTATTATCATTAATACTTAGTGAGATTGTCATTCCGTCTACCGGCTATACACACAAACCATATAATATGCTTAATGTAATAATCAGTCCACATACATGAGAAAACCACATTTTTATCACATGAACAACTCTGTGCCGATCAACACCCTCCTTGTGTCGATCGACACCGATCGTAGACATGTTTAGGATCGAACCTCTCCTCTCACGGATCGACCATGAATGATGTCAAACGATCCCTGCATCAGAATCAACACCAAATACACATGGATATCACAGAAAACATTGAATCACAATCCAAACATCCATCCAATTTACCAAATCATTAACAACACTCAATCTAACACACAATACAGCTCAGATAAGCTACGGTCTCGCACTCACCTCGACAAATGATAAATGGAACACGAGCAGGATTGACACAGGAAAAATCATAATTGAAACCCCCCTCGAACCTGATTTCACACTAAATCACGAAGAACGACACCAAAAGATTGATTCACTTGCTCTCTTGAGCCTAAACAAGTCTAAGAACACACAATCTAGCCACAAACTCTTTCTTTTCTCTTTGATTACGAGAAACCTCTCTTTTTTGATCAAAATACGGCCTGCTCGACCTTTATATTCAAGACCTAGGGTTCCCAACCCTAAACCGCAACAAAACCGAACATTGAAATCGAACCGGCCAAACCAAAAAAACTTGGTGTTGATCGGCACATCCCATGGTGTCGATCGACACCCTTACCAAAAACACGAATTTTGGTTTGCGGTCGTTAAAGTTTTAAATTCAAATGATTGTGTTAAAAATAAAACGATGTTGAATCAACCAGAAAAATCAAGGATTTTCTATAAAATGACTCTCTAAGTGGTTTGCGAGTTTACTAATTTGCAAAGTGCGAGTCAATCTGCAATATAACTCCTGACTACTTATTGATTATTTTAGACCGTGTATAAATTATCAAAACTAAGTCGTTTGGAAAATTTGTTTTAAATCAAAATAATGGAAAGAGGATATTCGAATTCATGATTTAGTTGTAATACTCGCTACAAGCAAACCAATGATCTCTTGCAATAATCGCTACAAGCAAACCAAGTGTAACACTTCAATTTTTTTTTTTTTTTGAACATGTGTACTTTATTAATAATTTTGAAAAGTTTACATAGCATATGACAAATCATGTTGCATATATTCTTACAAAAAATTATAAATACAACAAGAGGAATATTGAGTTTGTCCTATATGAGCTAATCGATCAGCTATAACACTTCAATTTATGTTCGAAACTACAAACACATATATATACATAGAGGCTATATTCCAAAGCTCAAAAACTCGTTAATGTCATATTATTCTTTCTACCTTTCTATATATAAATAAATTTTTCACAGATTCAAAAAATTTTTTAATGCCACCACATGCTCTCTCATTCTTCATTCTTTCTCATTTTTTCACGGGGTTTTGAACTAAATTTTGAGTAAAATACATTAATTTAATCATAGAAGTATTGGAAAAAAAAACTTATTTTGTAAATAAAGTTATTGATTATATAATACACAAGTAGAATTAACTTAAAATTAGACAAAATAGAGAACATGAATAAATTAAAAAGAATACATAAACATTTGACATAATTTATTTTACTATAAAAATTAAATGAAAACCAGAATATGTGATATAGCCTCATGTTATTTCCTCATCTCCATCTAAGACGTTTGTCTCTTTCAAAGACTTTATTTTTTTTTACACGTCGAAAATCATATCTTGTAATCGCGAAAAGATCATATATGGTCTTAGCTCATTTAGTTTCATTGTCTACTAAAATCTTTCGTTTTCAATTTCAAAAAAAAAAAAAAAAAAAAAATCTTTGTTTTTTTTTATGAAAACAAATCTTTCGTTTTAGCTTAGGTCATAAAAAGTTCCTAATTGATCCCAAATATAAAAACCATACAGCTTTAATTTTTGTAAGTACTAATAGAAATATTAAGCAAATAAAGGAAGGAAGGTACGAAGTTAGCAAGGCAACGTACCTCATCTATCTCATAGGGCCTCTTTATACCTCTGACATTTCATGGATCTAGCACCTCACCTGTTCTTCTTACCTCCCACTACCATGAAATGTCCCCATTGGCACATCGTTCACCGAGAGTACGTACCCAAGAGTCAATAATACGATTTCAAATCTTTAATTTGTTTTTGACAATTTTGAAAAATTAGGAATAGAAATTTAGAATAGAAATTGCAGATTCCAAACTATAATATGGAATTTTAGGGAAGCAGAAAGAGTCACCTTATTATCATTGTCAAAAGTTCAAGTCGAAACTACTCTACATGTAAACGTCATGTTCCATCAAAGTTTTTTATTAAAACCATATAAATTTTCAATATGATAATACTCTGAAACACACATGATGGAAAGAAATGTTTGTATAAAGTTAAGAAACCAACCGAGTAAGGGAAGTTTCGTATTTCAATGGATGCATCATGCATAAGAGAAGGCCCTTGAAATTGACAATGAAGCAAACAAAGGAAACATAAGTAAGTGATTGTAAGCGCATAACTAAATTGATCAAAATGAAAACAATCTAAGCAAGGCAACCTTGACACTTTACACAATCCATTGTTTTTTTCGATCAATACTAATAATGAAAGAGTATAAAAAAATGTTTGGGCAAAATTAGATCTCTAATTACTCCAATTGCCACTCAAAAATCAACTTTCTAAAAACATTTCTCAAATTCGGAGGGGTAATTTCGTCCGCAAAAATGCCGGATCTAATTGAAAAACCCAGTTGATGTCGGATAAACACGCGGATCCTTCATTAATGACATTTTTGTAATTATTCAAACACTTGATTTCTGACATAAATGCTTGATTGATCAGAATAAACATGTTTGTGTATTTATAGGCCTCATTGAAGCCCAAACGGATTTTGATGAAGCGGAAACCGAAATTAATGTCGTTTAAATATATGGAGAATCTTTATCAAATCACATTGTTATTTTTGTTTCCTAAATATAAGCAATAATCAAACAATTAATTTAATTTTCCATAGTAAAAAAAAATCCTACAACTTGCATAGAAAGTCAAAGTAAATGCTAAATATCTTACCGAACAAGATGTTCAATTCTGACCTAAAATATTTCAGCTTATAAATAAGACTTGATCAAAGAATATCACTACTAAAATTTTTAGGTCGATAGCCTTCTCTTCTAGGTTTATGTAACACCCGCATTTTTTTTTAACTAACATAATTAAATCAGGTGAACAACAAGCGGAAAATAACCAACAGAAAATTTCAAATCCAATTCCAATAATAAATAATCAAATTCAGGAATTATCAAGTCTAACAACAATCCATAAAAACTAGCAACCTAACCGGCTACTAACGGTTCAACAACATAAAATAAAGACATCCTATCATCCCCCGTCATCGCCTCGATTCCACGATCACATTTTTCCTTTACCTGCAACTCAAAAGAAAACGGGAGTTGCGTGAGTATTATCATAAATACTCAGTGAAGCGGTCATCCCGCATCAGATTAACATAGATTAACAGTTTACAACAAAAACACGTTTAACACAATTACCCATTGAACATTCTTTAAATTTTTAATAAAATTTCTTAATTCACAACCAGGTGTCGATCGACACACCACAGCGGTGTCGATCGACACTTGATACCCTCGTACAGGAAACTGTACCGAGTGTCGATCGACACAACCACTAGGTGTCGCTCGACACTCACAACACGAACATCACTTTTATTCCGGGGTGTCGATCGACACTACCTCTAGGTGTCGATCGACACCCTGTTACAGAACCAGAACCGAGACTCTCCTCTCACGTCTCGACCCGGAAACCATGTTTTAACAAATTCCGATCGATTACACAGAAATATCACGAACAATCAGCATCAACACATCAATTATCAACCATCAATCACGAATCATACCCACGAAATGCTATAAACGATCAACTACGAGCAATCCTAGCGATCACGCACTCACCTCGCTAATCGAAGAGGAAGAACGGATCGGAAATGACGAATGAACAGCCTCCAGGGTCTGATTCACCACTGGAACCGCCAGGAAACTCGGCACGAACACCACAGCCACGGAAAAGATGAAGAACTTCGAGAAGTCGGACCAAACTTTGACGAATAAACACAATTCTCTCTCGATTCTTTCTCCCCCACAATTCTCACTGATTTCTGCTTTAAAACCCGACGGCTCGCGATCTCATCCCATTAAAAAGGTCGAGCTTAGGGTTTTCGAGAATTAAACCGCGTGAAAATCGTGGTTTTAGCAAACTGAAACTCACGACTGGTGTCGATCGACACTGCCCAAGGGTCTCGATCGACACCTCCAAAACATACCAATATTTTGGACTTCGGTCGTTACAATTCTCCCCCACTAACTTTGAATTCGTCCTCGAATCCCAACAAAACCCCACCAACTAATGGCCACAACTCGAAACCTGACCCAAACCGGTCAAAACAATCTGAGATTCTAAAACTCGATCTCCGAGGCTCTAGTTCAGTTTCATGCTTATACGCCCGTTTCTAGACATCTATTACTCTTAACTCATTCCACACCACTCTCACTCGCGGGACGCATCCCTTGAGCTATCGGTGTCTCGTGTCCCTTCCACTCTCAGGACGCATCCTTTGAGCTCCGGGTACACAGGGGAACTAATCATCCCCTCAAGAGAACTAATCATCCCTCGATACTCGTAATGGGAACTAATCATCCCAAAGAGTAAACAGGAGAACTAATCATCTCCTCTGAGGAACTAATCATCCTCGCTGAAGAACTAATCATCTCCAGATAAAAAAATGAATGAGTTATTCAGAGCCGTAACCCCTAGAGTAATAAATTCTAAAACGTCTATAAACATCTATCGACTAGAACTACCTCGCGTGGCCAACTCGATACTCCCAATCCCAGAATATCGCCATATGATACATATAAGAAAACCCATCCTATAATAACAAAGAGATAAATAAGGAACATCTCCATCTTATTAATCTCAAACCCAAAATTCGTTACAACATAAACGAAACACAAGATACAAAAGCATCAACATGCTAACAATCGAAACTAGAACCACAAAGAGAAATAAAGCTCATGCCGCGACCTGCTTGTCGAACCACTTCCTGAACTTTAATTTCATCTTCGCCTCTGGCTCCCAAGATTCCTCTCTCCAGAATCCTCACAGGAACCGCCGGAACCGTCAAATCTGGCCAAAGATCCGCAGAGATCTCAGGCACTAACTCCTCCGACTCATGCAGGCACTTACGCAACATCAAAACATGAAAAACCTTATGAAATGCCTTCATGATCGGAGGTAACTCGAGCCGATACGCAACCGGTCCAACACGCTCCACCACCGGAAACAGACCCATAAACCGCGGACTCAGCTTGTTCTCCCTAATAGACCTGTTAGGGCCTCACAACATAGCCATCTTGAGATATTAGATCTCCAACCGCAAACTCAAGCTCTCGCCTTTGACGATCCTAAGCTTCCTTCATGTTCAATCTCACGACTCGGATCTTTTCTGTCGTTTCCTGAACATAAGTAGCTCCAAGAATATTGTGCTCCCCCACTTGGGTCCAGCATAACGGCGTCCTACAAGGCCTCCCATAAAAAGCCTCAAAAGGAGCCATACCGATACTCGCTTGAAAACTGTTATTGTAAGCGAACTCGACTAAACACAGATGATCCGCCCAATAACCACCCCAATCCAAAACGCACATCCTCAGCAAATCCTCCATAGTCTGAATAGTCCTCTCTGACTGCCCATCAGTCTGCGGATGATAAGTTGTACTCATATGCACCTTAGTGCCCATCTCTGCCTGAAATGCTCCCCAGAACTCCGATGCAAACCTAGGATCTCGATCAGAAACAATACAGGCTGGCACTCCATGCAGCCTCACTATCTCCTTCACGAACCTCTTAGCCAACTTAGCCGCCCCATCGGTTTTCTTAATGGCCAAAAAGTGCGCTGACTTAGTCAACCGATCCACAACTACCCATATAGCATCATATGTCCGCGAAGTAGGCAACCCAACAACGAAATCCATCGTAATCATCTCCCACTTCCACTCAGGAATGGGTAAACTCTGCATAAGACCACTCGGAACTCCATGCTCGGCCTTAACCAACGAACATGTATTACACTTGGAAACATAAGCTGCCACATCTCTCTTCATCCCGACCCAATGATAATACCGTTTCAGATCCTGGTACATCTTAGTAGCACCCGGATGAATCGAGAACTTGGTCGAATGAGCCTCGCTCAGAATCTTCTGCCTCAATGCCTCTTCTCGAGGAACACAAACTCGACCACAAATCAAAACTGTCCCATTCGGAGAGACCACATACTCGGAATCAACTGCTCGCGACATACTCAACAAGCCTTGATCACTCTGTTGAGCCACTCTGATCCTACTGAGAAGATCTGCCTAATCGAGTGCCTCTAAGCCCAAAGGCTCCTACGAAATAGCACAAAGGCGCAACGTGCTAATCTCGCCTACCAGATCCTCGATATCCTGCTCGCGAGCTGAATCGAACCTCTGTCGACTCAAGGCATCGGCTACTTGATTAGCCTTGCCTGGATGATAAATGATCTCTAGATCGTAATCCGTCAGCAACTCAACCCAGCGTCTATGCCTCATATTCAACAATAGCTGAGTGAAGATATGCTGCAGATTCTTATGATCCGTAAAAATCTGTACTCTGCCTCCATACAGATAAGATCTCCAGATCTTCAGAGCGAACATGATGGCTCCCAACTCTAGATCATGCGTAGGCCGATTACGCTCACTACCCTGCAACTGCCTCAAAGCATAAGCAATAACTCGACCCTCCTGCATCAGAACGCATCCCAAACCGACTCCTGAAGCATCAGTATACACCGCGTAAGGCTTCCCCGGCTCGGGTAGTTCCAACACCGGCGTACTAGTCAGCATCTCCTTGAGCCTCGCAAAGCTCTCCTCGCACTCCGGTGACCAAACAAACGGAACCTCCTTACCTGTCAACTTCGTCATCGGCTGCGCCATACTCGCAAAGCCCTTGACGAATCTCCGATAATATCCTGCTAAACCCAGAAAGCTCCTGATCTCAGTAGCACTACTGCCAATCTCGAATCGCCTCAATCTTAGCCGGATCCACTGAAACTCCCTCTGCAGACACAATATGACCTAGAAAACCCATCAGCCTCTGCAAAAAACTACACTTACTCAACTTTGCGTAAAGCTTCTGCTCCCGAAGCTTCTCTAAGAACAACCGCAAATGAGCTTCGTGCTCCTCGGAACTCCTCGAGTAAACCAAGATATCATCAATAAAGATGATCACGAACACGTCCAAATACTACTTGAACACGTCGTTCATCAATCTCATGAATGCCGCAGGCGCATTCGTCAAGCCAAAAGGCATAACCACGAACTCGAAATGCCCATATCGCGTCCTGAATTCCGTCTTACGAATATTTGCCTCATCAATCGGAATTTGATGATACCCTGAAGCCAAGTAGATCTTGGAGAACCAGGTCGCACCCCTCAACTGATCCAGCAACTCATCAATCCTCGGGAGAGGGTAGCTGTTCTTCTCGGTGACTCGGTTAAGTCCCCGGTAATCGATGCATAACCGGAAACTACCATCTTTCTTCTTCATGAACAACACTGGCGCTCCCCACGGCGAAACACTCTGACGAATAAAGCCCTTCTCCAGAAGGTCCTCTAACTGCTTCTTCAACTCCGCTAACTCTGCTGGAGCCATCCTGTAAGGAGCCTTAGATATCGGAGCTATCCCGGGCTCTAACTCAATCATGAAAGGATCAGACCAAGATGGTGGTAATCCCTTCAACGATCGGAAAACATCCTCGAAGTCCTGAACAACTCGAATATCCTTAAAACCCACCTCACTACTGCCCTCTGACATCACAATCGTCGCCAAATACGCCTCGCAACCTCGCTCTATCATCTGCTCCGCCTGAATAGCCGAAATCACAAGGCTACTGGAAGTCGGTCTCAAGCCCTAAAACACCAACTTCTCTCCAGCACGCTCGAACACCACTCTGCCTCGATAATAATCCAAGTGAACCCGGTAGAAAGACAACCAGTCCATACCAAGAATCACATCATACAGCACTACTAGACTAATCACCAAGTTCGCTAGCATCAAATGTCCCGCGATCGGAACATCTATTGCTCTAGCACGGCCCGAAGTAGCTAGGAAACCTCCTCCAGCCACCTTAACCATGCCTGCGCGCTCGCCAGCGCTGCTCCGAATGCCACTGTTCTCGGCACACTCAGGAGCAATATAACAGTGCGATGCTCCCGAATCAAACATCACGTGGGACTCAAAACCGCCCACTAACAAGGTCCCTACATAATTTTATATGCGTTGAGAACCCTGACGACTCGACCACAAGTAAAATAAAAGAACACCACACAACAACAACAAAATTCTACCGCTAGGAATTTGCGAAGTTGGGTCTAGAAATTTACCTGTGATCTGCCCGGCGTTACTGTTCTGACCAAACTCCGCTGGCAAAAACACTCTCGGTGCCGGCCCGATCTGACCAATCGGCTGCTGAACTGCCGCAACCTGCCCCCCGGCTGCACCTCAACTGGCTGAATTGCAGCAATAGTCGCCGGCTGCAATCTGGGACACATCGTCCGGATATGCCCTGGCTCCCTGCAATGGAAGCACACTCTCAAATCCCGCTGCTGTAACTACGGTTGGGACTGCGGCTGCTGCTGCATAACCGGCTGATGGTCGCCCTTGCGGGGGCAACTCGTCAAACGATGCTCCAGACTCCCGCATCCATAACATGCTCCACCCCTCTGACTGGACCTGGAAGCATCATCCCATTTCCGTTTCTGGCCCTTCGCAGGCTTGCAACCTTTGCCAGAACTAAAACTGGAACCACTCTGCTGCTGCGGCTGCTGCAGCTGTCTCCTCGGCTGAACAGTAGGAACAACCGACACGGGTACGGCCGCTGGAGCGGCTACAGCTAAGTGACCTCTCAAATCCTCCTCGATGCCTGCAGCCATCTCATCCAGCTTCGCCCTCGAGGCCTACTCCGAAACCCTGCAGCGAATCCTCAAATCTGCACGAAGTCCCCTCAAGAACCTCTCGATCTGAGTCCGCTCGTCCTCCATGCCACGATCCGCATAGATAAGCAAACTGCTGAACTCCGCATCATACTCTCGCACAGTACGATCGCCTTGAACCAGCTCTACGAATCTCGTCTCGAGACGATCTAAAGCCTCCTGAGGAAAGTACTTAGCGTTGAACTCAGCCACGAACTCTCCCCAGGTCCTCACAGCACCAGGCCTCCTGGCCTCAATCGCTCTCCACCATAAATGAGCATCCCCAGCCAGATAGTGAATAAGTATCTGCACACGATAATCCTCCGGACATCGAACCGAACGGAAGTTGCGCTCCATGAGCATGCGCCACTCGTCTGCCTCCTCAGGCCCAACACCGCCCGCGAAGAAAGCAGTACTCATCTGACGCATCTGACCCATCATCTCTAGATAAGACGAACGCACCTCTGCAACCGCAGCCCTCTGCTGCACCTCTGCCACAGGCGGAACCACTGGAGCCTGAACCGGAGCCGTCGCCGGAAAACGCCCCAGTATCTCTTTCAGAATATCCTCCATGCGATCCATACGTTCCTGAGCTGGAACGGCACCCACACCCGGGCCCGCTCCTTTACCAGCCATCCCAGCGCCTCTCCCAACACCCACAGCACTCACGCTCGCACTGGTCTCGCTCACAGAACCCGTATGATGCGTAGGAGTCCCTGGCGTATACGTATCACTCGAAGACGACTCGCCTACTGGTCCGCGACCACGACCTCGACCTCCATGGCCACCAACTCTGCCACCACGGGCACCAGATCTGCCACAACCTCTAGCTCCAAGAACCATACTCGCACTGCATTTCCCAAAAACACAGGCTAAGCTACTAGAAGTCACACAGAAAAGTAAAAACCAACATACCGTGGAATCACACTGGAGGCTCGGGAGGATGATCTAAGACTCTATACAAACACAATAAATCACATAGTCTCAGATCACACAACCTACGTCCTAAAACCGTATAGGCTCTGATACAAAAATGTAACACCCGCATCTTTTTTTTAACTAACATAATTAAATCAGGTGAACAACAAGCGGAAAATAACCAACAGAAAATTTCAAATCCAATTCCAATAATAAATAATCAAATTCAGGAATTATCAAGTCTAACAACAATCTATAAAAACTAGCAACCTAACCGGCTACTAACGGTTCAACAACATAAAATAAAGAAATCCTATCATCCCCCGTCATCGCCTCGATTCCACGATCACATTTTTCCTTTAACTGCAACTCAAAAGAAAACGGGAGTTGTGTGAGTATTATCATAAATACTCAGTGAAGCGGTCATCCAGCATCAGATTAGCATAGATTAATAGTTTACAACAAAAACACGTTTAACACAATTACCCATTGAACATTCTTTAAATTTTTAATAAAATTTCTTAATTCACAACCAGGTGTCGATCGCCACCGCCGTGGTGTGTCGATCGACACTTGATACCCTCGTACAGGAAACTGTACCGAGTGTCGATCGACACAACCACTAGGTGTCGCTCGACACTCGCAACACGAGCATCACTTTTATTCCGGGGTTTCGATCGATACTACCTCTAGGTGTCGATCGACACCCTGTTACAGAACCAGAACCGAGACTCTCCTCTCACGTCTCGACCCGGAAACCATGTTTTAACAAATTCTGATCAATTACACAGAAATATCACGAACAATCAGCATCAACACATCAATTATCAACCATCAATCACGAATCATACCCACGAAATGCTATAAACGATCAACTACGAGCAATCCTAGCGATCACGCACTCACCTCGCTAATCGAAGAGGAAGAACGGATCAGAAACAGCGAACAAATAGCCTCCAGGCTCTGATTCACCACTGGAACCGCAAGGAAACTCGGCACGAACACCACAGCCACGGAAAAGACGAAGAACTTCGAGAATTCGGACCAAACTTTGACGAACAAACACGATTCTCTCTCGATTATTTCTCCCCCACAATTCTCACGGATTTCTGCTTTAAAACCCGACGGCTCGCGATCCCATCCCATTAAAAAGGTCGAGCTTAGGGTTTTCGAGAATTAAACCGCGTGAAAATCGCGGTTTTAGCATACGGAAACCGAAACTCACGAGTGGTGTCGATCGACACTGCCCAAGGGTGTCGATCGACACCTCCAAAACATACCGATATTTTGGACTTCGGTCGTTATAGTTTATGTCTTTTGTTTCATCGTTTATGCAAGGTATTTAATATTTGTTATAAATTTCGGAATGCTAACTACTTTTCTTTTATCATACAGTGTGCTCGGATTGTTTTGAACTTGGAGATTCACATCTTTAGTGTCACGTTTTCTACCAAATTCTTTTCCTAATCTCATATATTATTATTATTTGTGTTTTTTCGTATTTTTAGATCAATGGCTTCTTCGTATGTTAATGAAAAGGTGGATTCAAATGAACCTGTCTCTCCAGTGAAGGTAAATTTTTATCCTAATATCATATATTAGGGTTTTTATATAAATTATTTTTTTTCCTTTTATATAATTCCATATTCATTTTGTTTCAGGAAGTGCCACTCCTATCATAAATTAATGGAAAAAGTATGACCCAACGAATTATACAAATGCCAGACTATACAACAAAGTTTTTTACTAGCGTCTACTCCATGAAATTGTATGTTTTAGCATTGTATATTATGGAATTTATATTTACCATGAGAAAATGTATTTATCATATTCTTTTCACGATCTTGGTGAATCATTGCAGCGATCAAGTCTCGCTGAATCAGATAAGGCGAACGAGCGTAATGAAACGGATTCTATCAAGTAACTCTACAAGTACCTATATAAGTGTGACAGAAAAGATGATTCAAACACGGCGGCTGAAGAGTAAAAGATGATAATAACTTCAAAAGAATTATTTCAAATCTTTTTTATTACGAAGAAAGAATAATAAACATCGATAACATGTTGTCGTATTCTGTTTCAACATTTTGCAATATTTTGAATTAATAATAATGAAAAGTATACCCTTTTTTGTACGAAATATTACAAACTTTAGTTTTGTTGCTAATAAGAATGAATCACATTTTGGAATATATCTTTTTTGCATATGATTGAATTAATGTACTTTATTTGAGTATTAAATTTAAATTTGAATTGATGTATCTTGCCTAATTTATTCTTCACTAATTTCTAATCGACTCATATATTTATGGCTAAACATCTTTGCTTTTATTTTTGATAATAATTCCTAATTTGCGTGCGTACTACTTTACAAACGCAATTTTCAAGATTCATTTGTATTGCGATAAGATCAAAATATAATAATCTTATGCACGTATATATTTTTTGAAAATTATTGAATTAAAGTACTCTATTTGAGTATTAAATTACAAATAGAATTAATGTATATTGCCTAATTTATCTTATCTAATTTCCATTCGACTCATATATATTTATGACTAAATATACGTGCTTTATTTTGAGAATAATTCCTAATTTGCGTTATACAACTTTACGAACGCAATTTTCGGGATTCATGAGTATCACGATATTCACAGAATATAACAATCTTATGCACGTATATCTTATTTGAAAATGATTGAATTAAAGTATTATATTTGAGTAATAAATTCTCATTCGAATTAATGTATCTTACCTAATTTATTTTATCTAATTTCCATTGGACTCATATATATTTATGGCTAAATATACGTGCTTTTATGTTTCTGAGTAATCCTAATTTGCGTGCATACTACTTTACAAACGCAATTTTCGGGATTCAATAGTATCGCAATATTCACAAAATATACTAATCGGTGTGCATTAACTGAATGAGAAAAATGTAGGAAATGAAAATGATTTCCGAATCATTTAAACATATTCTCTGTAACGACCGTAGTCCAAAGTTTTGATATTATTTGGAGGTGTCGATCGACACCCTTGGGCAGTGTCGATCGACACCAGTCCTGAATTTTGGTTTCGGTTTGCTAAAACCGTGATTTTCACGCGGTTTAATTTGTGAAAACCCTAGGGCTCGGTTCCTTTTATGCTTTTGATCGCGAACCGTCGAGGGGAGAGGAAAAATCAGAAGCTTTGAGAGAAACAAGAGAATTTGAGTGAGAAATCGATTATTCGTGGTGATTAGTTCGAGTTCTCGGAGTTTTCTTCGCCGTTCGTGTTCGGGGATCGTTCGTGATTGCCCTCCTTGCGGTTCCAGCGTGGGAGCAGAGTTTTGAGACCATGAGCAGTCGGTTCGTCGTTGTTTTCCTGTTCATTCATCCCCGTTTAGCGAGGTGAGTGCGTGATCGTTAGGAAATGCTAGAAAATGAATGTGTTTGATTGATGAATTGAGTGATTGATTGTTTTGGCGTGTTATGGATCGTTTGTCACTGTAAATTGCAGGTAAAGGAAAAGTGTGATCGTGGAATCGAGGTGAGGACGGGGGATGATAAGATTTGAGTCTATTGATGTTTATGGATTTTTAGTAGCCTGTTAGGTTGCTAGATATTTTATTTGGAATTGTTAGACTTGGTGTTTTATTGGAATTGAATTATTGGTTATTTGGTTTAATGGATTATTGAATTGGATTTAAAACAAAAAAAAAATGCAGGTGTTAGATTCTCTACATATCGCGATACCTCTATATTCACTCAATCATAAAATCTTTATTCCTTTCTCGATTGATCTAGTTTTTTTTACGGTTATTCAATTTCCATACAGAACCACATATTGGCACTATATAATTGGAGCAAAGCAACCCTTCCATCAAACTCACCCTACACTCATCCTACACCAAAGAAATAGTTCTTTCAACATGACCAATCCAAATGCAATCACCCCCTTATCGCAGATTAAACCTTTTAAAGCGGAGTGGAAGATCAAAGTGAAGATATTACATTTATACAAGCAGGAATCCTCTTTCCAAGGGGAGACTATGCATGTAATATTGGCTGATGAAGCGGTATGTTATTTATTTTTTACATACAATTTTACATTATTTCCATGACATACTTAAAAAATATAACATGCAAATCATTTTTAGGGAACACTCATTCACGCTTCGATAAAAAAGCAGCAGATCTCGAAAGCTGAGAGGTATATGATTTTAAATGAATGGAGATGCATTGAACATTTCCAGGTCAACAAGCAGGTTGGTAAGTATTGGATGACCAAACATCAGTACAAACTGGCATTTTATGAAAAAAAGTCATAACCAGGTGTATGAGTGTTTCATCTGACCTGTACTTGGACATGGTAAGCTTTAGAGATGTTCTCGACGATAAGGCACCCTCCCATACCATGATAGGTAATTAACACTTTGGTATAAATATATAGATATTTGTTTTCCATTTATCTCATGTAACGCATTTAATACAGTCTTTGTGTTGATATTGTTTTATTCGTTAGATGTATTTGGACAAGTCCAAGAAGTTGGAGATGTTAAGGAGCACGAAGTCCTTGGAAAGATGACAAAAAAATTTGATTTCCAGATATGTGATTCCGAGTATGTGAACTATGGATTATTTTACTGTATGTTTTCAACTATATAGATTTAGTTGTGATTGTTTAGACATAATTATTCATTAGGGGTGAACGTCTTTCGTGTACATTATGGGCTGGTTTGGCTGAGACGATTATGACTGCATGGGAAAAAGCAGACGGCGATCCAGTTATTTTGCTGCTCTGGTGGGGTAACATGAATGAGTTTTTAGGTAATTAGCAAATTTGAATAAAATTTGTACTTTTTGGTACGCCCAATATAATGTGGTTTACTTATATCATGAATAGGCGTTCGCAGTATGACAAAGGCCTTTGGCGAATGTAGTCAAGTAACTATCAATCATGCTATCAAGAAAGCAGATCCTTTGATGACACGGTATATATATTAGTGTACTCATGTTGGTTTTGCTTGGTTATACATTATTCTGATTATATTTTTGGTCATGTTTGTCTAAGGTTGACATTGGCGAGGGTAATACAATTGCGAGGGACGATTAGTGGAACCAGTTTCAGAGGTGTACAATCTATGAGCTCATAAGCAGTACTGAGGTAACAGTTTATATGAATACCATTTCTCAAGGTTTATGATCACAATAATCTCTCCATCTAGATTAAGTTCTATAATATCTTAGAAACATTTATGTTGGTTTTGTAATTGGAAAGGTGGGTAAGTGGAAAAGACTACAATTTGGTGTGAGCATTGCTCGATGGAAACCCCTAATGTATTGCGAAGGTAAACTATTGTCCCATGTTAATACTTTAAAAAATCCATTATTTGGTGTGGTCTAAATTCCACTTTTAATATAATCAATTCAGGTTCAAAATGCATGTCGAAGTGTTTGATGATACCGGTTCTGCAAAATATTTGTTGTTGGATACACCAGCATAAACAATTGTGGGAAAGTCTGCTTCTGAGCTTTTGAATGGGAACCATGAAGAGGTCATTTCTTTTGAGATCTGATTTGTACATGAAAAATCATTCCAATATGGAACAATTAAATAACATATTCTATATTTTGACAGATGAAGGATCCATCTATAATTCCACAATGTTTGAAGGACTGTGTTGGAAGGACCTACCTATTCCTCGCTGAAGTGAAGATGTATAACATCAAAGGCGAAAATGATATATACAAAGTCTCAAAGGTATTTGATCAGCAGCAAATAATAAAAATCCAAGATTCTGAATTGCATCTGAAATGCTGCCAGAGAATAGTGAGTCGGAAACTATTGACCAAGTAATTAGTTATGATTTTGTTGTTTAATATGTAATTGGTCATCAAATAGGGTTATAATTTCTATCCCAGCTACTAATTTAAACTTCCTTTGTTGCATCGTGCTAGAGGGCCGGTGGTAATGGTTGGTCAGAGGTCAATGACTCAGAGACTCTGATGCTGAGCTCCAGTCCGTCTTCAAAGAGAGTTAGTGCTGATACCCAAGAGGATGAGAAGGGTGAAACCTCCGCCACCAAGAAGGCATGCTTGGAGCTGGGAGATGTTACTAAAACCTTAGACAACAAGTTCGATACTTAAGTATTGAGTTTTTTAAACTATATTGTTGGTTTTATCAGTGTTACAGTACTTTGCTTGATTTATTTTTTATTTCTTGAATACTTTTCATAACTCTATGTTTTTGGAATTCATCTCAATTTTTTTTTTTTAACAATTATGTCTGCTTCTTTGATTTTATTATTATTGATCAATATATTTCTATTTATTTATTTTATTTATTCTTTCCATCGCATAATTGTCATAATTTATTACCACCAATAATGTGTAATTATATTAAATTTATGTTTCTTTAGTATAAAAAAAGGATCTAGACAATTCGACAATTCAAATTATTACCATTTATTAAAAAAATGATCTATTAATACTTATAATGTGTAATTATATTTTAATCGCCGTGGTTTCTTTTCGTGACAATGGAAATTGAATAGACAATTCATTATCTCTTTTTATGTATTCTGATTGAGTGGACCAATGACATTGGAATGACCACCTATGTTACTTTTGGAAAGTGAATCACGTATATTGGTCTATCATTATACTTTTGATTGTTGTTCTTGGTAGTGTATACGTTCACGTGAACACCGTTGATATATATATATATATATATATATATATATATATATATATATATATATTTGTTATTTCTTCTTCAGTTTTGTTTATTCCATCCTTTTCAGCATTTGTTTGAGTTTTTCATTACAACTAAGGATGTCTGATGATTCAAGCGATTATTCTTTGTCTCCAAAACCTTTTGTCCCGACGGGTTTAAAGATTTCGCAGATTTTGATTAAAAGGTCTCGGCATTCCACACGCTGTGATTATTTTCTCAACAAGGTATTTGTTTTCTCATAGTTTAGTTGAGTAGGTAGGACAATTTTTAGCGTTATCTGATCCGTTGTTCTCTTTTTAGTTACATAATAAGTATCATAAGGCATGTCTTGTGCATGAGAAGGTGCTTGAAAAAAAGAAGCGCCTCTTATGTGAGGTTGATCGCCTTGAGTTTGAAGACTTGGCAATCAAATCGAAGATTAGGCGTCTAGAGTCTCCTTATACAAAATTGATTGAGTTGGATTTTGATCGGATTGCACCGATACCTGGGTGTATCTCTGATTTAATTCTCGCTTCTGAAGCTAATGATGATAAGTTTGTTCCTCCAACAATTGTTATTATGTTTTAATCATTTTTGATTTTGTGTTTTTAGTCTTTTATGTTTTAAGTCACATTTAATAAAATGCATGGTTTAGTTTACATGTTTCCTTTGCGTTAAAGCAAAATTATGTTTAATTGCAAGTTTAGTTTACAACTAAGGGATGTTTAGGAACATAAAAGATAAAAAGCAACTAAGAAATTCAAAACATATTGTTACGCATATTGTCCATGGATCTATTTTACACCACCTCAAGATACAAATTATACGCGCATCCTCAGGAATCGCAATAAAACGGTCCCTCATTTCAATCGCCTTTTCACCCCAAGCAACGCATGTCATATGGTCATTCCTATTACATATACATTTTTTAACGTATATAAATCACAAAGGACAATTTCCATAATGATTACCATGAATTATGAAAGAAAACAATAATTATTTACCTTTGATCTTTTATCCTAAATGTGAATCTTGGATAGTTGGGTCCAAACTCGATGCTATTGATGTGTTCCACGTTCCCGAAATGTATCACCGTTCCATAATGTCTACAATCATTAAACATGTTGTTGGTGTTTAAAATTATTCCATTTGGTTAGTGTATAAATAATCATTTGGAGAACCCAATTTTATTGAGACATCTTACCCAAGAGGTAGTTTCGTAAGTTGGATGTTATCATCAATGCGTAAATCTTTAAATCGATAAACAAATTGTTGTTGATGAGGATGGACGGGCTAACATGAGTCTAGTCAGCGAAAATAATCTTATGATTATTAGGAACAAGATCCGAGACACCAATTGCGGAAACAACTCTAAAAGTTCGGATGATAACCTACTCCATCTCCCGGATCTTATTGTCATTTTCTTCCACGAAACGGTGGAGTACTATAGCATGGATCTTATCCCCCTGAATTTCATAACAACATACATATATTATGCTTTAAATAACAAATAAAAAGAGGATCAATTCAATATGTTGATGTTTTCTGTTGAAATTGAGTTTTAACTTATCTGAAAAACGGAACCAACTAACCAACTATAATATATGCATGTCAGCGGCCGAAGTTAATTGATAATAAATAATTCCGACATGCAATTGTGAAGTGAAACACATGGTAAATTGTTTTCAATTACCTGTTCATCGCAGTGGACCAACTCCATATTTCGTCGATTATGACTTAATGGTGAATACCACTTTTTTAACGTCTTCACCCTGATTCTCCAATCTCTGTAATCATTTTGATTAAGATCCGCTACATGGTCTTCCGGTAAGTTTGTTGCCATTGAGTAAGTGAAAAACGCTGGAGAATTTTATCTGTGACAACGCAGAGAAAGTGAGAGATATTTTTTTAGAAGACGTTTGTTATAAACTGACTTATTAATTTCTCAAACATAAGGAAAAAACCAGAAACAGTTTGTTTTGAACTTAATCACATCTATTCACACACGTAATAATGATTAACTTTTTTTTTGGTGTCCGTTTTGAATGCACTCATTAATTGCGGCGAATATTTATTTACTGATATTCTATCAAATCAATTTATTAGTACTTTCTAAATATTTTGTTATTTATTTTCCAAAACTATTTATGGATAGTAACCATTTTCAATAACGGTAAAGTCAATAAATCACGGAAAATATCTTAGACCATATAAATTATTAGTGAAATAACAAAACCATATAAATTAGTTAAACCTGGCATGTCTGTGTTATTTGCATTTTAAAAGAGTTCTGATTACAACATATCTTCCTTATTCCCCAAAATGAGCAAGCAAAAGAAAGAAGATGGAATCCTAAAGGAAAATCAATGTACAAAAAAAGGAAATGAAAAAAGACAAAGAGAGAGTCCAACTTCAGAGAATAAGAGTTTGCCCATTCGTGATTTTAATGATGTGGGTGTCAAACACAGTTTGGACAGAGTTTTCCAAGATTTGACAAATATACCGGTTAACAAATCAAACTTGGTTGGATTTAAATATTCGGAAACCCCATATAAATTTACAAACCCTTTCATCAGAAATATTATTCGCTAACATCATTAGTTAGACGATCGCCGTGTAGGTTTAACAATATTTCTGATTTCGGTTTGAGCCTGTCTCATAAATCATGTTTATATACTCTTGACATTAGGGCATGCCAATGGAGTAAATGAGTCCATCGAACATGCTCAAACCGAAGTCAGAAATAATAGTAAAACTATAAATCGATTGGTTTTATTTTCACTTATGTTTTGCCTTTTAAGTCCCCTGTGCAGCAAATAACATTAAACTTGGCCCTGAAGAACACTCTCATATCAGGGAATAATGAAAGCACTCTTAGGCGGTCTAAAAGATTGGCTGTTAGGCGGTGTAATATTCAAGATCAATCTTCAAGTCCTGTATCTGGACTAACTATACTAGGTTAATAACATTTGTTCTTAGTTAATGCCTTTATGGTTTTATGTATATATCTACATAAAAATAACACACAAATAGTCGTACCTGATGAACACTATCATTAATTTGCATAGGTACACCATGTAGTAATATAACTTCAAAGTATACAACATTAGAACTATATGCATCAAGCAACAATTCAGTGCAAGCCAGAGAATTCAACTTTCATAAGTTTATTGTAACACTTAAAAAGTTTTAATTTCATGTAGTAGGTCCAATATTTTTGCGACAAAATTAATCATAGTTGGACATTAAAATTGCACACATTGTCTTACAGTGACACCAACTGACGGTAGTTTAAACGAAGTTCATATACAAGAAGACCCATCTTTTATCACCCCAATTTCTAAAAACGTGAATGGTAATTAACAATGCCAACTTAATAGACATGTCCTATGGAATTACTGGATTCCCTACTCCGGGTATGTTTTGCAGAAATAAAACACTTTATAATTAGTAGCATTTGTATTTGTTGATAATAATGAAGTTAAAAAACTTGGTGTGAACTTTTTTACAGTCAGTCAAATTGAGAACCCATTTGAAGAAGTTACAGTCCATGCAGATGATTCATTTAGGACACCATGTACTAAAAGTGGCAGGTTCCAGCATTCTGCCATACCACATCCATCTGATGGAGATAATTTTAACCCGTTACTGGTAACTTCATATTAGCTACAGTAAAACAAAAATACATAAACACTATATCCATCCAATTTGGTAATGTATGCTTCATTTCAATTAGAAGATGGAGAGGATGATATTATATACACTGATGAAGATACTGTCGATGGACAATCCGAAAATGAAGATGAAGATGATGTTATTACAGATGAACTTCTAAGAGGTGTAAAATGTATTAACTCAATTACAAAAATGTTAGAGAAGACTTTCTCCAGAAGACCTGGATCTTCGCATAATGTGAATCATTCCAAATCTGGTATAATCTTCATACTCATCAATTGTATTAATACCTAAATTCAATTTTTATACATATTTTTTCCTTGCTTTCAGCCTATCTTGATCATGGTGATCCAAATCACGCATGTGAATAATGTAGAGCTATTTTTTGGATCGGGGAGCGGTTGAACAAACGTAACACACGTAAGATACCGGTATATTCAGAATGTTATTTACAGGGACAAGTGAAGCCACTTGCACTTAAAGATTGGCCAGAACTTTTACGTGTTCTCCTAACCCGTGATGATCCACTTAGCAGACATTTTAGAGAAAACATAAGGGCGTACAACATGATATTTTCATTCACATCGCTTGGAGGGAAGGTACATGAAGGTGTTGCACCTGGAAGAGGTCCTCAAATGTTTACAATTCATGGAGAGAATTATCACAAGATTAAAGATTTAGTTTGTCAACCGGGAGAAGTTCCCAAGTTGGGAAGACCATATCTTTGGGAAGACCATCTATTGTAAGTATCATTTACACTATAATTTCTTGCAAGTTGATATTTGGATAATGTCCATATACTCTATAACTTATCTTCTTCCTTTTGGGCATTTTATGTTTACAGCAATGTATCCTATTGAGTTCCATAAGCGAGGATTACCCCATGCTCACATATTGATATGGATGGAATCAAAACATAAAATATTTGGGCCGGAAGATATTGACAAAATCATTTGTGCAAAATTCCTGATCCAGAGCGAGAACCGGACCTTTATGAAATTGACAAGGAGTGCATGCTCCATGGTCCATGCGGAAAAGATAACAAGAATGCCCAATGTATGGAAGATGGTGAATGTTCTAAGTATTTTACAAAGAAATTTATTCAAGAAACGGTAATAAACGAAGATGGTTTTCCTCTTTACCGTAGAAAGAAGTCAGGTCATGTAGTGGAGAAGAATAAGGTTGAAGTGAATAAGAGATTTGTTATTCCATATAACAAGTATTTATTGTTGCGTTACAGAGCTCATATAAATGTCGAATGGTGCAACCAATCTGGATCTGTTAAGTACTTATTTAAGTATATTATGAAAGGGCCAGACCGTGTTTCGGTTGTTATTGAGAGTGTTTTCGAAGGGAATCCTGCACACAAGGAAGATCACCTTAATAATATCGAGACAAATAAGAGGAATGAGATCAAAGACTACTTTGACTGCAGGTACAATGGCCATTTCAAATATAGTATTTTTATTAATTTACTATACTTTTTAGTTTAGTCATTTAACAATTGCTAATATCTATTCTTTAGGTACGTTTTTGGATGTGAAGCTGCATGGAGAATAATGAAATATGCAATACATAAACGAGTCATATCGGTCCAGCGGTTATCTTTTCACCAAGAGAGCAAACAATTCATATATTTCAAAGGTGAGGATAAAATCAAAAAGGTTATGGATCGGCAAGAACTCCTAGGTTCTATGTTTTTAGCTTGGTTTCAGTTGAATAAGACTAATGAAATAGCCAAGCAAAAGACTTATGAAGAGATTCCAGAGTTTTTTTTATTTATGACTCTAAACAGAGGTTATTCAGGCAAAGGAAAAAAATAGCACGCATTCTTGGAAGGATAAATCATGTTCCATAGAGGATAGAAGATGGTTATTATATGAGAGTACTTCTCAATTACCAGCAAGGGCCCACAAGTTTTGAGGACCTTAGAACTGTGAAAGGCGCCGTATGCACCACATACAAGGAAGCATGCGAGAAATTGGGTCTATTGGATGATGACCAGGAGTATATTGATGACAGACGTAGGTCAAGCATGTGGGCGACTGCTATACAACTTCGCAATACATTTGTGGTTATGCTTGAATCAGATAGTTTAACACAACCAGAGGTTGTATGGGAAAATACTTGGGGAATTATTATCAGACGACATTCAACTGAAAAAACAAGTGGAATGACATCGTCCAGGTTAATTTCCATAATCCAACAATCTGTATATAGTGTGTCTATATTATGCAGTGGTAAACTAATGCCCCATGGTATGTATTTCTTGCAGATCTTTTGTTGAGTGATGATGAGAAGAAGCCTTTTGCACTCCATGAGATTGATAAGTTCTTATGAAGTAGAGGTAGCTCATTAGGATTCTACAGGTCTATGCCTACTTTGCCAGAAAATCTTGAAGATAAATCAAATGCATTAATTGAGGATGAGAAAAGGTATGACCGTGAAAAGCTCAGGGAAGATAATGCAAAATGGATACAACAGATTACCCCTGAGCAAAAACAGATATATGATGATATCCTTTCAGCCGTTGATGATGAAGTAGGACGTGTATTTTTTGTGAACGGATTTGGTGGCACTGGTAAAACATTTCTCTGGAGGATTCTATCTGCTAATGTGAGATCAAAAGGTAATATTGTACTTAATGTTGCTTCCAGCGGTATTGCATATTTATTGTTACCAGGTGGGAGGACAGATCATTCTCGGTTGGTATACCATTGACCCCCGATGAAGGCTCTACCTGTTTAATAGTAAAGGGGTCTGATCAAGAAAAGTTGGTAGAGGAAGCAAAACTGATTATATGAGATGAAGCACCCATGATGAGCATATATTGTTTTGAATCTCTCAATCGAAGCCTGAATAACATATGCGGAAAATGTGAGGGCAAGTTGTTTGGAGGCAAAAACATTGTATTCGGAGGTGATTTCAGACAAATTTTACCTGTCATAAATGGTGGTACTAGGACAGACGTAGTCATGTATGCGCTTAATTCATCTTACATTTGGGATCATTGCACAGTCTACAATCTGACCAAACATATGCGGCTGCTGAAGAATACACTTCCTCCAGATGAAGCCAAAGATGCTAAAGAATTTTCAGAATGGATATTAAAAGTCGGCGATGGAAAACTCACTGAGCCTAATGATGGGGAAGCTCTTATAGACATACCTGAAGAGTTTCTTATTAGTAATGCATATGATCCTATTCAAACTATCACCAGAGAGGTTTATGGCGATCCAAGGCTTCTACACAAGAAAACCCTACCGGATCATGAGTTCTACCAATCCAGAGCTATTTGTTCTGTTCTTCCTTTCCGCTACTCCATTTTGTTGAGGGGATCTCGGCACCGTCAACTGTCTTCGAATGCCATTATCTTCACAATACTTCAGTAATTCTTTGGACGCGAACTCTCCTCCACGGTCAGATCTCATGGCTTTGATCACAAGACCACTTTCCTTCTCGACATGGGCTTTAAACTTTTTAAAGTTTTCAAAAACTTCTGATTTTTCCTTTAAAAAGTAAACCCATGTTTTTCTTGAAAAGTCATCAATAAAGAGAAGGAAGTAGTTACTTTTACCTAGTGATCTTGGCTTGATCGGACCACACACGGATTTCTAGCGGCTTCCGAGCTCTTGTACTTGACTCCTTTGGAAAACCTATTTTGAATTGTTTTCCAAGTAAACATCCTTCACACACTTGATTTGGATGGTTGATGTAAGGCAAACCTCTCACCATTTCTTTCTTCGGAAGAAGCTCTAATCTTCCAAAGTTGAGATGCCCAAATCGAAGATGCCAAAGCCATGAATCCTCTTTGTAGCACATCTTGAGACATTGCGCGATGTCGCTTTGAATGTTAAGAACAAACATTCGGTTTCTTGACATCGGTACCTTAGTTATGAGAGTGCTTCCTTGTTCTCTTATAGAAAGGTGATTATCTTTCAAGTGAATATCATAACCTTTCTCTAAGAGTTGTCCAAGGCTCAAGATGTTGGTCTTCATGCTTGGAATATAGTAGACGTTGGATATAAATTGGTGATTTCCATTCTTCAATCGGATGAGAATATTTCCTTTACCTTTTACCTCCATCTTCGATTCATCTCCTAAGGCCACGTTTCCTTTCACCGATTCATCAAGCTCCACGAACATGCTTCTTCGGCCGCACATGTGATTGCTTGCACCACTATCGAGGAACCACTTGTGGTTGTCTTCGTTTCCATCATTCTTGCACGCCATCAACAACATATCTCCTTCGCCGCTTCTTTCTTCAACATAGTTCGCCTTCTCTTCAACTCTTTTGTTGTGAAGAGCTTTACATTCAGAAGCATAATGTCCAAACTTCCCACAATTATAGCATTTAACATTTGACTTGTCGTACCTTGGTTTTGGATTTCCTCTTCCACGACCTCTTGACGAGCTTTCTCCTCTTTGATAGGTGTTTTCTTCATATGGTCTCCAACCTCGTCCATTTCCATATCCGCGACCTCGTCCTCGGAATTGGCCACCACCACGTCTTTGTTGGCTTCGACCGCTTTCTTCTTTAGTTTCGTCAATCCACATCTTGAGTACTTGGTCGACGATATCTTCCTTTTTCTTCTTCTTTTCTTCATACGCTTGTAGGGATCCAAGAAGTTGCTCCATTGTCATATCCTCCAAATCTTTTGTCTCTTCGATAACAATGACAATATGCTCAAATTTTGGATCCAATGATCTAAGAACCTTCTCCATGATTTTTACTTCGTCTAACTTCTCTCCATTTCTTTTAAGGTTATTAGTAACCGTTAAGACTCTTGAGAAATAATCGGAGGCGAGTTCTCCTTCCTTCATTTGTAACGCTTCAAATTCTCCTCTTAGAGTATGAAGACATACCTTCTTAACTTGCTCCGCTCCCTTGTAAGAGGTTCGAAGCTTCTCCCACGCTTCTTTGGCCGACTTTGCTCCCGCGACTTTCTCAAATGTTTCTTCATCTAATCCTTGATAGATTAGGCAGAGAGCTTTCTTGTCTCTCTTCCTTGAGTCTCTCAAACTATCCTTTTGAGTTTGAGATACACTAGCTTCGTTCTCCGGTTCAACGTAACCTTTAACGACTATCTCCCACACGTCATGTGCTCCTAGAATCGCCGTTATCCTTAGACTCCAATTGTCGTAGTTGCTCTTTGTAAGCATCGGGACTTGGAAGGGAATACCGTTACTCGCCATCTTTAGGAACTTGTGGCTCTGATACCACTTTGTTGGAAATAAAAATTTAAAGAGATGGAGAACTTATTTAAGAAGTTTTGGAGAGAATGAAATTTTTAAGGAATTAGAAGATTTTATTACTTAGTGTTTTTTCTTGGAAGAGCTTGATTACAAATGAAGGTGGAAGGAGGTATTTATAGCCTCCAAAATACAAAATATCTAAAATATTTAAATCTTAAATATAGGGAATTCTTAACATTATTTTACAATAATTATCTAGATAATTTCATAGAAATCTCTAGATTTTTATTTTCAACACTTATCTAGAACATTTTAAGGAGAAAAAGATTTAGATATTTTCTAGAAAAGATTTCTAGAACATGGATCTTGGGTTTGGCTCAATTTTAGATTATTAGCCCAATTATTCTTGATCCAAAATTAAGTTTAGTTTTCAACAGGCATGTCCCCTTCTTAAGCCCTCCATGGTTCCTTTATCTTTGCCTCTAGAGTTCCCAATTCCATATCCACTATTTGAAGGAACTTGGTAGAATCTATGGTAGTCCCTATCATTCTATCTTCTTATCGGAGAGTGATAATACTCTCTCTGCGATGCACTAACAAGTCTGGTAGAGGCTGCTGGTCGAGATTCTAAATAATTCTCATTTTGTCTCCTTTTTTCCACTTCAATGCGGTTCAGGAACTTCCTTTGGTTTATTCCCAAATGGCTTATGTCTCTAATTCCTGCCCTTGCTTGGGAGCAATCTTTCTCATCATGAGATAATGAAAAGCATGAGAAACAATGTTTCTCCAATTTCTCGTACTCGAGCTCAATCGTCGTAATCTCACCTCTAGGAAGTCTAATCTTCGTGTTCATGACCAGGGGCTCCATGCCGTTAATTTGTACCCTGACCCTATCATTAACATTATATTGGTCCTTTATGAGACCTAAATCTTTTCCTATTGTATCGATAGCTTTGGGTGAGGTGTAGTGTCGTGGTAATCCACAGATCTTTACCCAAAAAGTAATTTGCGAGGGAAAGGTTGAGAGACAATAGGTTCCCTTCTCTAAAAAATTAACATCCATTTTTTTGAAACGGTATGGACCTTTCCTTAGCACAGAAGTTAGCGCATCCTTGATTTCAAACCGGAACTGGAACACCTCAGGGCCTAATTCACGCCCGATGACTCTGCTATATATTTTTCAAAGCTGAGGGAGGTAGTCAATAACCGCTCTTGGATGTTGAATAGCTGAGTTTGTTACCCTCCCTATGATATATAGCATGTTGTCCGCTATTAGAGTTGAGTTATCCCCTTCAGGGATTCAGAGAGGATACCGTCTTCTTGGTTTAGCCATTGGGGGAATCCACTTTTCCTTAGCTTCCCGTGAATACCTTAGAGCCATGATAACTAAGTTGGAGAAATCTATACACTAGATTAATTTTTGTAGAAGAGTGTAGCTTCAGAATTTTCTCTAAAATAGAGTACGGCTGAGGAAGCACAGCTGTTACAATAGCGACTCTAGTACAGAGTACAATAATTCAAGACTAAATATCGAACAAAGATCTGCATAAAACAGTAAAGGATAAAGATTCCAGTTAAGAGTTCAACTTCATAATCGGACTCTTCTTAGAAGCTTGAAAAATTGCACCGAAGAACTTCATGTCCATTAGAAATCTCTTCGCTTGAGGTTAGTACCGCCACCGGAAGAGCTCTGGGAGCTCCCACCGCCGGGATTCGCCGGACAGAAACTAAGAATGAGCACAAACTTCTATATGGGGAAAAAAAAGTTGTTGAAGAGGTAGATAAAAAGGTAATTTTGAAAATCAGGCAAAACCGAAACTAAACCCATCGGTTAATAGTGAATGAAGTCAACTATCCACCGGTTAATAGATTTCTCGAAGAAGGTGCCTGAGAGAAAAAAGGAAGGAAAAATGTTTATAATATGAGTCTCATCTTTTATTTTATTTCTCTAACAACATACTTTAATGTTTTAATTGGAACGAAGAAAATGTAAGGAACATATTGTTTGAACTATTAAAATACTTTTTCATCCAAATTTGAAATGGAACCTAGCATTGTTGGCCTAAAACATTAAAACCATACAACGTTAGTAATCATAGAAATTGAAAGACCGTAAATCTTATAATTCCCAAATTTTATGGAAGTTGGGAAAAAGCAAAAAACCTACAAATGTAACCAAAGAGACAAACGAATTGGGCATGCATATCTTATATCTTCCAATTTGGGAAATGCATGTTTAAGAGAAGGGATAGCCTTCTAGGTATTGACCTCGGTTGTATTCTAATGGTAGAGAAACAACCCATCAAGCATACTCTAACGCATCCAATGGCTCTGCTTTCAGTCGGGAGATGTGAACAATTACAGCTGTTCCGACTGTTCTTTGTCGCTGATTTTATCATCTTCTTCAGGGTGCTGTACTACGAAACATAATGGATGCTCGCCGCAATATAATCAAGATTGATTTGAATGATCGGAGCAATCGATGGAAAAATATGTATGAAATGAATTGTAAGGAAAAGGTATTTGGGAACAGATCTCATAGTCGATGCATCGTTTGGATGGAATATAACAAAATCTGCAATATTATAAAGCATAAATCCTTCACATCCAATTCGAGAAGATGAAGAGAATGGGTGAATATTAGGGTAGACGAAGAGGTGAACAAATAAGTGCAATAATGACCTTCACAATACACGTGGCATCACCTAAATTACTTGAAAAGCTCATGTGGCATCTCATGGAGAGTCATTCAACTTTTATATAGTAGATAGATAGATACGTCTTTGTGGGGAGAGACTAATGAGACGTATCAACAGGCCACATGTCGCTATGGCATTGGACCACCTTGTTTTATTTTCTCATAATCAAAAAAGAAAGAAATTTTTTTTTGATTTTCTCCGATATCATCTT
This sequence comes from Draba incana, assembly GCA_963576765.1. Taxonomy (NCBI): domain Eukaryota; kingdom Viridiplantae; phylum Streptophyta; class Magnoliopsida; order Brassicales; family Brassicaceae; genus Draba; species Draba incana. The sequence goes on along the minus strand of OY755210.1, from coordinate 24,060,251 downwards.
GGTCGGCGATTCTGTTGGCGATTTCTCTCCGATATCGTCTTCGTCAAAGTAGTTGGCATCAGAATATATGATCCTCGAATCCTTCGGTTTCTCAAAATTAAACCCCAAAATTTGCAATTTCATTTAAGAGTTTTCTTTCCTCTTTACTAATGGATCGATTTCGTTGAGGAGTAATTGTTGAGGAAGAAGAAGCAAGAGAAAGGGATGGCGGTAGATCTGCAAAACCTATAAGTTAGAAATCTTAAGAACAGTTTGAGAAGAAAGATTTTTGATTGATGTGTTTGCTGTAAAGAATACAAGGGTTTCTGCAAAGAATTCCTCATCCCCCATTCCGAGGATGATACAATGATATTTATATTAGACTAAGTCGGCTAGGGTTACTGGGGTGAGCTGCACTCCTTAAGTCGGCAGGCCCATTAGTGATTCGGCCCACCTGCAGCTCGGCTCGGCCCAGTTAGATGGGTTGAACTGAATTGGGCCTGTTGAGCCGATTAAGTCCTAAAACCGGCTCGCCCAGTTCGGTTCGGTACTGCTGTTGGTTTACGAATCTCCTAACCGGCCGGTGCATCCTATACTTTCGGTAGAGCTCTTCCTCACCCAGACTTAGCCACTTTCTTCTGATGATCTTCAAGGGGTAGAATTTGACCCCTACAATTAGCCCTCCAGCTCGGAATTATCAGTAATGGTGAAGCCGAGATATTTAAAAGTTTAAGATTAAACAGAAAAAATTATTTCGACTATTTCCCGTGTTTAGGATCCGGGATTTTGATTTGATCAGTTTTATTTAGAGTATCCTCCGAGCCGTTTAGGTGTAAAAGGACCGTAGCACAAAGGCGCGGTTCGGGCATACTCGATTCCAAAATTTATATAAGTGAGAGGATGAGAGGAAGTATCATCACAATTCCATTCTTCAAAGAAAAATCAAGAGGTACTCTTCTCCCTTTTCTCCCTCTCTCTCTCACGTTTTCTTTAGATTTTTTTTTCTTCTACCGCTGACTTCCTTCCACACCGCCGTCGTCCCTTGCCGGTGTGCCACCGTCAGTGCGTCACCTGAATCCAAGCCGTCTTAACGCGACTCCGGTGGCTTCATAACCCGAGCCGCGAGCCACGCTCTAGGTCTGAACCGCGAGCCACGGGTCCAAACTCCAGACCCAATTCGCAAGCCACTGATCCGGTTCCCCGGGCCGAGGGCCATCCGCCGGAGATCCTTGCGTCTTTGATCCGTGCGCTGCGAAAACCAGTCGCGGAGCCGCGATTTTGGTGAGCCCTAAATTGAGTCGCCGTCGTGGTCCCAATGTTGGGAATGTCCTGAAATCATACTTGTATTCACTCTAGTGATAGTTGTACTATCGAGATTAGACATTCATATGATACTAGGTGGTCATGACGTTTTGCTAGAAACCTCTAATGATTTATGAGTTGTGAACTCATTGCTAGTATTATATGATCCTACAGGGTCACACACCTAAGCAAACTGGATATACTTTATGTGGGAATGATCATTAATATAATGATCAAAACAACGTGTTTTAAAGAGTTTGTCGATCGACACAAATAAGTCGTGTCGATCGACACGGGCCAATAATCGAAGTAGGGATTTCGGTTTAATGACTCAATTGATTCTGAATCGGTTCAGGATCAATTAGGTTTTCTCCAGGGCCTATATAAGGAGTTATAAGGCACGACCTGGAGATAAGGGTTTTTTTGTAAAAACTTTCTGGCAGCCACTTTAAAACGCAGAAACTCCCTGAGAGATCCGATCTACCGGCACTAGCATCTCGGCGGATTCCAGTTTGTGTGCGTGTGGACTATCAGTAGAGGCACAGCGATTGAAGTGCTCTAAATCTCGAATCCCTGTTCTATCCGCTGCAAAACTCTAGGTATATTCGAGATCCGTTCTATCAGATTTATTTGTTTACAAACCCTAGATCCTAGGCAAAGGAATCGATACCAGATTGATTAATATAGATTAATCCGGTTAAAACCTGAGTAAATTCCTACAGTGGTAGCAGAGCGTTAGGGTTTAACAATCTACCTGATAGTAATCGAATTTGATCAATTGTTTCGTTGCAAAATCGTTTTGTTGTTGAATTGTTCAAATCGGCATGAAAAACCTAGTCGTGTCGATCGACACAATGGTTGTGTCGATCGACACGATAGTCTCTGCCATTGCGTTTGATGAACCGGTTTAATTGGATTAAATCGGTTATCGCGCTTGGTTAACAAATCAATTAAACCAACTGATTTCGGTTTACTGCGAATTGGTTGGTGTCGATCGACACAAATGTTATGTCGATCGACACGGACCGGTCATCGACCCGGTTCAATTGGATTGACCGGTTATCGCAAAATTGATTTGGTTTGACTCATGTCGATCGACACAAATGTTATGTCGATCGACAGAGGGCAATTATCAACCCGGTTCAATTGGATTGACCGGTTATTAAAAATTAAAATTGGTTCTATCGGTTATCGAAACCGGTTCAATTGGATTGATCGGTTGTCGAAGAACTGTTCCAGAGAGGTGAGTGTCGATCGACACTAATGTAGTGTCGATCAACAGCCTATAAAGATTGTGGGTTAGTGAACCTGAAATCAAATAACCGAACCAGATTTAATGAGATTGGGTTCTTGAATGCATATATATGATATGTGTTAAGGATTAGAAGTTCAATTCCTCAACTAAATATCAAGTGTTCTGGATGTCTTCCCGATCTTGTCAGCTGTCAAGACTCGTTTCATTGCGTGATAGGCTTGCAGTGCAAGGTGTCTGCAGTCACATGAGTAAGGCAGTAGGTAATTGAGTTGATGGGCTTGCAGTGCATGGCATCAACTATTACATGACTGAAAAGATTGGTTTACTTGAATGGGCTATCAGAAGTTCTGGGCTCAGAGACATCAGGTGGTTAGAACATAAGATGTTTTATCCACAACCAAGAGTCATATTGGATATGATTAGCAAAGTGTTGCTTACCTATATAGCTAAGATTTGAGTGACAGCCAGTGGCTCGCTCGGGTTTTGGTGAAATATGGATCTTGGATCATTATATTCAGTTGAGGAAACATAGTTTTGAATATAATGCGAGTTTTCTTAATTGTTAAGTCTTTTCTTGTATTGAACATGATAACTTACCCTCTACCTCTTTTGTTTCAGCAATGTCTAGCTCAAACAACACTTTCTCCCTGAGATCCGTCCTTGAGAAGGACAAGTTAAATGGATCTAATTTTCTCGAATGGTATAGGAACCTGAGAATTGTTCTCAGGCAGGAGAAGAGGAACTATGTCCTTGATAAAGTTCTCCCCGAGAAGTACCGTGCCAATGCCCCGCAGACAGAGAATAATGCTTGGGATAAGCATTCTAATGATGTGGTCGATGTGACTTGTCTGATGCTGGCGACCATGAACTCAGATTTGCAGAAGCAATATGAGAACGTGGTGTCACCCATCGAGATGATCACTAGCCTGAAAGCAATGTTTCAGGAGCAGGCTCGAACTGAGAGATACCAGACGGTTAAATCTCTAGTTGAGTGCAAGCTACCAAAGGATGCTCCAGTAAGTCCTCACGTCATTAAGATGATGGGTTATATTGATAACTTAGGGAAACTGGACTGTCCCATTAGCCAAGAGTTGGATAGTGACATCATACTGCAGTCAGTGCCGTCAAGCTATGATACGTTCATAATGAATTATAACATGAACAGCCTGACGAAGACATTGACTGAGTTACATGGCATGCTCAAGACAGCTGAGCCAAATATCAAGAAGGGCGCCCCAAATGTGCTTATGGTACAAGGGGGAAAAAAGTTTAAGAAACCCAGCAAGGGCAAAGGGAAGGGCAGGGGTGTCCAGGTTATGAACCAGGACAAACCTGCGCCTCCTCCTAAGCCAAAGGCTGGCCCTTATGATGCTGATAAATGCCACTTCTGCAATGAGCCTGGGCATTGGAAAAGAAATTGCAAGAAATTCCTGGAAGGTTTAAAGAACAAGAAGAAAACGTACGAGACGACTTCTCCAGGTATTTATGTTATTCAAGTAAATGTTACTTCTTCAGGTTCTAACTCATGGGTATTGGATACCGGTTGTGGTGCTCATATTTGTACTAATGTGCAGGCACTAAGCAACAGTAGGACGCTGGAAAAAGGACAAGTGGAGCTGCGAGTCGGGAATGGAGCAAGGGTTGCTGCGTTGGCCGTGGGCACTTATCATTTGTCTTTGCCTTCGGGCTTGGTTTTAGATTTTCATAATTGCTACTATGTACCTGCGATAAGCAGAAACATCATTTCAATTTCCTATTTGGATTTAGAAGGATTTGATTTTTCTATTAAGAATAAATGTTGTTCTTTTAATCGCGATGGTATGTTTTATGGTAGCGGCCCATTAGAGAATGAGCTTTATATTTTAAACCAATCAATGCCCGTCTATAACATAAATACTAAGCGGTTTAAGTCAAATGACGAAAACCCAACTTTTCTCTGGCATTGTCGTTTGGGTCACATAAACGAGAAACGCATACAGAAGCTCCAAAGTAATGGGCTTTTGGGCTTATTTGATTATGAATCATGTGAGAAATGTGAATCTTGTTTGATGGGCAAAATGGCAAAAGCTCCTTTCAATAAACCAAATGAACGGGCCAGTGAATTATTGGGCCTTATACATACAGAAGTCTGCGGCCCGATGAGCACAAGTGCTAGAGGAAACTATCAATACTTCATTACCTTTACTGATGATTTCAGTAGGTATGGCTATGTCTATCTAATGAGACACAAGTCGGAATCCTTTGAAAAATTCAAGGAGTTCCAGAATGAAGTACATAACCAACTTGGAAAAAGTATTAAAGCTCTTCGATCTGATCGTGGCGGAGAATACTTAAGTCAAGAGTTCAGTGATCATCTAAGAGAGTGTGGAATTGTTTCACAGCTCACTCCTCCTGGAACACCCCAATAGAATTGAGTTTCCGAGAGGAGGAATCGGACCCTATTAGATATGGTTCGATCAATGATGAGTCACACAGACCTTCCATTATCCTTTTGGGGATACGCTCTAGAAACGTCTGCGTTTACACTAAACAGAGTCCCATCAAAATCAGTTGTAAGACACCATATGAGATGTGGACTGGAAATGTTCCAAGTTTGTCTTTTCTGAAAATTTGGGGTTGTGAGGCTTATGTAAAACGTTTAATATCCGATAAGCTCGCGCCCAAATCTGATAAGTGCTTTTTCGTTGGTTATCCTAAGGAAACTAAGGCGTACTACTTCTACAACCGTTCTGAGAACAAAGTGTTTGTTGCTCGGGACTGTACTTTCCTTGAAAGAGAGTTTCTTCATAAGAAGAATAGTGGGAGTAAAGTACTACTCGAAGAAGTTCGAGAATCACAGAAGCCTGCTCAACCTAATGAGGAAGAGCAGCGGGTGGAACCACAAGGAGTTGTGGAACCCACACCTGTGATGCCTGAAGTTCGCATATCCGGAAGGATTCGTCACGAACCCGAGAGATACTATGGATTTCTCGTGAACGATTGTCATGACCTGTTGATCATTGACAGTGACGAGCCTGCGAATTTTGAAGAAGCAATGTTGGGCCCAGACTCCGAAAAGTGGCTTGGAGCCGCTAGATCCGAAATGGGATCCATGTCAGAAAACCAAGTATGGTCCTTGGTAGATTTACCCGATGGTGTAAAACCCATTGAGTGTAAATGGATCTTCAAGAAGAAGATTGACGTGGATGGGAATATCCAGATATTCAAAGCTAGATTAGTGGCTAAAGGTTTTAAACAAATTCATGGTATTGACTATGATGAGACCTATTCCCTAGTCGCTATGCTTAAATTCATACGGATACTCCTAGCAAATGCTGCTTATTATGATTATGAGATATGGCAGATGGATGTGAAAACAGCTTTCCTTAACGGAATTCTGGAAGAGGATGTATACATGACACAACCTGAAGGTTTCACAGATCCTAAGTATGCTGGGAAAGTATGCAAGCTTCATCGATCCATTTATGGATTAAAGCAAGCATCACGGAGTTGGAATCTTTGTTTTGATGAAGCGGTCAAAAAGTTTGACTTCATCAAGAACGAAGAGGAACCATGTGTATACAAGAAGACGAGTGGGAGCGGAGTTGCATTTCTCGTACTGTATGTAGACGACATACTTCTTCTCGGAAACGACGTTCCATTGCTTCAGTCTGTCAAGGCTTGGCTTGGAAGTTGTTTTTCCATGAAAGACATGGGTGAAGCCGCGTATATTCTTGGGATAAGAATCTATAGATATAGATTAAATAGGCTTATTGGATTGTGTCAAGATACTTATATAGATAAGGTCTTGCACATATTCAGTATGCAGGATTCCAAGAAAGGTTTCACGCCTATGTTACATGGCGTTACTCTTAGCAAAAAGCAGTGTCCCTCGACACAAGCTGAGCGGGAGCGAATAAATAGAATTCCTTATGCTTCGGCAGTAGGATCTATTATGTATGCCATGCTCTGTACTCGTCCAGATGTTGCTTGTGCCTTAAGCATGACAAGTATATACCAATCTGATCTAGGTGAGTGTCACTGGACAGCAGTCAAGAATATCCTCAAGTATTTGAGAAATACCAAGGATAAGTAGTTGGTGTATAGAGGAAATGATGAGTTGGTCATAAGTGGATTCACTGATGCAAGTTTTCAGACGGACAAAGACGATTTCTGGTCTCAGTCTGGTTATGTCTTTTGTCTAAATGGCGGTGCAGTCAGTTGGAAAAGTTCCAAGCAGAGCACTGTAGCTGATTTCACTACTGAGGCTGAATTCATTGCTGCTTCGGAAGCAGCAAAGGAAGCTGTTTGGATCAAGAAGTTCATGTCTGAACTTGGTGTGGTTCCTAGTATCTTAGAGCCTGTAGCATTGTATTGTGATAACAATGGAGCAATTGCTCAGGCGAAGGAACCAAGATCACACCAGAATTCCAAACACATAGAGAGGAGATATCACTTGATTCATGATATAATTGATAGAGGGGACGTGAAGATCAGCAGAGTTCCAACGGATGAGAATGTCGTTGATCCTCTGACCAAGCCCCTCCCACGACCTAAGCATGAGAGTCATACTGCTGCTATAGGACTTAAGGAAATTAAGATGTGATCTTGATTTTAGTGGGAGTTGTCTTGTATTAAGTTATGTTTTGATGTTCATGTAATCATACTTTGGTTATTTTAATGAAATTTGATTTCAGTATTATTTAAATGTGTTTAAATAATAGTCCCAAAATAATTTATGACATTCTATAGGTCATCAAGTTGAGGACTTGATCATGAAACCCTATGAGAATTAAATGACATAGATTATATTTGTTCCTGGTCGAGGTTGTTAAACTGGGACACTAACAACCGCGTGAGACCAGCATGTGAGGTGACTGATGACTAAGTTTCATGGAGTCATTAATAGGAGTATTAAAGTCAATCACATAGATATATGTTAGAGAACATATGATCGGACATGACCCGCTAATGAGAACTCTACAGGATAATTATGTGTCATAAGAGGTTCTCATTACGACTATAGAGTATAGTCCTTAGACCTGAGTTCATCATGATTTCTTACATATGAATTGGTCCGCTTTGACTCTGTCAAACGTTATCCGTAAAAGGTGACTATAAAGGCATTGATTGGGCGTATCATGAAGTGTGTGAAGGAACAGGGATGGAACAAGATGGGACTTGTCCCTCCTGTAAAGCAGGAGATAAATATCTCAGGGCCCATCGAAGATTTAATACTGAGGAATGTGTGGCCGCACTCGAACGAGCTGAATGTCAGTCGTTTGTCTTGTCAGTATAAATCAAAGTTCGATGAACATGATATTGGTTGAATAAGGATGACACGGATCTTGCCTTATGCCATATCGAGATATAGAGACGAAGGGATTATTGGAATAGTTGATTCCAGTACAAGTGGGAGATTGTTGGGAATGTCCTGAAATCATACTTGTATTCACTCTAGTGATAGTTGTACTGTCGAAATAAAACATTCATATGATACTAGGTGGTCATGACATTTTGTTAGAAACCTCTAATGATCTATGAGTTGTGAACTCATTGCTAGTATTATATGATCCTACAGGGTCACACACCTAAGCAAACTGGATATACTTTATGTCGGAATGATCATTAATGTAATGATCAAAACAACGTGTTTTCAAGAGTGTGTCGAACGACACAAATAAGTCGTGTCGATCGACACGGGCCAATAATCGAAATAGGGATTTTGGTTTAATGACTCAATTGATTCTGAATCGGTTCAGGATCAATTAGGTTTTCTCCAGGGCCTATATAAGGAGTTATAAGGCACGACCTGGAGATAAGGGTTTATTGTAAAAACTTTCTGGCAGCCACTTTAAAACGCAGAAACTCCCTGAGAGATTCGATCTACCGGCACTAGCATCCCGGCGGATTCCAGTTTGTGTGCGTGTGGACTATCAGTAGAGGCACAGCGATAGAAGTGCTCTAAATCTCGAATCCCTGTTCTATCCGCTGCAAAACTCCAGGTATATTCGAGATCCGTTCTATCAGATTTATTTGTTTACAAACCCTAGATCCTAGGCAAAGGAATCGAGACTAGGTTGATTAATAGAGATTAATCTGGTTAAAACCAGAATAAATTCCTACACCCAAACCATTGCCGCCCTAACCCCGAGCCGTTCCGAGCTACGAACCACGATTTGTTGCTCGAGCTCGTTTCAAACTGAATCGTAATCTTCGGTGACCCGAGCCAATTGGTTGGTGGCTAGATCTGAGCCACCACCGTTCTGGCGCCGCACCGAAGAGTTGTTTCACTGAGCCACAGCCGTGAGTTGAAAATCCTCAGAAGATCCCCGAACCGCAAATCACGAGCCAGTAGATTGCCGAGCCGACTGTGGATCCGTTTTACAAGGAATCCCGAACCACCATACAAACTTAGAGCCGTTGTAATTCATCGGTCGATTTGATATTTGTAACCCGAACCGAACTAGGTCTGGGAATTCGGGTAATCGGTTCGGGTTATGTTCGGTATTTTCGGGTTTTGGGTAATCGGATGTAGGGATTTTATACCCATTAAAGAACCGAAACATATTCAGTTCGGTGTCGGTTCGGTATTTTCGGGTTCGGATTGGTTCGGTTTTAAAATTAATTACCTGAAAAAATTCAGTATTGGTTCGGTTTCAGATATTTTTAACCCAAACTACAAAAAAATTCCAAAATATCTGAAAATGTCCATTATATTTGAAATTTATATAATTTTTCTTAATCAAAAATGAAACAATTCACATAAATTGGTTTTTTAATTAAACTAACCGAAAAAATCTTAAAACTAACAAAAACAAAATTGTAAAATTCACCAATTTTATCCTACATATCCAACCTAAAACAAAAATGTTTACAAAATAATTTATGTGTCGGATATTTCAGGTATCCATTGGGTTTTCGGTTTGGTACTAGTTCGGTTTTGGGTTTTCGGTTCTAGACATATATGATCCATCGGGTATTTTAAAAAAATTGGTTCGGATTTGGTTCGGATAATATCGGTTCGGTATCGGATCGGATGTTCGGATCCGGGTAAAAATCCCAGCCCTAAACCGAACCGTGAGTTGTTGGGTCGTGCCGATTCTTTACCGGTGGAGCCATGGATCCTAGTCAATCCTCGAGCTGTTTAATCACTTTTGCCGACCCGAGGTAAACCAATCTAAGTTGATTCGGTGGGACTGTCTCCAAAAGTGTGCCACGTTGTATAAACGAACCACTTTCACAAAGATTTTTAGAAAGCGAGCAGAGTTGCCTGAAAGCGAACTATTTCCTTTGAAAACGAGCCACGCTTCTCAAAAGCGAACCGTTTTTGGAAATTGATTTGCTTATGTCGATGGATGAGTCAAGACGCTGGCTTTCTCCTGAGCCGCAGTCTTCGGGTGTGTTATCTAGCATGGAAATTCAAATCGCTTGGAGATTATCGCTCCCTCTCTTTGCGATTCTTCCACCGAGGGAACTGAAACGTCGGGCGAACCGTTTCCCAAGAAACAAAAGAAGAAAAGAAAAGTGATTTGGCCCGATCCTCCCGGTTCAAGTCTTTCCACCGATGAAACTCTCCTTACTCTTAGGCGACGGTTTACGATTCCGGACTCGGTTGAGCTGATGGCACCAGATCCATATGATCGAGCAGCAGAGCCGCCTGAGGGATATTCTACTCTTTATCAGAGTTTTTTCTACCTCTGCTACCTGTGAAGACAAGAACGCGGAAGATTATTTTTTCTTTATAAAGATCTCCGAAGCTTCGGTGGGGCTGAACTGTCTCCGGTCGGTCAAAACCAAATGGAGGCAGATTGGTATCGAATTTGTAGTTTGCTTAAGGGTCGCGGCGTAGTCGTTTATTTAGACACTTAGATTATTTTGTGATTATAACCAATTTTGTTTTCCCTCCTGTTTTGCAGTTCGGCCGCACCCAATCGCGAAGCCTCCAGGTCTTACAAGAATTCACAAGAAACTTGTAGCTCGCAGGTGCAATTGGAACAGAGATTTCAGCTTGCTGCAGGTCGAGAGAGCGCGAGCTGTTGTAGAGGATTTATCAGCCGAACCGTCTTCATCGCCATCTTCATATCGCTCTAGAGACATGAGGAGGCCTACTTTACGTGATAGGGAGATAGCCGAGGAGAGAGCGTGTAAGGCTTCCGAGGAGAGGAAACACCGATCCACCAAGGAGACGGAGAGCTGATCTGAGGAGAGGGGATACAGGAATCCTGTGGATAGAGGACTACCCCCACCTCCACCTCTACCGAACCGTAGCTCGGACTTTGTGCCGACGAAGTGTTCATCTCTCCCGTCTTCGTCCGCGGGTGAGCCGCTTGCACCAAGGGGCTCGAAACCCGTCGGTTCGGATTCTGATGACCGGCCGTTATCATCTCGTCTCGCCATTCATCACTCGAAGGAGAAAGAAAGTGATGGTGGAAAAAGAAGAGATGGGACGATTAGCAGAAAGGGAATCGCTAAGGATAAATGTAGCGGTAACCGCGATGATAAGGGTGCAAAGAAGCTGAAACGGGACAATCGCCAAGTCATACCCGAGCCGGCCTTTGGTGTTACCCAACTGACTACGCCACTTACTCCAGGGGCATTGTATGATAATGTCGGCGAGTTTTTTTGCGCAAGTTCTGCACAAGGATGACCACATGTATATTCCGAGCAGCTTAACCAAGAGCAAAGCTTACTCGAAGATGACCCTTAAAGGAGCTAGGGTATTGAATTATCCCGACTCTTTAACGTTTTTGGTTGTACCGATATTAATGGGTGACCCGTTTTTCTAGTGTTCTTTAAGTTCTTTGCTGCAATAAACCGGATGGTTGTGGAATATGACAAAAGTTCCCAAGAGGATCAGGCCCGTATCGGTGAAGGAGACTGTGGATCTTGTCATAGCCAAAAAGAGAGAAATGTCCAAGGTGATCGAGGACCTGAGGGCCGAGCTAGAAATGGCCAAGTCCTAGTGTGTAGATGTGGAGAACCGAAATGCAGTGTTGGAGTCGGCGAAAACCAAGTGCGAGGCGAAGGTAGCAGAGCTGACCAGCGGTTTACGTGCCACAAATGAACTTTTGGAGTCGCAGGTCTCCTGAGCCGTTATTGAGGCCAAGCAGGAAATGGAGCAGATGTTTCAAGACAAGATCGCCTCCGCCATGAAGAAAATTGAACTCTTGAGCGGTTCGCCGAGGGAGGAAATGTTAGATCTTGCTTGCATAGAGGATAACATCCAGCTCATCGGAGTCTTTACCGGCGAGGTGCCACCTTAGTTCGCTAAAGAGAGCAAGAATATGGAGGCGCGGCTACTCAAGTTTGCGGGTGCGTACGAGCGGTACGGCGAGATGAACTCCGGGATTCAGGCCGAGCTGACAATTCCTCCTTTGGAGAAATACTTGTTTACCGAGATTCATGACATCAAACCGGTCGAGCTATCTACGGTGAGAGCCGGTGTTCAGAACCTATCTGGTTCGAATTTGGATGTGATTGTTGTTTTGCGGCTCGGTCCTGCCAGTGATGTCACGATTTCCAACTCCGGATCTAGCACTTCGGTTCTCCCGAGTGCGCATGTCGGCAATTTGGCTATGTCGTTAGTTGTGCGGGATACAGGTAAGTTATTGTCGTGAGAGGATAGTTTTGTTGTTAAATGATTCAAGTTTTGACAGGTGGTTTTGGTGCTACTGAGGTGTTGCATGGCTCGGTGGAGATTGTTTAGTTGCGCAAGGAGGATGGCATTCCTGGGACATCTGGATGTGCATTGCTCCCGGATCCGACCGCGAAGAGGATCGAAGCTATTAAGGAGCTCGTGCATAGGAGCGACGCCGAGGCCTAGGAGACACCTCCCAAACACCTGATCCTTATATTCTTCCTTGTTTGCCTTAGTGGCATTTGTTCACTATTTTTATACTTTGCTTATATTTGGATGATTTGAATCTATTATGACTGGTTTTTGCCTTGCATCTGATGCAAGATGATTATTATGACAACGACTTTTGTCTTTTATAACTCGTTACATATTTCGGGATCGCCGAAAAATGGTTTCCTCAAATATTCGCCTTTTTTGTATGGTGCTACCGATTTTACGACGGTGTTACCGATTTTCTAACTTAGAAATTTTGGTTTATGGATGTGCTCCTAAGAGTGCATCTGTTCCAATAATTGTACTTAGATACATTTGTATCAGCGTTGTGCCAGCTGGTTTCATTTTTTGGCGGTTATTTTGGTTTACAGAAATGTTCCCGTGAACAAAACCGCTCCAAGAATGTACACTTAGATTTAGGTCGTACCAGTGTTCGGTTGGCTGGGTTTTTGAGTTGGACATTTTGGTTTACAGAAATGTTCCCGTGAACAAAACCTCTCCAAGAAAGAACACTTAGATTTATGTTGTACCAGTGTTTGGTTGGCACCGTTTTTGAGTTGGACATTTTGGTTTACAGAAATGTTCCCGTGAACAAAACAGCTCTAAGAATGAACACTTAGATTTATATAGCGCGTTTTTTATCCGCTAGGATGTGGTGGTATATATCTAGTAAAGATGTTAGAGTTTCACCACTATGGCCAGTAGCAGCGAAAATAAACAAGGATGTTTGTGTAAAATTTGATCTTTGATAGATCGTATCTATTTGGTTTAATAAACAAGTGCGAGAAAATGGTAATTGAAAAAGAATCATAAGAAATGGATCTTTTATAAAAGTCGGGTTTCCGACAGATCGGAGTAACTGTTTACAAAGGTGGGAGTAAAGGAGTATACACACCCATGCCGAGGCCTAGGAAACACCTCCCAAACACCTGATCCTTATATTCTTCCTTATTTGCCTTAGTGGCATTTGTTCACTATTTTTATACTTTGCTCATATTTGGATGATTTGTATCCATTATGACTGGTTTTTGCCTTGCATCTGATGCAAGATGATTATTATGACAACGACTTTTGTCTTTTATAACTCTTTACTTATTTCGGGATCGCCGAAAAATGGTTTCTCAAATATTCGCCTTTTTTGTATGGTGCTACCGATTTTACGACGGTGTTACCGATTTTCTAACTTAGAAATTTTGGTTTATGGATGTGCTCCCGAGAGTGCATCTGTTCCAATAATTGTACTTAGATACATTTGTATAAGCGTTGTGCCAGCTGGTTTCATTTTTTGGCGGTTATTTTGGTTTACAGAAATGTTCCCGTGAACAAAACCGCTCCAAGAATGTACACTTAGATTTAGGTCGTACCAGTGTTCGGTTGGCTGGGTTTTTGAGTTGGACATTTTGGTTTACAGAAATGTTCCCGTGAACAAAACCTCTCCAAGAAAGAACACTTAGATTTATGTTGTACCAGTGTTTGGTTGGCAGGGTTTTTGAGTTGGACATTTTGGTTTACAGAAATGTTCCCGTGAACAAAACAGCTCTAAGAATGAACACTTAGATTTATATAGCGCGTTTTTTATCCGCTAGGATGTGGTGGTATATATCTAGTAAAGATGTTAGAGTTTCACCACTATGGCCAGTAGCAGCGAAAATAAACAAGGATGTTTGTGTAAAATTTGATCTTTGATAGATCGTATCTATTTGGTTTAATAAACAAGTGCGAGAAAATGGTAATTGAAAAAGAATCATAAGAAATGGATCTTTTATAAAAGTCGGGTTTCCGGCAGATCGGAGTAACTGTTTACAAAGGTGGGAGTAAAGGAGTATACACACCCATGCCGAGGCCTAGGAAACACCTCCCAAACACCTGATCCTTATATTCTTCCTTATTTGCCTTAGTGGCATTTGTTCACTATTTTTATACTTTGCTCATATTTGGATGATTTGTATCCATTATGACTGGTTTTTGCCTTGCATCTGATGCAAGATGATTATTATGACAACGACTTTTGTCTTTTATAACTCGTTACTTATTTCGGGATCGCCGAAAAATGGTTTCTCAAATATTCGCCTTTTTTGTTTGGTGCTACCGATTTTACGACGGTGTTACCGATTTTCTAACTTAGAAATTTTGGTTTATGGATGTGCTCCCGAGAGTGCATCTGTTCCAATAATTGTACTTAGATACATTTGTATCAGCGTTGTGCCAGCTGGTTTCATTTTTTGGCGGTTATTTTGGTTTACAGAAATGTTCCCGTGAACAAAACCGCTCCAAGAATGTACACTTAGATTTAGGTCGTACCAGTGTTCGGTTGGCTGGGTTTTTGAGTTGGACATTTTGGTTTACAGAAATGTTCCCGTGAACAAAACCTCTCCAAGAAAGAACACTTAGATTTATGTTGTACCAGTGTTTGGTTGGCAGGGTTTTTGACTTGGACATTTTGGTTTACAGAAATGTTTCCGTGAACAAAACAGCTCTAAGAATGAACACTTAGATTTATATAGCGTGTTTTTTATCCGCTAGGATGTGGTGGTATATATCTAGTAAAGATGTTAGAGTTTCACCACTATGGCCAATAGCAGCGAAAATAAACAAGGATGTTTGTGTAAAATTTGATCTTTGATAGATCGTACCTATTTGGTTTAATAAACAAGTGCGAGAAAATGGCAATTGAAAAAGAATCATAAGAAATGGATCTTTTATAAAAGTTGGGTTTCCGGCAGATCGGAGTAACTGTTTACAAAGGTGGGAGTAAAGGAGTATACACACCTATTCCCCCCCCCCCCCTCCCCTCATTTAAGGAGGGGGCAACTGAATCCATCCAAAAACGAGCAACCTACGTACCCTTTGCAGGGATCAAGTCACCCCGTAGTTCATGGCAAGTAAAGTAATAATACTTTTTGAGTGTTCTTGCGTTCCACGAGCGTAGAATCATTTCGCCTTTCATGTTGGCGAGTTCGTCAACCCCTGGGCGGACCACCTTCGTGACTTGACAAGGTCCCTCCCAATGTGCACTGAGCTTACCGGCATTTGGCTCTGCCGTATTCTGGAAAACTTCTCGGAGGACTAAGTCTCCTTCGTAGAAGCGCCGGATCTTAACTTTGGAGTTGTAGTATGTTGTTGCAGCTTGCAAGTACTCCATCATTTTGATTAGTGCCTTATCGCGTCGTTCGTTAATGAGGTCTAGTTCGTCCAGCATGAGGAGATGGTTAAGTCCTTCCTGTTTAGGGAGCAATCTGCGGCAGACCCCTAGAAAATGAATTTCGGGAGGAATGACGCATTCCGTACCATAGACAAGGGTGAATCGTGTTTCGCCGGTGGCTCGGCGGGGCATAGTGCGGTAGGACCAAAGTACGCCTTCGACTTCGTCGGCCCAGCGGCCTTTCTTTGCTTCTAGCCGTGTCTCCAATCCATGGATAAGTGTTTTATTGGATGCTTCGGCTTGACCGTTACCTTGAGGGCAACGTGGCGTAGATTTGTTGAGTCTGATTTTCCACTTATCACAGAAAAGATCAAACTTTTTGGAGATGAACTACGATCCGTTGTCGGTGACGATCTCATAAGGGACTCCGTAGTGGTAGATGATATTTTTCCCTATGAATTTCTCTACCTGCGTATCCTTGATGCTGCCAAAAGCTTCGGCTTCTACCCATTTAGAAACATAATATGGAAGGACTAATATGTAGTGCTTTTACCGCAAAGGGTGAAGTGGTCCGACTATGTCCATCGCCCATCGCATAAATAGGTAAGGTGATGTCCCTGAGGAGAGCAGTTTGGTAGGCTGGTGGATCATTGGGTCGTGATGCTGGCACTTCTCGCACTTGGCAGCAAATGTTTTGCAGTCCTTGACCATTGTAGGCCAAAAGTAACCATGCCGCTTGATTTTGATTGCCAGAGCTCTTCCGCATGAATGGTATCTGCAGGAACCGTTGTGCACCTCCTTCATGATATCGCAGGCTTCTTGCCCTTCTACCCAAATGAGAAGGGGGCCAGACAAACTCCACTTGAATACTTCGCCATGGAAAAGGATAAAACGGGCCGCTTGAGCCTTGAGCATACGAGCCGCAAATTTATTGGGGGGGTGCTTGGCCATCGGCAAGATAACTACAGATGTCACCCATCCACTTAGTGTCGCACCCGTACTTGGTTGTTTCATTGTCGTCAGGATCGGCTGTGTTATGCTCGGGAGGCGATTCGTAGTGAAATGCATAAGCATCGTCGGGAAGTGGCCAGCGATAAAAAGTTATGTTGTCGAAGTCAGGGTCTTCATCCATCGCCACTGGGTCTTCCGGAGAAACGGAGGTTTCAGGCGTGGCAGCGCCGTCCTTGTTGGTAGGCAGAGTTTCCGTGGGAGTTTCCGTGCTTATGTTGGGCTCGTCCCGGCCTGCGCAAACTTCCATTGGGATGGGCCGTCCTGTTCGGTCGACTGGGCTTGGTGTTGGAGTTGTTTCTTTCGTGCAGCTTGTGCTTGAGTGAAAACGTTGACTGCCTGCGGAAGAGTTATAATTGGCTCTTCGATAAATTTAACTTGGATGATCCACTGAAGGTCATCATCTAACGTTGTTGAAGATTCAAGGGATGCAAGTGCATCTGTCTGCGAATTCTCTCCGTGGGGGATTCGAGTAAGTGTAAACTCATCAAATTCCACGGCGAGCTCCTTAACGAGTTTCAAGTATGCCTCTATTCGATCTTTTTTTGCGGCGTACTCGACGTGGAACTGATTGATGACGAGCTGGGAATCGCATAAGGCATGGATTTTGTTCATCTTTCAGCTGCGGGCAAGACGTAAGCCAGCGAGTAATGCTTCCTACTCGGCTTCATTGTTGGAAGCCCGAAATCCCAAACGGAAAGATTATTCCAATGACTTGCCGTCTGGTGATGAGAGGCGAATACCGACTCCAGACTCGTACTTGGAGGATGATCCGTCAACGTGGAGTTGCCAAGGGAGGGCAGGTGGTCCTTCAACTTCTGCTAAGGCGCCAGCCTCGGGGAGTTCAACCAAGAAATCGGTAACTACTTAGGATTTTATGCTGGTTCTACTATGATACTCCATATCAAACTCGCTCAATTATATTGCCCACTTGGCCAATCTCCCAGACTAGGTTGGACTGTGAAGTACAGCGCGCAGTGGGAAAGTGCTGAGCACGATAATGGAATGTAACGGGAAATATAGCCTCAGCTTTCTGGCGAACGTGACAATGGCAAGCGCTAATTTCTCGGTAAGGGGATATCTCGTTTCTGCTCCGGTCACAACTTGCTGGTGTAAAAGATCGGCTTCTGGTCGTTTCCATCTGCTCGAACCAGAACTCCACTTACGGCTGTTAGGGAGACTGCTACATATAGAAAGCGCAACTCTCCTGTCACTGGTTTTGCCAAGACTAGCAGGCTTGCCAAGTATTTTTTCAGTTTTTGGAAGGCCTCTTCACACGTCGCCGTCCATTCAAATGTTTTCTTCCCTCTTAAAGTGTCGTAGAAGGGCAAGCATTTTTTCAGTATATCGTGAAATGAAATGGTTTAGTGCGGCTACTTTCCGGTTAGATGTTGTACTTCTCTCTTTGATTTTGGTGACGCCATTTAAACCAATGCATCAATCTGCTTTGGGTTTGCTTCTATGCCACGATGGGTTACCAGGTAACTGAGAAACTCGCCGGAGGTGACGCCAAACCGATACTTAGTCGGATTTAACTTCATGTTATGCAGATTGAGTTTATCAAAGCATTCCTCTAGGTGGACGACATGGTCTTTCTCTTCTAGTGACTTTACTAACATATTTTCTATGTAGACCTCCATTGTTTTTCTGAGCTGATTTACGAATATTTTATTCACCAAGTGCTGATACGTTGCTCCGGCGTTTTTCAAGCCAAAAGGCATGACTTTGTAGCAATAAATCCCGCGATCTGTGATAAAGGAGGTTTTCTCGCGATTGTCTGGATTCATAAGTATTTGGTTATAGCTGGAAAAAGCGTCCATAAAAGAGAGCAACTTGTTTCTTGCAGTTGCCTCAACTAGCCGATCAATGTGTGGTAGCGAGAAGCTGTCTTTGAGACAAGCTTTGTTTAAGTCCGTGAAATCTATGCATACCCGCCACTTGCTGTTTTTCTTCTTGACGATGACAGGATTGGCGAGCCAATCCGGGTACTTAACTTCTGAGATCGATCCAACCCTCAAAAGTCTTTCCACCTCATTGTTAACTGCTTGAGCTCTATCGGACCAAGTCTTCGGCGCTTCTGTTTAACCGGTTTGAAGGTCGGGTCAACATTCACCTCGTGACTAGCCACGGTAATATCAATTCCTGGCATGTCTTCTGCAGACCATGCAAATATACTTAGATGTTTCTTCAGAAAAGTAATTAATTCCTGTTTGATTGACTCATTGAGGGTTGCACCGATCTCCACGCATCGCCCCGGATTGCTGTCGTCTATGCAAACAGGTATTACCGGCTCGCAAATCGGGTTTTCCGCCTCTTCTTCGCGGACCTCTGCAATCCGTAACTGCTATAATAAATTTGAGATTTCCTTGACGAACTCCTTATCTATTTTCTGCTTCTTTCGTGTCTCCTTGGGGATCAGAATAGTTGTTTAGCTCCTAAACTTGTGTGCGGCCATCAAATACGTTCGAGACGCTGTTTGACTCCCTTTAATCACCTTTACCCCTTCTTTGGTAAGAAACTTGAGGCAAAGGTGGCAAGTGGATGCCACCGCTTGCATTGAGTTCAGACAAGACATCCCCATAATCACACTGTAGATAGCTAGGTTATCAGATACTGAAAAGCTTACCACTTTGGTGACACCTTCAGCACAGACGGGTAAATCGATTGTTCCTAGGGTCATTGTAGTTTCACCGTTGAAACCAGTGAGTGGCTTGGGGTAGGGTTTTACTCAGGAGAAATCAATCTCCATTCGCGTCAGAGTCTCCTTGAAAATGATATCTACGGTATTTCCCATGTCGATCAGAATACGTGCGGTATCCCAATCATCAATAACCAACCGAATCACCAGCGGATCATCATGTGGTTTGTCGATGTTGCTAGTTTCAATTTCTTTGAATGAAATAACGTCATTGGGGAACTTCGAAGGTTTGGGAACGTTGACACCAATTTCGGCACGCTGTTGAAAAGCCTTAATCGACGAGACTGTGTTGGCGCAGTAGTGAGAACCGCCCATGATCATGTTACAGACCCTTCTTTTCTGACCTCTTTGTGTTGTGTTATCATTTTTTCTTTCTCGTTTGCTGGGTTCCCTATTAGTGTTACCATCGGCCTGGTTTGACGCCTCTTCGATTTTGAAGTCCTTGATGCTTATATTTTCCCCAAGCTCGCCGGCTGCTAACTTTGCGGGGAGCCACGAGCCGAGAACGCGACAATTAGCTGTCGAGTGTCCATGCAATTGGTCCAGCTCGCAGAACGCTGATTTGTCATAGGTTGTGTTTTTTGTCCATGTATTGCCGAAAGTTCGGCCTCTTCCTCGTTCTTGGCCTCGACCACCTCCTCGGCCGTAACTGAAACCGGGTGAGTCCACCTGGTAATTTTCACGCCTCTGAAACTGCCTTCCTGTTGAACGATGTTTCCCTGCTGCTTTTTTGCTGTCGGTGCTGCCGCTGGCGGGGGGTTGACACTTTCGGACTTCCCGTACTCTTGTGCTAGTGTCTTTACCTCTTCCTTGCTTTTGGAGAAACCGGTAGCCCGATGTAAGGCTTATTGAATCGTTGATGGTTCGTTGACCGTCATCTCCTTCCAGAATTCTGAGTTATACCAGAGGTCCTTTTTCAAGGTTTTTAGCGCCAACTTATCATCTATCCCCTTCACCTGAGTCAAAATGAGCTTGAAACGTTCGATAAAGCTTCGCAGGGTTTTGGTTGCGCATTCAGTCATGGTCCAAAGGTCTGCCTCTGAAGACCTCAACTCAACAAGAATAGCATACTGCTTTAGGAATGCCTCGGACAGTTGGTGGAATTTATCTATGGAATTCCTCTCCAAACCAAAGAGCCAGTGGAGAGCCGTTCTACGAACAAGAGGCAGTGGCTAATATCCTTCTCTTCTGGCCAAAAGTTAGCGCTGGCTATGGCGATAGAGAACGCGATGATATGCTCGGTTGGGTCGGTTTTTCGATCGTACGTTGGTATCCTGATTTTCCCAGGGTCGAAAAGCCGCGCCCTTGTGATTCGTTCCGTGGACGGTGTTGAATGTGCTTCTTCGAGCACTCGGTCGATCTCTGGAGCTTTGTTGATCGCTTGTTGGACTTGTGAGCGCATCTCCAGCAAATCTAGGGCAGTCTGGCGCATGGTGGCTTCGAGCTCCTCCATTTCTCGTTGTTGCAGGTTGGCTGCTGTGTTTTTTGCGTTAGCCGCTTCGACCTACTTAAGCCACTGAAGGTTTTCTTCCTCCTCAGCGAGTTCTCGCTCATGCTCAAATTGGCTCCTCCTTTGCACGGTTCTCCCAGTGTCTGTTAATCCAGAGTCGTCGGCGTTGTTTTCCTCTTTAGTATCATCGATGATCTCAATGATTCGAGCTGCTGCATTCCTGGCTAGTAGACTTCTTTCATCGGCTCGTTGATTTGGCTCGCCGGGTGTACCGCCAATTCTCCGCGTGCCGGTGGGCGTTGAGGCGAGGCTCGTTGGGATCCCACGAGCCACAGGCTGTTAGAAGATTCCCGGTCCGTGAGGGCGGGCAACCATTGTCAGGGCTCGCAGTTCAGCTATCAAGGATTTGTTTACCGCCTCCTGGTCTTTGGATTTCTTGAGCAGCTACGCTAGCATCTCCTTAATGTCGTTTGATTCTGGGTTCGGCACCGTGTTGGTTTGAGGGCCCGTCGCACCAGATCCATTTGAAGGCTCCTGTTCTTCCCCGTTCTGCTCGGTGCGAGCTGTCTGCTTAGTGTGATGTTCGGTGCTTGCCGTCTGGTCGGTCTGTCCAGTTGCTCTGGATCCGTTGTGCGCCATCTGTTCGGTCTGATTGACGCTGCCGTCTGCTCGGTCTGATTGGCGCTGTTTTCCATCACGTTACGCTGCTACCGATCATCTTCTCGGATTTGTTCGTGGTTTCTGTGTGTATGAAGCGTTGCTGATACCCCTCCTTCTAGCAACAAATTATGGGAGCTGGATTCCACAATTAGAATTTGCTGGGTTTGCGGTAGATCTGCAAAACCTATAAGATAGAAATCACAAGAACAATTTGAGAAGAAAGATTTTTGATTGATGTGTTTGTTGTAAAGAATACAAAGGTTTCTGCTAATAATTCCTAATCCCCCATTCCGAGGATGATACAATGATATTTATATTAGACTAAGTTGGCTAGGGTTTTTGGGGTGAGCTGCACTCTTTAAGTCGGTTGGCCCATTAGTGGTTCGGCCCACCTGCAGCTCGGTTCGGCCCAGTTAGATGGGCCGAGCAGAATTGGGCATGTTGAGCCGATTAAGTCCTAAAACCGGCTCGTCCGGTTCGGTTCGCTACTGCTGTTGGTTTACGGATCTCCCAACCGGCCGGTGCATCCTATACTTTCGGTAAAGCTCTGCCTCACCCAGACTTAGCCATTTTCTTCTGATGATCTTCAAGGGGTGGAATTTGACTCCTACAGATGGCGTCATCTCAGTTTCACAAATCAAAGACTCTCGACAACAAATATGTAAAGCTTTCTTCTTTTTCTTCTTCTGCAATTTAGGGATTTGGGTTTTTGTTTTTACATACCTGAGCTCTGTGGAATTGTGGAATTCTGCAAATATGTAAAGCTTTCTTATTTTACAATCTCTGTGGAATTGTGAAAATTTGTTTCTTTTGTTGATTCAAGCTTAAAGTCTAGTGTTTTGCGCAATTTTTGTCTATAATTGAACTCTTAGGTTGATTTTTGATTTTGAGCACAAATGCTGGGAGATGAAATTGGTAATGGAGCTTATGGTCCATTAGACTTTGAGAATGGAGACTTTGTGGCTGTTAAACAAGTTTCATATTGTTCAAGAGGATCTTAACACCATTATGTATTTTCGGTGTTTGTTTTAGCTTGAATGGACCAAATGTGGTCTTGAATTCTCGTTACCACTGCTATACTGACTGAATGGACCAAATGTGGTCTTGAATTCTCGTTACATGTTGATGATTTCCCAACAATAAATTGATCTTTTAAAGGTAGCTTTTTAAAACAATATCTCACAATCATTGTTTCATTACGCATTATTAGCTTTTGCATTCACTATGATTACTTTTCATTCCAAAACTTGAACCATAAGAACATTGTAAAGTATCTTGAGCCGTCGAAGACTAAGACTCATCTTCACATTATTCTGGAATAAGTAGCATTTGTGTGTGTTTTGATTCCACTGGTCAATGGTTCAACCATAGACTAGTGGAACCAAAACACTCGAGTAATTCAAAATATATCTGCTTGGTTCTGAATTCTTCAATCTTACGAGTAAGTGACAGAATTCAAAATGACTTGATAGAGATGCTTGGAAATTAGGTCAAACAAATGATCTTAAAGAAGATTCGATGTGCAAAATATTTTTTTGTTATTCTTGGTACTACTCCTGATATTAGTAACCGGGATTAGATGTCTTTAATTGTCGGATGTGTTGATATTTCTGAGATCTCACCAAAGATTGAAGACATTAAAGGACAAGGATACGATAACGGGTCAAACATGAAATGGAAAAATAAAGAAGTACAAACAAGATTGTTTGAAATTAATCCAAGGGCAGTTTACACACCATGTGGTTGTCATAGTTTAAATCTTGTACTTGCAGATATTGCTTCCTCATCACTGATAGCAGTATCATCTTTTGGAATCATCCAGTGTATCTATTGTTTGTTTACCTCGTCTACTAATAATTGTGAGTTTTCAGAGAGATTGTGGATGGTATAACACCCAATCCCTTGTCGCAAACTCGGTGGGATAGTCACATCAAAAGCGTTTAACAATACGATTCCAAGCTCCCCAAATACGAGAGGCTTTTCTTTACTTGGCTGATAATAGTGATAATTCAAAATCAAGAAGCGAAGCTGAATCTCTTGGAATGAGTGAAACCCATGGAATTGGAAGTTTTGAGTTTTTGTTGGGATGATTATTTGGTATGAACTTTTTTTTGTTGCTAACAAACTAAGCAAGATCCTACAGTTAGAAGATATAGAAATTGATATTGCCCTTGCTCAATTGGAAGGACTAGTTCTTTTCTTTAAAACCTATAGAGAAACAGGCTTTGAAGCAGCAAAAGTAGAAGCAGAATGGATTGTTATTGATATGAAAATTGATCATGTATTCTATGTGAAAGCAAAACGCCTTAGTAAAAGGAAACGACATCATGATGATGAGCTTGAAAAAGTTGAAGAAGATGTGATATTAACAACAGAAGAAAATTCAGGGTTAACTCCTTCATCAAAATCGTGGATCAAAGTTTGGTTTCTCGTGAGACTAGGTCTGATCAACTTCAAAATTATAAAAAGACTTTCGAATTTTTATTTGGCGTGAAGAAGCTGAAGTTAGCAAAAAATGACAAGCTGAAGACTTCTTGTTCCAACCTTGAAGTTTTTCTTAAGCACGATAATCATTTTGATCTTGATGGTAATGATTTATTTTTGGAGCTAAAGCTTTTAAGAGGAGTTTTACCAAAAGAGATTAAGAAAGTTGACCAGATCCTGGATTTTCTGAAAAAGATGGAAAATTGTTATTCGAATACATGGGTTAAATACCGCATAATGATGACGATCCCCATTTTAGTTGCCTCCGCAGAAAGAAGTTTTTCAAGGTTAAAGCTCATAAAGTCTTGTCTATGGTCGACTATGTCACATGAGAGATTGAATGGATTGTTGATGTTGTCGATTGAGGTATGACCAGAAAACTTGACTATACAAGCTTGATGAATGAGTTCGCAAGTAGAAATGAAAGGAGAATCATATTTCAAAAATAAAGTATAGTTCTTTGGTGTTTTAACCTATATTATAACTATTTTTTAACACATTTTTTTAGAGTTAATTACTTGTGAAGGCACTTCTACAACTTTTATAGACATAGAAGATACTTTTCGAGCCCAGCACACTTTTCCAACTGTTTGTTTTTTCTAAATACCAAGCGTGCCCTTAAGTTTCTTAATTGGAGAAACCAATTCAGTTATGTCTTTTTCATCCAGGCCAAGTATTGCTAACTATATATTTGGAAACAGACGTGTGTAATTTAGCACATGATTCTATAAAGGCAAAAAACCGTACGAAATGCATTAAATGGTGGCATACGTTCCCAAGTCAAAAATCCAATCGTGTGGTCACGATTTCCTCGTTAGGTATTTTTTCAGATTGTGTGTGGATACTCAACTTTCTTAGGTTAAGCCACAACTCAGCCTCCAACTTCTTTTAGGTTTAACATCACTTTTAAACTCAGCTCCATATGGATAGTCTCTTCAACATTTGCTAGGGTTTTGTACAAGGTCAGTAAGGGTGGATGGGGGAACACTGCTATATTCTTTTTGGCGAATGGAGTTCTAGTACTTTAGGGAAATGAGATTTCGTGATAGACAAGCATAAGTTGGCTAGGGTAGTTATATTGACTCCTACGAGTAAATTGCAAGATGTTACTAAGTCAATTGTAAAGGAGTTTGGATTGGAACCCGACTCTGTTTCGATTGTTCTTAGCTTTTGGCCTTCTCAAGGAATGGAAGCCTCTCTGCTTCCTCATGTTGTACTCATGACAGACGACTCATTTGGCTTCTTCTTAAGTAGTCGGCTAGTTAAAAAAGACATAAACCTCTTCGTATCGTTTTCCAATGGCGGTCCACCGTCAACGTCCGTCGTTGATGATTCACGTCGTCCTTTAAAACACCGGATTTACCTATTCGGAAGGTTATGGTTGGGAATCCGTTTTCCAAAATCATGGAAAGTTTTGAAGATGAAGCAACCCCAGATGTTTTAACAACTATTAGGTCTAAAAAAACAAACAAAACCGGTGTACGTTTTGTTGAAGGTGATGGAAGAAGTGCAACGAACAAAACAAAGCCTGTTAAGAAAAGACAATGTACTCCTGAGAAAGGCATCTGGGGAAATGGAACATCTGCCTTAAATGGGCATGAGTTGCCTCATCAGCCAACCGTGGAAGTGGAAGAAAACCCAGAGTTTATTACCCAGGTAGAGGCGGTGGAAGCCGCAGTACAGACTGGAGTTTTTTACGCTTTTGAGGAAGGTGAGGAGGATCTCGATATCCCAACTTTCGACTCAGAGGATGAAGAGGAGGATGATGAAGCAGGAAGTGAAGATGATATTTAGTTTGCACCACGAGGATATGAAACGGAGTTCTGGGAAGAAATGATTGATGATGAGTACGGCGGATCACATGCGGTTGACCTACTTGCACAACCAGATCTTAATGGGAAACAACTTCCTAATGTGTTTAGTACCCGTTGGAAAGATAATGCTGCCATTCCTCAAAGCTGGGGGTCAAGTTTGGATGGTTCCAAGTTTTGCCAAGGTGAAACTAGCGGTGCAACTCGGGGGTCACCAACCACATGGTCAGGACAATCTGGACAGAGTTTCATGGAGGGTCAAACTGCATCCATGGAAATGTAACCACCAGTAACCCGGAAGAGGTTCCTTATGGATGTGGGTCAGTGGATAGTCATCATGTAGAGACAAGGAAATTATCAGAGATCGATGATGAAGAGTTCGATATTTCCCCCATGATCGACGATACAGAGTATAAAAGCTTCCAAATCCAAGATCTCAATGTGGATGATGATGGTGAGGAAATCTATGTTGGTAAGCTTTACGCTAACATACAAGATTGCCAAATTGGGTTTGCAATCTATGCTATTAAACAACAGTTTATATTCAAGCAAACGACTACCAAGCAGCAGATTTTTGTGCTTACTTGCACAGACAAAGCTTGCCAATGGAGAGTGCTTGCTGCTGAGAAGAAACATATTTGCTACTACCAAATCTGAAAGGCCCACCTTCTCTACACATGTACTTATGACACAAGGAACAACTTTAAAGGTAGGTTATTATCAAGGATTATTGCTGCAGTATATAAATCCAAGTATGGGGATCTATGTACTGCCCCACGACCAATGGATTACAGCAACTTGTATTAGAAGACCTCGGTACCTCAACATCTTACAGGCAGTATTGGAGGGCCATGGGTAAGGCAATTGAAGACGTTTAAGGGAAAGCTGAAGACTCTTACTCTGACCTCCCCGAGTATTTTAGGTTGCTCAAGCTCTCGAATCCAGATACGATAACTGATATAGTAACTGAGAAGGATGAAGATGACATAGACCGGTTTCTCTATTATTTTCTCGCATTTGGAGCATATATTCGTGGTTTTTGCCACGTTAGGAGAGTTATAGTCTTGGATGGTACACACTTCGTGGTAAATACCAGGGTGTTCTACTCACTGCTAGTGGCGAAGATGGCAATTATCAAGTTTTTCCCTTAGCTTATGCTGTAGTTGATAGCGAGAACGACGCATCCTGGACATGGTTTTTACATAAAGTTGAAAGGATTGTCGGGGATAGTCCATTATTGACGATTATTTCTGATAGGAATCAATCGATATACAAGGCAAAAAGTAGGCTATACCCCCAAGCTCATCATGGTGCATGTTTGGTCCACCTTCAGAGGAATGTTATTTCTAAATTCAAAAGCAAAGGACTAGCAAACCTAGTGGGGAAGGCAGCTTGTGCATACAGAGTTGGGCCCTTCAGGACAGCGTACAATGAGGTCTAGTCTGCTAATCGAAAGTGTGCTATTTGGTTACAGAAGATGGGGGCTAAACACTGGGCCAGATCCCATTTCCTTGGCCAACAGTATAACCTAATGACAAGTAATATAGCAGAATCGTTGAACCAAGCATTAAGGAGAGGTCGTGGTGCTCGAATTATAGATTTGATTAAATTCATCAGGGCGATGATGACAAGGTGGTTTCACGCGCGTAGGCGCAAGTCCCAGCTGCGGCGTGGTTCTGTTCCACCCGAGGTGGATAAATTAATCACAAACCTGTCAAATCAAATGTCAGCTTCTTAAGTGAACGAGCTTGGAGACTGGACAGTGGAAGTTGTTGGCGAGTTTAAGTAAAGGAATGTTGGGGATTTACTTAACCGTCGATGCACTTGCAGGGCTTATGAGAAACTTGGGATTCCTTGTTGGCATGCAATTATGGCTGGCAATAAGAAACGGGCCACCCATGGGAATCTTGTGCAACACCCATTTATGACTCCTGCTTGGGTGGCCACATATGCTGAGGTAATTACACCAGAGGCCGATGCTCAAAATGAAGAACCGACCAAGCCAGAAGACAAGATAGTCATTGGACCATCGTTTACTAGAAGACCCACAGGCAGACCAAAAGAAGGAAGGTATTCTTCAACCGGTGACATGAAGGTATGACTTGTTAAACTTGTACTGGAAGTTACCAACTAGTTGTACTGAAAACTAATCCATTCCGGTAATTTAGTGTTATATTAGGATCCAAAGAAGCTTAAGGCGAATGGAAATAGATGTTCGATATGCGGCAAAGTTGGACACAACCACGCAACTAGCAAAGATTCTAAAGCTACGCAAACTTCTAACGACAACAAGTGACCAGCTCGTCACCATTTCTACGCATTTCAACTTAGTTTCGGGTCGCAAATACAATTTGCAGTTTTTTCGATGAAAAGAAGAAACGTATTGTGTTAGTTATTTTTGCCTTAGCGAACCTTTCTATTTCTCAGTACGTCTCATCTTTATAAAACTTCAGTACAAAACTTCGTGGAAGGTGTGTCGGTGGATACACATATAAAGTGTTTTGTTGACACAAATAGCTGGTTCTATGGATGAGTACCTTTGGTAAGCGTTACATTAATTAAAACCATCTACGTGTTGACCAGAATGTTTTCCCTCCCAAATCTCATTTCCACTTCCAAACATAACACTTTCACCTCCTAAAACTATCAACTCACACAGTCATACACCTCGAGTCGTGCACCTTACCTACACGTATGAGGGCCCGCTTAGCCTGTTCGGTCAGTGACAAACACAGCTGTACATACACGCATGTTATTTTCTTTATTTTGGAGGGGAAATATTTTAAACTATTTCAACCCTAAATTTCACATATGGTTATTACCTTCTGTACTCTATTTTGTGGTTAACCTAGCAGCCCAAGGAGTCTGACCCCAATTACACATACCTTCTCGCCAGGTCGTCTACCTAAGTCTTACCTCCTAAACACGTTTACACCAATGAGCAATCTCACTGTCGAATCCACCTATAACAACAGACACCCAGCTCCCATCCCAGATTCAGTGAATCCTTCCAATTGCTGGTGTGGCCATTATATTGTGCCCAAGTTCTCAGGAACAAAATTGAACCCCAATAGGAGGTTCTTCATATGCCAATATGCAGCAAACCACAAGGTACATATACTAAATCTATTTCTAACTGTCTATTCTCTAGAATTTTCAAAATCTAGTTACATCTCAGATCTCTTGACCTTTCGACAGTTGGTGAATGATGGCTATTTTTTCCAATGGGAATCTGGCAATATGGTCCATGAAATTGCTGCCCTTAAAGCTCGACTCAACGAATTGGAAATCAAAGTAACCCAGTCCCAAAATATTTCTCACCCAGAACCAAAATCGGCCGGATTCAGCATGAGGAGCCCTTCCACTTTAGCGATCGTCTGCATCAGTTCAGTTATAATTTACTCCATTGCCCGATCTATGTAGGATGTGCTTGTATTGTACCCAATTTCAAGGGCTTATTTTCTATGAACCCTAAACTTTGTAATCCACATCATTTCTGTTACCAAATCACTAAGCCCATAATTTTTCTTCTGTCTTACCATAATTTGTTGTCCACGGGACGTTTACCATCCACAGCGAAACTTTACATTCCCCCCTTTCCATTACGCTCTCCACAAGTTCTACCATAAATTGCTTTCCACAGTTAACTAACCATGCATAAGGTCTACCATAAATTGCTTTCCACAGTACACTAAACATTCCACAAGTTCTACCATAAATTTCGCCCTTTTCTATCAGCCTAAGCCATTAGGGTTTTGGTTATTTAACCTAAAGGCGGCCAAACATCCCCCCCAAATTAAACTATATTATATTATGCACGATGATCCTGGCCACACATTATAAGATCACATCTAACACTCCCTTAAGAAGCCAAACCTAATTACCCAACCCTCAGAGAACCACTCCCTTCCCACAAACGTAGCCACAAATTACTCGAACCTACGATTATCGGAGGCTGGGCATTACCTACAGCCAAGATATTCTACACCATGAGAATGTCATGAACAAGATTTGTGGCTTCGTTGCAGCAAACGGACTTGAAGATCTGAAGCCTCTCATCAAGTCTTTTTCAAATCTTACGAAAGCAGCCTTATCAGAGGAGGCTTTGCAAAATCTGGGTCTATCTGGAAGAGGATATTTCCCTTGGTGGGTTAACCTAAGATCGTTATACAACAATCTCCTCAAGAAGCTAGTAAGGGCTAAACACACTTATGCTCTGTGCATAGAAGTTGTCTGATTGGCTTTCAACGCAGGTGAGTTGGATGCAGCTTTGTACATTCTGAATGATGTCAAAATTTTCCATCCACAAGCACGTTTGATGTTTATAATGCTTCCTCACTGCTCTGCACAAGATTCATGGGAAGATGAGCAAATCTTCCAGAAGCAATTTAGGTTCACCCAGATGAAAGCACTCAGAGAGGAAATTACGGACCACATTCATGTTGTGAACCCAAGGCATGCTAATTCGTACAAAGCCACATGGTTTTACGAGTACTTCCCTGAATGTTGGTCTTACCATGACTACCTGTCCAAACACGGGCACGAGCCAGTTGGCCAACGCTGTGGTGAGTGTATCTTATGGTACATATCCCAAAAGATTTGCAAGATGGCGTAGAGGTGGAGTCAAATTCGGGATTTGTCAAAATTGGTGGGTTTTTTTTTAAAAATTTCATGTTTTTAAGATTTGTGTGTTACGGTCTATCTCTTCATAATTCTCTATTCTCTTTATAAGCCTATTATGTGTTTTTTACCCTATGTTATGCAATGAATTAGTCTTCAGATGATTATAGTTACGTTAAGGGTAGCTTGCCATATTTCCTATCTAGCAAATACTTGCCATTTTTCCTATCCACCAATTACTATCCACCGCATAAAAATCGGTAGATGCATTTTCAGTGGTCTTGCCAAACAGACAGTTTAATGCATATCACTGGAAGATTAATAAATGAGTACTAGGCCTTACTTTGTTTTGGTACATAGTCAACGAAAGCACAAAGGTATTCTAGAAGAAAAAAGGAAAAAACAAAAAAAACAATCTTAGACAACATACAAGTCAGTTAGCAGAAGTTAAAACATTAGCATCATATAAAGGTACAACAAATTCCTTGTACACATCCATTGCATACTGTTTCCGGAATACGTATTTTTTCCGAAAATTGTCCACCACTTTGTCCACCTAAGAGGTTTAAACCCATGTTCCTGCGAGGCTTCCTGCTTGCACAACTTGTGGACAATGTAAGGTAACATTTTTGTGATAGGCTCCATAAACTGCTCTACCATCTCGTCTGAGTACAGGGCAGGCCTGGAATCAAAAATCTCAATACTCCACATGCTTAAAAGGATTACCAGTCCAACCCAGTGCTTATCATCCCAGTTCATTGGGACATAGACAGCATGTACGTCTTCAAACCAACGCTTGCTAGGTGCCATCACAAACGATTCTATCCTTTTACCCCATTGAACTCTCTGTTTAACCTTAGCTTTATTAAACGCAGCATACTTCCCTTACAAGAAATTGCCAAACCATGGTGATACAAAGACAGCACCCTCAGCCTCGATTGCTAACGATGTCTCTTATTAAACAAAGCAATAAGTACATCCATATGATGTTCCAATGAGAGTTGTTTGTTTAAGAAACAATAAGGGCTTATATGAAAACATATTAAACAAATCAGGATGAAATCATACACTAGTAGTGACCCATTCTTCCGGGGTGGCCAGCTTCAGTAGAAAGTTACTGTCAATCTCAATTCCATCGTCAGTGACATGTACCCTAACAAGCATATGGCAACTGGTTAAATAAACTCATTCACTACGAATATGGCAAAATCAGTAACTTACATATGCGGACACGAAAGCAGCGTTTTCTCAAATAGTGCATATTCTTCTGTACAAATTATTGGCAGAAGATCGCTAGGACTGCGCATAGGCAGCTTTGAAAACTCTATAGCCAATGTTTTCTCCATTGCTGACGGCGATGGTGTTGCCTTCAAAGGCGAAGAGTCACTTGAATCAACCGGCATTGCTTTTTGTTTTCTCCCATCATCTTCACTCAAAAATTGCACAGTCGTTGTTCCAGCATATCCATGAAGGTGTTCTCCAAGGAAACGATTTATTGTTCCATCCACAGCTTCAATTTACTGCTCCAATCCTAACTAATCAGTCTAAACCAAAAAAGATATGGCTTAACATTTAGTCAAGTTGCAGTTAACAAGCAACTTCAAATGACCATTTTAAAAAATCAATTACCTCGTCAACCAGTATGTTGTCATCATTTGCCCCCTCTTCTATTGTACCACCACAGACATTCTCGCTTGTTACTTCACTTTGCTTATTGATTTGAGCAACATTGTCTGCTTGTTTCACCAACCCTCCATTACAATTATAGCTCCCAACCTCAGTAGGGTACAATAATATCAATCAATTGGTGGTCTGTTAAGTAGTTTAAAACAAATTACGCTGATTCTATGAATTCTGCCTACTTACCTGAAATTGGATACACAATGCAGAAGGTTCTGCCGTATCCATGATATCCTGTACACGAAAGACGTCCATGAGGAACAGCTTTATTTCGCATCCGCAAATATGTAATATGAAGGTTATGCTTCGCTAGTTACCTTCATAGGTAATACCACATCTAAACCATTCTTCAAGTGCGAAAGAACCTAGACAAATGAAAACAAAACATGGAATATGCACTTAAGAACACATATAAATACAAATATAACAAGCAGTACAGTTATCTCTGACTGTCCACAGAAGGCAGGAGCTGACTCCCATTCCATGGAATCCTGAACAGAAAATACTATCCATTATCAGCCTACCATTACTGTGTTTATTGGTACTAGTTAGCACAAACATGAGCCTCTTACCTCATACTTTAATTCTTTCCTTACCTCATCAGTTCCACATTCCTGGAATGGTAGACATTATACTGATTAAGGTAACACCGTAGTTTAAATTACATGTTAAGGCTTTAAAGTAAAACATATACCTCCAAGACACCGACATTTGCATTTTCTTCAACAGCTACCTCATTCACTTCATCTGCCTGCAAGGAACAAAAACATAAGCTATGAACACATATACATACTTCTGTTGTACTGGAAGAAATTGAAATTAACCTTCCCGTCCACAGCATTTGTAGTTGTGTTCCCATATTCATTACCACCACCACTAAACAACTCATTACCATCATCCTTACCCGAGTCAATAATCTGAAATAATCTTAATATTTTACAGCCTTCATGTACCATACTGTCATAGGTATTACATAACTCACCAGATTTTCAATTGACGGACTTCTCGTATTGTCAGATCCCGCAACTGATGTATCATGTTCCTTCTGTGGGTGGGACCTTCTCCATATGGGACGCCGCCTTGTTTTACCAACACCCCAAAATGAGATTTGACGTTTTTTCCTTTTAAGCTTCGCAATAACAGAATTTTGCTTATGTATCTGCTCTGTAAATAAAGAGGTTAGTTGGTCCATCTTGGCCTCAACCCATTTCTTGACATCGCCATCGCTACGGGTGACTGGAGGAAAATAAGCTTCCATTTTTTGTTGTTTGCGTTTACTGCTTTCTTTTTTCAGTCTCCTCTTACGCTTTAGGTTCTTTGTTTTAGGCTCCACCAACAACTCAACACTATCAGTTTCATTTACTATATGGCACTCATGTTCTATCGGTTCACATTTCTGCTCCGCTTCAACAACATCTAAACCATCATATCCTCCTGGCTAGTCAGACTTCTGGAACACATGCCCTTCCCTAATTAGCTCTTCCATGTAGAGCACTTCCATGTCCCTAACCTCATCGTCCCACTCACTCCATCCATCATTGTCATGTAACAAACCACCAAGCGGTAAAACCGGTGTCACCATCAACTGCAAAATTAAAAATATTCATTGCCATTTTGTCCCCATATGGATTTTTGCATACGATGATATTAAACACAAAATATACTTTACACCAAAACAAACCTCCTCATCTTGCTCCACTAATATAACGTCATTCATCGTAATTGTTGTGACTTTGGGGAGTTTTGCAAATGATGAACGCAAAAAAAGTAGCCTCAGATTGTGCATTAGGCACATTCTTCAGAAGCAAAGGGATCTCTCTGTACGCCAAAAGCTAGAGAACATGAGGAAAACCTTGCAGACGGAGGGAATGTTGTTGAAGCTTCTTAATAAAGGCATCCACTGGATTGGGACATTTATCTGGATGGTATTTTGGGGGTCTCATCGTCGTTATAGTCTTCAAGAAAGATTCTCTACCCCATGGGAACTCCAGAAAAGCTTCCAAATTGTCAACCATCTTCACAGTCTTGTATGAAGGCCTACCGATTTGGTGTTTCCCAATTAACACACCATCCACAAGTATAATTAGACAAATGGAAAGCCTCCTCCAACTTGGCATATTCTTACATTCCTTCAACTCTTTCCCCAGATCTCCAAGAGTTGTGTGTTGGTCCCCACCAATAATTTTCTTCTAAACATCGTCTTTTCTCAACTTACTCCCTGTAACAGATGACTCAGATTCGTGGTCATAACCTTCCGGAAATTCCCCACATGGTAAACCAGTTACCTCACGAAAGTCCTCCAAAGCAAATCGAAATGGCTTACCACCGAAAACCGTCCACAATTTGTATTTCTTCTTTGTTACCAATTGCCTACTCAGTAGAGTGTGGATAATTTTGCAAGACATTGGGCACCGACTGACGGGTAGTTGGAAAAGAAATCCTAAAGGAGAGTCAAGAATAGTGTCCAATTCTTTAGACCCTTTTATAATATCACGAACAAATGTTATCAGATCTGGCTTCGAGTAGACGTTAAGACGCGAATTAGGATACCGATCCGTCGCAAACAAGCGAGTTGGGAGCCGCATATCACATCCTCCACCGCTCCCTTCGCCTGCAACATCAGAACAGTTGTCAATAACATTATTAGATAAAGTTAGATGGTTACTAGTAACAAAAAAAACTCACATTCGTCATTGTTGGACTCCATCATAACCCAAGAGTTGATCTGTACTAGTAACACCAAGAGTTGCTTTATTCAGAGAAGAAAGGCACTGTGAAAAATTAGGGTTTTTACTGAGATCTGGAAATAAAATATTGGTTTACTCCCTCCTCTATTACCCAAATTTTCTAAATAAAAAGAAAATTAAATTTTATTTTGAAAATGTGGCCCCACCGTAAACAACGTTTATGAAGTTTGGTCAGAGTAGTAGTTACGAGATTAGGGGTGTGTTATGTCTTTCACCACAACAAAAGTATAGTTTACTCAACAAGTATTTTAAAAATGAGTAACTTCTAAAAAAGTACCTTCCGACATAAATAACTCATTTTTTTATTAGTTAAGTTAACAATTTTTTTAAATATTAAAATGTGTAAAGCGGCCATTTTTTTTCTTTGCTTGTGGCCTCTAAAACTCAGGGCCGGCCCTGTATGGTTGGAAACTCAAATTGAATCGTGTGTTTGCAGGTACGTTGAGAATGCCTCTCTTGCAAATATTATTAAACCAAATAAATTTGGACCTTTCCCGGAATCTAGTTTCTTTTGTACCATACAGCTAATAACAAGGCCTCAAAAACAAAATCCGAGCCCAACATAAGCCCATTACCAGACTTATCAAAAACCCTAAAACGAAATTTTGTTGGCTCCTCCTCTTCCTTCCCCAACAAAGCGATGGCTGTAAGTTTCTATCTCTCTTCATCTTCCATTGATCTTCGATTCGATTCCTTACTTTTTTCTTCGTGGAACTTAAGATTAGAACTGTACTTGTTAAGTAGTATTAGGGTTTGCAAAATTTAGTGTTTTTGTCGATTCACCTAATTAGAAGTAGATATTGGAGAATCAGGATTGATGGGTATGGTTTTAGGGAAGACAATTTTGAATTATTTAGCGTTTGTAATTGATGGATGGATCAATTTTAGCGTTTTTCATGGTTTCTGGTTTGTATTACGCGAAGATTGATTTCGTTTTTCTTGCTGAGTTTGATGCCTTTGAATGAGGTATTTGAATGATATATATCTTGTGTGTTTTTGATGGCAGACCATTCCAGTTAACCCGAAACCGTTCTTGAACAATTTGACCGGCAAGACGGTTATTGTTAAGCTCAAGTGGGGAATGGAATACAAAGGTATTGTTGTTATCTATTTCTTATCATGTGGTCTGCTTGATACTTATAGTCTTCCCTTGAACTCTCCATTTCCGCAGGTTTCCTTGCCTCTGTTGACTCCTACATGAACTTGCAGGTATGGTCTTAGCTTCGAGATTGCTTAAGTTATAGAATATTTTGTCATTAAACAAAGATTGACGCTACGTTGTCAAAATCCACCTGCTAAATGTTTCTTCTGATTACAATTTCTTTTTAGATTGATAAATGCAAAATACACAAGTCATTAACCATTGAGATTTTTGCTACTGTTTTGCAGCTGGGAAACACCGAGGAGTACATCGACGGGCAATTGACAGGAAACCTTGGTGAGATCTTGATCAGGTATAAGCTAATCTCATTCTATATATTCCCTTGAAATTCGCTTTTATGTTTCGTATATTGCTTTTGTTTTGTCTTTGGTACTTACGGATTCATCAACTTATGATCACGTTTAGAATGGCTTTGAAACTTTTGGCTTAATTTTAACCGACTTTGTGCGCGCAGATGCAACAATGTATTGTACATCCGTGGTGTGCCAGAAGATGAAGAACTCGCAGATGCAGAACAAGACTAACCTGTACCAAGGACACTTAGAAATCGCTAGTCTGTGTTTAAACCGTATTGTATTCTTCTGTGAGAGCATTTTAACGCAGCTTGAGAGTTTTTATTATGCTGTTCTTGGATCTTTGGAGTTTGTTGATACCTTAAAAACTTACTAGTAACATGTCCTTTGGTTTTATGAGGAACCAAACATCTTGCCGTTTTGTTGTCATTAAGGATGGAGTGCGCGTTGTTTTTAACCTGGGCCTCAATTTACAGACCAAATACTGTAAGTCGTTATATGTAATGATCCACGAGCAAGATAGAGAGAATTGATCATCTGAAAATTTGACAGTGAAATTTAAGAAATTTCAAAAGTGTAAAACTAATTTAATATTAGATAACAATAATATTTGACTTTATTCTGTAGAATAGTTCTACATTAAAATTCAAATTTCCACTCTACTGACTAAATTTCCCAGTTGGAAAAGCCAAGATAATAGAAATAGTTTGAATTCAACCTTGTTTTTTTATTTTCAGTACATTAAATTAATATTCGTTGAAAATGGAATATGGTTCATAGTTAATTTACATTATCCCATAGTCAATAACCCTCAATTTATTTTGTTCCGCGGTGACGTTGACAAACATGTGAAAAACACAGCAATCAACTATACAATAATGTGATATCATTTAGTCATACATCACCTACCAAGTCCACTTGATTTTGTTTTTTTTATCACTCATTTGACATCATCTTTATCGAGTAATATATTTTTTTTCAATTTGCCAACAGATAGTAAATTATACTATTCCTATAACTTTCACATGGACAAATGAAGTTTATTTTCTTTCTAAATAGGAATACATAGCTGATACCAAAAGAATATAATATTGGTAGGAATACATATCTATAGTAAAAAGTTACGTTGAAGTTTCTAAATTCTTTTGGTGTAAAATGTTAAGATCCATATCATTATAATTTGTGATAATAATATAGAGAAAATTTAGAAGACAGAAAGACCGAAAAACTAGAAGCAATGGCAGAACTTCAACAAGAACAAAAAAACTGACAAAACAACTGAAAAACTATACACAAATCTAACCATATTCTATTAGATTCCCGAAGAGGAAAAACCGATTTCAAGCAATTAAACTAGGACATTTGCATTGTTGACACAGTTCCTAAGAACTCAATCTCATCGTCATTGCAAATTTATGAACTTATTTAGACATTTTCTGTTGACAAAAAAAAAATAAAAAAAATAGACAATATGAGGAAATTGCTAAAAATGACCTAAAACTTTATTTGAAATGCAAAAGTACCCCATCATCTCATGTTTGTGAAAAGTAACCCAAAGGGGTAGTGAAATTACAAATACAGCCTTAATGAGAAAACAAAAAAAGGGAATGCACAATGACCTTTTTAGCCTTTTGACATCTACACCAGAAGTCTACACAGTAGACATCAAATGACGTCTACTTGCAGACTGGAAAAGAAGTCTACATTCTAATTATATCTTATATTTAAATTTATAAATTGAAAAAAAATATTTTTCTAAAACTTTCTTGATCATAATTAAACTATAACAAATTGTGAAGTATGAAAAATAAATCTGCACAAAATTGATTCAAATTACAACAAAAAGACAAATAGCATTGAAAATGAGTGACTATGGTCTACACAGTAGACATCAAAGGACGTCTGCTTTCAGACTGAAAAAGAAGTCTACATCGTAATTAAATCTTATATTTAAATTTATAAATTGAAAAAAAAATATTTTTATAAAAATTTCTTGATCATAATTAAACTATAACAAATTGTGAAGTATGAAAAATAAATTTGCACAAAATTGATTCAAATTACAACAAAAAACAAATATCATTGAAAATGAATGAATGAGTGAGTTAAATATGTAGACTTCATATGAAGTCTACTTAAATATGTAGACTTCATATGCAGTCTACATAAACCTGAAATTTTAACATAACCGGATAATTTAACCCTCTATATATATCAAGTTAACTGGGAACCAACCCTAATTTTGTTAAAAATAACTGCAACCACACTCTCTCTCTCCAACGGCGGTCTTTTGTTACTTTCTCGTCGAAGATCTTCATCATTAGTCATCGTTAACCACCGCCGTCTCTCCTTTACCGAGTTTCTATAGTTGTAAGTGACATAACTCTTCTTCGTTCATTTTTTCTCATAAACTCTTCGTTTTGATATGATTTACTTGTGGTTTATGCAGATCTGGGACACTGCCGCCACTCGTTTATCGAGTTTCTCTAGTTGTAAGTGACGTAACTCCTCTTCATCTTTTATCCCTTAGCTCATATTATTTTTTGTCATAAACTATTCCTCTTCATTTGGTTTTGTTGTGGTATATGCAGATTTGGGCCACCGTCGTTCGCATATATATTTTGTTCCAACTAGTAAGGTTTCAGATCTGACTTTCATTTTTATCATTTTTACCTTGTTTATTGTGGTATATGCAGATCTGGGGCACCGTCGTCTCTCCTTTAAGTCAGATTTTGTAGTTGTAAGTGACGTAACTCCTCTTCGTCTTTTATCCCTTGTCTCTTATCCTTCTTTGGTATAAACTATTCCTCTTCATTTGATTTTTTGTGGTATACGCAGGGCATATGTATTTTGTCACAACTGGTAAGGTTTCAAATCTGAGTTTTATTTTTATCCTTTTTATCTTATTTCTTGTTTAAAATCTGTTTATTTCATTTTGTTTCAGATCGCATGTGCATTCATTGTTCCAGATCTGCTTCACACTTCCTTCCGTCACAAGTAAGATTTGTGTGTTTTGTTTCGTTATTGTTGATAGTGTGATGCTGAAATCGTAAAAAAAAAGTGTACAATATTAATGTATTTGTCCAGAGAAATATACAATGCTTCCTACGGAAGAAGTCTGCAACGTAGACTTCACTTGCAGACTTCACTAGACGTCTAGTATTTATTGTGCGTTTTTTCATTATATGGTACTTAGTTCTTAATATATTACGTAATCAGGTATGGGGCAATATAGCTACACACAACCGTCTAGTAGTTCCGCAAGGAGTGTGAGTTCAACTGCTCGTCATAGCGCAGCATGAATTTTTGGATTTCCCAAGTTGTGTAAGTGTGGTTTGGTGGCAGTTCTTAAAACCTCCACCTCAATAGATAATTCTGGTCGGAGATTCTATGGATGTGAAAACCATGCTGTACGGTTTGTCTAATTGTCGTTACATTCAAATTAGTTGGTTTTGTTTGTGATTAACGTTTTAATATTATCTTCTGTTGGATTATGTCCTTCTGTCTTTCTATAGGATGGTATTTTCCATATATTAAAGTGGTGGGATGAGGCTGTTATGGAAGAATTCAAAGAGATGAGGCTGGTGGTGAATGAGCAGGCATCTTTAATTCGTCATTTAACATTTAATCAACGGCACGCCATAACAGATTGTGGTTGTGGTGCTAGGTCAGATTTGGAGACGATTCGAAGTAACCTTCAGAAAACAGAGATGGAGTTAACTCGACTAAAGCTTCTTGTGAAGAAGCGTTGCAGAGGCGTCGACATTAAGGACCTTGTGATGGTGTGTTTAATTATTGTATGTATGATGAGTTTCTTATATGTTTGGTGGACAAGTTCTTAGTTTCTCTTATCAATTAATGTTGTATAATATTTAAATTAGGATTGTAATATATGGAACAAAGCCTCTGATCTTTTGCCTATTTATGGGTTGTCATACGTGTTCTTATTATAATTTTGGTCTCTGTTTGTTGTGGATTTTATGTATTTCCAATTCAAACAACAGCTACAATTACATAACAAACAACAAACCACTAAACCCTTACGAACTACGAAGCAACATACTAAATAGCAAACTTGTACAAAACGACAATTGCCACAACAAACAGAACCATTTTCTTTATACTCTGAAGCTGCATCTTGCAATCTTTAATTTCCTTTTCCATACCATCTAGCTCTTTCTTAAAATTCCTTATCACAACTTCACAACTCTTTGTCTCCATTGTCAGATTTTCCATGGTTGATTCTGAAACAGCTAACCCCTTCTCTAAACTCAATGAAGTTCTTTCAAGATCACCAAGCTTTGGTTTCATTTCTTCAATTTCTTCAAGCATAGATTCGTCCGTTCATTTGAACAAGTGAAACTGATTTTTCTACAACATAGAAGAACATTTTTAACATTTTCAATCGAATATGAAAATGTACTCAAACATATTCTGAAACCAAAATTGTTTACCTCCTCTCCATTTGGACAAGCATGGAATGGCATCCTTGGGTTCGTCAACGTCCTTGAAGTCAACAGTCTTACACGTTCACCACATCTACAGTGAGTCGGAATCTCTTTTCCTCGGTCACTCATTGTTGTGTCGCCAATTTTCCCCAAATTATTCTCTCTTTGAAATAGGCAAAGAAGGAACAAATAAGAACCCTAATTTCGACACTCAATTTTATCCCCAAATCGCAAAACTATGTTGTTTTAGACTAACAGATCCAACCCAATTTGCCACGAGTTGTACGCGTTAAAAAGGTATTTGGCAAAATTTGTAGACTTTATTTGTAGACTTTATTTATGAATTTATATGAAGTCTACAACGGCGTAAAAGAACGAAAATAAAGAGGAAATAACTCTGAATTTATGTTTCATGTATGTTCACACTTCATCGGGAAAAAATATTTGGCAGGTTTAAAGAGTACAATTTACAAAGTGACAGTCCTGAGTCACATTTAATGCCCGCTTTAGTCAGAACTTTTACTCTTGTAAACTTTTCTCCTTTTAAACTCGGAACATTTATTGGCTTTGACTTCCTAAACATTATGTAGACTGCAACTGAAGTCTGCAACGTAAGTAAAGCGTTTATTTAAATTAATAAATTGGAAAAAAATACGTTTGTAAAAATTTCGTATTCATAATTAAACTATAACCATTTGTGAAGTGTGAAAAATAAAATTTCACAAAATTGGATGAAATTATAGAAAAAGACAAATTGCATTGGAAATGAAATGAATGAATAACATGTTGTATACTAAAGTATACATGAATACCAAACGCTTCTACTCTATCACAATTTAGTTAGCTATTGAAACGATTTGATTTTGTAATTTGGTGCATATAAGCTGTATGAGTTTATGCTTGTAGTGGGTTTATGTTTTGGTATTCATATAGATAGTTTAAGGTTTAGAGTAATCGTAGTTGTAATGTAGGGTTTGATTTAAGGTCCATAATTCCTACATTTAAACGTTTAAAAACATAAACCTTGGACAAAATTGATAAATTGTGAATATATTACATGTTTGAATGTTTGATACTAGATTTTATTTAAGGATTTGAATAATCCATTGAAAATAATCAATTTAGGGTTTCGGATTGTAGACTTCAATAGAAGTCTACTTAATTGTTGTAAACTTCATTGCAGTCAACACAGAATTTAGGATTTTGATTTAGAGTATAGGGTTTCGGATTGTAGACTTCATTTGCAGTCTACATGAACTGGAAATTTTAACCTAACCGGATAATTTAACCCTCTATATAACATGTTTACTGGAATGTCAACCCTTATCTCTTCATAAACTATTACTCTTCATTTGATTTTCTTGTGGTATCTTTATCATGTAAGTATGCGTTAGTATTTAACCATTATGGTATTGCAATTTTTTCGTTCCAATCACGTCTATTTCAGATCCAATGGCTATTGTTTAAGAGACGAAGAAAAGTGACCATTTTTAATATAAAAAAAAAACAAAGAAGAGACGTGACTTGTTGGTGAAACTACTTTATTCACTGTCGTTGTCACTCTCACATAGTTAATGTCATAACTTTTGAAATGTATGAGAAAAAGTGGTCAGGCAACACTGATACATCAACTCGGATAGTAGACCTATATAGTAGACCTGTAATGACATTAACTCGGATTGTAGAAGACTTTGACAATGTAGCCTGTTTTAGTTTACACTGGAGGTCTACACAGTAGACATCATAAAAAGGTATACTTTAAGACTGGAAAATAAGTCTACATCGTAATTAAACCTTATATTTAAATTTATAAACCGGCAAAAAAGATTTTTGTAAAATTTTATTGTTCGTAATAAATTGTGAAGTATGAAATTATAAATCTACTTCTGACCAAAATTTAAACTCAGAACATTTATTAGGTTTGACCCAAAACCACCATAAGTCGCGTCTCTTCGTCTCTACATCTATATAAGAGCATTTTTCATCTTCTCACAATCTATCTACATCTATATATCAGATCATTCGCAAGAATATTGAGGAGATGGCTTTTAGACTTAGACAAATTTGCAAGAATATTAAGGAGATGAAGTCAGAATTCCCTGCTATGAAGATCATCGAGGAAGGTAATTAGATAGGATCTCTTATTTACGAACTCTTATTTTATTGCATTTTCGATCTCTCATCGAGTCATATCATTGAATTTCTTATTTATTTGTTTAACATCACTGTGTCATGATGAAGATTACCATTACGAAGTACCTATAGATGGACCCATGGATACTCCCTACGCTGGGGGGTTTTTTTGGCGTAGCATCTTGTTTACAGTGGATTATCCGTTAAAGGTGTCAAAGGTTGGTTCAGTAATCTTTTTAATGTTGTGAATTGCAAAATTAAACTTCACTTGTGGTATCATGTGTTATTTACTGAAGAGTGATTTGAATTTGCACAGGTGTGTTTCAAAACAAAAAATTTTCATCCAAACATCAATGCAACTGGAGCCATAGATTTTAAATTTATAAACCCTAATCTGCAAGTACACAGTTGACAATTGTAGTACTTAGGGGTCGATCCACAGAAGACTAAGTGTTACGCAATAAATCTATATGATGCAGAATAAGCTAAGCGATTTTATATTTGGTTTTGGGGTTTTTGTAAATGCAAATAAAGTAAAGGGATAGATAAATCAAAACATACAAGATAAAAGAAATCTAAAGAACTTATGCAACATGTTCTACACCGGATTTTAAAGATATGCAACTAGTGTTCATGAACTTAGATCACTGCGGTAGATCCATTCCACTTTCGTGGCTCCGAATCCTATGAAACCAACCCTAATAGACTCAGCTTTCGCATGGTTATTACAAGGTGGATTCACGCATTAAAATCGGGATCTAATTGTTCACTAAACTCCCTAACTAATTGATAAGGTTGTTAGGACGCTTGGCCCATCGAATACTTGGTCCGGTCGATATCAAAGCTTTTGGAATCGATACCGGCCTATGATCGATCTCTAAGTAGCTAAGCTAGATCAAGAATAAAGCACGAATAAAGATAGAAAACTAATATAGAAGCAATTCAATAAAGATGTAAAAGATGCAAGCAAAAGAATTTAAATAACTTTATTATCAAGTATACAACAACTCTACATGTTATGAAACATGGAGCAACTAGAGAAGTTGATAAAACAGTAGATTCATGATAGATAAGTGCTCGGCATAGGTAGATCTCTCAGCACAAGGCTTGAGAAGAACACCATGGCCTTCATCGCTCTTTTACAAAGGATAAAGATGAAGATCTAAAGAGAATAACAAAAATACATGTTTATTAGTGATTTGTATGTGCCTAGGGCTGCTCTCCTTCTCTAGAGAGGCTAAAAGCAAGTATATATAGGTGTTGGAGGAGTCTCTAGGTTGGTAAACTTCTAGGGTTTCACTTCGGGCAAAAACGTCTTTTTGTCGATAAGTGACCAAAGGAGGCCACGGCACCGGACAGAGGCACCGG
Source organism: Draba incana (assembly GCA_963576765.1). NCBI lineage: Eukaryota > Viridiplantae > Streptophyta > Magnoliopsida > Brassicales > Brassicaceae > Draba > Draba incana. Next base: position 24,016,179 of record OY755210.1, on the reverse strand, counting down.
ACACGGGAACGTGTCCGGGATCTGGGCCATCTTTATCTCCTTGGTCTTGTCTAGGGTCTCGGGCACCGGTCCAACCCTTTAAATCTTTATTTTATGTTTATTTTCCGTGCTACTTTTCTAATTATTATTTTTGTCTTATATAAATATGCTAATTTCCCTTACATATATAATCCAACGAAAAAACCCTTATTCATTTTAAAGTGGTTTAAATACAAATTCTAAGTCAAACTGAAGTTCAAAATCAATTAGGGTTTCGTATTTTAGACTTAAAATGAAGCCTACAATTAGGGTAATTTAAGTTGTAATGTAGGATTTTATTTAAGGTTCACAATTCGTACATTAAAACGTTTAAAAACAGAAACTTTGCATAAAGTTGATAAATTGTGAATATATAACATGTTTGAATGTTTGATACTAAATTTTATTTAAGGATTTGAATAATCCATTGAAAATAATCAATTTAGGGTTTCGGGTTGTAGACTTCAATCGAAGTATACTTCATAGTGGTAGACTTCATTTAAAGTCTACACAGAGTTTAGGGTTTCGATTTAGGTTATGTGATGCCAATGGGGGTGAGGCTGTTAAAGACTTCCAAATAATGTCATTTCCTGGTGTTAAGACTTTCTGATTATCTTTTATGTTAATTTTTCTTTGTTGTAGACTTGTTTTTTTTTCTTCTCGAAATGTATCACTGTGCTTGTCAAACCGTTCAATTTGTATTTAGATAACTATGCTAATTTCCCTTACATATATAACCCAAGAAAAAAACCTTATTCATTTGAAAATGGTTTTTTCGACAAAATTCTAACTCAAACTCAAGTTCAAATTCAATTAGGGTTTCGTATTTTAGACTAAAAATGAAGTCTACAATTGGCATAATACGATTAACCTAATTTAAAAAGTCTATAATTAGGGTGTTAGAAGTCTACAATTAGGGTTCGGGAATGGAGACTTCATTTGCAATTTAGGGTTTCGGATTGTAGACTTCCATCAAAGTCTACTTCATAGTTGTAAACTGCATTTGCAGTCTACATTGCATATATGGTTTCGATTTAGAGTATAGGGTTTAGGAATGTAGACTTCAAATGAAGTAGGTTAAGATGTAAAGAAAATTTTAACCTAAACGGATAATTTTAAGCAATTGAGTAAAGAAAGTTTTCATTAGGTTAAGTAGTTGACAAAAGAAAACAAAGTAAAAGGTCCAGGAAAACAATAGAAAACAGAAATAAAACATGGACAAAGACATAGTTTTAAATACAAGAATAACACATAGGATCTTTTGATCTTCTCTTCTAAATCACCGGCTCACTCCATTGCATACTCCTCCGTCCAAATTCGTGCAGTTGTCTCGAACTTGGCCTTGTGATTTTGGTAAATATCGGCTATGCGTGCCGATAGAGGATCATCCAAGTTTGGTGAAGCCATGAGGTCGAGAATTTCCTTCAAAACCATGGATGGGCGGAGCGCAGGAGACCATCGCGTGGCTCTTAAGATGTCATGGTCAATGGATCCTGTCGCACTTACATTGGGGTGGTAGATTTTGGTTTTGAAATTCACATGTGGCGGCGAATATGGATAATCCATTGGCCATCTGTAGGAAATCCAAAAAACCCCTCCATCATATGGAGTCTCTGATGGTCCATCGATCGAAACCTCCACATGGTAATATGTATCATCGAAGAACATATTAGGGTTTACGGTTTAGTAAAATCCTAAAAGATTCATGAATACTTACTTTCGTTGATGATCCTCATCAAAGGGTATTCTTTCTTCAACTCCTTCATATCACAGCGAAGTCGAATGTTCCTTTGCTTACTCCGATCCATTGTTGGGTCAGTTTGGATGAAGTCGATTAGGTCCCTACACGATTATAGAGATATAGAGCCGAAGAGACAAGGATGAAGGAAGATGTAGAGACGGAGAGACGCAAGTACGTATATATAGATGTACATACGAAGAGACGTGTTGTAGAGACCGAAGAGACGTCACCCAAAAAAAAAAACAGACTTCACTACTAATTCATAACTTTTGCACCGTTTACGGAAAATCGTAAAGGTAACAGTGACACATCAACTCGGTTCGTAGACTCCTATAGTAGATCTTTACTGTACACTACTAATTACTAAATTTGTCAAACGTTTAAGGAAAAAAGCTAATATGAAAGGAATGGAATGATAATTTTTAAACGAGTAATCTTAATCAAATGTTTAATATATTAACAAAAATTTGAATAAATCAATCAATAGTTGAAGAAATTAATAAATTATGGTTATGGTTGTAGACTTCATTTGAAGATATCAATTGAAGTCTACATTAGCATTGTAGACTTCAATTGCTTGTAGTGGGTTTCCGATTTGGTATTCATATATATAGTTTTACTGGAAATAACTGTTCCAACCACACTCTCTATTTCTCGAACATTACCAAGCAAGTCTTTATTTATTTAAGCAATTGATGAACAAGAAAATATGAATAAAAACAGAAAAAATTAGGAAATAGTTTGAAAAACAAGAAAAACACAGATCTAGGGAGACTAAAAGTCTCCACTTATTGACTTAATTTATATAGGGAGACTAAAAGTCTCCACTTATTCATGACAACAATTGGGAGAAAACTTAAGAAACTACTCCTCGAATCTGCAGATCCTTCTCTAGAACTTTAGCGAATTCCCTATGGAGCTTAACTCTTACACGATGAGTTGTTCTCGAGTGAGCTAATAGAAGGTGCAAGTGAAACCATCTGATACCATCTGGTTTGCCGTGACAAGCTGGGCAGTGCCACTGCCTTCCTGGTTCATTTATTTTGTCAATGGATAACCCATCCAAGCTCTCAAACCACCATCTCAACCGTCTATTATTCTTCCTTGTCCCATGACTTTTTTGACTCACATATGAGTCATAGCTATCACTTGAAACATCTTCATCAGAATCATCAAAAGCATTATCTTCCTCAAAAATTTGTTCAATATCATCCTTGCGTTTGTTTTTGGAAACAACCATCCATCCTCCGTCATTTTCTGAAGGAGCCCTAGAAGTCATTTTGAACAATGTTGCGAGAGAAACAACATACAATATCTTAAAAGGAACGAAATCAAGTTTTCTGTGTTATAAAGAACACGCTATTGGTAAGAAGGAATACAAAAGCTTTTTCCAATACCTTAGCTGTTATCGCTCTAGTGGAAATGAGGGAGAAAAATCTCTATGAAAGGGAGAAATTGTGGATATAAAAAGAAGACAAGAACCATATTTTTATACTAGTGTATATGTTTATTAATTTAATTAATATTCTTTGGAAAACAAATTTGACCGAATTTAAGTTTTTCTTTGTGTTTAGAAGATTGATTTTCTGTACTATATTTAATGTTTTTCTGTTCCCAAAATAGTTAAAGTACAAGTTTTGGGAAAATAAACAAAAAATCAATTAAGTATTTATTTGGCCAAAAGAATACGTTTGAAACGTTTAACTAAGAGATAAATGAACCGTGGTATTACCATTTTGAACAAATGTTTAAGAAATTCATCAATAGTTGAAAAAATTACGAAAGTTTGGTTATGCTTGTAGACTTCATTTGAAGTCTACTTTTGTATGTAGACCTCATTTGCAGTCTACTTTAGTATATAAAGATGTACAGACGAGGAGGCGTGCCTTTTGTTGAGAGACCGAAGAGACGTCACCCGAATTTAAAAAACAAAAAAACAATTTAACAACTTTTGAAACGTTTAAGAAAAAGTTGTCAGGTTTCAGTGACACATCATATCGGATAGTAGACTTCTATACTATATCTTAACAGTATTTTCTAATTAATAACTTTTGAAACGTCTAATCTAAATGTAAATGAACCGTGGTATTCAAATTTTTAAGATAAAAGTATTAAAGTACAAGAAATGAGTACAATTTTAATCAATTGTTTAAGAAATTAATTAATCAATACGTGAAAAATTAAGAAAGTATGGTTATGGTTGTATACTTCATTTGCAGTCTACTTGAGTATGTAGACTTCATTTGCAGTCTACATAGAGTTGATGGAAAGTGAAGTCTACACATGAAGTGTATTCGAAGTTACATTAACCGTTTAATGTTTACTATTGTCGAACCTAAGCCTGTAAACTGATTTACGCCGGTTCACCCGCACAAAGAACCGTCTCCTTAACCGCTTAATTTAGCCTACATATAAAACCTCAAGGGTTAAAAATGTCGTTTAGTTTGGTAAGAAGTTCTGATAACCCTACCCTCTCTGTCGACGATTCAAACGAACGCCGCCGAAGTAAATTTCCAGAGTAGACTTCCACCGGCATTCCACAGTTTCCGAATCGAAGGTAATTAATTCACTTTATCTTCGATCCCAGCTCGGGTCTCACTGTTTTCAGAGTTGTTCTCAATGCTACCGCAATCTCTTCCGCTGACAAAATAAATGTCTCCCCTCTTATGTTGTTTGGATTCAAGATCTGGTCTCGGTTGTCCTTGCGTTTTCCTTGCGTTTATATTTTTCAGATCTTGTCGTTTCATTTCTTTTACAGATCATGTCGTTTAAATCATTATTCAGACATGAAATAAAGATACTGCAAATCTATTCAAAACCACTATATGTGACACAATTATACCTTTAGATCTAGGTCTTTTTGTTACCTTTTTATTATGATTTTTTCATGGCTATTAACCAAATTCACCCTAATTTGATAATTATTCTATATGATGATTCGATCCCTGAACTATTTGACTTAATTAGACAAATATAGGTTATACTTATTTTTTCAGAATACTTGTTTCAAATGTAGACATCTTTTGCAGACTACTTGTTCAGACTTGTAATTTACTTAACTGTTTGAGTAATTATTGTTATTTGATCTACAGAGAGGTCTGCATGGGTATACAAGAATTCCCACCACATTTTTATACCAGGGGTCTTGAGCCTGGCCCGAACCTGATAAGAGCATTGGCTACTATAGCGGTTATACGAAAGTCATGAATGCTATTACGGCTCCTTGCATTTTCCTTCCTGACAAATTGGAGGATATCAGAAACTCGTCCTTGGGATTGTTCCTCAAGTTACATGAAATGCAGTTTGGTTGGGCATCTAGGCTGGTCCATCATATACTAACTTTACAGCTCAAATGCGAGAAGGAACATGAGATATGGAGTCTCATTGGTGTTAACCCGATAAGGTTCTCTCTCCATGAGTTTGAACATATCACATGTCTAAATTGTGATTATGTTGAAGATCTTGGGCAACCTGATGTAGAGATTATGGAAGACATGGACGCTTTCTGGAACCTCCTTGGACTGAGTGTTGATCAGGCTCCTTCTCTTGATGATTTAGTTGTTGTTCTTAATGTTTGTGGCGAATGGCGTCGAGTGGACCGTATGAGGCTGGGTTATCTTGCCATTTATGCTGCCTATATTGAAGGCAAAAGAGGTTCAACAAAAATCCCCCTTCAGATGGCTAGGCTTGTTATGGATGAAGATGCTTTTCTAAACTATCCCCATGGAAGACTAGCTTTCAAGAATCTAATGGAGAGTGTTAAGAAGGCAGAGATGTATAAGAAGTCATACTATATTGAAGGATTTATTCAAGTTCTCCAATTGTGGGTGTACTATGCTTTGCCTGATTTTGCAGCTGAGTTTGGTCAGCCGATACATGATCCTCTAAACCCAAAGCCAATTATGCTGATGTACAAAGGATCCTCCACATCTCGCAAGAATTACAAACGGAATATGGTGAAGCAGGTATCATCATGATTCTCACTATTGTAAGTATTATATGTTTATCTGTCTAATTAACTGTTTAAACTAACAATGTTTGTTATGTAGACCAATGTCGTACGTTTCGTAAGGAAGGATAAGAGTGAAATGTACCCAAGGTGGGACGATGACATTGACGATCCACTGATCGACAATGTTCTCCATGCTCTGTACGATGCCAACTGAAAGTGGCAGCCACGTCATTAGCCTCTGACGGGTTGGCTGGTATCCCCGATGAAAGCTAAGTCAGGTAATGTAGACTTCATTTAAAGTCGTCATTGTAGACTTCATTTACAGTCATCATTGTAGACATCATTTGTAGTCTTCAATGTAGACTTCAATTACAGTCATCATTGTAGACTTTATTTATAGTCTGCATTCAAATGATTCACTTGCATTTGACGTGTTAACCAGTTCCTGTTAAGTCTGAGGGTGTCAGAATGAAATCAGAAAGGCAGCCTATCAAATCTGGAGGTCCAGGCCATAAGAGAAAGCTTGAGGATGCAAGGGATGATGTACAAGACCTAATAGCGCTAGTGCAGACATTACAAGGTCTTATTGATGCATCCTACACCAAGATGATGAACAAGATGGACGTTGGGTTCAATAGGTGGGAGGACAAGTTCGCCCAGATGTCTGAGAGGGTCTCTACTCTTGAGAGGTCCAATAGTGCTGATAAAAAGAGAAGGAAGGAGGAGGTGAGATCTAATGTTGCCGATGCGGGAGGGGTACAAACAGATACGCCAACGTCAGAGGCAGCTCCTCAACCGAATGAACAACAACCTCATGTTCCTGATGTTGGGGTTAGTAAAAAACACTTGTCTCCCAAAATGGATAAGTCTCTCAAAAGGAATAAGTCTCCCAAAAGTGATAAGGATAAAGTACACTTTAGCACAAGGATAACAGAGTTATCAAAGAAGCCTAAGTCTAATTGATGTTGTTACTGGCATCTCTGAATTTGTTGTTTTTTTCATACTGTTTGATTGTTTCATTGCGTTGTGTACTGTTTGGAAACTATGATTTTAACTCAGTTTGTTGTTACATACATTACAGATTGGTTCACTGATATAATATATAACATAACACCTCTTTAATTCTACTTACAATTTGTTCTTATTCTCAAATTTTTTAACTTTTTTCCTCCATTACTTGCAGAGTAAGTTTCAGAAGAACCAAGACATAGAGATTGAGGAAAATGAAGGTGAGAGTGGTCTCAAAAGTGAGAGTGTCAATGGGGCCGAGGCTAGTGTTCAGGTTGTTGAAAAGCCAAAAGAGGACCTGCTGGAGAAACAGAAAAATAGACAAATTGAAAGGAATGATGCGGCTATGGTTATGGCAAGGGATAAGGTCAAAAGGAAGAAGAATCTTGCTGAATCACAGAGAACGCCATACAAAGGAGATAAAACTGCACAGAACATCATTCCAAATCAAGGTCTACGCATCATTCCAAGAGGCAAAGGATATGATCCTTTTGCTCATGTTGATCAGAAAAAGGTGCAGACGGTAGAGGATTTGTTGGCAGATGAACTGTAAGTGTGTTTTCTCTCTCTCTAATATAACTTCCATTATTCACAACTTGAAATTTCACTTATGATTGTGTTGTATATAGGCAAGGAGATGAGCTGGTGGATAACACCCGTGCCAATTGGTTCCATATCTGGAGAACACCAACTGAATGGCTCAAGGACTCTGTAAGTACCTCCAAAATCTGGAAGCCTGTACTTGTAGACATCAGGTGTAGACATCACTTGACAGTGCAGACTTAATTTGTTATATTTGTTGTTTTTTTTTCTTGTTTCAGCATATGGCGGCGGCAATAAAACTGCTTAGGCTACGTTTCCACAACCATCCAGAGTGGTTTAGGAGCGACAAAATCTGTTTCATTGATACAGACTTACCCATGTTGTGGACAAGTAAAACGCATATTTTAAATCCTTCCCGCCAAGTGCCGAAAGGGGTGGTAAGTTGTTACCTCTTGGAGCCGCGGATTACTACACAGGTGAACAACCATCATATTGTAGGTCAAACAAGATATGAGGGCACCAAGTGGATGACATCTACATGCCAATGAACATCAACCAGAATCATTGGATTGCTCTGTGCATTTCAATTCCAAAGCATAAGATTCTTGTGTGGGATAGTTATGAGAATACTACCCCTGTCAAACAAATGAAAGAGTTCGTGGAGCCAATAGCCGTAATGGTGCCTTACCTTATTCGGGAGACTTTTCTTGCCGAGGAAAGGCCTTTGTGGGATCGTAAACCTTTTATGATCGAGCGTCAGAAAGTGCCACAACAACAGGACGGTTCAAGTTGTGGAGTGTTTTGTTTGAATGAATGTCATGCTCTGGGTCTTCCATTTAGCGTGATGAAAGGCTTTGATATCAAGGCAACTAGGGAAAAATTTGCGGCCGAGATATACGACGATACAAGGCAAGATGGAACAGAAAATAGGAATTGGGCTCACTTGGACATCTACGAGCCGAGATAGTACGTCGGTTAAGTAATTCATATCTTCCTTATCCCGTTAAAAACTATTAAGGATTCTTGCATATTTTTTGTACATGTAAGACAAACTCATATCCTTAGCTTCTCGGGATAAGTTAGTACTTTTGTAAAGATGGGTTATTAACTGCTGATTTAATTTTTGTAGACTTCTATTGTAGACTGCTATGGTAGATTTCTCTTGTAGACTTCTACTTCAGAATGTTTCGCTTTTTGATAATGACAATGATCATCTCTTACCTTGTACTAAAATATGTTTTTATCCAAAATAAAAACACAAGGTTACTAGATTTGGCCCTGCTTCGAATTTAAGAAGAAACAACTAACAATTTTTTTGAACACACATTTTGAACTACCTTATATCACCTAGGTTAAGCATAGATTCGTGCACAAGTTAGAATTTTTTTTTTTTTTTTAAACTTGGACACGCACACAGTTGACCATGAACAAAAGTTTAGTTTAAAATTATAATAACTTCAACTTCAGCACAAGTAAAGATGGTAGTAACAAACACAGAAGTTTACTACGGAAGTCTACACCTGAAGTCTACTACAGCCGAATTAATGATGTAAAACATAGTCTGGTTTGAAGTACACAATCAAACAACATGAAAAGTACCTTAACTTAGGCAATGCGGATGCGTATGACCTGTTTGATGTCAGTTTGAACACTTGTAGGGGTTGTGAAGCTTGCGCGGTTTTACTCCTTTCCTCCTTGACAGTTCTAGGTAAGATTGCCATCTAGACTTCTTCTTCCTACCTTTTTTAGGCTGCACCTCAGGAGGTAAACATGGTACCTCAGAAAACGGTAACACGTCGTTTTTGGGGAAAATGTTTGGGTAGTAAGCCGCATACAAATACTCCCTACCGTATGACGGACAAAGTGTTGTAGCCACATCTGCACCACTCATTATCGAAGCCGCAATAGCATGTCAGCAGGGTATCCTTTCGATTTGAAAAATACCACAAGAACATTTCTTGTGAAGCAAGTCAACAAGATAATTTTGTGTTCCTCCCTTCACAATGAACTGGTACTCGTCTATCCGTTCCACTGTCATTGGACCCGCGTAATGGTCACGAATTATCAACAAGTATTCAACTCCCTGACTAAACCTTGTTGTTAGCTTGGAAGCATCGTCTCGTCTTTTATAAAACCATCTTCCAAGCTTAATCCTGATAAAATCAAGAAGGTATGCTACGGGAAATCCTCGTGCTACCTTAAGCGCTGCATTAATCGATTCGGCGATGTTGCTAGTCTTGATGTTGTACCTAAGTCCCTCACAGTGTACTCGTGACCAAAGTTTTGGATCCGCGTCTTCCAAGTATTTTGCAATGGCCGGTGATGCTGTGCGTTGCGCATCCATGTATCGATCATAAGCTTCTTCCGTATATGCATACGCAGCACCTTTGACCAAGTACATTAGGTCTTTTCCACCAAAAATTTGGGCAATGTTACACTGGAGATGGTAAAAATCTTTTCCCACGTGTTGCCCATGGGAAAACCTTAGTGCATGCATTGATAATAGACTGATGCCTACCCAATACTATGACCAATTGGTAGCCATCCGATATACATAAACGTAATTTCTTGAAAAACCATTCCCACGACTCATTATTCTCACTATCAACAACCCCAAAGGCCAAAGGAAATATTTGGAAATTGACGTCTTGTGCAGCTGCGACTAACAAAGTCCCTTCGTATTTCTCGCTCAAATGTGTCCCATCCACAACAATTACTCGTCAGAGATACTTAAATCCGGCTATTGAAGCTCTGAATGCTATGAATAGATATTTAAATCTATTTGTAGCATCCATTTCAAGACCGGTCACTGTCCCCGGATTAGCTTTCGCGATGTGATGCAAGTATGATGGAAAAAGCCGATATCCATCTTCCGGTGACCCCCTGACCAACGTTTGTGCATATTTAAGAGCTCTATATACGGTGGTATAATCTAAAGTCATCCCAAACATCGTTTTCATTGAATCCTTGATGTGGTCCGGGGTAATTCCGTTAATAATTCCAACTCGCTCTATAAACAGATGACCAATGTATTTCGGAGTAGAGTGTTTATGCTGAGCCACTCGATCTGTCGTGGAACACGTATGGACGTTCACATATTTTGTCACCCAAAACCGGTTTGCTTTGTTCTTTACACTCGCTCTTACCTTCCACCCGCACCCTTTCACACCATATATCGCCACAAAAAGCGTTGTCGTAAACTTATACACCTTGAAACTAAATCTTAGCATCAAAGCCGTCAATCGCAATTCTTTATGTAGCTCATCCTTCGTACTAAAACTCTGTTTCACAAATATGTTATCGGACCATGTCGGATTTGAAGTACATCTAACGCCAAAATTATTTGCATTGACACTAAAAGATCTATCTTCTTCATCCTCGTCTTTCACTTTTCCAAACTCAGTGTAGTCGTCGTCACTATCGGGTTCATCTTCTTCTTTAACACCATCCACAGCACCAAATGCCTCGTCTTTAACATCATCTCCAACCTCATCTTCAATCTTATCTCCAACATCATTATCCTCGTCCTCATCCTCGGATTCAACCACATCTTTATCACTACCATCATCCTCACAATCAGCATGAGCAACTCCAGTATCCACCACGGGCCGACTCGACACACAAAGGCGTAATACATTTGTTTTACTTAGCTCAATCAAACTTTGAACTTGTCTATCATTTTCAACGTGCATAGGAGGCGTATCTCGAGCCATTTGTTGCAACATTGATGGAGGAAGTGAATAAGTGAGCTCCACCACCTCTGATTTTCTATCAATATCATAATCATCCTGTGCCATTTGAACAAGTTCCTCATGTTTAAAACCATCGCTCAAAAAAAACATTCTCCCACCTTTTCGATTTTCAACCTCAAAACCCCAAATACCATCTTCCATAATCAATCCTCCATAAACAACATGTAACTGAACAATCATCTGTAAAATACAAACAAGGATATGCCATTAGTACAAATCGGAAAACAGATTTTAAATGCAGTGTACTCAATATGAGCTAACTAGTCACCAAATCAAGAAAATAAGTTTGCACCACAAATAATTGTCTTAAACATTAAAAACTCTTACAGGGGATAGATATATAACTAACAAACATGTGAGAACAACAAAATCAAAAAAATACATTGTAAATATGTCAAAAAAATGAATTTTAAGAAACTATCACATTTGTAGACTGCAAATGATGTCTACTGAAGTAGACTTCAAATGCAGTGTACTCATTATGGGCTAACTAGTCACCAAATCAAGAAAATAAGTTTGCACCACAAATAATTGTCTTAAACATGAAAAACTCTTACAGGGGGTAAATATACAACTAACAAACATGTGAGAACAAAAAAATCAAAACAATAGATTGTAAATATGTCAAAAAATGAATTTTTAAAAACAGTCACATTTGTAGACTGCAAATGAAGTCTACTCTAAGTAGACTAGTAGACTTCAAATGCAGTCTACTCAATATGGTCTAGCTAGTCACCAAATCAAGAAAATAAGTTTGCCCCACAAATATTTGACTTAAACATTAAAAACTCTTACAGGGGGTATATATACAACTAACAAACATGTGAGAACAAAAAAATCAAAAAAATACATTGTAAATATGTCAAAAAATGAAATTTAAACAACAGTCACATTTGTAGACTGCAAATGAAGTCTACTCTAAGTAGACTTCAAATGCAGTCTACTCAATATGGGCTAGCTAGTTACTAAATCAAGAAAATAAGTTTGCCCCACAAATATTTGTCATAAACATGACCAACTCTTACAGGGAGTAGATATACAACTAACAAACATGTGAGAACAAAAAAATCAAAAAAATACATTGTAAATATGTCAAAAAATGCATTTTAAAATTTTGCCACATTTGTATACTGCAAATGAAGACTTCAAATGAAGTCTACAAGTGTTGTAGACTTCAAATGCAGTCTTAAAATGAAGTCTACAATGGGTTACTTTTGCAATTAAGGCAAATCGGCATGTAGACTGCAAATGAAGTCTACAACAGTTGTTTTGCATTTGACCAAAACGTTGACTTTTTGGTGTATACTTCATTTGCAGTCTACATAAAAGTGAAGGTTACTTTTGTATTTGATCAAATATTCACTGTTTATCAACTGTATAAAAGTAGACTTCATTTGCAGTCTACATAAGAAAGTAGACTTCATTTGCAGTCTACGCTAAAAAAAACAGGTTAGTTTTGGATTTGACTTTTTGTTGACTTTTCAAAGTAGACTGATATATTAGTATTTTAGCCTCTTTTACGTATTTTTTCTATAGTCTTTTCGATTCTTTCTAGTTCTTTTGTGTCTTTTCAGGTTCTAGGAGACTCTCAAGCATGGATTGAAGTTATTTGGTGTCATTGGAGCAAAAGGGACAAATCTGGAGAAAATATGGCGTTTTTCATAACCGAGTACCTGCTCGGTCTGGAGCGAGCACCTGCTCGCCCGAAGACTCGAAGATTTGAAGCTCTCTGGAATCCAGACCGGTCGATCCTACCCCGGGACCGACCGGTCCACGCACGAAGACCAAAGATGCAAGAACACAGGGGACCGACCGATCCATCAGCCGGACCGACCGGTCCGTCCCTGAAGACCTGAAGCCAAAATCCTCTGGAATCCAGACCGGTCGATACTATCCCGAGATCGACCGGTCCAAGACCCGAAGACTTGAAGATCCCGAGACAACCCGAAGACGGACCGACCGGTCCAAGACAAGACCGACCGGTCGGTCATCCAAAACCAAGTTGCCCTAATTTTTACTATAAATAAGGGGCAGCCACTTTCCAAACACTATTCTATCTTCTTTTTAGAAAAATTCCTTTTCTCCTTTGGAGACTCACGGATCACTGTTCACGCGATTACTGTTCATCGGATTACTGTTCACGCGATTACTGTTCACGCGATTACTGTTCATCCGATTTGGATTGCTTGTAACCTTTGGAGAATCATTCCACTACATCTATTGAGAAGAATTCTAATCCCTATTCTCTTTTATATTATGAATTCTCTTGATTGTATTGCTGCGTTTTTATTCTCCATGTTCGAGTAGTCTCATAGCTACATTAGGGGATTTCAATGGTGATTTAGGATTGATTAGTGACTGAGTCAAATAGGATAGATTATCATGTCTTCATCAATTGGGATTCGTAACGCTTAGATTAGCCTGTACACCTAATCTATGATTTCAAGTTGAACTTATTCACGACAGTGCTCTAGGTTGCTAGATAAACCATTGGTGAGGAATTGGTGTGTAACCAACGACAATTGATTGTTACAATCAATTGTGAACAAATTGAACCCATTCGATAATGCTTGTCAACATCTCTGAATTCAAACAACAGTTTAGGCATTTAGGTTGTTAGATAAAGATATTGATGCATCACGACAGTGGGGCAATATTACATTTATGTTTGAGTTCTAGACCGCGCTTAAATTGAATCCTGAATAGTTGCTCAGTCTTTAATCCGAAATCACCGGCGAATGACCTTGATCTAGTGCTTTTCTCTTATTGAATTTACATTGTTTAATTTGTTGTTTCGTTCATTGTTTCGTTACAACCAATCCCATTTTATCTTAGCTTTAAATTAGAATCTCATAATCTCATAGTGTAACCTTGGTCTCTGTGGATTCGATACCTCATATATTACTGCGATTGTCTGTGCACTTGCGGATTTTATTTATGGTTAAAACTTAGCACATCATGTTTTTGGCGCCGTTGCCGGGGACCAATTGCGTTGCCTTTGAAATTCGATTTAAATTTATAGTCTAAGACGTTTTCTAATTTTGTTTTTGTTTTTATTTGTCTTTGGTGTTTTTCAGGTGCATGAACAGAAGAACAAGAAGAAACATCACCGAATCGTTAATAAGTGTTTCAAACGAAGAGTTAGCTCGTCTTGAACGCCAAAACCGTCGGGAAAGGAACTCTCTTAATCCAAACATCATGGCTGATCAAGAAGCAGTGAACACACAGTTTCAGTTATTGAGGGATCAGATTGCAGCGTTGCAAAGGAATCAACCACAAGCTCCGCCAAACCAGCCGGGTATTGGGGATTCGGATAATCCCCATGCGTTTTATCAGAACCGTTCAGCGATAGTTACACCGGCTATTCAGAGGCAAGACTTTGAGATCAAGCCTCAGATGATTTCTTTGGTGAAACAACACTTGTTTCATGGATTACCGGCTGAGATACCGATGGATCACATCAAAAATTTCGAAGAAATTTGCAGCACTACGGGATCCAATGGAGTACCAAGCGAGTTCTTGAAATGCAAGCTTTTTCCGTTCTCACTTTCGGACAAGGCTTCTAAGTGGTTGAAGTCCTTGCCTGTTGGTTCTTTGAAGACATGGGATGAGGTTAGAGCTGCGTTCTTGGACCACTTCTACACCAAGTCCAAGACAGCATCCATGAGGAACAAGATTTCATCTTTTCAACAATATTCTGGTGAGGCTTTTTGTGAAGCTTGGGAAAGACTGAAGGAGTACCGTAGGGAATGTCCTCATCACGGTTTCAAGGATGAGCAGATTCTGGGAATTTTCTACGATGGAGTTGAATGGGATTATCGGAATGCCCTAAATGCTGCGAGTTATGGAAACTTTATGACCAAGACAAGAGATGGTGCTTTTGAGCTGATTGAGAACCTTGCATCAAGCTCTAAAAACAGGGATTCTGAGTATGATAGGTCCAGGAAAGTCAATAGTGGGGATACTCGGAAGATAGATGGCTGACGGCAAAAGTAAACCTGCTTCTACGCGAGAGCCAAATACCGGTAAGGTTTGTGGAAGAAAATGGGGCTGCTCCTATTTCTCAAGAATTTGAAGATTATGAAGTTGCTGAAGTACAAGAGGTTAACTTTGTGAGTGGTCAAGGATACCAGAACTGTGGGTTCAACTTCAATTATCGGAACCACCCCAACCTCTCCTACCGAAGCACTAATGTCGAGAACCCACAAGACCAGGTCTGTCTGTTAGGTCAAGGATTTCAGAAGTTCTACTCCAGCAACACTCATGGGAAGCAGTTCATCCCTAACCATAATCAGAATCGTTTCCAAGGAGGGAACCAACAACACAACATCCAATTCGATGCGCCACAACAAGCTACTTCCGCGTCTACATCTCAAGATGAGTTAAAAAGTTTCATGCAGCAGCTGATAGTTAACCAACATAAGGCATCCACTGAGATTAATGCCAAGGTTGATCACATGTACAATGATCTAAATGCAAAGTACGAGGTTGTCACCGCGCATATGAAGAAATTGGATACATAAGTGGCTCAAACTGCTGAGGCAACTAAGAGACCGACTGGAAATCTTCCAGGGAAAGGAGAGATGAATCCCAGGTATGGATATGCCAATGCTGTAGAACTCATGAGTGTAAGTACCCAAAGAAAGGGTAAGGAGCACGCTACCGAGCATCAGGCTCAAGGTGATGAGTTCAGTGCAAATGATGGACAAGTGGAGCATGATTCAACCTCAGGAACACCATTGGGAACTGTTCCAGCTGAATCAAGATCAAGAGTTTCCGAGCACCCAGATTTTTCTCGAGAGCACCTGCTCCGGAAGAGCGAGCACCTGCTCCATCAGGGCGCTCCGGCCAAATCTTCAGAAATTTCTCCAGAGAGAGTCTACGTACCCAGGGTTCCCTATCCATTCCCTCCAATGACAAGAAAACATGGAGTCCTTCCAGCGAAGGGTGAGCAAAATCCTGTGAATGGAGATGCATCTAATGGCTCACGTGCGTATGTCAACTTTGTCGAGGACCAGGGACCTAATCAGAGTAGAGAACATCAAGCGCCACCTCTTCAAGAGAATAGACTTCAGCTCATGATGCAGCGGATTTTAGATGGGCAGAACAAGAGTGCACATGAAGTGAATAAGAAAATAACCTCTCTTAACGACAAGATAAATATGATGAACAATGAGCTCAGTTATAAACTAGAGAGTTTAACTTGTCAGGTTGACTTCCTCGATTCACAAGTTGCTTCTATGTCTGAGAGTAAAGCTACATTGATTCCTGCGGACGAGCCAGATCGACCGATCCCGTTTGAACCACCTACAGATCTTCAGAGCCGAAACATAGATGTCACTCCAGGTAACACTCAGAAACCATTATTGAGGCAATTGCCTAAGCTAGAGGATCCAGGTAAGTTTGTTGTTCCATGTTTCATCTTTGGAGTTAATTTTGAAGATTCTCTATGTGATTATGGATCTAGTGTTAACCTCATGTCAAGGGATATTGCAGAGTCTTTGAGTATTATTGATATACGGAATTCTCGAATGTCTCTTAGGTTTGCGGATGCCTCAGTAAAAACTTCCCAAGGGTTAATTGAGAGTTTAGATGTCCAAATTGGGGATTGCTTGATCCCGACTGATTTCCATGTTGTGGAGATGAACAATGGTTCATCCATGCCCTTGATTCTGGGGAGACCTTTCCTTGCGACAGTAGGTGCAGTTGTTGACTTACCAAACAGAAGGATCATTTTCTCCAACATCGACAAGCAGATCTCTTACAACGCCATTTCAGACAATGGTGGCGACAAATATGGCTCTTGTGTTTCCATAGACGATGTAACAGGGAAGGTAAGTTTCTTGCCAGCTGCAGCACTTTGCAATGAGAATGAAGTTGATGAAGTCCTGGATGGAGATACTCGTTCTTATGAAAGGAAGCCCAAGGAAGTCAACAAGCGGGACAAACCAAAGCGCGAGAAAAATATTGCAGGTTCGCATATAACCTTGACACCGCAGAGATGTGTTGGAGACACAATTGAGTATAAGCTGAAGGGCAAAGGTATGTCTAGGCCTTTCTCTAAAGTCAAAGCTATCATTACTCCGGAGTTTAAGGAAAAAGGTCAAGGGCCTATGGCTAGTATGCTGAGCAAGGTTCTGCAACTGAATATAAGTGATCAAAGAGCAAATGGACCACGACTCAACCCACCTCCACCAAGCCCTGATCCGGACAAGGAAGTCTCTAATCTGCATATGGATTCCGCTCACGCCTAGACGGTCTACAAAGTCGAGCTAACGACTTAAAACAAGCGCTTGATGGGAGGCAACCCATCGGTAAGGTTTCTCGTACATAATTCAATTTTTATTTTCATTTATTACTGACATTTTATTTGTGTTTTCAGTACTTGTGTTCTGCTAAAAAAAAAAAAATAAATAAATAAATAAAAATTTCGCGACCACCTGCTCAACCAGGAGTGAGCACCTGCTCGGGACATAAAAACAGGCCGGGAATGCCTCTGGAAATCAGACCGATTCGTCCAGTACACGGGGCCCACTCCGAAATTTTCCTTTTTCCTTAAAAAAAAAAAAAAAAAAAATTTACTAACATTTCCTCTTTTCTTTTTGCAGAGATCGAGAACCCCCTCCCCTCATCACGCCGCAACCCTAGTTTCCCATCGCTTTCATCACTCCCCATCGCCGAGCTTCTAACCGGTGATATCTTTCCTACCCTCCTATCCATCATTGTACTATCCATTTTATTTTTATTGTGTCGCCAATCTCTTGAACTTTTTCACACCGGGGACGGTGTGATTTAAGTCCGGGGGAGCGGTCTTGTTGTTGTGTCTGCTTTTGAGTTTACTTTTGATTTTATTTTTTCTTGAGTCTGCTTTTGAGTTTATCGAGTCAATAAGAGGTTGTTTGGAAATGGAATTATGAACTTGATCTATTGGATTTATGTTCGGACTAGGGATTACTTGTATGATTCACAGCTTGGCCAAAGTATTGTTTTGAGCACCCCACATCTCTGCCGAGCACCTGCTCGTGCAGGGTGCTCCCACGAAAGGTTATGGGTAGATTTAAAATTTCCCCCAAAGCTCATACTTATCAGAAATTAGGCTGATCCAATGTCATCTCAAACTCCTATTTGGTATTTAATCTTGATCTTTAATTTCTTTCTCAGGGGTTTGGCGTTCATTGGGCAAGACTTATTCGAACCGTATAAGACACCGCAACTTTCCAGCAAGTATACTCTTTACTCTCTAACTTTTGAACCATTTAACTTTTAAATTCTCCCCTTAAAAAAAAAAAAAAAAAAAAAAAAGAGAAAAGATAAATAAAGAAGGAGAAATTCAAAGCAACATGCCCAAGTGACCCTGAGGACTATGCGTAAACCCGTATATCTTTAGTGACCTCAGGAGAGCATGTTGTAAGGGAAACTAAAAGGATCGAAGTGACCCAAGGGACTATGCGTAAAACCGTCTATCCTTTGCGATCTCATGGAGATTCGTCCCATTAAAAAAAAAAAAAAAAAAACTTCAAAGCAATATGCCCAAGTAGCCAAGGGATGATGCGTAAACCCGTGTCTCTTTTGTGACCTCATGGAAAGCATGTTGTAAGGGAAACTAAAAGTTTCGAGTGAACCAAGGGATGATGCGTAAACCCGTATCTCCTTTGTGACCTCATTAGATTCGTCCCATAAAAAAATAATAATAATAATAAAAATAAATAATAAATAAAAAAATTGAGAAAAAGAGTATACGGGAGAGGGTCTTGGTTAGGAGAAGTCGGCACCCCTTGAAACGATTCCCCTTGGGTAAGATCACTGCACTTTCATTTTCATTAATTGATTAAGAGATGATATTGAGGATTCCGAAGTTTTGCTAAGTTGTGAGTGAATAAGGTTAGGTTGTGGTACATGTTCTAAGGCCAAGTGATAAAAGTATGAAGTCCGAAGATTTTTCCAACAAGCGAGTGAATTCCATGTGAACTTCAGACACTCTTCTGTCCTTGATCTTGTTCTGTTTGAGGACAAACAAAGGTCTAAGTCCGGGGGAGTTGATATATTAGTATTTTAGCCTCTTTTACGTATTGTTTTCTATAGTCTTTTCGGTTCTTTCTAGTTCTTTTGTGTCTTTTCAGGTTCTAGGAGACTCTCAAGCATGGGTTGAAGTTATTTGGTGTCATTGGAGCAAAAGGGACAAATCTGGAGAAAAGATGGCGTTTTTCATAACCGAGCACCTACTCGCCCGAAGACTCGAAGATTTGAAGCTCTCTGGAATCCAGACCGGTCGATCCTACCCCGGGACCGACCGGTCCACGCACGAAGACCAAAGATGCAAGAACACAGGGGACCGACCGATCCATCAGCCGGACCGACCGGTCCGTCCCTGAAGACCTGAAGCCAAAATCCTCTGGAATCCAGACCGGTCGATCCTATCCCAAGATCGACCGGTCCAAGACCCGAAGTCTTGAAGATCCCGAGACAACCCGAAGACGGACCGACCGGTCCAAGACAAGACCGACCGGTCGGTCATCCAAAACCAAGTTGCCCTAATTTTTACTATAAATAAGGGGCAGCCACTTTCCAAACACTATTCTATCTTCTTTTTAGAAAAATTCCTTTTCTCCTTTGGAGACTCACGGATCACTGTTCACGCGATTACTGTTCATCGGATTACTGTTCACGCGATTACTGTTCACGCGATTACTGTTCATCCGATTTGGATTGCTTGTAACCTTTGGAGAATCATTCCACTACATCTATTGAGAAGAATTCTAATCCCTATTCTCTTTTATATTATGAATTCTCTTGATTGTATTGCTGCGTTTTTATTCTCCATGTTCGAGTAGTCTCATAGCTAGATTAGGGGATTTCAATGGTGATTTAGGATTGATTAGTGACTGAGTCAAATAGGATAGATTATCATGTCTTCATCAATTGGGATTCGTAACGCTTAGATTAGCCTGTACACCTAATCTATGATTTCAAGTTGAACTTATTCACGACAGTGCTCTAGGTTGCTAGATAAACCATTGGTGAGAAATTGGTGTGTAACCAACGACAGTTGATTGTTACCATCAATTGTGAACAAAATGAACCCATTCGATAATGCTTGTCAACATCTCTGAATTCAAACGACAGTTTAGCATTTAGGTTGTTAGATAAAGATATTGATGCATCACGACAGTGGGGCAATATTACATTTATGTTTGAGTTCTAGACCGCGCTTAAATTGAATCATGAATAGTTGCTCAGTCTTTAATCCGAAATCACCGGCAAATGACCTTGATCTAGTGCTTTTCTCTTATTGAATTTACATTGTTTAATTTGTTGTTTCGTTCATTGTTTCGTTACAACCAATCCCATTTTATCTTAGCTTTAAATTAGAATCTCATAATCTCATAGTGTAACCTTGGTCTCTGTGGATTCGATACCTCATATATTACTGCGATTGTCTGTGCACTTGCGGATTTTATTTGTGGTTAAAACTTAGCACATCATAGACTGCAAATAAAGTCTAAAAAAAAACAGGTTAGTTTTAGGTTTGACCAAAAAATCTGTTTTTTTTTTTTTTGTAGACTTCATTTCCAGTCTACCTTTAAAAGCAGACTGGAAATGCCGTCTACAAAAGATATGTACTTTCGGGTCAATATTTCGGTAGATTGGTCAAACACAAAACTAACCTCACCTTTTGAGAGTAGACTGCAAATGAAGTCTACAAAAAAAGTGCAAATCCAAAAGTAAACGCAGTCTACATTTGTTGGTCAATGGTCTAGTCAAATGCAAAAGTAACCTGATTTTTCCGCTGCCTGCACACGAAGTCTACAATATTTTTTATTGTTGTCAAAGAACAGTGTGTGGACTTAAAATGCAGTCTACTTTACCTTTTTTACAAATAATAGTCAAATGCAAATCTAACCCTAAGTTGACTTGTAAACTTCAAATGAAGTCTACATTTACGAACTAGATCTGAAAATTTTCGAACATAAAAATCTTTACCTTTTTCACTCGTTCGGCTTCGTCTTCACGTTCTTAAACCACTGAAACTATCAATTTCACCGAAAAAAATAACCCCAACCGTTTTATTTGGAAGAATTACGAGAAAACATGAAGTTATGAGTGAAAAAAATGTAAAAACAAAAATTCGAGACTTTTGAATGAAATTGGAGACAAAATTGAAGATGGTCAGGTTATGAGCTCATATATTTATGCAATTACGTAACAAAAATTGGTTGATGTAGCATTTAGAGCTTGAATTTGGTTGTTCATGGTGGTTGGAAAAATTGATGAAGATGGCATTTTCGTAAATAAGTTGATGTTTTTTGGTGTTTTAGTCTTTTGATAAGTTTTTGATTTTGAAAAAAAAAATAATAATGAAAAGATAACGGCATTTTCGTGATTTTGAGAAAAAAGAGAAGGAGAGATTTATGAGAAAGTGGTGAATAGTAAAGGGGAAGAAAAAGTGAGTTACTTTTGCATTTGACCAAAAAAAATGGGTTAGTTGTGAAATCATCCCCATTTTCAGATAAGGAAATTAGGTGAAATAACACACACAAAAATTATAATTAAAATTCGAACCAAAACATCCTTATGTGGTTAAATCTCAACCATTAGATTTAGAGATTTTTGTTAGGATTTGAATTATAATTTATTTATTTTTGGCTATACAACAAATTCACCCATTCCAGATAATAAAAAGAAATGTTTGTTAAATCCTTCCACTTACACAGTTGCACTTGATCGTCTCCTACTTCAAAAAATAAACGATTGTCATTCTCTCCATGTTACAAATTAGTAATTAACTTGTAAAGCCGTATGCATTATAAATAGTTTATTAGTTATTTTGCATGTGTGCAAAAATCACATAGACCATGTTTAGTGGTGAAACTATTAGAGTCTCATCTAATTAAAAAAAAAAAAAAAATTTAAGTTTTTAGTAGAAGAGTCTCATTGGGGAGAGACTTATGAAACTGTCTCTGTCACGTGTCTCCATATTAGTGGTCTATTATTTATTGAATAATTTAATATTTAAAGAATAAATAAATATAAATAAAAATTATAAGTTAAGAGACTTTACCGGTCTCACGGTTGTACATGCTTAGACAATAACTTTTTGAAGAAAAGAGAAAAAGTAATAGTCCATGGAATTATAAGTTTGGAGAAAAGAGAAAAAGTAATAGTCCATGGAATTATAAGTTTGGAGAAATAAGAAAAATTAAGTAGTCGAAAATATATTGACGATTAAATATTTCAATACTTCGTTGAATAAATTTAATAAAGAAGATTATAGTTACATGGCTTTTGGATTGGTAAGAGGAGAAATTGGTTGGTTTACCTTATTTAGATTTGGTTTTAATATGCCTTTATAGATTAACTTTCGTTTGATGGTATATTTTGTGTATACCTCTATCGTATTTCATCTTGTAATCAAATTCCATCTTCTTAATATAATCTTGAGATGACAAAAAAAAAAAAGGTTACATGTCAATTAAAGCCTACGGATGCAATCATGCAACCGTAATCCCTTCTTCTTTATTTCACTTTAATTAACAAATACTAGTACTAATTTCTATATAACCAAATAGTTATTTGAAGAATTAAATTTTGAGGTGGAGAGAAACACACAACGAAAAAGTAGTTGAAAGAGGAAAGAAACATGTCTATTGTTATTGTTGAAAAGTTTTTTCTCCACCTACTTAAATTTCACACATATCAATCAATATGTACGTCACGTGCTAATATATATCAAATCATAAACTCTATACTCGCCTACCCACCACCACCAGACCATTCGGTCCATTCCATTCCTCTCATTTTTTCAATTTGTTGTCTTATAATAATATCCTCAATTTTCTCAACCACCGAAAAACACTTCCGAACGAACTAGAAGGGTTTAAGAAAATGCCAATCATATCTAATTATTAATCATTTTGCCTCTTACTTCCCAAATCACCGCGACATATCACCTCAATGTTGGCCAATTTGTGTAATTTATAAACGTTGGCTAATTTAGATTAAGTGATCATACTAATTAACCTGAATTGTGAGTTTACTTAAGTTAAACGGCATGTTTTGACAAAACAAATTCTAGTCTCTTAAACAGAATCTTAAAGTAGCTACAATTAGCACGTAACTTTTGTTTCGTACGACATAAACACTGTTTTTAAGGACATAAAATTTACGTTCCCTACATGTAGAAATAAAAAAACATATAATCGTATATGTATACTACAATGGTATAAATTGAGTATCAAAATTTGCATGGTGAAAATTTATATTCTTGTGCAAAATTAATATCAAACTCCAAACATCTGAGCAAATTTAAGCTACGTAGTAATAATATTACACTTGTGAAAAAATTTATAAAACAGAGAAATAGTATTTGTCCCAAAAAGGGGACGGTTGAGTTCAAAGTATTGCTGCTACCAAAGGTACACACTTTTGTATAACATAATCTGTTTACAAATACCCCATCACATCTTATGCATTTATATCTTTCTTTAGGGGCTATATAACAAGAGAGTTAAAAACAAATAGAATTGTCAAGAAAAATATATGAAACTAAATTAAAAATGGAAAAAAAAGAGAGGTTCCTTTCCTCTTTCGATCACAAACTTAATGATCATCATGAGATGTGCCATTTTCTGTGCCTGGGTATATATAATAATATAAGTACACAGTGAGTGTGTTGGGGACTTCAACAGTTTCGTTACCATACATCTCTCAGATATCTTCCACTCGTTTGCAGATTCTTCACAAATCCCTCTGCTTTGGTCGAATCCATTGATCCCTGACAACACAAAGTAAACCAAATCAGATTCATGCTTGTGATTCGGACAGACGATATGTGAGATAGGATGTAAACCACCAGAGACACGAACCTGTTCTTGAGCTATTGTGTGGAGAGATCTGTGAACGTCTCTAGCCATGCCTTTGGCGTCACCACAAACATATACGTAAGCTCCTTCAGATATCATGCTCCAGATTTCTGACGCCTGTATTGCAAAACGGTTTATTCAATAATCTGAATCTCAAGGTTTGAGTTTTTGATTGTATTAGAAGGTTGAGTAAATTAGACATACCTTGTCCATCAACTTGTGTTGTACATATTGTTTGGTGGGTCCTTCACGAGAGAAGGCGACACTTAGTTCTGCAAGTGCACCAGCCTCGAGAAATCGCTGGAGCTCTTCCTCGTAGATGAAATCCTGCAAATATGAGAAGACTTGAGAAACTGTAGAAATCCGATGATAAGTGAAAGTTTGAGTTTTGAGAAATGGATTTCTTACCATTCTACGGTTTCTGCATCCAAAGAATAAAACTGATGGTCCAAGCTCAACACCAGATTCTACCAACGAGAGTCTTTCCTGAAGGAAACCTCTGAAAGGAGCCAACCCAGTCCCTGGACCAATCATAATGATCGGTACCTTAGAATCAGTAGGAAGCTTGAAGTTGGATTGCCTAACAAATATCGGCGCCGAGGAACAGTTTTCATCCATCTCACTAGGCACAGCACTCTGTAATTACAAAATAATAATAATAAAACCACCCACATTTAATCCTAGAGTTTGCATGTTTCAATAAGAATGCAAGAAGCTATCAAATTTGCGGTTTTCTTACCTTCATCCAAGTAGAACACACTCCCTTATGAATCCTGCCTGTTGGCATTTTCTCGTGAACCAGTGCACAAGTGACGTGAATTCTAGTTTGAGCAATCCTATAAAAGTAAACAGAACAATGTTCAATTCACAAAAAATACCCGATAAGTCTCAAGTGAGAAACTTAAAGACAACAGACCAAGACAGTAAGTACTCACTTGGGAGATGACGATATCGAATAGAACCTAGGCTGCAACCTTGGAGCAACTGCAGCGAAGAAGACACCAAGAGGGGGCTTCGCTGAAGGGAACTCGGCCATCACCTCGAGTAGACTTCTTTGACTCTCTACTACCCACTTTGAATATTCATCCTAATGTTGAAAGGATAACAATATATGTCAGAGAAATGTTACAACGGATAACAGAGAGCAGAAGCCAAAACAAGATTTAGTCACAAACCTTTCCCGCAGGTGACGCGAGGTGCTTTAATCGCTCTGCTTCAGCTGGATCAGATGCATGAGCAGCCAAAGCAACAAAAGCGGACTGCAAGAAAACAATTGAATTTAAATCTCTATGGCGATAAACGAAACAGGTCATAACCAGTTGTATAAAAAAAATCAGTCGTGATTCAACCAACCTTCTTAGGAGAACTCAAAAGACAAGCATATCGTTTAAGCGCTGTTCTCAAGTCGCAAGGTGGGAATGGAGGAGGAAGCGAGCTGCTGATTGGTGTGCCGTCTTCTTTATCAGAGTGAAGGGAGAAATAGGTATCAGGTGACATATCCAGCACCCTAAGTGCTTCCTCTACAGTTTCATCTAAATTATCACAAAGTACACCAACATGATCTCCAGTTTCGTACCTGACAGACAAGATATAAAACATACATTCATGTTATTCTTCAAGGATATTTCCACTGATTCTGTACACATTCTTAAACAGCAGTAAAACTCACGTCAATCCACTTCCAAAAATGTCAAATTCCAAATGGGTGCACGAACGGTCCGATTCTGGAGTATGAAGCTCCCTTCTCACAGCAACATTTGCCCTTAAAAGCACCAAAATAAAGCACAAATTAGATCAATGCAACAAGATTATAAGTGACAGAAAGAAGAAGACTGCGAGCTTGCATACCTGTAAGGATGTTGTGCATCAAACACGACATGACCATTCCCATTAGCCAAGTTTTTCTCATTAAGTTTTGTATATTCAGCGTCGTGAATAGAAACTCTGTATTCTAACACAGCTGCAGTGTATGGAGTAACAGCTACATCACCTTCTTCCTTGAGCAATTTATCCAACTCTGGCCACAATGCTTCTCGCCTGAAAGATTTATCAAACTGAGCTCAACATACGTCCAAAGCAGCAATGTACATAAAAAGAAGGCGATAAATGAGAAAAAGTATACCATGCGGTAAAATCATCTTCAATACACTGGTCATCATCACCAAGACCAACATGTACAAGACGCTGCGCACCTGAACAAACCACTCAACAAGTTAGAAAACAATAAACAAGCGTAGAGCAGAGACCAAATCAAGAAACAAACCTTGTTCTACAAGGATGTCATCTACAACTTTGGCAACCTGCAACGCAGATATACAAAACAATTTGTATATTAGCTCCGTTCAAAAGAGTATCGTATGGGAAAGAAACGTGAATACTAAGAGAAAACCCATAGTAAAGAATCCATTAGAAACCTTATTAAAATGTTCATATTGTCTGTTTCCTAATCCAAACACTCCATACTTCAAGTTCTTGAAGCATTCTCCCCTCTCATTCCCCTGTAAACACATGTTACAACTTGAGAAACAAGAAAACAAAACCACACGTTACGATTGAACCAAGGCAAACAAACAAACAAACACTCACCTCGGTGAACCATTTGTAGAATCTGGCTGCATTATCTGTAGGTTCACCATCTCCATATCTAAATCCAGATTATAAAAAAAAACCAAATCAGCCACAAGATTATCAAACCAAAGTCAAAAGATGATCAAATCCAAGAAGAAACTAACGTTGCTAAGAAGAAGAAAGCCACATCTTCTTTCTTCAATTTCTCCTCATACTCTTCATCATCAGCCGCGTAATCATCCTATTGAATCAGATCGAAATAAGATTAAACTAATGAATAAACAAAAGATTCTAAAAAGGTTGATTATAGTATATACCAAATCAACGATTTTGAATCTGGCCTTCTCGTATCTGACTCTAGCTTCTTCTCCTAAAGCCTGTAATCTCACAAAAATCAAATTAGTTTCATCATCATCATCTTCAATTTTCGAATTCACATCGGAAAAAAATCCAAACCTTAGCAAAACCTTCAGCAGTACCAGTCTGAGTTCCGAAGAAGATGGTGACCTTCTTACGACCATCATCGACTTCGTCTTCACGAGGTTTGATCACCAAAGGCTTAAGAGGTTCGACGCGTTTTGAATTTCCGGTACCGGATCTTCGCCATACGAGCATAACGATGCATCCGATGAGAACAGCTATGGAAGTAGTTACAATCATGGCGAATTGACGATTCTCGATTAGCATCGTCGATAATTCGGCGGCCACGGATTCGTAAGCGGAGGCATTCGCCGGGTCGGAAACAACCACCGGCTCGCCTTTGATGATTGCGGACATGAGATCGAGAGGAGAAAACGTCATGGAGCTTGAGGACATGGAAGAGGAAGAAGAAGATCTCTCTCTCTGTAGATCGGAGGGTTTGGTTAGGTGTGGTGTAGGTGAGAGAGAGACTCCTATGAGAGAGAAAATAAAAATGGAGAAGAAGAAGAAAGATATATAGAAATTTGTTTTATTATTATTTTTTTTTAATATTTGTGTGTGTGTGTGATTGGGATGGTGAAATTATTAGTAACGCTCACCAAACCAGACCGGTCAAACCGACCTACCGCGTTTGATTTTGAACCAAGGTTGATTGACTATGCTACTTGTTTTATTATCGACCGATGGTTTTTGTTTGACATTTTTTTATAGTATTTTTTTTAATCATCAATATCAAGGCTAATACAGTAATACTATAATCCTATATATTATTTGAAAAACATTTTTAGAGCATTTTTCTTAGGTGTTATGACCACAATTTTTCTCTTTTTTATTTTTATTTATTTATTTAATTCTCTTATACTCATTACCAAACACATTTATTTCCAAATATACTTATTTTGATTACTATAAATCTAATTGCCAAACAAATTTGAGTCTTCCTAAACTTGCCAAAATTAAAATATTTGGAAATCAAACTTTCCAAATTAAAATATTTCCTAAATTATAGATTTAAATTATATAACTAAATGTGAATAAAAATTTAACATATACACCAATAAAAAAATTGATTTAAAATAGAAACAAACAATTTATTATCTTTTGAAAATATATGAGCATGTAAAACAATTTTTCATATATATTTTTACATGTTTTTTTTTGTTTGACAACTAGATATTTTTAACTTTTCACAAATACACTTTCCTACAAGTAAAATAATTATTAATGAAATTTGTTGGTTTAATTATTTCACGGGTGAAATACATTTGTATACAGAATAATCGCAACTTTCAAATATATAAAATGGGTCTTAGATTAAGTATAATAATTCACCATAATTATTTTAAACTAAATTATTGATTTTATTCGACAATTATTTTATCCCGCGTATAACGCGGGTAATTTTCTAGTTTTCTATTAAAACGTAACATTTGTGCATTCAAAATCAAAACGTTGGATTTTCAAACAATTTTTGTTTCCTCTCTTTGAGTTTCCAAAAATTAATTAAAATATTTTCTTGCTTATTTTTAATTTAAGAAACAAATACTTTCTTAATATGGTTGATTAGGTGGCAATCTTTTATTTATATATGGAGTATTTTGTATGAATTTACCATTTAGATATGTAACTCATATATTTAGTCCTCAGTAGTCTTCGTACAACAGAAACAAATGATGAAGGGACACTTTGGAAGTGTTTATTTTGGTATATATCTGATTTATTTCATTTTTTGTCACAATAGTATTTATTTCATTTTAAGACACATAACGGCTGTATAATTTAAAAGATGTTGCTTTATAATTTTTAGCTTCTTAATATTTTATATATATATATATATATATTAGTTATTTTTTTGGTAAAATATATATATATATTAGTTATGAAGATTATAGTTACTAAATAACGTAGTCCATATGAAATTTATGTACAACAAAATTGCAGAATAAATGAGATTTTATCATAAATCATAATAAGAAAGTAACTAAATAGAAAATAGCGACACAAACTTAATTAGTTAGTCTGGATATATATTAGACTTATGAAGATTATAGCTAATTAGCTAGTAACTAAATAACATAGTCCATATGAAATTTATGTATACGAAATTGAAAAATAATTGAGATTTTTACATAAATTATGATAAGAAAGTAACAAAATAGATAAACTTAGATAAAAAGAATATGAAGTTCCACCTACATACATTAGCACTTACGTGGTATGTAGTCGATTATTTTTTTAAATATTTGAGTCTAACAACTCATAGTAAATAAATTAAAAAACGAATCTTCAAATGCTAAATGGAAATAAACAACATGAATCGTGATTTCGTAATTTGACAAACAATGGCAGTGCACCATATCAAAATGCATGAAAACAAACCTAGGATAATTGGAACAAACCTACTCGTCTAAAGCTATAATTTACTTGCTTTTTGTGTGGAGGTCGCATAATGCAGGATAATTAAGTTCAAGAAAAATTACCAAGTTCGTCTTTCAAAAACAAAAGAGCATGCATGGATTATGTCTCGTGTGTAACATTTACGGGGAATGCATATGTTGGTTGATGTATAGGTTTAAAAGTGTATAAGCTACACGGGATAACAAATCTCTGATCAACCCCGAATCTAATCCACGGTCCGGTTTGTAACCTTGGCAAACAAAAAATTAATACATAATCTTCTTCTTTAAAAAAAAAAAAGTGATTTAATTTTACCTATAATCTTATTGTATACGAAGAAACAGTGATATCTCAGTTTCAACATAATCAAACTTTAAAACCATATAATGTGGGTCGACGATGTATATCCCCGTGTAACTATCATATCTACTCTTTTCACATTTTTTAATAGATACCCGAAAACATTGTATATCATTTTCAACTATTGACCACCATTTCAAATTCGACATAGTAATAATGCTCTTTTCAATGATTTTTATCCAAATTTTGTGACCTACGTATTCATTTAAACCAGCGGTGGAAGCTTTAATGAAATCAACCATGTGGCAGAGATATCGTATAATTACGGCGAAAATCCTGTATATGAGGAATGAATTTGACAGTCAGCCCTTTGAAGTGGAAGATCGAAACTCAAATTCGGTGGCTCGAGACATTGCAAAGAGTGTACTTTGAGATGGTAGGTTTCAATTATACCTTGCGATGGGGGTCCGACATGGTTAGCAGAGCGGATAGTTTGAGAGGCATTACACTAACATCTTTTACCTTTCCTTTAGGTGTTTGATGTTTATCCCTGGTTTTTATGAATTTGGTTTGATACTAAGTTTAGTCCTTGACTTTCAAAGTTGTATTTTCGGCACGTTTCATCAATTCAGTCCAGTGTTAAAAAGAAAAATATTCATTTAAATGTTGAAGAGTATATGGAAACACACAAAATCGGTTCAATTTTTTTATATGAAGTCGGTAGGAAGTTGGTAACACCCAAACTTTTTTTTTTCCCTAGACATTTCTACTGCGGAAAAACATAACAATTAAACCAATAAAACAATCCATTAATTTCATTTATTAAATAAATCATTTAACCCAATTAATTCAAATACCAGAATTCAGGAATGAACATTTAATAAACTAGCAACCTAAAAACATCGGTTCACTAGTCTAAAAGCAATAACAACAACCCTATCATCCTCTTACAACGGCCTCTATTCCACGATCAGACTTTTCCTTTACCTGCAACTCAAAAGGAACACCGGAGTTGCGTGAGTATTATCATAAATACTCAGTAGAGCGGTCATCCTGCAACATGTTAAACATAGAATAACAATTAATATTTTATACACAATTAACCACAATCTTCCATTTCTTCTCAATCAAACAAAATTCACAGAGTTCTCAAATTTTAAACAAGGTGTCGATCGACACACCACAGAGGTGTCGATCGACACTAAATACTCACGTACAGGAAAACTGCATCGAGTGTCATCTTTTAAGTGGTGTCGATCGACACTGCCTCTAGGTGTCGATCGACACTGCCTCTAGGTGTCGATCGACACCCCGTTTCAGAAACCAAAGCCGAGTTTATCCTCTCGCGACTCGCTCACTACAAGAAAACAGGTCATTTGCCACTCCCAAAAGAGTCACAAATTCGTCACAAATGACCCATTTGCGACTACTTTGCGACGAAAATAAGTCGTCACAAAACGCTCGTCGCTAATTTTTGGTGTCGCAAATCCGTCGCAAATTAGCGACGCTTGTGTGACTTTATATTTTCGTCGCTAATTTGCGACGGATTTGCGACGCCAAACTTTAGTCGCAAATAAGTGACGAATTTGTGACTCATACTGGTGGTCACTAATTAGCAACTGATTTGAGACTGTCTAAGGTGTGGCAAATAAGCGACTAATTAGCGACTTCGGATTTTGCGACTGATTTGTGACTAACTTTATTCGTCGTAAATTAGCTACTAATTAGAGACTATATTGTTTTTGTTACAACTTTGGGTTAGTCACATTTTGGTCACTAATTTGCCACTGATTTGCGACGCCTTTGTTTTAGAAATGACCGAATTGAATCTCTTTCCAGTCACTTTTCAGTCACTTAAATGCTACTAATTGTTGTTTGTTTGTGTTGTTTTCAATGACCAAATGCTGTGAATAATAAAAAAAACTTTAAATGCAAAATTATATTACAAAACAAGCATATAGCTTGTCAAAATTAGTACCAATGTACAAAAGGCTTGCTAGTGTACTAAAAAATATTACAACCATTGTATCAAAAGGGTAATAGTATATAATTTCAGGAGCAAAATAACAATCAACCATATAAACCTACCGCGGTCCATTGACTGAAAGAGGCATGATCGACATAATGTATGCCCACATGGAGTTATAATTGGTTCATACAACAGTTTTAGGCAAACAGTGCAATCAAACTCATCAGACCGCTCAGCCTTTCCATGGGTCTTTCTCATCGAAGTAGGCAGAACCTTCTCCAATTCTTGAAGATTGGATCAGAGAGGATCGCTTCATGCCATCAGAAAGAAACCCCAAACTTTTAAAACGGCACATTCGGTTAGGCATCAATACGAAATCAAGAATGGTACACATCATCTACCGTACCTAAAGGGATCAATCTGTAGCCCTGAGACGATAGTGTGTCATGCTAACTCATATCTTTCTAGCTGCAGAATAAAAACAATTGACACATGTGACATGAATAGACCGAAAAACTCTTGATTGTACCTTGGATAAAGACATGCAGGAATAAATCAGCAGCACATACCAAAATAAGGGCACAAGCCTTAATAGTATATGTCTTCACCGAACTACTCTGAAGATTCATCAATTTATCAGCATCCTTAAGAGCAAGCTGCAGGTAATATTAAGTTTTCCAGGGTGAGCCAGAGTCAAAACAAAAAACAAAAAAAACTGCTAGTAACAAGTTAAGCAAATAGAATACATACTTCCCCAAGCATCGACATATCAAAACCATTCAGAGGTCTATATTTAGAAATTGAGGCATATCTCTGTTTCAGATACTGGCCAAATCTAAAATACAGAAGGAAATAAGAATATGTAAATTCCTGAACCGAGTAAAATGGAAAAATTTAGTCACACAGTCCAATATCATCTTTGCCAAAGGAACATAAGAACTCCATTAGAAGTCAAAGTGATGGCATGAAATGTGTACCTTATATAAGCAGCACTTCTATTGGCTAGAACAATAGGGTCAAGAGGCTTAATGGAATAGGCTTTGAAATAACAACTAATTGCCTGCAAGAAAAAAAAAATGTTGTTGGCAAGAACATATATGAGAGTCACATTCGGATTCCAGCATCAAAGCTTTAAACTACCAGGACTATAAGTAGCAGTTATCACAAGTTGACCAAGAAATCATTCCATAAGCAAAATGCATCAAGAAGCTAGAAGATGAAATCAGTTTAGATCTAACATCTCAGGCAAAGCAAGCAAGAGCGACAAAAAGTAAAAGAGAATCACCTCTTCAAAGCGAGACTCTTTGAAAGCTTGGTTTGCCTTCTCTACCAGTTGAAAAACCTGATTGTGTATGTCTAAAGGTAACGAATTGTCAGCTTCACTCATCTGAAAAACCAAGAAAGAAGAATTCAGCGGCGGATAAGATTGTGAAAAGTGAGACCTAAAAATCATTTCAGATAACAAGCAATGCTAAGCACGCCTAATTAGTAATTACCAATCCTAATTAGTGAAAACCCCAAAAATCGAATTTTTCAGAGTGAGGGAGAGAAACCTGAGAAGCTTCTAGGACTTTGTTGTTGTTTAGAGAAGGTTTCCAGAAACCGAAACCGCCGAAACGAGTGGTTGTTTCTCTGACTGGCGCGGATGTGTTGATTTCGGATCGGCCATTGACAGTGGACGACACATCCAGTCATGGTTTAAGCATTTCGGCTCTATCACGGTGTCCGATTCTAGGGATTTCGCCATAGAAGGTCTTTGAGAGGAGATTACAAAAGGCGAGAGAAGTGAAGTGGAAGAGAGAGAGAGTGGTGGAACCAAAGCACTTGTGGAGTTGTGTTGTGATTTGAAACTGGTTTTGATGAAGGTGTCGGGAAGATGAAGATGAAGAGAATTAGGGTTTCGGGTAGATGAAGAGATTTGGTGACAGGGAGAGAGAATCGTCGGAATCTGGGTTAAAAATCGGAGAAGATGAACAAAAACCCTAAATCGAAACAGAAGAAGATGAACGGATTTTGGTTTCTGGATTTTGAGTGAGAGAGAGAGTTTATCGATTCGATTAGTGGATATAATCGAACGGAATCGAGAGACTTGGAGAAAAACGGAAAGAAATCGAGAGATTTGGAGAAGAAATGATAAAATTGGGTTTTTTTCTTTCAAAATCGCATGAAATCGAGAGAGAGAGTAGAAGAAAAGATTAGATTTTGGCTAAGTGTTTTTGGAATATAAGTTTGGGTTATAACTGTGGGCCTCAGAAATTAGGCGTAAATTGGTGACTAATTTTCGAAATAGAGGGAAAATTTCCCCGTGAAAAGTTCAAAATTTTTTATTAATAACCCAGATATTCGTCACAGAGTAGTCTCAAATGCGTCACAAATTTGTGTCTAATTTGCGACGAATTTAATGTAGTCACAAATTAAAACCCTAAACCCTTAACAATTAGACCCCAAACTATGATCCTCTAGGCTTTATCTAAACCCTATAACCTATATGAATTGATATATTCACTAAAATAGTCTTTCCAAAGCATTTTTTGATAAAACATCAAATATTCCAATATGTGATGAAAACTATAAGTGTTTATAAGTGTTTAGAATTAAGAGTGTTGTTGTATTGAAAACTTGTTATTGAATTTGATAAATTAGCTACTAATACATATTTATAATATGCCATTGAGTTTTGTACACTCTAATATGAATTATGACACATAGACTCATAGATTTTTGTTTTTTCAATGTGTGAAAATGTTAGTTGGAGTGGCAAATGAGTCACAAATCAGTCACATTGGAAATTTCCGTCGCAAATATGTGGTAAAGTAGTAGGTAAGTTGTGACGAATTTGTGACGTCTCGATAGGGTATTGGAAATCGAAACCCCAAACCCTATAGAGTCACAAATCAGTCACAAATCCATAGCGTCGCCAATCTGTGACTCCTTAGTTCGTAACAAATGTGTCACAAATTTGTGACGACAATTTTCATTCTTACCGAGTCGCTAATTAGTGACTGATATGTGACTATACCGAAACCTTCACAAAGGTGTCGCAAAGTAGTCACAAATTTGCGATACCCTTACGACCAGGTATATCTGTCGCAAATTTGTGACTACTTTGTGACTGATATTTCTGACGTCGCAAATCAGTGACAAAGTAGTCTCAAGTTAGTCGCAAATATTAGTGACTGATTTTGCAGTCACAAACTGCAGTCACTTATGGACTGTTTTCTTGTAGTGGCTCCGGAATCAATATGGACAACACTTCTGATCAAACAACACGGGAAATCATCAACAATCAACATCAAATCATCAACAAATTCACATAATACACATAATTCACGAGAATCACACACACACACACACGCAATATTCGCTAATCTATGAAGAACCCTCGCAATCACGCACTCACCTCGGAGAATCGAAGGGTTTTGGTCACGAAAAAGGTTGATCACGGCTTCGAGTCTCTGATTCCTTGCTAAACAGAAGAGAACTCGCCACGAATCACCACCAACGCTCACCGGAATGAATGAACGAACGAGAAATCTCCGAGAACACGAACGAATCGCGAACCGCACACAAATCTCTTTCTCTCTCATGATTTTCATGATTTTCCCTCTCTCCCTGCGGCAAAGAGACTGACAAAACCCTTTTATACAAGCCCTAGGGTTCCCGCAAAACCGACGTCGCAAACTGAGCGATTTAACTCAAACCAAACCGATCACCCGAACTTGGTGTCGATCAACACCCACCAATGGTGTCGATCGACACCCCCTTTCCAAATACAAAAATTAGAATTGAGATGTTACAATTCTCCCCCACTAAACTGGATTCGACCTCGAATCTTAAGACAAGAGTCCACACTGGACCACACTTTGGCCCGCTCCGGCCAATACCGCAAGAAATTCTCATAAAAACCCCAAAAATCCACCACCAACCCACGCTCCACACACGTTTTTAGACATTTATTACATTTTAACTCATCCTCACATACACACATCCTAGGGAAAACACCATCCCTTCGAGAGAACTACTGTCTCTCAGCACTATAGAGGAAACCACCGTCCCAATATAGGCTCTCAGTACTATAAAGGAAACCACCGTCCCAATATCAGTACACAGGAAAACCACCGTGTCTCAGTATGTATATAGAAACCATCGTCCCCGATACATACTCTGGAAAGCCACCGTGTCTAGATAATGTGTCATTCGTAATAAATTCCAAAACATCTACACATAACATCAATAAGGACCTAAATCTAAACAGCATGAACGCACAAGGCTCCTAGCCCAGAATACCATAATGCAATGTTTCCAAATCCTGACTAGGTCTGTCTAATTGATCGCACAACAATCAAACAAGAACATGTACAACTAGGTGTAGACCCAGAGTTGGATCGATCGATTGTGCAACAATCAAACAAGAACATGCACAACCAAGACATCACATCCGATATCCCGGTCGTTGAAACTAAATGCACAAGAAAAATCATCAAGGTCTGTATTCCGTCTCATGCTTATACCATGGTCAGATATTGATTACTCATACTTATACTGTCATCATCACACTCTCAGGACGTCTCTTTTAAGGTAACGATGTCGATGCCACTCCACTCTCAGGACGTCTCCCTCAAGCTCTTGCTCTATATAGGAAAATATTTCCTTAAAGTAATCAACACATAAGTGAACAAGCACCTGAAAACTAGGAATACTTTCCTCGATAATAACGAGCAATAACCTAATCTAGCAAAACAACTCTACTCCTACTGAACACTCGGCTAACAAAACTGACCTCGGAAGATCCACACCTCAACTTCACAGCACAACACTCAACCCAATTCCTCGCACGCTTCAGATATCTATTGCTCTTAACTCAGCCTACACCTAACACCCCTTGGATGCATCCTGTGGCCCATCAGGAAAACATACCTTCCGCCCTCTCGGGACGCATCCTTCGAGTCAAAGGTATCTGGGAAACACACATCCCAATCAACATACAGGAGAGCTCACATCTCCTCAAAACACATGAGTGATTCAGGACCGTAGTCCCTAGAGCAATAAATACCGAGCACTGAATATCGCAAATCGGACTCCCCAACAAGGGTTCAAATCCACTCCAGACGCCTCAGCGTAACCATCCATCGGCCGATATACTCACCTATAACCTGCATGTCTCGTTCGAAGAGACCTGAAAACTGAACCGACTGCCACAGCTTACTCTTGCTCGAACGACCAAACCCTTTGGTTTCCGGAAATCCTTCCAGAACTAACCTCGGATGCATTGCCTGATCCTCGTGAACTCTGCTTCTTTTGCTAACCCAGACAACCTCCCGATAACTGAAATGCTCTTTGTTCGCTGTGAACACCATCCTCAAAAAATTGATCTCCATGACTGGATATGATGATACGCGAGAGACCAAGAACTCCTCAAAATACTGGTTTACCATCCATTGCGATGAACCTTAAACCTTCAGATGCTCCACTCTGCCTTCTTGCAACCAAAACCGGTGCTCCTCCTAACCGCACTTGCTCTACTCCGCATACAGCTTCATGCTCCTCAGGATTCTTCGAACAACCCAAGATATAAACGCTGAGAAAGAACGAACACTTCCCAAAATTCCTTGATTACGTCGTAATAATCTCGTGCCTACCGCAGACGCATTGGTCAAGCCGAAAAGCATAACCACAACTCGAAAAGCCCATTACTTGACTAGATTCGCCTTGAACCTTCTATGCAACATTTTTAGTCTAACTGGGCCTGGCGGTCGATCGTACAACAATCAAACAAGAACATGTACAACCACCCGTCACAATCGACTACGCAATATTCTTAATCCAAACTAGGTCTGACGGTCAATCATACAACAATCAAACAAGAACATGTACAACCACCCGGCAGTCTCGATTTGGATTTAACAAATGCTACATCTGTTACCAGAACTCCATCCAAGGCCTAGCCTGACCAACGATACTTCGGCTCACAACTCGAGCCTCCCGAACCGCTATCACATACCATACACTTGACTTATCCAGACAACACTACTCAAGATCCTTACCCAATCCTCAAACCTATCCAACGTGGACCAAAATCCTGACTTGACTTGGCCAATACCACACGAGATCGTCCCATGATCTCAGAGGCTCCGTCTACTCCACACAAGACAACATATCATTCGCACTCTCGGGATGCATCCCTCGAGGCAACAGTATCTGTGAAGCTCACCTCCCTCCAAGAGATCTCACATCCCTCGCTACTTATTCTGGGAACTCACTTCCCAATAAGTATACAAGAGAACACACCTCTCCTCTGATTAGAGCCGCCTCACGTGGTATAGTCTCGATATTCCCAGCCTGGAATAATCTCAAAGAAACGACCCACACTGGTCTACACATAAAAAAACATCTAAGAACCACATGCCTAATAACTCATATGAAAATAAATAAGGCACACCATCTTATAAATTTTCCAAAAATGTATATCGTTTCAACACCAACGAAAATACAAAAATCCAGAAACAACAACGCAAAGCTGAAATCTGAAAACAAACAAAAACAACTGCGACAAAAGGATGCTTATCAATCCTCGAACTGGTCTCCCAAATCCCGATCCAATACTGCCACCGAAACAACCCGCTCCTCTACTACTCAAAACCCTGATGTGCTCCTCCAAACTGAGTCAACGTCTGCTCTGCCGCTACTTGAGTCAATGGCTGCGCTGCTATCGGATGAACCACTGTAAGCGCCATTGGCTGCAACTTGGGACACATCGGCCTCAAATGCCCTGGCTCTCTGCAATGGAAGCAAACCTTAGACTCCCCGAAAAATTTAGGACAGTTCGCCATACGATGCTCTGAACTCCCGCATCCGAAACACCCATGAGTGTCGTGACTACCTGAGCCTGTCCTAGAAGCGTCTTCCCATCTCCTCTTCTGAACATGCGCAAGCTTACCACCCTTGCCAGAATCAGATCTGGAACCACTCCGCGGTTGTTGTTGTTGTCTCGGTTGAACAATAGGAGCAACTACCACTGGAACTGATGCGGCTGACTACCCTCTCAGATCCTCCTCAATCCCTGCAGCCACCTCTACCAGCTTCACCCTCGAGGCGTACTCCATCACTCTGCATCTAGTCCGTAAATCCGGCCGTAGTCCCATAAGGAACCTCTGAACCTGCGCCCACTGATCGACCACTCCTGCGCCCGCATAAACCAACAAACGACCAAACTCAGCGTCGTACTTGCGCACTGAAAGGTCTCCCTGGACCAACTCAACAAATCTCATCGCGAGACGATCTAGAGCCTCCTGAGGAAAATATTTGGCGTTGAACTCAGCCACGAATTCCCCCCAGGTTCACACTGCACCAGGCCTCATGGCCTCAATATCTCTCCACCACGCGTGTACACCACCACTCAGATAGTGGATTGCCAATTCTACTTGGTACTCATCAGGGCAATGAACCGAGCAAAAATTGTGCTCCACGCGCATACGCCACTCATCCGCATCCTCGAAGCTTACACCACCCGAAAAGAATGTCGTACTCATCTGACGCATCTGACTCACCATCTCCAGGTAAGATGGACGCACCTCAGCAACCGCAGTCCTCGGCTGCACCTCTGCCACTGGAGGCACCACTGGAGCCTGAACCAGAACTGCCGCCGGAAACCGCCCCAACAACTGCGCCAAAAAGCTCTCCATATGCTCCCAATGATCCTGAGCTGGAACATCACCCACACCTGGGCCCGGTCCTCTGCCAGCCATACCGGCGCCTCTCCCGGCACCCACAACACTCTCACTAGCGTTACCACTGGCCTCGCCCTCGGATCCCACATGATGCGTAGGAGTTCCTGACGCATGAGTTGCACTGAAAGACGACTCAACTGCTGGTCCACGACCGCGACCTCTGCCCCAACCTCTACCCCATCCACGACTTCTAGCTCTGGCGTCCATCCCTGTGTACTCACACAGAACATGACAGTAAGCTACAAGAAATCAAAATCAATCAACATAGACTTACCGTGGAGTCATTTTGAAAGGCCAAAGAAGATGATACTTAGACTCTAATAAATTGACTAAGCACACGAAATCAATTTAAACAAATAGTCTCAGACATCCAATTTCCATTGTCCTAAAACCGTCTAGGCTCTGATACCAAAATGTAACACCCAAACTTTTTTTTTTTCACCTAGACATTTCTTTTGCGGAAAAACATAACAATTAAACCAATAAAACGATCCATTAATTCCATTTATTAAATAAATCCTTTAACCCAATTAATTCAAATACCAGAATTCAGGAATGAACATTTAATAAACTAGCAACCTAAAAACATCGGTTCACTAGTCAAAAAGCAATAACAAACACCCTATCATCCTCTTACAACGGCCTCGATTCCACGATCAGACTTTTCCTTTACCTGCAACTCAAAAGGAACACCGGAGTTGCATGAGTGTTATCATAAATACTCAGTAGAGCGGTCATCCTGCAACAGGTTAAACATAGAATAACAATTAATATTTTATACACAATTAACCACAATCTTCCATTTCTTCTCAATCAAACAAAATTCACAGAGTTCTCAAATTTAAACAAGGTGTCGATCGACACACCACAGAGGTGTTGATCGACACTAAATACCCACGTACAGGAAAACTGCATCGAGTGTCATCTTTTAAGTGGTGTCAATCGACACTGCCTCTAGGTGTCGATCGACACCCCGTTTGAGAAACCAAAGCCGAGTTTATCCTCTCGCGACTCGCTCCGGAATCAATATGGACACTTCCGATCAAACAACACGGGAAATCATCAACAATCAACATCAAATCATCAACACATTCACATAATACACATAATTCACGAGAATCACACACACACACACGCAATATTCGCTAATCTATGAAGAACCCTCGCAATCACGCAATCACCTCTGAGAATCGAAGGGTTTTGGTCACGAAAAAAGGTTGATCACGGCTTCGAGTCTCTGATTCCTTGCTAAACAGAAGAGAACTCGCCACGAATCACCACCAACGCTCACCGGAATGAATGAACGAACGAGAAATCTACGATAACACGAACGAATCGCGAACCGCACACAAATCTCTTTCTCTCTCATGATTTTAACGATCAGACTTTTCCTTTACCTGCAACTCAAAAGGAACACCGGAGTTACGTGAGTATTATCATAAATACTCAGTAGAGTGGTCATCCTGCAACATGTTAAACATAGAATAACAATTAATATTTTATACACAATTAACCACAATCTTTCATTTCTTCTCAATCAAACAAAATTCACAGAGTTCTCAAATTTTAAACAAGGTGTCGATCGACACACCACAGAGGTGTCGATTGACACTAAATACTCACGTACAGGAAAACTGCATCGAGTGTCATCTTTTATGTGGTGTCGATCGACACTGCCTCTAGGTGTCGATCGACACTGCCTCTAGGTGTCGATCGACACCCCGTTTCAGAAACCAAAGCCGAGTTTATCCTCTCACGACTCGCTCCGGAATCAATATGGACAACACTTCCGATCAAACAACACGGGAAATCATCAACAATCAACATCAAATCATCAACAAATTCACATAATACACATAATTCACGAGAATCATACACACACACACGCAATATTCGCTAATCTATGAAGAACCCTCGCAATCACGCACTCACCTCGGAGAATCGAAGGGTTTTGGTCACGAAAAAAGGTTGATCACGGCTTCGAGTCTCTGATTCCTTGCTAAACAGAAGAGAACTCGCCACGAATCACCACCAACGCTCACCGGAATGAATGAACGAACGAGAAATCTCCGAGAACACGAACGAATCGCGAACCGCACACAAATCTCTTTCTCTCTCATGATTTTCACGATCAGACTTTTCCTTTACCTGCAACTCAAAAGGAACACCGGAGTTGCGTGAGTATTATCATAAATACTCAGTAGAGTGGTCATCCTGCAACAGGTTAAACATAGAATAACAATTAATATTTTATACACAATTAACCACAATCTTTCATTTCTTCTCAATCAAACAAAATTCACAGAGTTCTCAAATTTTAAACAAGATGTCGATCGACACACCACAGAGGTTTCGATCGACACTAAATACTCACGTACATGAAAACTGCACCGAGTGTCATCTTTTAAGTGGTGTCGATGGACACTGCCTCTAGGTGTTGATCGACACCCCGTTTCAGAAACCAGAGCCGAGTCTATCCTCTCGCGACTCGCTCCGGAATCAATATGGACAACACTTCCAATCAAACAACACGGGAAATCATCAACAATCAACATCAAATCATCAACAAATCCATATAATACACTTAATTCACAAGAATCACACACGCACACGCACACGCAATATTCGCTAATCTATGAAGAACCCTCGCAATCACGCACTCACCTCGGAGAATCGAAGGGTTTTGGTCACGGAAAAAGGATTGATCACGGCTTCGAGTCTCTGATTCCTTGCTGAACAGAAGAGAACTCGCCACGAATCACTACCAACGCTCACCAGAATGAATGAACGAACGAGAAATCTCCGAGAACACGAACAAATCGCAAACGGCACACAAATCTCTTTCTCTCTCACGATTTACACGATTTTCCCTCTCTCCATGTGGCCTAGAGACTGACAAATCCCTTATATACAAGCCCTAGGGCTCCCGCTAAACCGACGTCGCAAACCGAGTGATTTAACTCAAACCAAACCGATCACCCGAACTTGGTGTCGATCGACACCCCCTTTCCAAATACAAAAATTGGAATTGGGATGTTACAAAGTTTGC
Organism: Draba incana; assembly: GCA_963576765.1. Classification (NCBI taxonomy): domain Eukaryota; kingdom Viridiplantae; phylum Streptophyta; class Magnoliopsida; order Brassicales; family Brassicaceae; genus Draba; species Draba incana. The sequence goes on along the minus strand of OY755210.1, from coordinate 23,973,875 downwards.
AAGAAACCATATGATTTTCAGACCTATTTATCATTTTATTTTGGTTTACAACGTTTATTAAATAAGTGAGATTATTGATTATTACAGAAAGTATAATACTAGTAGTTAGGGCTGGGCAAATTATCCGTTAGATTTGCACCAATCCGAAATCCGTTTTGATTCGAATCAAAAAATCCGGATATCCGTTATGAATCAAAGCAAAACAAATAGTAAAATCTATGATCCGTCTAAAGCAAAGCAAATCACAAATACTAATTTTAAAAATCCGAATATCCGATCCGATCCGTAAATTACATATATGTACATATAATATAATAGATTTACAATATTTATTTGCATTTTTTCTAACATTTTCAATACATTGAACGAATATATTTATAGTAAATTTAAGTAGTGACTAATTTTTTTAATTGAAAATCAGTGTTCCTCATATTCTTTTCTTTAAAAAATAATAAATGTTTTGTTGTCCACCATTTTTATCTTTCATTTTCATTTTATTTTTAATTAAATCTAATAAAATTATATAGTTTATATTATTTTTTACTTATTAGTTTAATTATTATATTAAAAGAATAATTAAAAAAATATTTTCCTTTTGTTTTTTTTGTTTAAACCGAATATCTGCGAGTATCCGAATATCCGCAAATATCCGGAAAAAATTCGGATATCCGTACGTCCAAATATTCGAATTTTTTCAAAGCAAAAAAAATCAAATAATTCAATATCCGTGAAAAAATAAATCGAATCACAAATACTGTATTTTTTCGGATATCCGATCCGCGCCCAAGCCTACTAGTAGTATTAGTATAAATAGTATATTTGAAATGTGAACTAGTTGATAACCAACTCATTTATTCTAAGGTCAACTAAAAAAAATGCATTTATTCTCCATTATGGTTGCGGCATGCTATTGCACCTCCCTTTTCTTTTTAAATTAATATCTTAAAATATTTTATATATATTAATAAAAAATATTTAACTAAAATATTTAAAGGTTAATTATGTGTATAATAATTTTAAAGATTCTAATTAGGTATATAACATGATCTAAAAAGAAATTAGGTAACAAACACCCACATAAATAAAATTGACTAAAATACCCTTAATGATCTAATTATTTATAAATAGTTAGATATTATGTTGATTAAAATAGTTGACTATATGTTGATTAAGATAGTTGACTATGTAAAACATTTTTTAAGTAAACGTGTGTTTACTATCCCCTATATATTATTTGGAAGGTGATTTATGAAAAAATTATTACATGGCTCAAAAATAATTGTGACATGGCTCAAAAGAAATATGACACGGCAAATTTGCATCATCATAACAAAATATTTCTATAACTAAGTTATATTCTTTCTATAAAAAATTAATCATTGTTTACTTATTTTCGTTATTCACTAATGAAATGTCTGAAATTAATTTCTATCATAATAAATTTTTGAACAGTTTTCTATAAATATGATATCACTAAAATTTATCAAAAAACTTACATAAAATTTTAAACAGAAATTGTTAATTTTTGTGACAGAAAAACTACCAACAATATAACAATTTGTTTTTAAAAAAAACCGATTTATATTCTAAAATCTCTAAAACCTAATAAAATAATAATTTTTAGTTATCATAAACAAATACATATTAAAAGCAAACATCGTTCATTAGATTATCCGTTCATTTCATTGGTCATTTATGCACTATAATTAATGGTATTCAAGAAAACGTCATCATTGCATAATATTTGACTATGAAAGAATTCAAGAGGATTGGATATTGTTTTTTTTCACTAAAGTAAAACCAAAAGAAAAAGATGATGAAAAATGTTCAAATTTTTTTGAGACACAAAAAATGTTATTTTATTTATCAAATAATATGCTTCTTCAAATAATATGCTTCTTCGAACTCTAAGACACAAAAAATGTTATTTTATTTAAAATTTTAATGTATAATGAGGCATGATTCAGGTATAATAATTTTTTAAAAAATAGTAAATACGTAAGGTATTTAAGAAAAAATTCAATGAATATATTTTAAAAAGTAGACTTATAAATTTCGTTTTAAATTTTTATCTCCACGTATAACGCGGAAAGTCACCTAGTTTTAATTATAATATAGTTCACTTTGTGATTAATTCACTATGCTTATAATTGACTATTTATGCATGTCAGCTATTCGGTTCTTTTTAACATTTATCTACAAATAGCAACTATCATTCGAAAACATAAATGACTATGTAAAACATTGTCTACATAAATGAGTGTTTGTTATTCTAATTATTAATTCACTATGATTATAGTTGATTACTTATGCATGCATAGTCAGTTATCTAGTCTTTTTTCATTAACATTTATTTGTGAATAGCCAGCTATCAAATATCAAAATATAGTTGATTATTTCTGTTGTAACTGAAAATAAGGCTAAAATGATCATTTTATATATTACATGTTATTTACTTAATTATAATGTAGGTTATGTTAGATATTTAATTATTGGTTCAGTGAGTATTATTAATGCTAATTTCTTTTATATACATGAATAAAAAATATAAATTTTGTTATTTTGAACAACGTCAATGTACCATAACGAAAAGGCATTAATAATACTCATGTAGTGTTTACGCATTTTTTTGTCAAAACGTAGATACTAAGTATTTTTTTGTCAACACGTTACACAAAATCAGCAAACAAATATTTAAATATGTGACAACAATCATAGTAAAAAGAAGTAGATGGTTATATTCAATGAATTACTTATTGGGTAGTGTTTCATCGCTCAACCTTTTTAACGGTGTCTCTTTTACTCTTTATTAGTCGCTGTGATTATAATATTTTTTTTTTGTTAAAGAGTTTTCTTGAATAGATATAATAAAGATTACAAAGGGATTTGATGAAACCACTCATCTATTACAAACGACAGAGACTACCAACACAAAGACCGAATCAGAAGGAGAGAAGATAACAAATAAAGGAAGTCTCGGAAGAGAAATCCAATCAAGGCGGCTGGAAGACAAACGTTGATGGCCGAGCCCAGGTGGGTAGGAGAGAATCTCGATTTGGATAGTACAAAGCCAGACTTTGAGACTTATACTTAACAACAGAGAGGATTTTGAGGAAAATATTCTTGGGGAGCTGAGTCAGACCATTATGATAGCGCCGGTTCCGCTCCGCCCAAATTTCAAACACACAAGCATGCCAACCTTGTAACAAAGCCAAAGACGTGGTATTATATGTGCTTGCCGTCGGTAACCACAGAAGGATATCATTCCATGACGTAGGAGGAGACATAGAGAGAACCTTATTCACTAGTTCCCTCCAAACCTCCATTGAATAAACACATTCTAAGAAGATATGATTTCTTGATTCAAGCTCATTACCACAAAGAAGGCACATATGTTCCACGTCGCAGCTCCACCTTTGTAACCGATCTAGAGTTGGGTTGCGATTAAGAACAAAAAGCCAGACCGTAAAGGCATGTTTAGGAATCCTTGCTTTGTGCCACACCAGTGGGTACCAAGGGACCAGGGGACTACTCTCACGAATCATCGACCATGTTTTCTTAGAGGAGAAAGTCTTTTGCACCTCATCTCCAATCAACCATTCTGGTTTATCACTCAATGAAGATAATCGAATTGTTTTGATAAAAGAGAGAAGCAAAACATGCTTGTTTGACCTTGCGTTCGGTAAATTCCAACCTTGTTGAGAACTAAGCTCATTGACTATTGAGAATAACGGAATACCGAGACGAGAAGGTCCATCCGAACCAAGGAAATGAATCAACGGGCCAAAAGGTGTCTATGGATCCCACCAGAAGAAAGTGTCGTCCCCATTACCTATTTTAACCCGAAGGAAAGAAGAGGCTACAGGTCGGAGTTTTAACAAATTTTTGAACATCCAGGAGAAACGGTTGTTTTCTCGTTAAGCGCCCAGAAACAATTGTGTGAGAGATATTTTCTTCTTATCAATGCCACCCAGATAGATCCGGCTCTGAAATACAACATCCAAATCAGCCTTAAACCACAAGTTACATTCCAGCTCTTTATACTCCTCATACCCAATCCTCCTTCTTGTTTTGGAAGACTAATATCTGTCCATTTTACCTTAGCACCTCTCGTTGAATCTGAATTTCCATTCCAGAAAAAGCGCTAGACATAGAATTCACTTTCTTTATGACTCGCATAGGCAGCATAAATGCCGATGACCAAAAACCTATAATACCAGAAATCACCGATGTCAAGAGAATGTATCTTCCTGCTAGGCTAAGGTGTCTATGAGTCTAACTGTTTAACTTCTTTCTTATCTGGGCTAAGAGAGGATCACAATCACCAACAAATAGCTTTTTTGTACATAAAGGTAAACCAAGATATCGAATAGGCAGAGCTCCTGGGCTGAGATCAAACTTAGTCTTTATTCTTAATAAATCATCATCATCGATTCCCGAACAGAATAAAGAATTTTTTGATATATTGACCGCAAGACCTGAGAGAAGTTCAAACTTGCTAAGAACCTCAAAAACCCCTTCCCACTACAAGAAAACAAACTTTTTGCTACTACGAAAAAAGTTGCAAAACAGTCGCAAAATCGAAATTTGCGACTAATTCGCGACTAAAACGGTTAGTAGCTAATAATTAGACGCTAATTTTTCAGTCGCTAATTAGTCGCTAAATTGCGACTAATTAGCAACTAATTATATGTCGTCGCAAAACAGTTGCGACTTAGTCGCAAATTTAGCGACTAAATAGCCACCCTTTAACGACTAAATTACGACTAAATTTGTAGTCGCTAATTAGTCGCTAAATCTTTAGTCGCTAATTAATCGTTAAATTTGCAGTAGCTAATTAGTCGTAACATTTGCAGTCGCTAATTAGTTGCTAAGTTTGTAATCGCTAATTAGTCGCTAAATTTAAAAAAAAAAAAATTAATAACAATTTTTAAAAATTTAATTTCTAATACTAAAAATTTACAAAATACAATATTTGAAGCGTGAATTTGTGCAAACAATATAAACTACACTTTATTTATCAATCGTTCATGGACAAATACAAATTAAAAAAAGTCCAAAACATAGTAATTAAGAACAGCAAGCATACATGCATTTGATTTGAGAAGACTTCAGGTTGTAGAAGCAAATATCTGATATCTCTCATGCTTATGTTTCCAACAATCTTCATATTCGGCCCTTCGACAACGGGAAGACCACCAATGTTGTTGTCTCTCATCCGCTTGAATGCTTCAAGAATAAGTTCTTCGCTGTCGATGCAAATCACCTGAACCCAACAAGTTGAATTTCACTAGTTTGCAAAAATATCAAGTTAATAGAGTCTAACTTCTTACCTCATTCGGCGACATGAAAGGGACGCCGAGATCGGAAATCGGGAGAGCGGAGATGTGATCGAACCAGTGACACCGAGAGCTGCAACACCTAGAGCTCAAACTGCTCTTGCGCTAAAACCAGCAGCGGTGGCTGACGTTGCGGATAACGCGATTGCAGCGAGCTCTGCACTCTCGAGCACCCACAATATAATCGAAAAATAGTTGATGATTCCTAAATATCTGTTTTGCGAATCAAATCAAATGAAAATCCAGAACTGAAATCGACCCAATTCAACAAAGGCGAAGATTTTTACATGATAATCATTTCAAATCTGACAAAACCCAGTAAAGATCGAATCGATTTCATAGTATTAAGAACGGTATTTTCAGCGAGAACCCAGAAACCCAGACGAGTCAAATGAATCAAATCAAACCAAAACCCAGAATTGAAATCGACCAAATTCAACAAAAGCGAAGATTTTACACGATAATCGTTTCAAATTAAACAAAGACCAGTAAAAATCGAATCGATTTCATAGAATTAAGAACGGGATTAACAACGAGAACCCAGAAAAGGAGAGATGCGAAGAACAAACCTATGGCTTGTTGTTCATGTACGTTTGTTCTCGTCGCCATTATCGTTCTGCTACTGATTCTTACTCGTCCTGGATCTTTGTTCTTGATTCTGCTCTTCGTACAGAATCATCATTATCAATTTGGGTTCTTTCACAAAATCAAAGCTTGGAGAAGAAGAAGAAAAAAACAAAGATCTGAAGATAAGAGGAGGAAGCGTCTCATTACCTTTCTCGAGAAGAAGAAAAAAAAAACAAATGGACGGACAAGATTAGCTAAGAACAGATCCACGATTGCCACGTCAGTGATCCTAGTGATCCTTTCTAATTGGCTCTCATCTTCTTATTGTATCTCTAATGTATTTTATTGTTTTTAATACATTTTTAAAAAATAGTTTATTCAATTAAATATAGTAATGTTTTATAGATTTCTGTGTATAATTTTTTTCTTTATATACTAAATTTATTATTTCAAATTTTAAAACTTTTTAAGAGATTAATAGTGAGATTTATAGGTTATATTTTAAAACTTTTTGAAGGATTAATAGTGAGATTTATAGATTTATAGGTTTGGAAATTAGAAGATTTAACAATTATATGTAAGATTCTTAGTTCACACATTAACAATATATGTATGTATATACTCCTAGTACTTGAATACACATTTAAAATTGATTTCAAAGTGCTAATTACTTCTAGTACCTAGAAAAACGTCACACAAGAGTCACCCAATATTTATAAGACTTTAAAATTCAGATATATATATATATATATATATATATAGAAAATCTATATGATACATCTATACAACTTGGTAAATCATTCTTGACTTCACTCTTTGAATCTTATGTAATAAAGTTATAATTGTTATATTCTTTGAATTTGTGTCATTATCGTTATTCAATATTTTAATATTAGTGAGGGGTCGGTTGAAATTATCCTTATCTAAAAAATAGTAAAAATAAGTTGTGTGTTATAAAAATCTTCATTAATGAAAATAAATCATAGACTTGACAATTTCAGACTTTTACTTTGCTTCTCTTTTTTTTGCAATTAAGAGACAGCCTTAAGATGGAGAGGAAGGAATGAGGCGAAGAGGAAAAATGTCTTAGGTTTTAATTTATGTCCATTAGATCTAAAATTGATCTAACGGTAGATGTAAAATAAAGGTGATCCTTGCCTTTCTCTCTTAACTAATAAAACTTCGGTATTTTATAATTAATCATCTTTGAAAGCTTTTGATTTTTTTTTTTATCAAAAAAATGGTCAGATTATTTTTTTAAAAATCGACTGATGGTGAAAGATTAAACATGTAAAGTTTATGTATATATATATTTTAATGATTCTATTTTGGTTTTATGATTTATGTTCTAATTTTTTATTAAAATTTTAAAGTTTATGGTTAGAGTTTGGATATATGATTTTGAGTTTGAGGTATAGATAAAGTTTGAGATTTATGATTTAATATTTATATGTAAGAGTTCATAATCAAAAATTTATAATTTATGGTTAATGATTAAAAGTTTAAGGTTTTGGATATGTATTTGGAATTTAGAGTATGATTTAGGGTTTGAAGTTAGGATAGAAAGTTTAGGGTTTAGGTTTAAGGTTTGAAAATTATACTTAGATTTTAGACAATTAGTTTTTTTTTTCAGGTATGAGATCTCAAGGTATGGAAAGTTTAGGGTTTTAGAGGTTTGTGTTTGGGATTTAAGGATTTGAATAACTATATTGTAAATAATTTGCGACTAATTTGCGACTAACACGTTTTTTTTTTGCGACTAAAAAGCGACTACTTAGCAACCCATCCAATTTGGTCGCAAAATAGTCGCTAATTTGCGACTAATTTGCGACTACTATTTGGTGACTCGCTTTTAGTCTCAAATTAGTCGCTAATTAACGACCAAATTATTTAGTCGCTAAGTAGTTGTTAATTTACGACTAATTTGCAACTAATTTGCGACTCCATATTAGTCTCAAATTAGTCGCTATTTTGCGACCAGTTAGCGACTAAATGTTTTAGTCGCAAATTAGCGACTAATTTGTGACTAATTGATATTAGTCACAAATTAGTAGCAAATTAATCGCTAATTAGTCGCAAAATTTAGCGACTACGTATGTAGTCGCAAACCTTAGTCGCAAAATATCTGTTTTCTTGTAGTGTCCAGCGAGTTAAGAGAACCTTCAATGAAGATAAGAAGGTCGTCTGCAAATGATAAATGAGTAAGTTTTTGATCCTCACATCCATTGTGATACCGGAAAACCCCATCTTCAGCCGCTTTGTTTAACATTAGAGATAACACATTCATTGCAAGGACAAAAAGCGCCGAAGATAACGGATCTCCTTGTCTCAGACCAGTTTTCCCCTTAAAGTACCCGGAGGTAGTACCATTAATACTTACCGAGTAAGAGGGAGAGCAAATACACGATCTTACAGCATGGAAGAATGAATCTGGAACATGGTAAGCTTGTAAAACACTTAGGAGGAAATCCCATCTTACCGAGTCAAACGCCTTAGATGTATCCACCTTTAAGGTAATTCTGCTTGGCCGAGACTGCTTATGATAGCCATTAACCACCTCTAATGCTAACATGACATTTTCCAAAAGAAGACGGTCTTTGACAAAAGCCGTTTGGTTTGGAACAATAATATCCGGTAGAATAGCTTTAAGCTTGTCCGCTAAAAGTCTAGTGATGACTTTATAGACCGTATTTAGGCATGAAATGGGTCTATAATCTTTGAGCTCATTTGCCCTCTCCCTTTTCTGTATCAAGACAAGAGAAGTAGAATTCAATGCAGCAGGCATGAAAGGAGAGTCAAAGAAGCTGATCACAGAATGAACAAGTTCAGTTCCCAGGACACTCCAACTAGCTTTGAAGAACTCGGCAGTAAAACCATCAGGCCCCGGAGTTTTACTTGAGGGCATACGATCGAGGGAATCTTTGATTAACTCCATTGTGACCGGCGCACTTAAGACCCTAAAATGAGCTTTGGTACAGACTGAGAGAGGTAGAGACAATAAGTAATCTGGGAGATCAGGACTAAAGATACCTCGAGCCGTACCCAAAATCTCTTGAAAGAATCCCAGTGCGTACTCATGAATTTCTTTGGTTGTTTCAGCCCGTGATCCATCACGCCTTACTTTAAAGTTCACCGCATTGTAAGCATTCCTTGCTATGGTAACAAGGTGGAAGAAAGCCCTGTTAACATCTCCTTCAGCATACCACTGAATGCGTGATCTTTGTCTGTAAAAACTTTCCTCAGCTTGACGAAGAGCTACCCAGTAAGCTCTTGAGACTGACTCATTCTGAACATTAAAGGGAGAAGGATCCTGAAGAGTTAATAACTGATACGATTTAAGCTCTGCACTAGCCTCAAACACTCTCTTCTCAATATCACTATAATTATCCTTAGAAAGAGACTTCATCGGTCGCTTCAACCTCTTGAGCTTGAAACAAAAATTTGCGAGATTTGAGGAAGCCTGACCTGCTTCGCTCCATGCCTCACCAACAGCGTCCAAAAACGATGGATGTTTGATTAAGAGGTTAAAGAATTTGCATGGACGCGTACCAAAATCTGGAGGTTTGGTGAGCAATAATATATGACAAGGAGAGTGGTCTGAGAATTCGGGAGCCTCAAAAGAACAATGACTTGTAGGAAATTTCACAGTCCAGTTTCCGTTTACCAAACATCTATCTAGCTTTTTTGCAATCGAGTCATTACTTTGTTGGTTTGACCAAGTGAATTGGGGACCATGAAATGGCAGATCAAAGAGACCAATTTCTGCTAAACATTCACCAAATTCCCTCATTGCTCTAGTAGACCGAATGACGGAGGTGTTAGAAGTCTCTGAGGGAAGAAGAATCTCGTTGAAGTCCCCGTTAACCAGCCATGGCAGCGAAGATATCCCAAAAGATGAGTGAGTATGTCTAAGAGACATTTTAATCTTTAGTTTATAATTGGATTTGAATATCTTTTGGTTTTCAAATATTATAGTATACTAACATATGATGGTCTTCATATTTCATAATTGGACACTTTTTAGTTGATATATGTAATTAAGGTCAATTCCGATAGTAGATATAGTAACTGGTGGTTAAATTCGTCACTTTTTTTATGTCATCTATTTCAATTAAGGTAATAATAAGAACTCATGTTCAGAAACTACAATACTGACCAAGTCAGTCACCTTTCATTCAAGATTGACACACCATATCAATCAAGAAAGCTAAAAACCAAAAAAAATAGGCTAAAAAAGCACAAGCTGCCATTATCAAAAAATAGAAACCAAGGATTTCTCATTCAAAAACTGTTCTTGTAATTAACCATTCAGGATGGCCAACTGCAACATATGACTGAGAAAAGTTATCTCGCATCACGCTTTGTGCAATAATAAAGGTACCTCTATTAGCTCTTCTTGACACATTTTCCATCTTCCAATCCTCAATAAAACTAAGGCCACTTAGAATCAAACCAGATTGGTACTCAAAAGAAGGCCAAGTCTTTGGCCTATTTGTTGCTCCTACCAACATTGCATCTTCAATGGAAAAAACCACAGAGTTGAACTTGAGATCTCTGATGCTTTCCATAGCCCATTGGAGACATAATAACTTGACTTCTCCAAAAGTTTCTACTCCATTGAAACATCGTCTATTGTGCATTAATACATTTCTAACACCGTCACGCATAACCCAAGAGGCTCCCACCCTATTAAGTTCTTTTTGCCATGATATTCCAATGTTGCACTTGACCAGTCAGGAGGTGGTGTTTTCCATTTTTGCACAGAGCTCACCCTTTCACTCTCTTGGCTAGTATCTCCTTAACCATCAAAATGCTTAGCCAAAAACCATTTACATACCTTTTTCTGAATCTTGCAGGTTGTTTCAGCTAAGTACATAATTCCTTCAAATAAGAATTTGTTCCTATTTTTCCAAAGAAACCATAATATCCATGGGAATGACCTTCTAGTATCAAAAGGAATCTCCTTTCTTTTCAGACCTTTCAAGAGGTATTGTAAATTTACAAAGACTGGTGTACTATGAAAGCCATCCGGAGGATTAGGATAGTTTATTAAGGCCTATATTAGTCGAGCGAAAGGGCATGAAAACAACAAATGGTCCACCGATTCACCTTCAAAACCACATGCATGACATCTATCATCCGTATTTAAACCCCTTGACAAAAGTCTATCAGCCACATGCATAGCCTCCAATAAGCTCTTCCACATAAATGTTTTGATCTTGGGAGTTGTTTTCAAAGCCCATATTTGGTCTTTGATTCCTTTCAAAGACGGCATCATCTTGGCATCATCTCAACATCTCAGCCAACCAATACCCTGATTTAACTGTGAACTCACTACTCTTGTTATGTTTCTAGACCCAAAAATCTTCCTTTGCCACTACAAGCTTGTTCTTAATACTGCTTCTTCCAGGTAGAACATGTCATAGATCTTATCTCCGTCCCATGTCCTTCTTCCTTGATCAATGAGATCAGCTACCCTCAAGTCAATATTGATGAAGAGGTTTTTAATGAGTGGAGGTCTCATTCCATCAATATCTAACCGAGGGTATGTCCATGCCATAATGGACTTGCCATTACCCACTTTTTTCACCACCTTTGAACAACAATGTCCTACCATGCAATATGCTTTTCCAAGGAAATAACGGCCTAACTCGAGCAACAACCTGTGCAAAATCTTTTAGATCAAAATATATGGTCTTTAGTACCTTTTAGAAAAGGGAATCTGAATCCTACATGATTCTCCAAGCCTGCTTAGCTGGAAAATCCTCATTGAAACACTTCAAATCTCTGAATCCCAAACCACCTTGGTTCTTTGCTAAGCACAACTTTTCCGAGCTCACCTAGTCTATCTTCTTCTTGTGTTCTATAGAGTTCCATCAGAAGTCAGAAACAGCACTAAATAACTTTGCAATAGTGGCTTTTGGAAATTTGAAATAAGATATTGCATATATGGGCATTGCAATAGCCATTGACTTTATCAATACTTTTTCCCCCTTGGGACAAAGTTCTACAAAACCAACCTCCTAATATAGACTTTAACCTATCCTGAATGTAATTTAACATCTTGAGTTTAGAACCACTGAAACATTTAGGCAAGCCTAGATAAGTGCATTCTCCTCTTTCATTTTGAATACCCAGGATATCTCTGATTGCTTGATCTTTTTTCTTCTCAACATTTGCCCTAAAAGTTATGGCCGAATTGTCCAAATTAATGGCTTAACCAGTGGCAGAACCATATATCTTCAAAATGAGATTTAAAGTATGGCTATGCATCACCTCAGCTTTGCATTTGAAGAGGTTATCATCAGCAAATAAGAGGTGGTGTATTGATGGACCATCTTCAGAGAACTTGATCTTATTCAGTAAACGACAGTGTACGGGGAAAGTGAGTCACCTTGGCGCATATCCCTCTTAGGATTAATCAAACAAAATGGCTTATCATTAATGAGCACAAAGTAAGAGAATGTAGAAATACACCTCATTACCCACACAATCCATTCCTTATAAAATCCTAAAGCTGATAACAGAGCTTCCATACTCTTCCATTCCACTCTGTCATAAGCTTTTGACATATCAAACTTGACAGCCATGAACTCCTTTGGTAGCTTCTTATCAATCCTCAAACTGTGCACCACCTGATGAGCAATGATAATCTTATCCTAGATCATTATCTGAGGAACAAAGGCTGACTGATTTAGAGAAACAATCTCAAGCATAATTGATTGCAACCTTTTGACCATTACCTTTGAAATAATCTTGTATAGAATTGATCAAAGGCTAATGGGTCTCAAATCTATCATCTTTGAAGCACTAACTGTCTTTAGCAATAGGAATAGGTGAGTGTAATTCCATTCCTTTGGAAATACTCTTGATCTAAAAAATAGCTTAACCTCATTTGTGACTAGCTCACCTATGACTTTCCAATACTTCTGAAAAAGAGCCTTGACATCCCATTAGGACTAGGAGTAGTAGACAGTTTAATGGCAAAAACTGTATCTCTATTTTTTTTCAGTGGACACTTCTTTAATCAGAGATTTGTTCATTGCCTCTAAAACCCTTGGAGTAATCCCACGAAAATGCTCATGAAAGGGACTAGGATTGGAAGATTTAAAGAGATTTGAGAAATATGATGCTGCTACCTCTCCTTTAGAAGCTTTTCATTTCTGGTAGTTCCCATTACCATCCAAAAGTTTCTCAATTCTCTTCATTTTCCTTGCAGCTTTAACTGATGCATAAAAGAACTTGGTGTTTCTATCACCTTCATCTAACCACCTATCATTACTTTTTTTACTCCAGTAAGCCTCTTTTTCTCTGTAGGCTTTGACTAACTCATACTTAATACCTCTTAACCTTTGAGTCCCAGGAAGCTCAGCTGATTCTTTTTCTCCAAGCTCTGTTTGCAAAACTAAAAATCCTTTCCAAAGAATTTGTGGTATTAGATTTCTTCCATTTACTCATTGCTTTCCTACAACTTCTCAATCTCTCCGAAACTGAAGCTCTTTATCTTGACTTAGAGAAATTCCAGGCCATTTCAACCATCTCTTTCACTCTTGCTTTGTTGAGGAGCCTTTTGTCAAATCTGAATTGACCTCTATACTTTTCATTAGACGCATATAACTAACCAAAACAGGCCTATGATCTGATCCCCCCTTAGACAGGAAGGACTGATTAGCAACATGAAATAGATTAGACCATGCCTTGTTACTAAAGCACCGATGCCATTGAGGATAGACTCGATACTGTCGATGAGACGCCTGTGTCGATCGACACCAGGAGGGTGTCGGTCGATACTAATTACTGAAAATATGAATTTCGTTTGAATTATTGATGTTTTTATGTTCTAGATGTGCTATATGCTCGTATGTGTTGTGCTTGCATTTTATTTGGTTTGTTGCATGTAGGCGGGATGACCGTTTCACTGTGTATTTGTGATAATACTCATGCAACTGGTTATCCCATGTGTTGCAGGTAAATATTGTGATCGTGAAATCATAGCTATGAAGAGGAGGATGATTTAGCGACTCGTTTTATGTGTTTTATTTCCATTGAGTTTAGACCTGGTTTAGGTTGCTAGAACTGTTATTTTTTGGATAAATGCTTGATTTAAATGGTTTATCGTCTTCTGCGGGTTTATGTTGGATTGCCTGGTTTAGTGTAATTAACATTGAGGATTATTATTTATGAAAATAATAATCCGAGTCAATTAATTTTTTTTTTTTAAAGGTTTGGTTGTTTCAGGTGTAGAGGAGGATACTTGGGAACTAGAGGCTAAGATGGAGACAAGGTTCAGGAAGTGGCTCGATAAGCAGGCCAAGCCTTGAGAGCTTTATTATCTTTATGGTTTCTAGTTTCAGAATTTTAGCATTTTGCTATGTTGTTTTTGGTTTATGTAATTTCTTTTGAGGATGTAACGATTATTACATTTTGGAGATTTAAAAGATGAGTATTTCTTATATTTTTGACTTGCATTGTCATAGTTTTGAGTATTGTTGAGGATCTGAAAATATAAGTTTTATGAGGATATAGAACTTATATATTTTTCGTGAGACTCTAGTGAACACCCTGAGTGATTGGGTTGTTTCAAGATGACTTGAGGGTTGATCAAGGATGCGATGATATTTTGGGGCTTGTGATGTCATATTAGGACCATGAGAGGTATTTCTGGTCGATAGGTGTTTATACACATTATGAATTGATTACTCTAGGGGATGAGGATTTTCCCGAATAACTTGTTGGGAGATGAGGATTTCTCCAAAGGGATGAGAATTTTCTTATATAGTTATTTGGGGTGAAGATTTCCAAGTATAAGTAGTGAGAGATGAGGATTTCTCTCAAGGAGATGAGTATTTCTCATGTATACCGATAGTTCAAAAGATTTATTTTCCTGAGAGTGTGAGTGGTATGATACAACAATAGCTCAAAGGATGTGCTTCTGCGAGTATGAGGGGTGTGGTGATGAGTTAAGAGTAATTAATGTCTGAAACGTGGTTATAAGCATGAGACTAGTTGTGAGCCACTGAGATCGGGATTGTTGATCTCGAGTGGTGCTGGCCGGTTTGGTCAGGTGGTTGAATCATAGTGAGCTGTATTGCGGGATTCAAGGTCAAATCCAGGTTCGGGGGGGGGGGGGGGGGGGGGGGGATGTTGTAACGCCCGTGAACCAAAATCCTTTTTTTTTTGTGAGGCTGTTTATAGATACTGAAACAACAAAATTTTTTTTTTTATAATTTGCCCGAATTAAAAATTCTATAATTATTAATTCTTAACGGCTAATTCAACAATTTACAGCGGAAAATAAACAATTCAATTAAACCAAATAAACCAATCACCATCCCAACTCAATTAAATTCCAATAAACTGTCAAATAACTCTACCAATCTAAACACCAGGTTCTACTAGAAACGCAACAACAATTCAAACCCTAATCATCTTCTTCCTACGCCATGATTCTGCGATCACTCTTTTTCCTTACCTGCAACACATGGTAATAAGAGTTGCGTAAGTATTTCATAAATACTTAGTGAGCCGGTCATACCATCTACTGGCGTAACAAGCAGGCTCCGGTTAACAATCTAATATCAATCCAATATCAATTCAAGCAACCTCATAACACAACAATGCACACAGACAAGCCAGTACAAATACTCAGATGCTCGTGTCGAGCGACACACCATACGTGTCGATCGACATATCAACTGCTCGTATCGAACGACACCCACACGTGTCGATCGACACAGCTTAACTGTTCGTGTCAAGCGACACCAGCAAAGTGTCGATCGACACGACTCAATTGCTCATGTTGAGCGACACCCTCCTGGTGTCGATGAACATACCTCTGTAACACACCAAAATCGAGTTTCTCCTCTCACGACTCGATTCCGGGCAATACGAGTCGCAAACCTGCAAACGATCAACACAATAACAAACCACAATCACACAACAATGACATCAATCCATTCCACACAAAAATCGATCACAAAAACATCATGAAACCATCAAACAATCCATCATTGCCTAGAAACCTATGGTCGCAAACTCACCTCGGTTTAGGAATGAAAAGGAAATGAATGATGAACGAGAACATACTCTCTAGACCCGAGAATATACTGATCGGATTGAACCAAACGATCAACGCAACAAACGGATGATTCGACGCCTCTAAACACACGAAGTAAACGATGTCTCAAGGATTTCTTTGCAACAATCCTCAAGAACAATAGAAAACTCCCTTTTCTCTCATTAATTCTCTGCTTGAAATGTATCTCTCGAAGGCCAAGGGAAACACACAACCCTAGGCACATTTATATACGTTTAACCGAGTCAAAACTGCGATTAAAAATCAATTAGGTTTGCTTCTGCAAACTAAACACACGAAGTAAACGATGTCTCGAGGATTTCTTTGCAACAATCCTCAAGAACGATCGAAAACTCCCTTTTCTCTCATTAATTCTCTGCTCGAAACGTATCTCTCGAAGGCCAAGGGAAACACGCAACCCTAGGCACATTTATATACGTTTAACCGAGACAAAACCGCGATTAAAAATCAATTTGGTTCGATCCTGCAGACTAAGTGTCGAGCAACACCAAGCAATTGTCGATCGACACCCTCAAAAACCTTCGTGTCGATCGACACACTCCTTGTGTCGCTCGACACGACCACCAGAAAACGCATTTCTGGTTCGCGGCTGTTACAGATATCAAGGGGTGTGTCGATCGACACCAACATTTTTGGTTCGGACCGGTTTGATTTTTATTTATTCGATTTGGTTCGGTTTGGGTTGGAAACCCTAGGTTATCTTTTAAAAGCGTTCAACCTCCGTTTTTTTATCAAAGAAAAGTTTTTGGTGATTTTTGGGAAGAAAAGCGAGAAGAGAGTGAGATTGTGGTTGATTGTTGTTCTTAGAGGCTTGTTGTGGCTTAAGTAGCTTAAATGGGTGATTGTTGGTGATATTCTAAGAAGGAGAGAGGGTGATTAGGCATGTATGTGTTGTGAATCATTGATTTCGTGGCTGGTCCTGTTCTTGTCCTCAATTCAATCTGAATCCCTAAGGTTAACGCGTGACCATGGCTTATCTAGTGATGGAATGTGATGATTTTCCTTGTTTTGTGATTGTGGATGGATTTGGTGATCGAATCAGAGATTTCTCTGTGTTTTCGTGCTTTTTTGGTATTGGTGATGTTTTGTTTTGAAGGAGATCGATCAGGAGCATGCTGGAATCGAACCAGAGAAGAGAAGGTTCGATTCTAGTAGCCTGTAGCCAGTGTCAATCGTCACCACTGTTGGGTGTCGATCGGCACCAGTGTTGCTAGTGTCGATCGACACCAGACTCTGTTGAATGTGAATTTTTGTTGTTTGTTATTTGATGCTGGTTGTTTTACTTGGTGTCATGATATTTCCTTAACCTGTGTGTATAGTCGTAGATGGAATGACCATCTCACTAAGTATTTGTGATAATTCTCACTCATCTTGTTTGTCCATGAAATGCATGTAAAAAGTAATGTGATTGTGGAATCAAGGCTATGAAGAAGAGGATAACCTAGGGTCTCGATTATTTTATGTGTTTTTAAATATTCTAAACTTTTTGGTTTAGGTTGTTGGTATTCTTTGTTTATGGAATTGGAATTATTACTGGTTTACTTGGTTATTTGATTGATTTTAAGAGTTATTGGTTTTATTCCGGTTAGTTAATTTTTATGGTTTAAGCTGGTTATTGATTGATTTGCTGGTTTAATTGAGATTGAGAATTAAATATTTGCGGGTTGTTTCATGAGAGGCTACTGTACACATTGCCTTACTAGCTTTGATAGCAGCATTCATAAAATTCTTTTCCTCTGAGATTCCAACTGGTTTCTTCGAAGATGATACATAGGAATCATAGTCAAAAACCATTCATTTACCTCTATTCACATCCTTGAAAACCACTGGTACATTCTCAAGTCGAAGCCTTAACTTTTGAGTGTTTGGATCCTTCTCAGCTTCCAGGATAGAACACATAACTCAATCTTCTTTCACCAGTTTGTTTTCTCACGTGTCTGATACAAGATAATGTCTTATTTGTTGCAAAACATCTTCAACTATCCTTGGTCTCCCAGTCAGAGGATCAATACCAGCTTGATAATCTCTTAGAACCCCAAATAGCGGATCCGACTCCTTTATAGGGTTGAGAGGAAACAAAAACTTTTGGACTTCTCCTCTCGCCTTTCTTTTAGTTCTTTGTTCCTATTACTTTTGAATGAACCCAAGACACTTGTCCTTTTCATGATTCAACCTTTGGCATTAGTAGCACCATTTTTGAATCCTCTCATACTCCATCAATATTGTCAAAGGTTCACCAGAGGGAAGATATATTACTTTTGATATTTTCAGAGGCTTTGAGACATCAAACCTGATTCTTATCTTGACGTAAGCCAGACTCTGAGCTTTTGTTGGATCAAACGCAAGCTCCATCACTGATCCAAACTTTTCTTCAATCCACTTGATTGTAACACTCGTACGATGATTCACTGGAATTCCTCGCATCCTAATCCATATCGGGATGAATTCCAGGAAATCCGACGGTGGATTTTCGACCCATCTTTCCATTACCAAAGTCCATTTATTATATGTATGGACCCCTTTCTCCAGTAATTCTAACAGATAATGCTCAGACCCAAAGGTAAATTGGATTTGCTCATTGGAAAGAGCTACTCCTCTTACCCTTCAAACTTTTTACCACTTTCTTGGCATGTCGAGGATGAGACTCGCCATACAAACTCCTACAGGGTTTAAAGCCCTACCAATCAGACTGTTTTTGTTAACCTCAGCAACCGATAAATCTGAATGATTAGGCATCACGCATGGGATATCATCATCATCCATATTCATATTTGCCAAAGCACGATCCATTGCCGCTGTCATTGTAGATTTTGATCTACCCGACCAATAACTCTTATCACTCAACTCAAATCTACCAACTCACACACAGATCCAAACCGAAACGAAACCCAACCAGAGGAAAGAAAATCGAAAAGAGGAATAGTAAATAAGAACAAACCCTAAATCTCCAAATCAATCTCTCTTAAAAACACTTAGATCCTCTCTTTTCTTATTTGATTCGTTGTTGTAATACGTGTTTAGTAAAAAAAGCTTCAAAATCGAGAAGAACAATCTAATCTATTCAGAGAGTCCTAAGCCCAAATTGGGAGACGAGTTAAATTCTTCACTATGCTGAATATATTGACACTACTTGAATTCAACCACCAGTTCTCTATGAAACAAGAATATGTAATTTATTTTTAGATGAAAAGTAGAAAATTATAATATTTAGATTTATATATTTTTGTTGTTGTTTCTTTTTCACAAATGATCATGAATGTGGGTGTTTAAATTCGCGAAGGCGATAATCAAAATCAAATTTATGTATTGCGACTATGAGAAAGCTTACAATTACAATTTTTTTGTTCTTTCATAGTATTTTTGACTGCCAAAAGCTATAATTTGAATATTTCTCGGCCAAAATGACTTTGGACCTATCGAATATCGAGTTGGTCAAGCTTGTTTGTTGGTCAAATATGACACAAACTTTGACTCTTTTTTATTTTTTTTTTGTTTGCAAGCACGTTTACTACCATGTAATATGTACACTAGGTACTATAATAATAATATATATCATTCAAAAAGGCAGAGCAATAATATTAAATGAAGTATAGCAAGAAAGCTCCTTGGCGCAGACAAGTTGTAAGACGGTCAACCACTCGTATGTCAAAGTCGATCAGTGATCCCTCAAATATTTAGTCGGCCTGTTTAAGTTTCTCTTTTTTTATTTTTTTTATTTACTGAAACGTAAATATCATAGAAAGTGTATACTGGTTAACCATAAAAAATTTAATAATAAAGCAACTAACTAAAACTATCTTATGTGGCTAAATAAGAACCTTTAAATTTAGGTTAAATGGTTAGATAATAAATTATAATTTTTTTTGTGGATGCCAATTTCCAATGTTAGATTTTACAGCAAACAAACAAACCTATTATTTGCATTTCCTTGGCAAAAAAAATAAAATAAGGTTAGAATCTATTTAAGTGTAGAACATATCATTTTAGAATCTGTTAGATGATTAAATAAGGTTAACAAATAATTTTGTTATGTTGTTTTCTTTTCTTTTCAATAATCGAATGATTTTATGCTAAATCAAAATTAAATTTTGTTGCTATGTAAATTCCATAATAAATCTATAACATCCCGAAACCAAAATGTGGAATTTTGGGCTGTCGATCGACACAACCTTATTTTGAACCGTTTCGGTTTGATTTGTAATTGCACGGTTTGGGCCGGTTTGGGTGCGGAACCCTAAAAGTTTGTTTATAAGAGACCAAGCCGCAGTGTAATGACCCGTTCAGGGTCTATGGTTGACCGGAGCGGCCACAATTTTTCTAAGGAGCAGCTTCGAGGAATTTTAACTTAGAAAAGTTAAAATACGTCCTTAGGAAGGTTTTGCTCGAGGAAAAATAGGGAACACCCGAGGAAAAAAATAATTTTGGGTCGAGGAAATTTTCGCGGGATAGTGGTATACACCGCGGGTCGATAGGACGCGTTCCGCGGGACGACATATACGTACCTCGGGACGATAAAATATCCGAGGAAAATTGAGTGGCTAGGAGTGAGCCACGTCGCCCCTCTGAATACTTGGCCGAGAACGCGCCACATCGCTTAATTTTTAACCACATTTTTGGTTGGTAAAACAAGTGGCTCTCGTTGAGCCACGTCGCCGGGCCGTGTGGCGCGATTTTAACGGTGAAATGTGGCCACCTTTGGAGCCACACATAACCATTTTCTCCTAGCAAACCCTTGTCAAAATTTTTAGAGAATCTTTGTTCCCAAACACTTAAAACCAAGAGTTTAGCCCTTTTTTTTCCTTCCAAAAATCTTGATCAAAACCCGGATCATTTCCCATCAAATCCTTGTCCGAAAGTCCCTTATTAAGCCAAAACTCTGTCCGGATTTAGATAAATCCTAGGGTTTATCGAGAAAACTTAGGATCCATCGCGAGAACGTTGGATCAGTCCCGAGTAGATATTCGAAGAAGTCTAAGGATAAACCGCATATTTTTCCTAAGGCAAAGGTGAGTCTTGGTTATGCTTGTTCGTGTGTTAGATGAGTGGAACACACGTGATTGTTTATTAGTATATTTAAAGTAATAGAGGTTCATATAATCTGACCGTTAGAATTGCTAAGTGTGAATAATGAACCTAAGCGAATTATTAGGAATGGTTGAGATTTTTAAACTAGCGAGAACGTAAAGAAATAATATAAGTGAAATGGTTTACAAAGTTATATGCATGCATGGTAGAATCATAAATTATAACTTGTTATGTGCGCGGTTGATCATTTCCCGGATCCGTGACTTAGCCGAGGAGGGTTAAGATCACGAAGACACGGAGAGAAGGGATTGCAGCCTAGGGCCATGTACTGCATGACGATACAGAATTTCCGATGTGGTAGCGTAAAGGTACGGCCACGGGGGAAATTAATAAAGGATCCTAAGTCCTTAGCCTTTGTGGTTCTGGACTGAAAGATGCCTTGGGTACACGAGTTGGGAATGGACAACGCGTACGGCCTTATGGAATGGAAAATGTTAATGCATAGCATATATTGGCATGTTTATTTATGCTTTCATTTGCGTGTTGCGTGTTGATTGTTATTTTGGGTTTTGGGCTGGGAATTATATATTTGACTGTTAGGGGAGCCATAGACTCACTGGGCAACTAGTGCTCAAGACTCAAATTTTTTTTGCAGGTAACCTTTAGCGGGTAGACCTTTGGGGAGCACAATATGGAACATTAGGACCAATCAGTAGTAGATTTCCTTGCTTTTGTAAATGTTAATGTTTATTATGTACAGAAACGTTTAGGAGTGCTAGACTCAGGGTCAAATATAGTTTTGTAACCGTTTGAAACCATAAGTATAAATAATAAAGGAAAAGTTTTAATTAACTCGGGTTTCATATGGTACTTAGTCCTGTCCGGACGATCTAACTACCGTTCAAGACTCGGGTTGAAAAGCCTTGAAGTCCTGAACGATAGGAACCGTGTGCTCGGACGTTTGTTCTAAAGTTCTAAAATGCATTTTTAGAACCTCGGAACGAGCGGCTGAGTATGCGCATTGTGACGACTCTGACTGGGAATCAGTCTGCAGCTAGTCGCTCATGTTCTTGTCTGATTGTTGGGCGACTGATGGGCCTAGATCCCGATCGGGGGTGTTACACGTAGTATTTGGATATTTTTCAGAGAGAAAGAAAAGTGTGAAAGGTTTGAAAAAGATAGTTAGGGTTCTTGAGAGAATAGGTTGTTTCGAGGTGATTCGTGAGCAGTTTCTCGTGGTGTTTCGTTCTAGAGGCTTGTGTGAGTGTTGGGAACGATTGAGCGATGGATATCGGTGTTTTCCAGTGAAGGAATCGGTGCTCGTGGTTTAATTTCGTAACCTTTCTGTTTCCTTCGTCGAATTGAGGTGAGTGCGTGATCGTGGTTATGGGTAATCAATGTTAGGGTTTGTGTGAGTGTTTAGGTGGTGTTGATTCGTTGACAGTTATTGATGATCATAATATTATTGTATTGTGTATTGTTGATAATGATTCTCAAAGAAACAGAGTCGAGCCATGTGATGATTTGGTCGATTCCGGTTTTTGTGTCGAGGTGTCGATCGACACCTAGAGGAAGTGTCGATCGACACCCCTCGTGATTTTCGTGTTGGTTCGTGTTCGTGGATAGAGTGTCGATCAACACCTAGTTGTAGTGTCGATCGACACCATGTCGGAATTGTGGTGTTGTGATTGGTTTGTCGATCGACACTATGGTGGTGTGACGATCGACACTGAGTTGCTTTGTGCAGATTTTTGTTGAATGTTCATTTTATGGTAATTCGAACGTTGAGAATTGTTGATTGATTGTGTAGTAATTGGCATTGTCATCCTTATTATGTAACCGGTAGACGGGATAACCACCTCACTCAGAATTTGTGATAATACTCACACAACTCTTTTTCCTATGTGTTGCAGGTTAAGTTAAATTGTGATCGTAGAATCATGGCTGAGACGAGGGGATGATTAGGATCTCTAGATTATGTGAATATGCGTTGAATTCTAGAACTTGGTGTTTAAGTTGCTAGATTAATTTAGAATTGATATTATGGGATAATTGGTTAAATGATTTAATGGTTTACTTGTTGACGTTTGATTTCCACTGGTTTGGTTGTTGTTGAATTAACCGTTGAGAGTTTAGTATTTATGGAAATACTAATTCGGGTTAATTAATTTTAAAAAAATCTTGGTTTTTGTGAACCAATCATAAAATTATGTTTTTTTTCTAACCTAGACCGACATAAATCGCCACTAAATAATCATCGCTTAGCTCCTAATGATGTTTGCAACGGACACAGATTGGTTATTATAACTAGCAAATACCTCTATCGACCTTTCATGTCAACATCACAAATCTGCCAAAACAATTTATTAGATCTTCAAAGAGATTCACCACAAAGATCATGGAAGAAATCAAGACAAATGAAACACCACAACTCACGTCTTTTTCTTTGTTAACCTCGTGTCTTTTCTTTGACATCTTGCTAACAAATTCTAAACATAACCACTAAAGATAAAAATCGCAAAACTATACTATTTTGTTAGGAAATCTAGTAAATACATACATTAGTCTAATTTTATGATATTTATCTATATACATTTTGGTTTCTATTAAGAAATATATAGCCATTTATAAAAAGATCGATATCTGTTTCATTTCAAACTAAGTTTGTAATTTTGAAGCTTTTGACATAAAGAAAAGATCTCGTAACTATGTTTCGGACGGGTTTTGTTTCTCACTATTTATGGATTACGAATACGGTTTACTTTGATTTCAATTTTAAAACTAATGCATAGTTTTTAGCTAAACTGAACACAAACTGTCTAATGGTTTTGGATTGATTTTCAAAGTTCGTATGGTTTTGGATTGGAAAGTTTCATATTGTATTGTATTGTATAGTTTCAAATTATATGTGTTCTGATCTAAAATCCAAACTTTCCGCGGGGTTGTAAATTGATTATCTTTTTTCTTTTGAGTAAACGAAGTTTGGATAAAATATGAAACTAATATCAAAATTACCATACTGGAAATTCTTAATAATCTCTTAGTTTTGTCTATACACCCCAAAGCAGCGTGCAATATCAAAGACATGTTTTTACTAAATAACGTTATATTATGTGGCTGTAATCGTTGATCGGGAAAAATCAAATAGTATAACGTCTCAATCCAAAAGAAATGCTAAAAATGCCTCAAACCATTTTTTCCCCCTTTACGAAAACACATTCCCAAAAGAAATCGAAGTGTGAATCTGTGAAGATATATATATATATGTTCGAATTATATGATACCAAATATATTAGTAATACAATATGTCCTTGTCATTTTTTGTTTTCCTTTTCTTGTTGGCATCAATCTTTTTAAGCTATTAATACAAAGCTTGTTTATAAATAGACTTGGCTGGAATTAGGTTGGGCCCAAAAATGCAAAGGAGAGAGAGGCAATAAAAAGCCCACGTAGGTTTTGATTGGTAGATAGGAAAACTGTGAATCATATGAATCCAACACTTCTCACGTGGACAAACCTTAACCACTTTGTTCATCTATTTCCCCAACAACCTTTATTATAAAACTTTCTGTATTAGTGTTTGACTGTTTTCAATATGTACGCTACCAACGTAAGAAATGATTTTTTTTGTTTTTGAAAAATTAAGAAATGAAGTTTGTATCAAGAGAAATTGTGTGCAATAACCATGAAAAACACAATAACTTATAAATTAGCAAATTAACCTAAATCTAAGGGTTTACAATTTGCCACATATGTCACATTTTGTTACTTCTTCAATTATTATTTATTCTTTCCTACTTAGCAAATTGACCCTTGTATCAACGAAATGAGCACCGTATAAGCGCAAGAAAATAAGAGTGGTATTAGCACAAAATATTTGTTAATTGGAAATGATCGAAATTGACCCGTTATTAATATAATTATACAATAAAATTGTTATATTTCTAATTACACAAAAATATTACTATTGCATAAAAATTATTCCACAAAATCTAAGATTTGCATGTATATATGGGGGAATTACAAATATGATTTTTTTGAAAATATTTTTTTCAAATATACCAACCTTGAAAATTTATTGCAAACATGTCATATTTTATAGAAAAGACAAAATCATTAATTTTTTTTTTTTTTCTTTTTTTTTTCAAAACTCAAACCCTACACTCAACGCCCAAAAACTATACCCTAAATATAAAATAGTCAAAACTCAAAAAATCTAAAAGTTAAGTTCAAAAGAAAATGACATTCTTGCAAAAATTTTCAAATGATAGCATAACTATAAAATGTCATGCCAAAAGTGACATATCATGAAATTTTTTCATATATATTCAAATTTACGATTACTCTATATATAAATATTTGTATGCTTTACGAATAAGTTAGTTTCATAAATGTTTTACATCCAAAATTTATTTAGTGAGATGTTGAAAAAACTGGTATCAATTAGTTGTTAAAAATAAATTTAATACATGTACCTTCGTTCCATTTTAAAATAGTATATAATTTTTTTTTAATATTATGTATAAGTATGATATAGGTAAATATAATTTAATAATATATAAATACATATATTTACGTTCTAGATCACCATATAAGTAAAACTACTTTTTTTAGCATTAGTTATATATATATATATATATATATATATATATATATATATATATATATGAATGGGTAAAATATACTGAATCCGAGATCCAATTCACTCCGAAGATAGAGTACATGAAATTTTCAAATCCGTAGACTTAGCTTAGAAAAACTAACTTTCTGGTTACAAATACAGAGACTTAGCATATGAATATAGTAGTTACAACAACAATAAATCAAGTAGAGATTACCAGAATATATGTTCATCGGCGATACCAATCTGATTTTTTTTGACAACTAAAAAAAGTTAATTAGATAAAACTCTCCCGATTAGTTATCCAAACATGGGGTAAGTTGCTTACATAAGTAAAAAAAAAGCCCTTAGCCGAGCTGACAGTTTGGAGAATCAACGACAGAGAAAAAAAGGGATTCGAGCACAAAGTTCTTCAAAGCGGCTTGCAGAGATGGCAAGCGCCGGCCAATCCTCCGTTGATTCGATGAAATTTAGCAATTCAACACAATCCGTCTCAAACCTCTGACATACTGCTCATTGCCCAGAAAAGCGCTTCTATTTCTGCATGGAGGGGTGAACCTACTCGTATGATACCCTTTGCTCCTAGTAAGATAATTTGTGATCCCTGGTAACAATACCAACCGAAGCCAGATGTGGTCTCCGCTTCCTTCCATGATCCATTAACCTTGCAACATACCGACCCTGAGAATGGAGTCTCTGTTTGAACTTGATATATCGATGGGTAAACATGTGTTTGTGCCTCGTTCCATACTTTGCACTCGTTAATTGCTTGAGTAAGTATCTCTTGTGGATCAATATCTACCCCCAGAAATACTTTTTTGTTCCTAGACTTCCATAAAAACCAAGCTATCGATGGGAATAAATCGTAACCCCCAATCATATCCCTTTGAAGTTGACATTGCCAAAAAGAGAAAATCCATATTTGCAAAAACCGATGAATATGGAAAATTGTCAGTATCTGTAATGAAAGATGCTAATTCCCACGTATTACGAGCTATCGAACATTCGAAAATCGCATATTCTTCATCTCCCTCACATCTTTGACATGTTGTAAGACAATTAATACCTTGTTGACGCAACCGCGTCGTTACCGCCTTGGATGCAATTAAAATTTGCCAGAAAAAATGTTGAATCTTTGGTGGGCTATACCAGTCTGATTGCAACCAAGTAAACGACATAATGAGGAAAAACAAAAATGGGTGTTAAATGAAAACAAATATTTGATAATTGGCATAAGCTAAGCTAGATTTTTTTAACTCTATGTGAGGCTAAATATTTTTTAGCATTATTTTGTGATGAAAATAAGAATGACGCATAATGTCCATGTAATATTGTCGCAATGTAGGTTAAATCTTTTGAATATAACCTGAAAAACCAAGCTTTTTTTTTAATTAATTAATCCGAATCATCATTCCCATAAATAATAATCTTCAACGATTAATTCAACAACAATCACACCGGCGGAAATACATAAACCAAATAACCAGAAATAACCATCAAACTTAATAATTCAATTACTCCAATAAAACCATATCAAAACCATGATTCCAATTCCAACATAATCTAGCAACCTAAGCACCAAGTTCTAGAACTTAATAACATAAAACAATAATCTAGAGATCCTAATCATCTTCTCGTCCCAGCCATGATTTCACGATCACACTTTCTCTTTACCTGCAACTCATAGGAAAAAGAGTTGCGTGAGTATTATCATAAATACTCAGTGAGACGGTCATCTCGTCTACCGGTTACATAATAAGGATAATCAATGCCAAATACTACACAATCAACCAGCATTTCACAATGTTCAAACTACCATAACAAGAACAATCAACCAAAATCTGCAACGGTATCGATCGCCACACCAAACGCAAACACAGGAAACACGACAAGGTGTCGATCGACACTACCACTAGGTGTCGATCAACCCTCCATCTCAAACATAAATCAACACGAGAAAACAAGGGGGTGTCGATCGACACTTTCTCTAGGTGTCGATCGACACCTCATCAGAGAAACAAGAATCGAGCCAAATCCTCACGTGGCTCGACTCCTTCATCGAGGATCATTCTCAACTATACGTAATACAAACATCTCATGAACATCAATTGATATCAACGAATCCATTCCATGAAAATCAATCACACAAATCCTAACATTCGATTACCCATAACCACGATCGCGCACTCACTTTAGCTTAGGATTGGATTAGGATCGAGGCATCGAAGAACACGAAGAACGCAGTCACAATAATGCTGAAACGTCATTGATTTTCTATCCTTACCACAAGAACACGAAGAACACGTGATTCTACGTTCACAACCCTCCACAAAAACACTTTTTATGAACCCTTGATCACAAAAACTCTCAAATCTCTTTTTCTTCTCTCAAAACTATAATCAATACGTTTTTCTGCTGTGAAAAATGGTTGTTTGCGACCTAAGACCCTTATATACGAGTCTCTAGGTTTTCGAGCCACAAACCGAACCAAACCGGCGATTAAAAATCGAACCGAAAACAGCCCCCGAACATTGGTGTCGATCGACACCCCACCAAAAATCACATTTTTCGGTTTTGGGATGTTATACGACCGGTAATTAATGAATATAATCTACTAATATTTTTGAAAATTTAATAGGTTTAGATTTATTTGAATAATCATAACTAGTGAAATATTTGATCCACAAATTTTGGTTTCAACCAAATAAAAAAAAGGATAATTACAAATATGCCACATTTAAATATATTATTTTCGAATATGCAATTCTTGAAAATTTATTGCAGACATGCCATTATTTATTGGAAAAAATCATTAACTTTTTTCTTTTCTCAAAACATAAACTCTAAACTCTACCACTAAAAACTAAACGCTAAATATAAAATAGTTAACCCAAACCCAAAAAATAGAAAAGTTAAGTTTAAAAAAAGATGTCATTCTTGCAAAGATTTTCAAACGATGACATAACTGTAAAGTGGCATGTCGAAAATGGCATATCATGAAAATTCTCAAAAAAATATGTTTACGGATCCTAAATTTTGGTAACTCTATTTAATTTGTCTAGATAAATGTATTTTTGCAACTCAGTTTTTAAACGTTATATTTCTATCCATAATGTTATGTTTAGTTTTGGCAATTTTCTTTTAAACTTGTTTTGGTGAATATTTTGAATTTACAAACTTTTGGTATACTTTCAAATACGAATTTTTTTTTTGTTTGTTTATAAAAATAATGGTTAAAGTTTTTGCAATCTTTTTTTTTTAATTCAATATAATCAGATTAACTAAATTTTAAATTTAATAACATCCTGAAATTGTGATGGTGAAAGATTTGGTAGTTATTGTATAATTTGTTTAAAGGTAGTTTGTACATGTGATATTTAATTTATTCTGAATATCGAAGTGAGAATATTGTATTTGGTAAAAACACCATTAATTATCGTTTAGTTTAGAAAATAGGGTTTTGATTAGGGTAACTAATCTTAATTATTTTAGATATAGTAAGCTTGGTTTAAGTTGTGAAAAATAATTATTTTATTGTGATATGATAATTAAGGAATATTTTCTTAACTACTTGAACTTTTTTTTATTAATCTAGATATAATGAAGTTGTTCAAAGAAATTATAATTTTGTTTATTACAGTAGAATATCTATAAATTAATACTCTAAATATTAATAATCACTATAAATTATTTTTTGGTCTCGAGTCAGGTTAGTGTAAAAAGTAACAAAATTTGATAAACTGATAAGATAATAATTGTTTTGAAACTCTTATGTAAAATTTAGTTTCAATAAAAGTATAAATTAATAATTATAAATTACATATATATATATATATATATATATTCTAATACAATTTAGTAAAAAAGGAATTTCATATTATCTTGTCTTTTTAAAATTAGATTGCAATTAGTTTCTAATTTTTCTTCTTGCATCAAAAACTTATAGTATTATTATTTCGATTTGCTTCCTACAATCATTTTTTTTTACGCGTAACTACATTGGATATTATTATCTCAAGCTTGTTTAAATTTATTAGAATGCCCCCGTAACTTCTTCTATACACTAAAATTTAGAGTATGCATGATTTTCATCCGGATAGTCAAGTAAATTATTGGCATATATTCTATTATGATGACCTGGATTATTAGAATAATATAAGTAAGATAAATATATAAATAATAAAATAAATACATTTTTAAATAGATAAACTTTTATAAGAATTTGTATGAGTTTCAAGGTAAATTTCTCATTTTAAGTAATAGTTTTTTTACACAAACTACAGAATTGAAAAATCTCTCTATAAATTGATAAATATTAATTTATCGATAAATTAATAACTCTCTAGATTAATAAATTTTCAAAGTCCCAATATTATTAATTTATAGAGGTTTTATTGTATATTGATCTTTTGAAATAAGTCACTTTGTAATGATTGACTTTAGTAATATTCAATAAGCTGCTAAAGAAAATAAAAGATTAAAGACCGGAAAAAAATAGAGTCGGAAGGATTTGGATCGAGTACATCGACCCGCAGATCTGTTTCATCGAGAAGCAGGACGATGGACTCTCGACCCGCAGTACGCGACATCGAGTGGTGCGGATCAGTACGCGGCATTGAGTCTGTCGATTCGCGGGACGAGGAGCATCGAGGCATATCCGAGACGCGGGACGAGTGCGTCAATGGGTTGAAGGATGCGTGTCGGATCATTCTGCGGGTAAACGGATAAATGTGCAGGTCAGAGTTTGTTCAAACTGAACGGTGTTGTTTTGATCAGAATGATGCATCGAGACGCAGATCCAGTCGGATACCAAACGGTGTTCAAACCGAACAGTGTCATTTTGATCAGACTGACACATCGAGACGCGTTTTCAGTCCTCGGATCTGTACGAGCGTCCGTACTACCGTCCAGCCTTGACCGCACCATTGCCTTATCTTTTCTAACAGTCATTTTATTATTCTGATTGCTTTATTTCTATTTATAGGTTGTTCTAGGTCAAATGTAATCTTTATCTTGAATAATAAAATCAAGTTCATACTCTACTTAACTCTTCCTAGTTTCTTAAGCCTTAATCTTCCTTAATCTCTCTTAATCTCTCCTAATCTCTCATAATCTCTCTTAATACTTTTGCAATTCTAAAAGTAATGACAATGTGATTATCATTTTAAATCAAATACCAAGTGGTGGTACCGTGTTTGGCACCCTCTACCCAGACCCGACTTAAGATTAAATCGACCCGGATATCCATCCAGAAGTGATGAGCTTGGCCTAAATCAACCAAGAAAGCTCATTATGAAGGATAGAAGCCCAATCTACATGAGATTGCTGACCTCGGAATACTTAAAGAATAAGTAGAGAATATATGAGAATATTGTGTAAATTTTCCTAGTTAGGATACTTTCCATACGTTTCTAGTTTTTATTCTCTACGATCATTTTAGTATAAATATGTAATTCATTTTGCTCAGAAGGGGATCAGCAACACTCGGGAGCAATAAACTTCATTTGAAACATACTTGATACTTTCTTAAGCTATTTTTATTACATTGCCCTCTAATCAAAACCCACACTTGTTTGAGGAGATCGAGTTCGTTTGCACTAACCAGATACCTTTAATTGG
Source organism: Draba incana (assembly GCA_963576765.1). NCBI lineage: Eukaryota > Viridiplantae > Streptophyta > Magnoliopsida > Brassicales > Brassicaceae > Draba > Draba incana. The sequence continues at coordinate 23,942,608 of OY755210.1, read as the reverse complement.
AGCCCATCGTGGGGCTACAGATTTGTTGGGTGCACAACAAAGAGCTATTCACGAAAGAATCCTTGACATGATGACCGGCCTCTAAGAACGAGAGAGCAACGCAATAAACATGGCGAATACCACAGATCAAAGCAACGACAATCTCGAAAACCGCAAAGAAGGCCTGTAAATAGCCAACCTAAACGAGGTAGAAGACACAGAGCACCAGATGGAGGAAACTTCAAGAAAGGCTAATTTCTACTGACGACGTTCCCACAATGCTCAAAGATTTGATGGAGAAATAGGACAAGCAAGTCGTAGAGAACCATGAGATAAGTGACTAATATACCCGGTATTTTAGCACTTTTGCTATCCATTTTTATCTATTTTATGTACTATTTAATAAGCTTTTCTATCAAAGGAAGTAATTCTCTCGTATATTTGGTTTGTAAGACTCATATGGGTCAAATCATCCAAAATGGCGTAAAAATGAGCAAAATGAGTATTCTTCAATCTACAATAACTTATCAAGGCCAAAGGAGCCAATCCAAGCTCTCAAAGTCTGCGAGAGGGTACTCACATCATAATCGACGGCAAGCCCGTTGAGCGAGGCAAAGAATTGCCAAGGAGAAACAAGTTAGTAAATGCAAAGTAAGGCAGGGAATAATGTGAACTTTGTCAGAAACTCATACCTTCATGCAATCGAGAGCCAAGGTCGAGTAAGCATCTTTCTTCGACATATCTTTCGGAGAAGGAAAATGAGTTCCTGGAAAGACAATCTTTGACAGATGAGACGCCGCCAGGCCTCTATTGTTAAACCAATTCCTTGAATTGTTGTTTTTGTCGCTACATTCTCGAGGACGCTTATGACTCGACTCTGTAGCGTCATCCTTACCCCTTGCATCATCACGGTGCCTTGGTGATGACTCACGACGATGATCAGTGGTGACATATCATTCAAGCTCAGGACGACGCAACTTAGGTGCTTGAGCAGCGGTAGCACCGCCTCTAGGGACTGACAATGACGTTCCAGCTCGGTGTAGCACCCTCCCATTGGCGTCACCTCTAGCCTCAGCAACTCTCTTCTCACGCACAGACAATTTCTTCCCGTTACTTGATATTTCTAGCGAAGAAGTTAGCAAGTACGCTCCAAAACGACAAACAAGTGCCTCTCGAACGCGACGCGAAGTGAAGTCTTTCGTCTAACTGCACTTCCCAGCGATGAAATCGGGCGAAGATCAAATAGGTCTGAAACAACCAAGCTTTTTTTTAAAAAACTACACATTCCTACTGCGGAACTCATAAATCAATTAAGCCAAAAAATAATTTAATAACTCATTAGAATAAATATTAAATATTCCAAAATAATTCAATAGCAATCAAACACCAGATTCACAAATGGATAAATAAATAAATAAATCTAGCAACCTACGACAACAGGTTCACTAAACTAAACAACCACACATGACATCCTATCATCCTCTTCCTAACGCCTCGATTCCACGATCACATTTTTCCTTTACCTGCAACACATGGAAATAAGAGTTGTGTAAGTATTTCATAAATACTTAGTGAGCTGGTCATTCCACCTACCGGCGTAACAAAGCATGCTCATGTAAACCAATAAACACATAAACTAATCCAAAACATCTTACACAACAATGCAACAATTTTTCAGACCCCGAGGGATCATCAGACACTCGTGTTGCTCGACACCCTCCTGGTGTTGATCGACACGCCTCTGTGTTGCATCGAAAATGTATTCATCCTTTCCCGATACGTTTTTCGGCAAACATAAGTCGCTAACCTGCAAGGAAAACACCACAATAGCATATATACAAGCCACGATAACCACAACAATCATCATCACACAAAAAATCCAATCAATCATTCACAAAAACTCATCAATTCACCGTCATTGCCTAGAAACCGCGGTCACAACTCACCTTGGCTTTATAGGAACGAACGGTTACGGATTGAGATACATAAACACCATGATCAGACCTTCTAATCATAGAAGAACGACCCTATGCCTCTAGATTACGATAACAAGGGTTCCAAGAGGATTTCTTTGCAACAATCCTCTCAAGAACACTCAAACTTTCACAATTCTCTTAATCTAAAGACTTTTCTCTACTGTTTCTCCTTCCAAACGCGGCCACAAACCCGCAGAAACATATATATACTAACCCTAAGCGAAAACCTTAAACCAAGCCCCAAACCGTGATTAAAAAGTTAATCACCCGGTTCTGCAGTGCTTCGTGTCGAGCGACACAAACGACGTGTCGATCGACACGTTCCCATCCTTCGTGTCGATCGACACACTCCCTGTGTCGCTCGACATGACCACCATAAACTGACTTTCTGGTTCGCGGATGTTACAAGGTCTATCAAAAACTTGCCAGCTCTGCTGGGAATTGTAAATCAATAAGCCAGAATAAAATAGTTTGACTAACTTACAGACTAAATGGAGAATATCGCTAAAACTAAAAATAAGCATAAAAGCGAAAAACGGAAAAAACACGACTAAATTCAGCTACCACATTGACCTCGTCTCCTCTGAAGTCCAGGGTTATCATCTCCGACTGAATCGTTATTTATTCGTACAAAGAAGAACTTTTCGCCCAGGAGCGTTCTAGAGGAGGAAAGTCTTTGATGACGTGAAGATCAGCTTTGCTGTCGATGGAATATTGAAGTGTATCATTACAACCAACCTTCTTAACGGTCAAAAAACTCAAGAAGTGGTCTACCCTAAGCTCGCTACCGTGCTCATAACTACGAATCATGAGTTCAACTAAACAGCGCATCTCGCGAGGCCTTATCTGTGAAATGGCAAGGTTATTCTTCCAGAGATATTCGATAATTGTGTGAGGAATTGGGAACTATAGAAAGCAAGTCAGAAAATAGGCTTTGTACACCATGAAGAAACCTTCTGGAGGATGCTCAGCCCGATCTTCTAAGAAAGAACGTCATCTAGAGACTTCAAAGTTGATCTAGTAGACTATGGTTCTCTGCGCGTTTAGTCTCTTTTAGCAACCTGCGAAGTCTTCGTTTCAGTATAGTCAAATAATACTAAGGCATTGTGGGGGATTATATTCGCTGAACCGCCTTTGTCACTAGAAGACATTTGCATCGGATTACGTCGTTACTGCAATAAAAGCCTAGAGTTGGAGTAAAAATTCGAAACTAAAACCTGAAGTGTTGACTTGTTGACTTTCTGTTGACCAGTTGAATTGTTGACTAGTTGACCAGATAAATTGTTGACCCGTTGACCAGATAAATTCCAATCTCGTTGATTGACGCTGATCGCACCACCACGAGCACCGCCACCAGAAGCCACCGCACCGCAAGCTCCTCCTCTTGAGCAGATCAGAAGGCATAATTCCACGATTGAGCAAATCCGAGAAGAAGCCTCCATCGCCGTGCCTCACCATTAGTCTACTCTGCCGAACATATCTCTTTTCGCCGCCGAACAGATCTGCTTTGCCGCCTGGTTCGTCGGCTCCGCCTGACGTCAATGAAGTTCCCACAGTCCGCCACTTGTCGAGATCTACCGTCTGTCGAGTTCTCGAAGCATCGGCGATGGTCACGATTTACGAGCATAGCCATTACGGTGAGGACAAAGCTTCTCCTCTGTCTGATTTGTGGCCGGACGAGGGTTTGTTTGTAGCAGCCACGAACCACGACGGCGATGAAGATGCGTGTGGTGGTCCTCAGCAATTCACGACAAAGCTCCTCTTCACGCGGTGGCGGATCTGCTCGTGATGATGACGATGGTGGTGGCTGCAAGGTTCATTCGGCGTGGATCTCGATTTCAGATCCGCTGACGGTGAAGGCAAGTCAACCAGATGTCGGCAGGGTCACGACGGTGGCGGAAGATCGGCGCATGGTAGACCAGAGAGGAAGAAGATGATCGGAGAAGGTGAATCACAAGAAGACAAAAACAAAAAAAAACCCTAATTTTTGCAACAGGACAATTTTTGTTTTTTTTCGATTTTTACCTCTTCGCTGCAGAAAAAGTGACTCGGTAAAAAAAATTTAGACTGAGGAAGAGGCTTATTTATACCAGAAGGATTTCCTGAAATCCCTAGGAGTTTTTTAAGAAAATTTCCAGAAACTCTCATAACGGCTTTAAAGTCCAATTAAATGAGCTATTAATCTCATTTCAGTCTATTAATCTCATTTTTAACAACGCAAGCAGTTCCAAGAAAACACGATAGCATCAACTCAACATGGAATTATTGCAACTTCCAGAAATCGCTGATAAACATCAACGCCTGGCTGCTTCATGGTCCGTCGCATCGATCTCAAATTATAACAATTTATACCTTGGTATCATCTAACTCGATATTACCAAGCTGAGGGGCTAACTGTAGGGGTCGGATTTCCCCCCCTAAGAGATCTATGTAACGACGAGAACGATTCTGCAAAAAAGCTTGAAGAAATCATTAACGGGCTTGTAGAAGATCAATTCAAGTTAAGCCCTTAATATTATTAAATCCATAATTTAAATGGGCTTAATAATAATAAGGGCCAAAAGTCATTTAAATGCTTAATAAGCCTGGCCCAAATGTATTATTATCCCTACACTACAAGAAAAATGGACATTTTTAGTGGGGGTTATTGGTTCTTAGAATTTAATAGATTTGAAAATCTTTGTGGATTTAGAAATCTTACAAGAATCCGTTGATTTTAAAATCCAATTAAACAAATTTAAATGGAATTTAAAATCCAATTAAAAGGATTTATGTGGATTTCAAAATCTAACAAATAGATTGTTATAAATCAACCAAATGGAGTTATATGGATTTAAATAACTTTCCGTATCTATTTACCTTTGTATAATTTTTTTGTTAGGCCAACATATTTTCTCATTATCGACAAAAGTTTTAAAAAACTATCAAAATAAAATCAGTAAGTTCAAAGATTATATAAAGATAATATTTTTTAAAAACAAATATTAAATTTTTATTATAGCAAATAGAATATTGTATAAAAAAAAATGGAAAAATAAAAAATTATCATTATATAAGTTATTTTACGTTATGTCAGATATTATTGTGAATTTGACATATTTGATACATATGTGACGTTAATATGATATAATTAAGAATCTAATAACAAATGCATCCAAATAACACGGTAAACCTCAATATTTGAGCCTTTGTATTTTTAGCATTAAAATTCTTTCAAAATCACTAAAATCCAATATCAAATCAAATCCATAAGTAAATCCGTAGGAATGAATAACACCGAATTTCAAGATGGATTTCAAAATTATAGAACCAATAACACTGGGTTTGAATATAGATTTTAAATTCATAGAACCAATAACAATGGATTTCGTTTGGATTTCTAAATACATTAAATTCCATGAATTAACAGCCCCCTCTTAGCTCACGATAAGCGCTATTATATGTGTTTAATAGCGTTTTCATAAACGCTGTGACATCAAGAGCTATCTTAGGTCACCACTATACTATAGCGTTATCATAAACGCTGTGACATCAAGAGCTATCTTAGGTCACCACTATACTATAGCGTTATTTTGTGATGCTATTAGAGGTTGTTATACTATAGCAGTAATTAAATGCTGTAATTTAGTTTAGTTTAACACATTTATAAGCTGCAATATCTTACATTATAGCGTATATTTAAAGCTATCATATTTGATATACAATAGCAATAGTTTAATGCTGTTATTTAGATTATTGCAACACATTTATATGTTGTATTGTCTTTTATTATGGCATATATTGAAAGCTATCATATTTGGTTTCGTTGCAGTTTTGTAAATGTCGTAATAGGTGTTGTTATGACACTAATGTGTTGATATTGAAATTGACACGAATTGAACCAAGTTGCTTTATTATACATGAATCCTGCTTTATAGAAATCTAATACCTCATAATTCATCAATAATGTCTCAATCCAAAATACATAACAAAAGTATCAATACATAAATGTTTAATACAAGTCTGAATCCAAAGAAACATAACCCATGTTTAACACATGATCACCTTGTCCTGCATTTGGTCCGAGAAGAACTCCATTAACCATTGCTTTTGGTTCTTCAGACTGCCAACGGCCTTCAGCTACAACATCATCATTTTTACACCAATCAAATAGTTTGCATCTGTTCAGAGAAGTGGTACTTGGACTCTATGAAACACATGAAACAAACAGTACAATTATGTTAAGTGAAGCAATATAAACCAATGCAAACAGACTGATTATATTCAATCCAAAATGATTATCTTTTATCCCATTCTAACTGATCATGGTTCTGTGAATCCTATACTAAAATATACTTTTAACTGATCATGACTATGTCTAACCATACTATGATACACTCATCTAAGACCAACTCATTAAGCTAAGTACTATGGGTTTGAATAAAATTTTTTACCTTAGGAATAATGTCTTCTGGTTCCAGATCCTGGTCTGAAATTACACACTTATGGTCAGGCCATGCAATCATTTCTCCAACAGCCTACTCAACTACAAACATAATAGCAGATTCAACCAAGACTTTAACAACATAAGGGCCTAATGGAATGTCATTCATAAAGTCATCCGTACTAAAAGAGTTGATCAGTACTAAAATCTCAACAAGGGCCATTACAAAAATCCATCCAAACCCATATTACAGCTCGAGATCAAATAAACTGAAGGTAATAAAGTAATTAACTTTACAAACGCTGACAAAACCTACAACTTTGATATAGATTGACATAGCAATCGTAGGTAGAGATTATCGTCCCGCACAAAACTAATTCAGAGAGTGAGACAAACTATCCTAACTAAATTAACATCAGCTAATATGAGAATAAGAGAGAAAATGATTACAAACCATGTTTGGAGAGATTGCTTTCTGATTCAGCTAAGCAAAGCTAATCCTCTCTGCAATCAACCTATTTCTTTTGTAGAACTGTCAAAATTCGCAAATCATTGAAACTCAAAATCATCTCCATAGCGAATAATGAGGGAACATAAATCGAGAGGGAAGGAAAGATGAGAAAACCTCTTTGAAAGTGTCGTTGAAGGAGATCTTGTGACTGTCCTTCTCGTTGTCAACAAGAACGCCAACGCAATCAAAAAGAGGAACAAAGGGGAGAGTCGCCGAAGAAGATAAAGCAGAGCAGGTGATTTCGCCGAAGTATATGAATCAGAGTCGCCGGAATTAATGAATCAAAGTAGCAGGAGAAGATGAAGCAGAGATTTTATCGGTTTCGCTCTGAGGTTTTGCTGGTGAAACACAACTTCCCAGCCTTAGGGGTTTTATTTGGTGATGAGAGATAGTGTTAAAAGTAGATCTGACGGCTCATATTGATTGTTGATTATCTGATCTGATAGTTTATTATCATTGGAGAAAATAAGCCATGGATAGATGACGTGGCAGTTGAATTTTTGTAAAAGAAACATTTTTTTTTTACATCGTAAAAAGAAACGTTTAGAATGTGGTAGTTAAATAATTGGATTGATGGTGGTGAACATATTTTTTTTTGTCATTGGTGGTGAACATGTAATTTGAAACACAAGTACACGATACAAACAAATTTTATTGAATTTGTGAAAAAATTACATAGTTTTGTAATAATTTTGTGTTCTTAGTGTGAAAAAATAACTTTAAACTCGGAATCAAACATCATAATCACAAGTCCCTAAAAACCAATATCATTTGTATGAAACTTTTGTATGTATAGTGAATAGTGATAGCCTAAACCCTATATCAAATATCTCTAACTTTTGTAGGGTTTAAGTGAATCCCTAAATCATACTCATTTGTCCATTCAATCTGAAACCTTAAATCAAAAGTTATTTCGCTAAAACAATTTTTGTTTTTGTATTTTCGATTCTTAGTTGAGAATTTAGGGAAAATATCATAGCAAGTGTGAATCCCTATACCCTAAATTAAACACTCATTAATCCATAAATTTTTAAAACTATTAAAATTTATGTATATATGAAATAATAATTGATTTTATTTCTATTGTTAATAGAACTTGAAAGAATTATAGTTTCATACCCTTTTTTGGGTCACAGTATAGTTTCATACCCTATAACCCTATACCCTATACTCTAAACTCTAAATCAAAGATCTTGATTTCTACTATTTGTTTAGTAAATTTTTAATTCTTGATTGTGTATTGATAATGTTATTTATAATGGTTCTAGATAGCAATAATATATTTAAAAGGAGAAAGAAATTAAAACCATTACAACAAAAGACCTATTACAAAGAATCAAATGCTTAGAAAATAAGGTTATACATGAGTCATGAGTCATGACACCAAGTGATGTATACATTTGGTCATTAGGAATCTGCATCATTATAATTTATGAGCCGAAGCATCAGCTAACTGCATTTTAATCAAGAAGTGTTTCGATCAGACAAGACAGAAAAAACAACAAAATATGAGTTATTCGTCTTGGAGGATTAGCCAAAAGCAACTTTAAAATGCAGAATCTCTTTGTAACAAAAGTTTGAAGATTGATTTATCAGTTGATAAATACGACCCATCATTTGCTGTCTTCCATCAATCGTTCCATTAGTTGCAGGAGTTGAAATTGTCCGACCCTGAATCAATGATACAATTAGTATGCAACAAAGAGAATTCACGAAAACACCACAATATACATCATATCAGGTAACTTATGCCATTTAGCAACGTTAAAACCAAAACCACAAGCATTAATGTCATCACCTCCAACAAGAGATTGCAGTAAATAGATGAACAAGTAAAAGAGACGTCCACAATCATTATCCCTCTAAAGATCTATGTTACCATCATCCAAAATCAATCTATAAACTCTTTAACAGCACAATCTGCTCAATACCTTCAAAAGTGCAAAGAGAATAGTTATGTTTCAATTTGATTTGCTATATTTGGCTTCTGAAATTTCTTGAAGGTTACATGAGCAAGCAGACAGTGGTGAAGACACCAAGACATGTTCACAGAGGTCTTGTTGTTGAGATGTGATACTCATGAGTACAAAGAAAAGTAGACAAAGGTAAGTTAGAAAGCGTTCTACCTGATGTGCTCAAATTTCACGTTCTAAGATCAATGGACCTATGGTTTTATAAGACCACTTGGTTTATGTGAAGAGTTGTTGATGGAGTAAGATACGTGTGGCGACCACTATATGAATCTTGCAATTACAGTAAGAGAATCGGATTTTCAGCCCGAGTTACAGGTTACTAATATTTACAGATTTGAAAGGTTTAAACCGAGGCTGAAACTGAGTTTAAAAAGGCTTACCTATGATTTATGGACTGCGACGAAGCTCGACGAAGTCACGAAAGCTACAACAAAGAGTTACCTGATTTGAGACATCGTTAGAGAAGAAATGGAAGTGATGGGTCCGACTGGTAAACTAGCTTTTTTAAAATCTGGAGCGGGAAGCTGGAGCGGTAAGCTTTATAGCATAGTGCAAAGCTGTATAGATAAAGATTTGAGATAAATATTAGTGTAATAGTGTTGGTAAAGCTTTTGATAAAGATTTTGTGATTGATACAATCTAAAGCTGTATGAATTAAAAAGTGGCATAAAGATTTAAAAAAGTCTACCAATCAAAGCCGATGTTTCAGAGAAGAAAATGGGCATAATGTTAAAAAGAGTTACCTGAATTTTATGAAGCTGATGAAGCTTGATTTCAAGTCTCCGGGAAGAAGCTGAAATCATCAGAAGAAAAATTAAGGATCTTGATTTTCGCAATCGAGAAGAAATTGGATGGTTTCCCAATGGATGCCATCTTCTCTAAGTTCCAACAAACAACAAACTTGCAAAGCCTGTTATACACACATACAAATCTTGTGATTAGACTGGCCGAAGACCAAAAACCCCCTCTAATTCAAGGAGGAAGCGAGGCGATTGGGTAAAACGGGAGGAGGAGGAAGACGGTGACGAGGAGAAGAGAATCGACCCCGAATCGAACTCCGATTGAGAACTACATTTTCATCAAGCCGGAGAGGAGACGGAGACAGAGAGAAAAGAGCAGATGGAGGAGATCGAGATCGAGATCGTAGAAAATTTCAGATTTTTTTGTTCTCCTTCTTTATTAAAAAAATGAGAAAAATGACCGAATGTGTTGGTGAAGTCGTAATTTTTCTTATTTTGTCTAAGTGTTAGTGGTAAGTGTAAAATTTTAGCTAAATGTTGGCGGTCTAAAGTAATTCTAGCTTTCCGCTCTGCTATTATTGGGCTTAGCGTTTATTATATGCTATAATATAGTTACCAAATCCTAAGTACCATCTTTAATAGCATTTGTGAAATTCATGCTATCGTCATGTGCTATCAATGCACACTTTGTTTGTAGTGCTAGTCTAAAAAGCTATAAATAGCTCATTGTATTCGCCTAGAAAAGGTCAGAACTTTTCATAGTAAAAGATTAATAAAGGCTTTATTAACAGCAAACGCAAGTCTGAACATCTTTCTGCGTAGTTGATCACCGAGACATGTATTCACAAAGACAAGAAAGCTTTGAACGAAGCCAAAGTTGATCACCGAGACATGTATTCAGCTACCCTTGTTTTATCGGAAGGACAAAAGCAACACACTCAAGCCATCAAGGACATTAAAGCCTCTCTAGATAAGACGTTCAACCACCTTATGGGGAATTCTATTGCCCTAAAGAAGAAAGATATTGAGATGTCCAAGACACTTGAGAAGATTGATGAACGTTTGAGCGTATGGAAGAAACGAACCATTCGGAAACGAATGAAGAAGAGCCAACACCTTTGGTCCATTGCTGCACTTTAACACCACTTAAAAAAAACTTCTCCATCTTTGATCAAGAGGAGAAAAATGCTCCAAGACCTTTCCTAGTGGCCAAACCGAAGAATTGAAGATTTACGGCAATGATGTCGACAAGATCATGCGAAGAAATTCGTATAACCAATCAAACCAACAAAAGACCACGTTGGATAAGTGATGAGATGCCGGAGGTATTCAATTCTCTAGTTAGAGAACTCCCTCCCACCCTCACCTTTGAAGATGCGTGGAGAACAAAGTCATCATTACGACTATGCTTTAAACAAAGCACGGAAGAAGACTTTATGATTGAGGAGTTGTTCAACCAAGTTAGGACTCCTTATAGGTACCTAAGGATCCTTCCTAAGACTCTTGATCCAGGTTCTTTCTATATCCCTTGCTCAATTCGCGATTATATCTTTGAGACCGTTCTTATCGATTCGGGAGCCGGAGTCAACGTTTTGTCGGAATCTCTTGTGAGAAAGATGAGGATAACCAATCTTCGTCCTCCAACCATGAGAATCTCACTTGCTAATGGTGCATCAACACTCTCATTGGGTAAAATATTCAATTGCCCGTGAGAATTGGTGATTGCATTGTTCCGACGGACTTTGAAGTGGCTAATGTGCAAGATTGCTCAACACCTTTCATCCTTGAAAAACATTATTGGCTACTGCTGGAACTATCATGGATTACACCTTACAAAGGTTATTCTTCCCTAAGATAGATAGAAACATCTTCTACTACGCAACACGACCCGGTTTTTGAACCAAAGTTACAAGATACATTCATTCGGAGAAAAGAGAAGTTGAAATCAAGCACCTATTCCATTCACATAATGAAGACCACGACCATCGGAGCACTTATTAACACTCTAAGGGCAACCTCAAGCCTTTAGAAGACAAATCCCAAATCTAAAAACCTCAAGGGGTCGAGCTAATTGACTTTAAACAAGCGTTTTATGGGAGACAACCCATATATCGAGTCTTTCTTTTATTTTGATTTTTATTCTATGTTTTTATTTTGATTTTTAATTTTATAAACTTTGTTATTCATTAGTCTTTTTATTTATGAATTTTTTTCAGATTTTATAAAATTTATGTTGGAGAAGAAAACAGAAGTACTAAAAAGAAAAAAAGAGAGTGTTCCGGACATCCCAGACACCGGACGGACACACAGGACACATGGATCCGTCCGATGCCCGAGTGGGATAGTTCTGCGGATCGAGCACTCCAAAGTCCTAGACCCCGGACGGAGACTTTGGACACGGGAGTTTGACTAGGGCCAGGACCGTTTCTTTTGCGTTCGTCCCGAACCTTGACCCTCCATCCTCGTCCCGTGTCCCTGATGCCAGCCTCACCCCAGAGCCAGTTCGTCATGCGCTCTAGTGCCCAATCCTCGTCCCGTGGATCCACCAGCCCTACACGCTCCCACCATCCCACTACGTATCCGGTGCCCCGCCACCCCATCAATCCTGTGTCCCCACCATCCGTGCCGCACCACCTTCCTGCGAACCAGCCTGGACCAAACAACGACCTGACCATGAGCTACGGTTTGACCACCGGTTCGAACCACGAGGTTAGCAGCTGTTCAACTACCAATACTCAATAATATCCAATATGATTTGGGGAAGAGTTCCATGATGGAATCTACGGTTTGTGGTGATCTATTGTGATCATTGTTGGAAGATACTAACTCGATTATGGCAGAATGCAATGGTGAGGAAAATTGAGAAGCACTATTTCTTGTACCTAGAGAAATTTTTGGGGAGTTTCAAGACCCTTCTTTGAACACCATCCACCCGATTCAACTTTGGGAGAAATTGAGTTTCTTTATCCGACAACTTCGTTCTATTCTCCATCTTTTTATCTATTTATTTTTTATTAAGTAAAAATCAGTTGAGAATGATGCACCTTTCTTTGATCAACAATTTGATTTCAAAACCAAGTAACCATTATTTTGATGGATATGATTTCCATTCTCAATTTGGTTTTTACTAACATGATTTTTGACTATCTCTTGTCATGGATATTAGATTAAGGATAAATCACATTCATGACATCTTATCCTCTTTTTATCCCTCTTTGTTGTCATGGATTGCCTGTAACATCCCCAAACCAAATAGGTGCTTTTTGGTGAGAGTGTCGATCGACACCTTAGGGTAGTGTCGATCGACACCTTAGGGTAGTGTCGATCAACACCAGTGTTCTCAGAATCGGGTTATTAAGATTTTTGGCTCGGTTTAATTGCGGTTTAAGGGATTAACCTAGGGCTCGTATATAAATACGTTCCAGGGTCTCGTGGCCGCGTTGGTGGAGAGAGAAATCGCAGAGAAACCTTAATTTGAGAGAAAATTTGAGAATCGCTTGTCCTCGATTGATTGTTGCAAAGAAATCAATTCGAGAACTTTTCTCTTCAAGCGTTCGGTTTAGTTCATTATTCGTGGCGAGTTCTCTTGCGGTTTCAGCGTAGAATCAGAGGTTCTAGGTCATTTTTCTTGATCAATCCCCTTCGAAGCGCAAAGATGAGTGCATGATTGCTTGGGAATTACTAGGAATTGGTTGTAGTGTGATGGTTGATTTGACGTGATTTTTGATAGTTTTGTCTCTGTGATTACGTGTGAATCGTGTGTAGTGGCGTTTGTATCGGTTAATGATGATTTCGAGGCAAGCCACGTGAAGACATGCTCGAGCTCTAGTTTCAGGAACTGAGTGTCGATCGACGCCTAGAGGTTGTGTCGATCGACACCCTGTGAAGATGGCGATACTCGTTTTGCCGAGTGTCGATCGACACCATAGTGGTGTGTCGATCGACACTCGTTATTTAATTGGTGAATTTTATGATAAAATATTGTGACCGAAAACTATTTAATGTATTTAATCTGGAAATTGGAATTTAAGAATTAAACTGCGCGTTTTACTAATATATGTGTTTATGTATTTCCTATTTGTGGGATGACCACTCCACTGAGTATTTATGATAATACTCACGTAACTCCTGGTTTCTTTTTGAGTTGCAGGTAAAGGGAAAATGTGATCGCGGGATCGAGGCAGAAAAAGAGGATGATAGGATTTTTGTGTCGTTATTGTTTGCTTAGTAACCCGGATGTTTTAGGTTGCTAGATTATTTATTTATTAATTCTTGAATCTAGTGATTGAGTTTAGCATTTGAGTTATTTTGGAATCTTGGTTATTTTATTTAATTTTATTGGATTATTGTTTTGGTTTAAATGAGTATGTTTTATGCAGTAGAAATGCTTATTTAAAAAAAAAAAAAAGCTTGGTTGTTTCATTTTGGTATCAGAGCCTAGATGGTTTTAGGACAAATTGGATGTCTGAGACTATGTGTTTAAATTGATTGTGTGTTTAGAAAATTTAATAAGAGTCTTAGTATTATCCTTTTCAGCCTTTTAAAATGATTTTGCGGTATATTGTGTGTTTGATTGTGACTTCTTGAGCTTATTGTACAGTTCTGTATGAGTGCAGAGAGATGGACGCTAGAGCTAGAGGTCGTGGACGTGGAGAGATATTGAGGCCTGGAGGCCTGGTGCAGTGTGGACCTGGGGGGAATTTGTGGCCGAGTTCAACGCCAAATATTTTCCCAGGAGGCTTTAAATCGTCTCGCGGTGAGATTCGTGAATCTGGTTCAGGGAGATCGTATAGTGCGTGAGTACAATGCTGGGTTTGGTCAGTTACTGGCTTATGCGGGCGCATGAGTGATCGATCAGCGGACGCAGGTTCAGAGGTTCCTGAGGGGACTACAACCAGATTTGCGGACCATATGTAGAGTGACTGAGTATGCCTTAAGGGCGAAGCTGGTAGAGGTTGCTGTAGGGATCGAGGAGGATCAGAGGAGTCAGACAGCGGCAGTGGTTCCAGTGTCAGCTGCCCCGGCGTTCTAGCCGCGGAGGGAGCATCAGCAGGGGAGTTCTGGCTTTGGTAAAGGCGGTAAGCCTGCGCAGGGTCAGAAGAGGAAGTGGGATGGCACTTCCAAGTCGAGTTCGGGGACTCATGCGTGTTTCGGTTGTGGGAGCACTGGGCACAAAATGGCGAGCTGTCCTAAGGCTTCGAAGGAGGCTAAGGTTTGCTTCCATTACAAAGAGTCGGGGTATTTTCGGCCGATGTCTCCTAAGTTGCAGCAGATGGTTATTGCGGTGGTTCAGCCAGTGGTGCAGGTGGCGGTAGTGCAGCCGTTGGTTCAGATTGGACCGGCACAACGAGTTTTTACCTTGGGAGAGGTGGGGGCAGAGACAACATAGCGGCGCTTCGATCACATGAACCTTGTTAGTGGGAGGTTTTGAGTCCCATATGCTTTTCGATTCTGGAGCATCCAACTGCTTTATTACCCCGGAGCATACCGAGAGTAGTGGCATCCGTAGCAGCGCTGGTGAGAGTTCGGGTTTGGTCAAGGTAGCTGGAGGTGGATTACAGGCTACTTCGGGCCATGGTAGAGCAGTTGATGTTCAGATTGCGGGGCAGCCGATGCCAGCAGATTTGGTGATCAATCCGCTGGAGCTGTATGACATTATCCTGGGGATGGATTGGTTCTCACATTACAGAGTTCATCTGGATGTTATCGACGCAGAGTGGCCTTCGAGCGAGATGGAGAGAGGTTAACGTTTCAGAGAGTGAGACCAACTTCAGGGAGCCTCGTGATTTCTGTGATTCAGGAAATACAGATGATTGAGCAAGGATGCGAGGCTTATTTGGTGACGATTTCTATGCCAGAGTTCATGGGTAAGGTTGCGGTGAGGGAGATTCAGGTTGTTCGGGATTTTGAGGATGTCTTTCAGTCATTGCAGGGATTACTACCACCTCGGTCTGATCCGTTTATGATTGTGCTAGAGCCCCGGACAGCGCCTATCTCCAAGGCACCTTACAGGATGGCTCCAACAGAGTTGGCAGAGCTCAAGAAGTAGTTAGAGGATTTGGCGAGTAAGGGCTTTATTCATCCGAGTACTTCACCATAGGGAGCACCAGCACCAGTGTTGTTTGTGAAAAAGAAGGATGGTAGTTCGGGGACTTATCCGAGTCACTGTGAAGAATAAGTACCCTCTCCCGAGGATTAATGAGTTACTAGATCAGTTAAGGGGTGCTACTTGGTTCTCCAAGATCAACTTTGCATCAGGATACCATCAGATTCCGATCGACGAGGTTAATGTTCGGAAGACTGCTTTCAGGACCAGATATGGGTTAAAGTTTATGGTTATACCAAGCGGTCTGACTAATGCACCAATAGTGTTAATGAGGTTGATGAACGACATATTTCAGGAGTATATGGATGTCTTTGTGATTATCTTCATCGACGATATCTTGGTTTTCTCTAAGAGTCCTGAGGAGCACGAGGTGCATTTCGGTTAATTCTGGAGAAGCTTCGGGAGCAGAAGCTTTTTGCTAAGTTGAGCAAGTGCAGTTTTTGGCAGAGAGAGATGGGATTTCTTGGCCATATTATTTTTGTAGACGGAGTTTCTGTGGATCCGGCTAAGATAAAGGCTATCCGAGATTGGCCTATAGCGTCCAATGCGACCGAGATCAGGAGCTTTCTGGGTTTAGCAGGATATTATCGGAGGTTCATCAAGGGCTTTGCGAGTATGGCTCAGTCGATGGCGAAGTTGAACGAGAAGGATGTCCCGTTTGTTTGGTCTTAGGAGTGCGAGGACAGCTTTACGAAGCTAAAGGAGATGTTGATGAGTATACCAGTGTTGGCGCTGCCCGAGCTGGGTAAGCCTTATGCAGTGTACACCGATGCTTCTGGGATTGGTCTGGGTTGCGTATTGATACAGGAGGGTAGAGTGATTGCGTATGCTTCGAGGCAGCTGAGGGGCGCTGAGCGTAACTACCCTACACATGACTTAGAGCTGGGTGCTGTGGTATTTGCGTTGAAGATTTGGAGATCCTACCTGTATGGTGGAAAAGTTAAAATTTTCATATATCATAAGAATCTGCAACACATTTTCACTCAGCCGTTGCTGAATGTGAGACAGAGACGTTGGGTATTGTTTACCATCCTGGTAAGGTGAACTAGGTAGTTGATGCCTTGAGTCGTCGGCGTGTAGATTCGGCTTGGGAGTAGGGGATTGAGTCGCTGGTGAGCAAGATTAGTACGTTGTGGTTATATGTTATTTCGCAAGAGCCGATGGGCTTAGAGGCGGCTGATCAGGCAGATATTCTGAGTAGGATTCGAGTGGCTCTGGCAAGTGATCAGGGTTTGGTTGTTGCGTCAATCGCTGAGGGTTCTGAGTATCAGGTCTCATCGAATGGGATGATTCTTATTCGCGGTCGGGTTTGTATACCCAAGGTAGAGGAGTTGAGGCAGGAGATTCTGCGAGAGGCTCATGCGAGCAAGTTCTCGAATCATCCTGGAGCGACTAAGATGTATCGTGATCTCAAGTAGTATTATCAGTGAGTCGGAATGATGAGAGATGTTGTTGCTTGGGTTTCGAAGCGTAACACGTGTTCACTGGTGAAGGCTGAGCATAAGGTTCCGAGTGGTTTGTTGCAGTGTTTACCCATTCCAGAATGGAAGTAGGACATGATCACGATGGACTTTATGGTAGGATTACCTAACTCGCGGACTTTGATGCTATTTGGGTTATGGTGGATCAGTTGACATAGTCAGCACATTTTCTGACCATCAAGAAGACAGATGGTGCAGCTGTTTTGGGTAAGAAATTTATGAAGGATATTGTGAGGGTGCAGGGAGTGCCAGCCAGTATTATGTCAGAACGGGATCCAAGGTTTACTTCAGAGTTCTGGGAAGCTTTTTAAGCAGAAATGAGCACTGAGGTGCATATGAGTACAACATACCATCCGTAGACTGACGGGCAATCAGAGGAGATGATTTAGACTTTGGAGGATTTACTGCGGATGTGTGTTCTGGATTAGGTTGGTCACTGGGTTGATCATTTGAGCTTGGTAGAGTTTGCTTATAATAACAGCTTCCAGGCGAGTATTGGGATGACTCCTTTTGAGGCTTTGTATGGGAGGCCATGTAGGACACCCCTATGTTGGACCCAAGTGGGGGAGCAGAGTATTATTGGGGCTACTTATGTTCAGGAAACAACAGAGAAGGTTCGTGTTGTGAGACTGAGCATGAAGGAAGCTCAGGATAGGCAAAAGAGTTATGCGGATAAGAGGCGGCGAGAGCTTGAGTTTACAGTGGGAGATCGTGTGTATCTCAAGATGGCTATGTTGAAGGGTCCTAACAGATCCATAGTAGAGAATAAGCTGAGTCTGCGGTTTATGGGTCCATTTCCGGTGGTGGAGCGGGTTAGGCCGGTCGCTTATCGGCTGGAGTTACCTCCGATTATGAGTGCATTTCATAAGGTTTTTCATGTCTCGATGTTGAGGAAGTCCCTACATGAATCGAAGGAGTTTGTGGATAAAATTCTCGAGGATCTTTGGCCTGATTTGACGATTCCGGCAGTTCTAGTGAAGATTCTCAAGAGGAGGATCAAGGAGTTGCATCGGAAGAAGATTCCACTGTTGCAAGTTTTGTGGGATTGCACTGGTTGTGAGGAGGAAACTTGGGAGCCTGAGGCAAAGATGAAATTGAAGTTCGGGAAGTGGTTCGACAAGTAGGTCGCCGTTTGAGCTTTATTTCTCTTTGTATTCCCAGTTTCAGTTTTTAGCATGCGTTGCTTTTGTTGTATTTTCATTTTGTTATAATGATTGTACTTTTGAGAGATTTATAAGATGGCGTTCCTTATATTTCTGTGTTATAAATTATGTGTTCTTATTGTGTGAATATTCCGGGTGAGGGAATATCGAGTGTAGACCACACTAGGCAATCTAATCGTAGATTTATGGGTGTTCTAGAATTTATACTAATAACTCATTATGTGGAGACGGTGGTACTCCAGAGTGCTTACCTGGGACGGTGGTTTCCAGTGTAAGTACTGAGGGACGGTGGTTCTCTCTAGGGGACGGTGATTCTCCTGTGTACTTACTGGGACTGTGGGTTCCGGTAGAAGTACTGAGAGACGGTGGTACTCTCGAAGGGACGGTGGTTTTCCTAGTTATTATGGCTCGAGCGGTGAGTTCCTGAGAGCGATGATGTGTGTTAATGAGTTAGGAGTGATAAATGTCTAGGAACGTGCGTATAAATAGAAGATTAGAGGAGAGCCTTGGAGATCAGGTAAGGGTCTCGGGTGGTATTGACCAATTTTGGGGTCAGGTTTAGGGTTCTGATAAACGGTTTTATGAGGATTCGAGGATGAATCCAGTTTAGTGGTGGAGAATTGTAACATCCCGAAACCAAATAGGTGTTTTTTGGTGAGAGTGTCGATCGACACCTTAGGGTAGTGTCAATTGACAACAGTGTTCTCAGAATCGGGTTATTAAGATTTTTGGCTTGGTTTAACTACGGTTTTAGAGATTAACCGAGGGCTCGTATATAAATACGTTCCAGGGTCTCGTGGCCACGTTAGTGGAGAGAGAAATCGCAGAGAAACCTTAATTTGAGAGAGAATTCGAGAATCGCTTGTCCTCGATTGATTGTTGCAAAGAAATCAATCCGAGAACTTTTCTCTTCAAGTGTTTGGTTTAGTTCATCGTTCGTGGCGAGTTCTCCTGCGGTTTCAGCGTAGAATCAGAGGTTCTGGGTCATTTTTCGTGATCAACCCCCTTCGAAGCGCAAAGGTGAGTGCGTGATTGCTTGGGAATTACAAGGAATTGATTGTAGTTTGAATGAAGAATTGTGTGATGGTTGATTTGACGTGATTTTTGATAGTTTTGTCTCTGTGATTACGTGTGAATTGTGTGTAGTGGCGTTTGTATAGGTTAATGATGATTTCGTGGCAAGCCACGTGAAGACATGCTCGAGCCCATGTTTCAGGAATAGAGTGTCGATCGACGCCTAGAGGTTGTGTCGATTGACACCCTGTGAAGATAGCGATACTCGTTTTGCCGAGTGTCGATCGACACCATGGTGGTGTGTCGATCGACACTCGTTATTTAATTGGTGAATTTTATGATAAAATATTGTGACCAAAAACTATTTAATGTATTTAATCTGGAAATTGGAATTTAAGAATTAAACGGTGCGTTTTACTGATATCTGTGTTTATGTATTTCCTATTGGTGGGATGACCGCTCCACTGAGTATTTATGATAATACTCACGTAACTCCCGGTTTCTTTTTGAGTTGTAGGTAAAGGGAAAATGTGATCGCGGGATCGAGGCAGAAGAAGAGGATGATAGGATTTTTGTGTCGTTATTGTTAGTCTAGTAACCCGGATGTTTTAGGTTGCTAGATGATTTATTTATTCATTCTTGAATCTAGTGATTGAGTTTAGTATTTGAGTTAGTTTGAAATCTTGGTTATTTTATTTAATTTTATTGGATTATTGTTTTGGTTTAAATGAGTATGTTTTCCGCAGTAGAAATGCTTAGTTTAAAAAAAAAAAAACTTTGTTTTTTCATTGCCAGCTCACTTTTAGTTGGTACCCTACCTAAGCCCTTGAACCTTTCTTTCAGACCTCCTGCACTTCTGTCTATTTCAACGGTATGCAGATATTATTAAAAACGTCGATGAGAGTAGGATCGACGCAGTTTTCCAATCACTAGAAGATGCGACGATCAACATTGGAAAGAAGGGTACAACAACAAATTTTCAGAAAATCAAAGAAGCTTGGCCGTTCCTTAGATGCTTAATCATAATAACAATTTTGTGCCTTACTTGACTCATATTTTTATGAGACCATTTTTCCCCTTGATAAAAAAAAAAGAAAAAAAAGAGAGAGAAAAGGAAAAAGAAAAAAAATGATATTAGGGAAAGGAAAATGGTTTTCAAAGAGTCAAAGACCAAAGAATACCAAAGGAATGCCATGATTTAAAGGAGAGATGAGTTAGAGACTTTTACAAGTGATTCCCAGAGAAAGTCTAAGTCTGGGGGAGAAAGACGAGCAACAAAGTGGTTGGGAAATTCTGAAATTCAGTTGATTCATTATCTCTTACGATTTTTGCATAATGTCGCGCACCATGATTTTTTGGTAACCCTAAACACTTTTAGCCTCACCACTAAAATCAACATTTTCTAAACACCTAGCCGTATTCCTTGTAAATATCCTTGATCAGAGATCTTCACGAGTTTAAGAGGGTAAAAGAATTGACTGAATTGAAGTTGAGATGGAAGACGATGAAAAGCGTCCATAAACTCACTTTGACTTTATGTGGATTACATGTTTAGAGAAAGAAACAAGATCCAAAGAATATGTGAGTTCACGTGTTTTCAAAACTTCTTTCCTGATTAACCATTTGTTTGCTTCAGAACAAGCAAAGGGTAAGCCTGGGGGAGTTGATATACCCAATATTTTACCACTTTTACTATCCGTTTTTATCTATTTTATATACTATTTAATAAGCTTTTCTATCAGAGAAGATAGTTTTCTCGTATATTTGGTTTTTAAGAGTCATATATGTCAAATCGTCAAAAAGGGTGTAAAAAGGAGTAAAATGAGTATTTTTCATACTACAACAACTTATCAAGGTCAAAGGAGCCAGTCCAAATTCTCAAAGTTGAAGATTTCACAATTTCCCAAGTTAGACAGAAGTTACCCGTCGGAAAGATCAATTCGGATGGAGGATCAAATCTACTTGGACGGAGATGAAATTTCATATGACAATATGCCTTTGTGTTAGCTTTCCAATGGAGTTTGAATTATGTCAAATGGAATTGTAGTTTAGATGATATTCAAGTTTTACTAAAGACATGTCGTTCTGCCTCAAAGATGAATCAAGTCCAAGATGGCCTAAGCACCGATCCAACACATGGGCCGGCGCATTTAACTGAAGCCAAGTGCAAGGATAGCACTTTGGTCAGACCCCGGACATGAGTCCATGACCGGTGCCACCATCCGGTACCGTGGCCACTTCGAGACACTTATCGACAAAAATACATTTTCGCCTAATGTGAAACCCTAGAGCCTTTGCTAACCTATAACCTCTTCCAACAACTATATATACTTCTTTTAGCCTCTTGAGAGAGGGAGAGCAGCTCTAGGCACCACAAATCAATAATAAACATATCTTGTTAAAGAGCGATAAAGGCCATGATGTTCTTCTTAAGCTTTGTTCTTCGAGATCCATCTATGCCGAGCAGTTATCTATCACAAATATATTGTTTTATTAACTTCTCTAGTTGCTCCATGTTTCATAACATGTAGAGTAGTTGTATGTTTGATATAAAGTTATTTTAATCTTTTGTTGTATATTTTATATCTTTATTGAGCTTGTTTCTAGATTGATTCTCTATCTTTATTTATACTCAAGGCGTGATCTAAATTAGCTACCTAGTGACCAATTTTAGCTTGGTACCGATTCCAAAAGCTTTTGTACCGACCAAATCTATTATTTGATAGACTAGGCGTGTTAACAATTCAAAAGGTTAGTTAAGGAGTTTTTTGAGCAATCGAATCTCAATCTTACAGCGTGATTCCACCTTATAGTAACCATCAAAAGTTGAGTCTATTTGGATAGGAGTTATAGGTTTCAGAACCATGAAAGTGGAAAGATTCTACCTTAGTGATTTAAGTTCTAGAACACTAGTTGAATCTTTTTAAAAACTGGTGTAGAACATGTTGCATTAGTTCTGATAGAGAACCTTGCCAACAAAAATAGTGCCAAGAACATAGACTACGAGAAGAGACAGCAGAACCAAGACATCAGTGGTAGCCAATTCGCAGAAGTCACAAGGAAGCTTGATTCGATCCATAGTCTTCTAACTGGAAAGAAGTCGGTTAGCTTTGCGCAAGAGGTTGAGACTGCAGAGGAGAATGTGAACTACGTCAATGGGTCTGGTTTTCAAAAGTACAACAATCAGCAAAGATACAGTTCTTCATACCAGAAGCCATTTCATAGTAATGGCTACACTAGGAACTACGGTTCTTCTTCCTACCAGAAGCCTCCTGAACAGGACAACAAGATGGAAGCTATGTTGGAGCAGCTTCTGGAAGGACAACAAAATATGACCGTGAGCTTTAATGGGAAGCTGGATTCGGTATATCCACACTTGAATAGGAAATTTGAGTCTTTGAGCACTCATGTCAAGAAGCTGGATGTTCAGGTTACTCAAACAGCATAATCGATCAAGAGGCAAGAGGGGTTTTTTCCAGCGAAGACTGATACTAACTCCTAGCGAGCTTGTAATGCCGTTCTAGTAGAACGAGAAGACTACTTTGACGAGTTTGAGGCGATTTTTAGGACTACAGAGCACATGTCGATCGACAAGGAAGTCATGTCGCTCGACAAGAGGAAATCTCAAGTATTGATCGACACTGGTGCAGTGTGGCAATCGACACAATCTGGAAGTCACGAATCATCGATTGAGAAAGCAAGTGTCGATCGACACCCCGTCTAGACTTGTACAGAAATCGCGAAATCATTCCCTAGAGCTAGAAAGTCGAAGCAGGGGGTCAAAGACGCTATTTGCAAGAGGATGATAGATAAAATCATGGTTCTAATGCCTCTTGGTGATGCAGTAAAGCTTTCGCCTACGATAAGGAGATATGTCAAGCGGATAGTGGCTAATGGTGTAAGTCCTGAGGAAGGAGCGTTGCTGACTAGAGATATCAGAGCTATTCTTTTGGACAAGGCTCTGGTTCTTAAGAAGAAGAAGGACGTAGTGGTTTCTGAAGAAGTGAGTGCGATGATTCAGAGCAGAGTTCCAGTAAAGCTTCCGGATCCAGGATTCGTGCTCAATTGCTCCATATCGACAAGGTAGTTTCCTCACTCTCTATGCGATTTGGGATCTGGTATTAATTTGATGCCTTTGTCAGTTGCAAAAAAACTTGGGATGACAGATTTTAAGGCGACTAGGATGTCTCTTCTCCTAGCCGATCGATCCAGGAGATTCCTTGAAGGAGTTCTAAATGATGTACCAATCATGATTCAAGACTGCATGATTCCTGTGGATTTTGTGGTTTTGGAGTACGATGATGTACCTGAAGACCCTCAGATTTTGGGAAGATTCTTCTTAGCTACAGCTGGTGCTCAAATTGATGTGATGAAAGGGAAGATCAAGCTTGATCTAGGTGATGTTGTCATGGAATTTGAAATGGAAAACACGAGAAGAAAATCCACCATTGACGGTCAAACCTTTTCTATGGAGTTTTTAGAAGTTGGAGACTCAATCCAAGAGTTAGAATCTAGTTCCTCATATGTTACAGAACAGATCATTCCACTTTCATCCCACGATCCTCCCATAGAGCTAAGGTACGAGCCTCCTCCACTTAATTATAAACCTCTTGATTTCGTCAAAATGGATTTTGAATGTGAAAAAGCTGTTACGCGCTTACGCATGCATCGAGTTTCTCGGATAAGTCTTGGTTTTCTCTTGATAAATAAGGAGCGTAAAAGAACTTCAAAGCCTTTCGCAAAGATGCAAATGATTTTTCCTCACGAGCTTAAAGACAAAGGCGAAGCAATCGTTCAGAAGATGGTGCAAAAGACGCATAAACTGTTTCCTGGAATTATACCATGGAAAAGTGAAGATCCACCAGACGTCTAATTTTCTCAACACATCCAAGCTAAAGGACTGAAAACATGCGCTTAGTGGGAGGCAACCCACTTGTGAGTTTTATATTTATGTTTTATTTTATTTTCTTTTCCAATTTTATGTTTGGTATTGTTTTTGGTTTTGATTTTTAGGAGACAAAAACGTGAGATGAACTTCGGAAGCCTTTGTCGAGCGACGCCAAGATCATGTCTCTAGACACTAGCAAAAATTCAGTGGTGTCGATCGACACCATTTACAGTGTCGATCGACAACCCCACCAGGTTACGTTTTCTCTATAAATTTCAATTCCTTTCGTTTTGTTTCACTTATTTTCATCAATCTCAGGCTTAATAACACTGGGGACAATGTTGTTTAAGTCTTGTGGGAGGTAGTTACTAACTATGTGCTTTATTTTGAGTTTTATGAGTCAGTTTTTCAAAATTTCGGGTCGAAACTCCCCTTCTATTTGCTTTGAACAACACTCGAGGACCATTACCAATGCAAGTTGGTTGGTTTTACTGAGGTGGGTAACTGGAAGTGGATCAATTTAACGGAGCGAGTTCAGATTTTTGGAAAAAACCAGAAAGGATGTTGCAGACCCTGCCCTTAATCAACTCAAATCTCTTGTCTTGGGCTTTGGTAATCGCAAGACTTGATTAAGCTTTCAAACACTAGAAAGCGAGGATGGACCGCTCTAAAAATTCTTCCTGATGATGAATACAACTGTCCTAGATCAAAAAGAAAAAGCCTCATGACATTGTCTTCCACAAGAAACAACAGTAATGAGCGCTGATCTAGAGAAGTCATAGAGATGCCAAGGAAATAAAAAAATCTACAGAAAAGTGTAGTTCAAACAGAAAAGTGCAAGTCCGAAAATCATAAAATTCTAAAGAAAAAGTTCAAAAAGGGCATGCATCTCTATGATTGATCCTTAATTGGATAAACAGTTACAGAGGGAAGAGAGAGGGTGAAACTTAGGAAAGTATTAAAGGAAGTGTAAGAATCTAGAAGGTCCAGCGATCGATATTCCCTCGATGAGACCACACTTAATAAATGAAGGGGTTTGCAACAGAAAGTATGAGATTTTCTAAGGGGTTTGGATTCAATCTGGAGAATTGCTAAGCTTCTAGGGACACATCGAAGTACTACCATTGACTTTGCAGGTATGTGGTTTCTAAAGGAGTGAGTACAATTGTTTTACTTAGGGACAAACAAAAAGCTAAGTCTAGGAGAGTTGATATATCATGGTTTTTACCCGTTTTAAACCATGATATAAGTTTGTTTTATAGAGTCTTTTGGTGTTTTCGAGTCTTCTCTGTTTATTATTAGGTACAAAGACGCTTTGAGCTTAATTGGTGTTTATTAGATCATTATGGAGCATTTTGGAATGAGCAGTCAAAGTCGCAAATTCAGATTAAAGATTTGAAGAGAGTGTCGATCGACACTGATGATGGCATCGATCGACATCATGAATTTGGTCATGTCGCTCGACACCACTGTTTCAGCGACCAGAATTTCTAGAATTAGAAGATTTCTGTTTTTGTTCCAGAAGGCCCAAATGTTTGCAATTAGGCCCATGTCAGTTTTGTAATCTATAAATACTTATTTTCAACTATTGTTTAGGGTTATGATTTATTTTACTAAGTTTAAGAGATATCTATCAATAAAATATAATGGTTTCTTATTTGATTATGTCAGAGTAGTTACCTTGTTAGGTTTAGGAATTTTCAAAGGTGTTCGATGAATTGCTAGATTTAATTTAACTGCTAGGATAATAACATTAGAAGTTCTTCATCTTAACTTGTGTTTATTGCTGATTTTAGCCTCGCGAACTAAAATTTAATCTTAGATTAAATAATAGAAACGACATTTTTATTAATTGCTTGAACTAGTTTTTGATGAGCAAAATTTCTTTTTGCAAAGACATTTGGTTTAGGATTTTGTGGACAATTGAGCTTGATCATTACTGCTTGTTTAGATTTATAGGATTTGCAACGACAATTAGTTTTCTAGTATTTAGACAGATAATATTTGCAGCGACAACATATAGATTTTACATTTGTGTTCATGTTTAGGAACTAAGCTTTATAATCCTATCTTTAATTTATTATCTGCAGTTCTGATTCACCTGCGATTTCCCTGTGTCTAGCTTTTATTCTTATTGATTTTACAACCGTTTCAACTGCTTTATTATTTAACTATTTTACATTCATATTTTACTGCTTAGCTTAATTCGAACGTTTAGATCAATTGTGTTTCTGATTTCCTGTGGATTCGATAACCCTAAGTACTAAAGTGATCTCTTAATTTGAGAAAGTAGTTTAAAGGTAAATATGAGCATATCAAACTCAATCTAAAAACTTGACAGAGAGATATATCCAACAATATATAGATCCTCTCCTGACTCTTTCTGAGTCACCGGGAAACCACTTCTCAAGTTGACTGATCGAAACTGAAAATACACAGAACCCTCACGGGAAAACAACCACAACTCATAGGATACAGATTGGAACGACAATCCTCTTTCTCCTATAGTTAGATAAGAGAGAGGATAACCTACCTACAAAGTTTTACACCGATCAAATTGGTTTTGATCGTCCGTTTCTCCTCTCCACCGAACATTCAACTATGTCCTCTCATTTCTCTCAATCTCAATGCACAAAGCACCCTCAAGAACACTCTCAATCTCTTTCTCTCTCTCTAACTCATGTGTTTTTCTCCTAAAACACGGCTGCTCCATGTGAAAAAGGTTTATAAATGATAGACAAGGGTTCTTTAAACCCAAACCGAGCAAAACTGCGCAATTAAATCGAACCAACTAGGTTTTGCAAAAATAGTGTCGATCGACACCCACCACTGGTGTCGATCGGTGGGTGTCGTACGGCACCTCCAAAAATCCCTAATTTCGGTTCGCGGTTGTTAAAAATAATTTTTTTTTAATTAGGGACATTACATAAAGTTCCAATACTTTTTTCAGAATTTTGCCAAGATCAGGTCTGAGACCAAAATACTAAGCTTATATGAAAATGTGGAATGATATGTTGCCATCAGTAAAAAAAACAAAATGTAGAAATGGAATCATACAGTAAAAATTTGTTTATCTGGTAGCATATTCGGTCTAGAATATTCAATTTCAAGCAAAAATTTACAAAATAGAAGCTCATTATACTGTATGTAGAAATTGACATGCCCCGATCCCGATAACTTGGTGCCCTAGGTCTCGCGCCCTAACTTGCAACACAAAAAACACCTGCACACACTGATAAGAAGGGAAAAAGGGGTGAGCAATTCTAGGAAGAATTACTCAGTGAGGGAGATCAAGTCTACCCACATGATTCATATTAAACAATAATATAATTTAATAATACATATTTACTAAGCCTAGAAACAGTCAAGCAACATTCAACCTAACAAATATCAATATTTCAATCTAGTATACATCACATACTCATCATCATATAACTCAGGCTGGCCGTCACCTAGAAAGGTCGTACGCCACCTCACATATAACATATACATATATCTCGACCGAAGTCCATGAAACAACTTGGGGCTGGCCGTCACCTCGAAAGGTCGTACGCCACCCTTTCTGGCTTGTCAGTCGTTAACGGGTTTCAGCAAGGTCGCCATGCCACACGCTCTCAGTTCGGCCACACACAACCTCACACATTCTATATCATATATTACATATTAACTTATAACATCACATAATCTCAACTTAACATTTCATTCAACACTCAATCACTATTCCTAGACAAAACATACATGCTTATCAAACCATATTATTATCTAATACAAATCCACAAATCCCAACCCTCACCTTAGCCACAAGTCTTCGGAGATTCTTAAACTGCGCTCTGAAAATAATGGATGAAAACGGCGTCTCAAATCTGCGGTTAGGAAATAATGTTTACTATTCCATTATTAAACTTTCTTAAGAGTTTATTCGATTCGGCTAGAATGAACCTGTCAGACAAAAACGGCTATATCTTCCTACGCTTACTTAAGATCTAAACGAACTCAATGTCTCTGGAAAGCCAAGACTCGGGGATTTCCATTGATATCCATATCGAAATCTAGTTCCTTCAGACATGTCCAGAAAACGCTTACAAAGTCGACTAATGACAAGATCACTCATTAAAATTTCGTATGGTTCCGATCCGTTTCACCTGTCTGTTTCTCTTCTTCCACAAAACAGGTCAGTTTTACATCCTTTCACGTTTCCTTTCTTCTCCTCTTTCTTTCTATTCATTCCTCTCTTCTCTTCTCATGTTCTCTCTCTGCCTCTGTATTCTCTTTTTCTTTTCACGTCAACTTTCCCCTTCTCTTTCCAAGAGACTAGGGTTTTGGAAGGGATTAATGGGTTTAATGGGTTTTTTTTCTTTGGTTCATTTTTCATTATCGATTCAATAAAGATTGTCGCACACAAATTTTAAATTTCTAGAACACGGCCGTGACAGAAATGGTAAAATAATATATGTCTCTCTTATTTATATTTCTACCTTTTTATATACATTTTTACTTTAGAACATGTCAAACGTACTCTCCACTAAGTGGATGATGATCAGTGGTCTTGCGAATGAGTATTTAACGGCACTAATCTATTTCTATTTGAGAAAATTAAATTGATGTCTTAAAAGTGGTATTATCAACTGGTGGCTATTAACACCGGAAGAGATGATATCATCAAACATCTAGAACTTTCACAGCTTATAAAAAAATGAAAAAATGGTTTCCACCGAAAATTTAATAATCGAACTTTTAGAGGCAAATTATGTATAATACTTACGGAAAAAAAATAAAAATAAAAAAATAGAAATTTGTAGTAACAAGTTTTCAGTTTTAACAAATTTTTTGTTTTGATAGAATTAATTTATTGTAATAGAAATTTATAAACAGTAACATTATGATGATATGATCAAATTCATATAGATGAATCAATAATATTTACGTAACCTTATATATAAAGATATTATCGTTGTCATACCTATGTAACTCTTAAATAAAACACTCTAAATTATATACGAATAAATTTGTGAGGATTTATTTTATAACGTTATAATATTTTTCTTCACATTACTGCCTTTTTTCTCATCTGCATTAGGTCGATTGGGCCTTATCTTTTTAAATAAAGTAGGCCTTAACTTTGTAGGTCTTGCAAAGCCTCACAATCCGTGAAAATATGGTTTTTTCTGCAATAAAACTTGAACTATATGTTTGTGACCAAAAAAAAAAAAAAAAAAAAAAAAAAAACTTGAACTATATGTCTATATCACTAAAACACCAAAATCATTTGATCTGTATTCTTTCTTTAAGAACAAACCGCAATAATATAACTTGGAACTGTATCACTAAAAACACCAAAATCATGTTTCTTTAGCCACAAGATTTATTGAATTATTGGTATATTTGGTTTCAAATTTTGAAAAAAATATACTTTCCCAATCGGAAATCATCAAATATAAGGTTTTATTTTGCACAAAAGAGTATCAAGACACCAAAACCAGAAATT
The DNA here is from genome assembly GCA_963576765.1 of Draba incana. Taxonomy (NCBI): domain Eukaryota; kingdom Viridiplantae; phylum Streptophyta; class Magnoliopsida; order Brassicales; family Brassicaceae; genus Draba; species Draba incana. The sequence goes on along the minus strand of OY755210.1, from coordinate 23,912,869 downwards.
TACCTTTCTCCATATCTCTCATATTTCATTTTCATGGTTTCCAAATCGAATTTTGTGCATCATTTACGTTAAGAGAATCTTTAAATTTTGTTGGATATCGTTTCAAATTTATCGGGTGATTCGGAAAAACCTAGGTTTCCAAATTTTGTTTCGTTGCCATGACTTTGCCTGACTAGAAACACTCTTATCTAAATACTCTTTAGGAAAGAAATAACCTAATTAATTCTTTCTGCACAAAGAGACTCTCCTTCGCGACCATCTTTTTTTCAACTTTGTGCATGTGGATGTGTCATAAGTTCATAACGTAAGTGGAATTGTTGTCGAAAAACAATTTTTGTGGAATTGTTGTGGAATTGTTGTCCAAGGATGACTATGAATTCACTACATTTTTGCTATAGAACTCTGACTTTTTTTAATATATATATATACTTATTAATAGTATGACATGTTTTGGTTGGTGCGAGCCTTTAAATTGCCATAAAAGTACAACAAGGGACATTATAATGTTGATCCGATGGACCATACATGTGCCCAGTTACAAGTATAACCCCTGTTTATGATAAAGTTTTCATTATTATGCTGAAGAATTTGTTATAATCATATTTTATACACTCTTTTTCAAACAAACAATGAATATATATGTATACAAAAAATAACAAACTTTCCGCTTTCAAGATTCTACCGACGTTAAATAAACTGTTTAGGGTGTGTTATGCCAAAACTCACGTCACTTATGAAATACATGATAGAAAACATATAATATAATAAGTCAAGTGTGCATATCCACTAGAAACAAATTCACACCTCCCGATTTTGGTATGACGAAAATAGACTGAAATAATACAACCACTATATTATTCAGTACCTTTTATAAGGTATACGTACATATGATGATATTAGTTATAGATCAAACTACTCAAAATTCTATATAAGATATCAATTTATCCCTTCATTCAAGAAGCATTGCAATAAAATTTTTGTTCTAGCTATATGGTGTCAAATGTTGTGACAAATTGCATGGCTTGGCCCAATTCTGTTTTGACTGTTACTAAAAACTGATTATTGGTGTCTATAGTCTTTGTATATATCTTGTATAGAGCCTCTGGTTAAGTTAGAGTCTTTGTGATTAAGGAAGTTGTATATAAGCAACACTGTACAGATTAATTCATAAATGAGAAAATAATTCAATTGGTAATATGGTATCAGAGAGAAAATATCTTCTCATTCTCTCTCTGTAACAAACTCTTCCGCCGCTTCACTTTTCCGATCAGATTCTTATCGGAATCTCGTCGGAATTCTTTATTTTCTCTTCATCGTTACTATATTCGTTCTCACCGAGCTTCGCTGAGCTTTTTGATCGGTTCTCCTGTGCGATTTGAGTTTTTCATCTCTTCATAACTCAATCGATTCTCAATGGGAGGTCGTCGTCTCTGCAAATCGAAGTTTCGTCGTTCTTCTACTCCAGAAATCGAATCTCTGGTGTCTCCAAAGTCTCGCGATGCTGCATCTGCACCTACTCATTCGCGTATTGCTAATGGAGCCACCGATCGGGATTTCGAAGCTCCAGATCGTGTTCTCAATCAACGCTCTCATTCTTCTAAGCTTCATGATTATTTCGAGGTATCTAACAATCCTGATAATATCCATTCACCGTTTCATCTTCATAGCTCCGATCATCCTGGTTTAGTCTTGACATCGGAATTGTTAGATGGTAACAACTATGGTGTCTGGCTTATCACAATGACCACTAGTCTCGAAGCCAAGAATAAGATGGGATTTCTCGATGGATCCATTGTTAAACCTTCTCTTGATGATCCTTATTATAAGATTTGGTGTCGCTGCAACAGTATGCTTAAGTCCTGGTTATTGAATAGCGTATCAAAGAAGATCTATTCTAGTATCCTCTACATCAAACATGCTTCGGATATTTGGACTGATCTTCATACACGCTTTCATAAATCCAATCTTCCTCGTCTATACAAGTTGCGTCACCAGATCCATTCCTTTCGTCAAGGTAGTCTAGACCTTTCTTCTTATCATACTCAAATTCAAGCTTTGTATGAAGAACTCTCTAGTGTTCAGACTCCTGCTCTTACTATAGAAGATCTTCAGGCTGAGAAAGAAACCAACACAGTTATTGACTTCTTGATGGGATTAAATGAAAATTATGACAACATTCGCAGTCGCATTTTGATGAAGAAAACTTTGCCTTCTCTCTCTGAGGTGTATAACTTGCTTGATCAAGAGGATAGTCAGAGAGATGCTGTGTCGCCTGCTTTGACTGATATGACAAATTCTGCTGCCTTTCAAGTTATTCAGCCGCATAATCAGTTCAGTGGCAAGTTCAATGGTTCAGGGGGACAAGCTTCTGGTACTTTTCGTCGAGATCGTCCTTATTGTACTCATTGTCATCGTGTTGGACATGTGGTTGAAAAATGCTACAAGAAACATGGCTTCCCAACCATCTTCAAGCCAAATCAGAGGCCTGTTCTTGCAGCTAATATTTCAGTCACTGAGCCAGTCTCCAGAGATAGTGTATTGTCTGATGATCTATCTCCATATCAGATTCAATAATTGGTTTTATTCTTGAGCACCAAACTTCAGCCTCCTGCATCTCATCCCACACTTGAAGTTCACTCTGTCTCAGCTTCCCTTCCTTCTTCTTCCACTACCTGTCCAATATCTGGTACCTTCTATCCTTCCATTTTTTGTTCCTTTACTAGTATGGAGAAACCTTATGTTTGTTCAGTTGAGAGTAATATTCCTGCTCTCAATGCATGGGTTATAGATTCTGGTGCCACAAATAATATTTCTCACCAAAAAGAATCCTTTGCATCTTTTAAACCTCTTCCTAATACCAATGTTACTTTACCGAATGGCATTCTTGTGAGCATTGTTGGCATAGGAAATATACACTTGGGTAGCTCTTTAGTTCTCACTGATGTGTTATATATACCTCAGTTTAAGTTCAATCTATTGAGTGTTAGTTCTTTAACTAAGTCTAATCACTGCCGTATTTGGTTTGATGAAATGTCTTGTGGTATCCAGGAACCTAGACAGGGATTAATGATTGGAATGGGTAGACAAGTGGCCAATTTATACTTCTTGGATATAGAGTCCCTTATTCAGAAAGAGTCTTTGTCTCCTGTTGTGGTTGCTTCTGTGTCGTCTCTTGATGTTTGGCATAAGAGGTTAGGCCATCCATCTATTTCCAAACTTCAAACATTACAGTCTCTTTTATCTTTTCCCAAACAAAAGGTGTCAATTGACTACCATTGTAAAACTTGTCATTTAGCAAAACAAAAACATCTTCCTTTTATATCTAATAATAATCTCAGTACTGAACCTTTTGATTTTGTTCATATTGATATTTGGGGTCCCTTTTCTGTTAATACTCATGATGGTTTTAGATATTTCTTAACTATAGTTGATGATTTTTCTAGGACTACTTGGGTTTATTTGCTAAAAGCCAAATCAGATGTTTTACAAGTCTTTCCTGATTTTATAGCCATGACTGAAACCCAGTTTGATAGGAAGGTTAAAAGGGTTAGATCCGACAATGCTCCTGAATTCAACTTTCATGCCTTCTATAAATCTAAAGGCATTTTACCTTTTCATTCATGCCCTGAAACTCCTCAACAGAATTCTGTTGTTGAACGTAAACATCAACACATACTTAATGTGGCTAGGTCATTGTTCTTTCAATCTCATGTTCCTTTATCCTATTGGGGAGACTGCGTTCTCACTGCAGTTTATCTTATTAATCGTCTTCCTGCTCCTATTCTTCAGGCTAAAAGCCCTTATGAAAAATTAACCTCTAAATTACCCGATTACTGTAGGGGTCGGATTCCACCCCCTGAAGATCACCAGAAGAAAATGGCTAAGTCTGGGAGAAGAGCAGCTCTACCGAAGGTCTGTGACGAACCAGCGGTACCGAACCAAACTGACCGGCCCGAGTTCAGAATCTCATCCACTCAGCAGGCCTAATTTATCTCAGCCCACCTAATTGGGCCGAACTGCTAATGGGCCGCCGACCTAGGAGTGCAGCTCACGCAAACCCTAGCCGACTTAGTATACTATATATATGTTGTATCATCCTCTAAAAAGGGGGATCAGGAAGTCTAAGCAGAAACCCTTGTATTCTTTTACAGCAACCACACTTAATAAAAAACCTTCTTCTCAACCTTTGTTCTTGATTTCTATCTCTTAAGTTTTGCAGATCTACCGCGAACCCGATAAATTCTAATTGTAGGAATCCAGCTCCCACAATTTGGCGCTAGAAGGAGGGTATCAGCAAAGCTTCACACGCAGATCTCACGAGCAAATCCGAGGAGATGACCGGTAGCAGCGAAACAACCCAGCGCGACGTGACGAACGACAGCGCCAATCGGAACGAGCCGATGACTCGCGGCGACCAGACGGCTCGCGGCGAGCAGATGGCTCGCGGCGAGCGGAACAGGGAGTAGCAGGCGCCTCTCAATGGATCTGGAGCGACGGGCCGTCAAACCAACACGGCACCGAACCCAAAAGCATCTAATGACCTGAAGGAGATATTGGCGGAGCTGCTCAATAAATCTAAGCGAGAAGGAGCAAACGCCTAACCAAGGATCCGGGTCAACCAGTCAGAATGACAGACGGCAGCGCCGATCCAAAGCAGGCGCCTCCCAACAGATCTGGAGCAAGCGATGGATTTGGGGCAACCGATAGTCAAACTACCACGAACAGATCTGGATCCACCACGACGACTAACCCACAGTTCGACAACCTGCAGCTCGCTTGATCCTGACAAGCCTCACTTCAACGCCCGTCGGCGCGCTGAAAATAAGCGGTACATCTGGCGAGTCTTGCGTCCCCGAGCCGGCGAGTATCACATCCCCGAGCCGGCGAGTCTTGTGTCCCCGAGCCGGCGAGTTTTGTGTCACCAAACCGGCGAGTCTTGTGTCCCCGAGCCGGCGAGTTTTGTGTCACCGAACCGGCGAGTCTTGTGTCCCCTAGCCGGCGAGTTTTGTGTCACCGAACCAGCGAGTCTTGTGTCCCCGAGCCGGCGAGTTTTGTGTCACCGAACCGGCGAGTCTTGTGTCCCCGAACCGGCGAGTTTTGTGTCATCGAACCGGCGATTCTTGTGTCCCCGAGCCGGCGAGTTTTGTGTCACCGAGCCGGCGATTCTTGTGTCCCCGAGCCGGCGGGTTTGGGTCACCGAGCCGGCGATTCTTGTGTCCCCGAGCCGACGAGTCTTCCATTACCAATCCGGCGAGTTTTATGTCACTGAGCCGACGGTTCTTCCACTACCAATCCGGCGAGTTTTCCATCCCCGAGCCGGCGAATCGTGACTTGTGCCGAGCTTGGATTTGGATCGCGAGCACCGGTTTTCCGAGCCGGCACGGGAACGGTCATGGTTTTTGTAAACGACCCGCTCTTGCCGGAGATTCTAAAGACGTGCCACGTTACTTGAGAGCGAACCGTTTTCTCCGGAAACAAGCCACGCTTTCTTGTAGACGAACCGTTTTCGAGATTCGGGAATTCTACCGATTAACCACGACACGTTCTCCGCAACAAAATCATGGGTGAGCCATCTATTCAACCGGATGAGCCGTCGAAGTCTATCGGTTAATCTCGACAGGTTCTCCGCGACAAAGTCACGGCTCAGATTCAACACTCTCACAGCTCGAAAATATACTTACTAATACAACTCATAAGAATCAACTCGATTTTCACGCCTCCCCGCGGCTCAATTTCGCTTCACCATCCCTGCCGCTTGACTTCAGCTCTAACATCATCATTACATGGGTTTAACTTCAACTCTCTTGCGGATTGGATTCAACTTTATCATCCCTCAAAAGTGTAACAACTAGGCCTCGAACCTATGGATTGTAACGTGACAATTCGGATTGTGTAGAGAGGGTAACCAATCATCCCTCAAATTTGTGTAGCCGGTATTACCGAGCCCTTGAGTTATACATATCGTATTAGCTCGGGGATACACGAGACAGCACGGTTCCATAGTGAAAAGAAAGAATTTTGAGTTAGCTTTCCAACGCAAGTAAAATAACATCATTTGGAGTTGCGGTTCTCAAGATATACCAAATTTACTGAAGATGTATCAATCTGGAGTAGTCGGCTCGGCACAGCCAGTAGTCGGCTCGGCACGGCCAGTAACAAAGACGTAACGAGCTGATATTTTGACACATGATGCAATTTTTAGTTAGATTTCCAACTCAAGTAAAATGACATCATTTGGAGTTGCGGTTCTCAAGTTATACCCGATTTACTGAAGATGTATCAATCTAGATTTTTCGGCTCGGCACGGTCAGTAATTGGCTCGGCACGGCTAGTAGTCGGCTCGGCACAGCCAGTAACAAAGACGTAACAAGCTGATATTTTGATACATGATGCAATTTTGAGTTTGTTTTCTAACGCAAGTAAAATGACATCATTTGGAGTTGTGGTTCTCAGGATAAAGCCGATTTACTGCAGATGTATCAACCTGAATTCTTCAAACCCGAGCTGTAGTAATCGGCTCGGCATGGCCAAGGATAAAAACATACATAGCTGAAATCTGGGTAGGAGATAGATAATCGAGTCAGCTTTTATCCAAAACAATTTTGAAGTCATTTGGACCAATGGTTAGAAAGATACATTGATTATCGGTCCACGGCACAACCGACTATCAGGGTGCCACCGTTCAAACGGTTCGGACTTAACAAAAACACGGCGCAACCGACTATCACAGTAACTACCTGCGGCTCTTTTGATCGCGACGTGCCCATCGGCGGGCAGAAAATAAGCGGTACATTCGACGAGCCAACTTCTCAGCGAGCCGTTGTCTCATCATTCTAGAAAGTGTGCTACGCTTCTTTTAAACGAACCACTTTCTCTGGAGATTTGCAGAAACGAGCCACGTTCCTTATGAACGAACCGTTTCCCAATATCTACGTTCTTTTCAAAACAAGCCACGCTTTTTATAAGCGAACCGTTTTGGAAATTAACTCATCTTCCTCATATTGACACCCCTGAACCGTGAACCGCGAACCGCGAAATCGAAACAACTACCGAGCTGTTGTCATACCCAATCGGCGACACCAAGTCGTTTGGTGACTCGAACTGGTTTAAATCTTTTGAGCCATGATCCGGGCTAACAAGTCTTTTGTGAACAGATCCAGATCCAGGGTAACAAGTCCGACAGATTCGCCGCCATCGTTTACTTTCCATGCCACCGCCACCGTTTTGCCTAACTCTGGAAGTAAAACCGAAACAGGAGCCGCCTTGCTTCTGTCATATACAGCTACTCCTCACGCCGCCCCTGGTGGTAAAATCAAACTGGGAGCTGACAAAAGGAGCACTATCCGCAAACGGAACGCCGCGAATCACCAACATCATCGACGACCCTGGAGGAGCATGACACCATCGGTTAACCCAATCTGTAAGCGGCGAGCCGTTGTCTCATTGTTCCAAAAAGTGTGCCACGCTTCCTTTAAGCGAACCACTTTCTCTTGAGATTTGCAGAAACGAGCCACGTTCCATGCGAACAAACCGTTTCCCGAATCTCATGCCTTCTCCAAAATGAGCCACGCTTATTGCAAGTGAACCATTTTGGAGAGTAACCCAATTCGCAGTTTACTTGTGTCGCATGCCAGAATTCAAGCTAAGTGTCGACTCCCCTGCAAACTGTTTTCTAAGCTAAGTGTCGGCTCCCCCGCGAACTGTTTTCTAAGCTAAGTGTCGGCCCCCTGCAAACTGTTTTCTAAGCTAAGTGTCGGCTTCCCCGCGAACTATTTTCTAAACTAAGTGTCGGCTCGCCGTCACAAAACCGGCACGCCGTCACAAAACTGACTCGCCGTCACAAATCTGGTTCGCCGTCACAAATCCGGCACGACGTCACGAATCCGGCACACCTTCACGAATCCGGCACGCCGTCACAAATCCGGCTCGCCGTCACAAATCCGGCACGCCGTCACCAAACCGGCTCGCCGTTACCAATCTGGCACGTCGTTACAAATCCGGCACGCCGATACAAATCTGGTTTGCCATCACAAATCCGGCATGCCGTCACCAAACCGGCTCGCCATCACAAATCTGGCACGCCGTCACCAATTCGGCACGCCGTCACAAATCCGGCTCGCCATCACAAATTTGGCTCGCCGTCACAAATCCGGCACGCCGTACACATCCGGTACGCCGTCACAAATCCGGCTCGCCGTTACAAATTTGGCTTGCTGTTACAAGTCTCTAACAACGGCTCGCCGTTATAAATTCGGCTATGTTGCTTGGAAGCGAACCGTTTTCTTTGGAAACGAGCCACGCTCTCTTGCGGACGAACCGTTTTTCTCAAAAAATTTACTACAAAATGTTCAATTTCAACAAATTTGACTAACACAATTGGTCATATCGCCAAGTGTTTTCGGAGCAGCCGTAACACAATTGGTTGTGCCGAAATACTTAGTGCAACTTTTCGGTAGAGCCAAAATACTTGGTGCAAATTTTTCGGTAGAGACGAAATATCTAGTGCAACTTTTCGGTAGAACCGAAATATTTGGTACAATTTTGAAAAACGAAGGAGCAACACCAAAAGCCTTGTCTCTTCGGCAGCTCGGCGCGGTACTTTGGTAGCGCCGACGCCTTCTCTCTTTGGCAGCTCGGCGTGGAACTTCGGTAGCGCTGATGCTTTCTCTCCTCGGCAGCCCGAAGCCTTGTCTCTTCGAGAGCTCGGCGCGTTACTTTGGTAGCGCCGACGCCTTCTCTCTTTGGTAGCTTTGACGCCTTGTCTCTTCGGCAGCCCGGCGCGGTACTTTGGAAGCGCCGACGGTACCTATCCAAAATTCAGACAAGAATCATATCATTCATGAACTACGGGACGACTTGATCCCTGCAAAGGGTACGTAGGCAGCTCATTTTGGACGGGTTCAGTTGCAGCTAACGCAGTAACCAAGACTATAGAGCACCTTTTCCTCACAAGAGGGGGGGAATGGGTGCGTATACTCATATACTCCCATCTTTTTTACATATTACACTTACATCCTTTACGGATCATCCAAAGTCCCACCTAAACGGACATACCTCTTATCATTCTCATTGCTGCTGGCCACAATAGCGAACTACTACATCCTTCAAAGGATATAAACTACTACATCCTAGCGGATTAAAAGCGCGCTATATAAATTTAGAGTTCATTACTGGAGCGGATATATTCATGGGAACATATCCGTAAACCAGAATGTTCATCTCAAAACCCAGCAAACGAATCGCTGGTACAAAATCGCTAAGTGTTCATTATCGGAGCTGGCTCGTTCATGAGAACCCGTCTGTAAACCGAAATGTTCATCCCAAGCAAAACGTTGGTCGTAACGCGATATCATGTTCATCGTGGAGCGGACTCGTTTAAGGTAACTTGTCCGTAAACCAGAGAATCTACATCAGGAAACCCAATAAGCAAATCATTGGTCTTAAGCAAAACAATGGCTCCCGGCCTAGCCTTCATGGCTCAAATTACACTTACGCCTTAACGGCTTAAATTTCGCTTACGCCATCACGGGACAGATTTTACTTACGCCTTCATGGCTTAGAATTCATTTATGCCTTCACGGCTCGGAGCTAACTTTTCAAGGTTGGCTGACAAATGACCAAGCAAATTGAACAAGTCACGGATGAGCAGAACATCCCGCAACTAGGAGTCAACTCCAAACATTCACGGGTCTTCCACGGTTCAACTACCACCGCCCCGCAGATCAATTTCACTTCAACATCTTCGTGGCTCGATTTTACTTCACCATTCTCAACAAATCTCCAAAGTCGGAGCCTCGCCGTCCGACCGTTCCCGCGCTGGCTCCGCACTCCATTCTCGCCGATTTTATAACTGACTTGTTGTCCCGAGCCAATCCGCCAAACCGAGTTGCCAAGGTTGATCTCCGCCGAATCGCCGAGGTTGATCTCCGCCGAACCGACGATTTTGCCCTAACCGAGGCAATCCCAGACCGAGCAGCGGTCCTCCCGAGGTTGATTTCCGAGCCGAGACTCACCAAGCTCCGAATTGAAAACGATTCACCGAGTCGAGACTCGCTGAGCCGAGATTGATCCACCGAGACCCGAACCGCGATTGATTCGCCGAGCTCCGAACCGAGACCGATTCACTGAGCCCAGACTCGCCGAGCCGAGATTGATCCACCTGACTTGTTTTCCTGAGCTGATCCGCCGAACCGAGTCGCTAAACCGATCTCTGCCGAAACACCAACTCAATCTCGCCAACTCACCGATCCGCCAAACCACCGACTCGATCTTGTCGGAGAGCTATTCCGCCAAGCCGCGAGTTAGCTGGGATGAGTAGCTGGTTCGGTCTCATTTGACCCGGCGGTTCGTGCTTGCTTCAGACCGAGTCGCAGTTCATCGTGAGCCGTCTCATACCGATTTGCTCTTCACTAACTCGGTGGAGCCAAATTATTTGACCCGAGCCGGGCTCTTGTTGATCTCACGGCGCGAGAACTAAGACGGCACGCCACGAGAATGAAGGCGGCATGCTGCAAGATCTAAGGAAGCAATGGTAGCCCAGATCTAACGAACGTAGAGAGTGATCTGGAGATCGGTCCGCAAGACGAGATACGATTGATTGCTAAATGACAGCCAATCTGATGATTTCCAGCACTCCCACGGCTCATATTCATCTCATTTTTAACGTTAGCATCTATCAAGCCTGCCGCGGTGCAACCATTTGAAGACCTGAACTTCAGCTTGGGTGGTCTACTAGGATGACTTGATCACTCATACCTCGGCATCACCGCCAACCGTTCAATGTATCAAAATCATCGGCGACACCGTTAACAACGACACCATCATTAGCTTAAACCTTTTTGATCAATACTTATATTTGAGCCGCGCCACAGTGCAACGGTTTTCATTACACCAAACGGCTCGGAAAATACGCAAACAAAACTGAATTTGGGAACTCGGCGACAATGACGACTTGAACAAGTGTGTGACTTGTGCTCTTTTTCCCTTGATCTGGTTTTTTCCCACCGGGTTTTCTAGACAAGGTTTTTACTGAGGCTTGTTCACACACTTATACGTCTTCATCATTGACAACAAGTTATTCCAAAGATAGTTGGAGCAATTTCATCTGTCTGATCTTAGACTTTCACCAATATCTTGGCTTCACCATTACTGATAAATCCAAGCTGGGGGGCTAACTGTAGGGGTCGGATTCCACCCCCTGAAGATCACCAGAAGAAAATGGCTAAGTCTGGGAGAAGAGCAGCTCTACCGAAGGTCTGTGACGAACCGGCGGTACCAAACCAAACCGACCGGCCCGAGTTCAGAATCTCATCCATTCAGCAGGCCTAATTTATCTCAGCCCACCTAATTGGGCCGAACTGCTAATGGGCCGCCGACCTAGGAGTGCAGCTCACGCAAACCCTAGCCGACTTAGTATACTATATATACGTTGTATCATCCTCTAAAAAGGGGGATCAGGAATTCTAAGCAGAAACCCTTGTATTCTTTTACAGCAACCACACTTAATAAAAAACCTTCTTCTCAACCTTTGTTCTTGATTTCTATCTCTTAAGTTTTGCAGATCTACCGCGAACCCGACAAATTCTAATTGTAGGAATCCAGCTCCCACAATTACAACCAAATTAAGGTTTTTGGGTGTCTCTGCTATGCTTCTACTTCATCTCAAAGTAGACATAAATTTCAACCTAGAGCCAAAGCTTGTGTTTTCTTGGGATATCCTACTGGTATTAAAGGTTATAAACTCCTTGATCTAGAGACTAATTCTATTGTTATCTCTAGACATGTTGTTTTTCATGAAGCTCTTTTTCCCTTTGCTGGTTCTGTTTTATCTCAAGAAGCTTTACACTTTATCCTGATATAGTTCAATCTAATCCTATGTTACCTATCATCTCTGATAAGCAATCTTCTATTGCTTCTCTTTCTGCCGAGACTTTGCCTTCTGCAAGTCTTATTCCCGATGTTCCTGAATCTACTCACACATCACACAGGATTTCTAAACCACCTGCCTACCTTAAGGATTACTATTGTAATTCCATAGGCTCTTCCACTATTCATGAAATTTCCTATTTCCTTTCTTATGGTCAAGTCTCTACTCATTACCTTTCCTTTCTAGTAGCCATTGACAAAGTTAAAGAACCCAAAACCTATGCTGAGGCTAAGAAGCTTTTGGTGTGGGATGATCCAATGGATGCTGAAATTGATGCTCTTGAAGAAACTGAGACTTGGACTATCTGTACTCTGCCTCCAGATAAGATTCCCATTGGATGTAAATGGGTTTTCAAAGTTAAGTTTAATGCAGATGGTAGTGTTGAATGTTACAAAGCCAGGCTTGTGGCTAAAGGATATACGCAACAAGAGGGTGTTGACTATCATGAAACTTTTTCTCCTGTGGTTAAAATTACCACTGTTAAACTCCTTCTTGCTTTAGCTGCCATTTATGGATTTTCTCTTCATCAACTTGATATTTCTAATGCCTTTCTCAATGGCGATCTTGATGAAGAGATTTACATGAAGTTGCCACCTGGTTATGCTGATCGTAAAGGGGACAACTTGCCTCCTAATGTTGTTTGCAAGCTGCAAAAATCTCTATATGGCCTTAAACAGGCATCACGTCAATGGTTCTTGAAGTTTTCTTCTACCCTCATTGGCATGGGTTTTTCTCCAACATACTCAGATCATACTTGTTTTTTGAAGACTGCTCCTGATGAATTTCTTTGTGTTCTTGTCTATGTGGACGATCATCATAAGTAGCTCTGATTCTCTTGCCGATGATTTGAAGACTCAACTCAAGTCTTTCTTCAAACTTCGCGATCTTGGCCCTCTGAAATATTTCCTTGGTATAGAAATAGCTCGTTCTTCTGAGGGTATTCATATTTGCCAAAGGAAATATGCTCTGAATCTACTTGATGAAACAGGCCTGCTTGGATGCAAACCCTCAAATATTCCTATGGATCCTCATGTCAAATTCTCTGCGGATTCTGGTGGTGACTTGGTTGATGCAGAAGCTTATAGGCGTCTCATTGGTCGTCTCATGTACCTTCAGCTTACTCGTCCTGACATCACATTTGCTGTCAATAAACTTAGTCAGTTCTCTGTTGCTCCTCGCCAAGCTCATCTTCAGGCCATTTTGAAAGTTCTTCACTACATCAAAGGGTCTATTGGTCAGTGTTTATTTTATTCCTCTCAGGCTGAGCTTCAGCTTCAAACTTTTGCAGATGCAGATTTTAGCTCTTGTCTAGATACTCGTCAGTGTACATCTGGCTATTGCATTTTCCTAGGGACTTCTCTTATTGCTTGGAAGTCTAAAAAACAACAGGTTGTTGCCAAGAGTTCTACAGAAGCTGAATATAGGAGTCTCTCCTTTACTACCGATGAACTGGTATGGATCACTGCTTTTCTCAAGGAGTTACAAATTACATTGGTAAAACCTACTCTTCTGTTCTGTGACAATCAGGCAGCTATTCATATAACTACTAATCCTGTGTTTCATGAACGCACAAAACACATTGAGCGTGACTGCCATAGTGTACGGGAACGAATGGTTGCTGGATTATTCAAGCTTCTTCATATCAGAACAGATCTCCAGTTAGCTGATCCATTCACAAAGCCTTTGTATCCTGCTACTTTCCATCGTTTGTTTGGCAAGATGGGTCTACTCAATATCTTTGTCCCATCTTGAGGGGGACTATTGGTGTCTATAGTCTTTGTATATATCTTGTATAGAGCCTCTGGTTAAGTTAGAGTCTTTGTGATTAAGGAAGTTGTATATAAGCAACACTGTACAGATTAATTCATAAATGAGAAAATAATTCAATTGGTAATACTGATCATAATTTTTTAGGTTCATGTATGGTCTGAGATTTTTTAATAGTCAATGCGCAACTAACTACGAAATACAAAAAGAAAATTAACATGTTTGACGAGTCCGAAACGGCTCTGGCAACGTTGATCGTGCATATGCTTAAGTAACTGGATTTGATCTTCAGATTTATTTTGAAGAAATCAATCTGATTCAAAATTAATTAAACCGGGTTATATTGTTTGTTTCTAAATTTAATTAAAATTTGATCAGTCACATTACTAATGCAAAGATATGATAAACTAGAATATGACTCGCGCAATCCACAAATTTTGTTTTAAAATTTTATTAAATTTAGAGACAAACAATATTCTTTATCTTATTATTTATGTTGACAAAAAATAAACAATGCTTTGTAAACAAAAAATAATAATTGACTTGATATTATGTTTCTCTTATCTATGATGCATGAACATAGAAATATAAAGTGATTTTAAACTATTTCAATATTGATGGTTACTATTTGAAAATAAATATATTTATGTGCAATTTTGTTAACTACATAAATTTGACAACTGAATAAATTATGTTGTTTAAATAACTGTTTAAAATTTTATAGTAAAATAATTTTAACACAATAAAATTTAGCTATTCAAATATTTATAATCCATTAGTTAAATATATAAATTAACAAAACTATTATTGTTGGATTATTATTCAATTTTATTTAAGATATTGTAGTTAATTTAGTAGTAGTATTAATTTTAGTAATTTATTACGTTTGACAAAAAAAAATTAATTAATTATATAAAAATGTAGACGACACATATCATCTTCTCGTAGTTTTGATTTGTGTAAACCTTAAAATATTATATAGATATACTATTCACGAACAATGCCTTTTTTTTTTTAGTTAGCTCAAAGAATAACTATGATGAAATGTAGTTGATGTTTCTATCTCTTTTCGTACTAACCCCATGCAATGATTTATGTTTTTTTTTTTTTTTTTTTTTTGGGTAAAGTCATCTCAAATTCACAAATTGAACAAACCCTTTAGGACCACATGAGATGATAACATAAAAAAAAAAATTTATATTTAATATTCTTTATGGTATGTTGCCACTTGACAATGCCCAGTATTTAATTCTTCGTCATATCCAGCTCGTAATAATATACCCAGATCTTAATTATAAGGGCATTTAGCTCGATGGCCATCCGACGGTATACTTTTTAAAAATCTTATTATGGCCCTATAGCTCTGGTAGTATCGGGTTTGACACCGTTTCTCCAGATTCGATTTAAGGCTAAACCAACCCTAATAACCATCGGGAGGCATCGATTGTCACGACCGTGTTCCGGGATTTTTAAAAAAATTTCGTGCGGGAATTTTTTGGAGAAAAGAATGCAAATAGATTGAATGATTAAAACTATTCAAAAAGATTTGAATAAATTTGGGCCACTAAATGTTTTAATTTTCTAAAGGCTTAAGCCCATCAAACTTATTAACCCATCAAAAACCCTAAATGTGACTCCAAATATATTTAAAGGGAGAGTATGTGAGAGTTAGTGGCCAAGTTTGTTGATGCGCCGAAGCCCTGCTCGTTTTGCTTTTCACCTTGTGAATCCTAGCCGTCGCCGCCTCCTTGCGAGACATTTTCCAGATGAACCGTATGGAACTGCGTGACGATTTACATATCCATAGAAATCCCCGAGTCTCAGCTTTCCAGAATGTCCATGATCATCCGGATCCATGATTTGTGCTAAGATTTATGGCATTTTGTTTGTCGTCTGTCCTAGTCTCGACCAATCACAGATTTGACCAGTTCCGGTGCAGAATGGAAACCAAGGATCAAAAGTGTTATGATCAACCTATAACTTGGTAAGAGCCTTCCTGACTCTATTTTTTAACTTAATCAGAAATTGGATTGTCATTTGGAGTTGTGAAATGAAAGTTGAGGTTGTTTTCTCAGAGTTGATTTATTCATTGCAAATTTGTGACCAGTCAGAGCAGAATTGGTTTCACGGCTTTGGTAAGGACTGGATGAAGCTAAATTTTTGTAAGAAGTTTTATTACCCTTTTATATGAGTCTCAGCAAAATATCTATGTGTTATCTATTATAGTTTGGGAGTTATGTCATATTTACCTAGACTATTCTGCATAGCACGAAGATCTGACCAGTCTGGCCGTATGTGGTATTTGGACAAGAAAATCAATTCGAATCATGGTGAAACTTTTCAGAGCCATTTAGGGTTCATAAATAAAAGTCTCTGTGGAAGGAAAACCGATTTGAGAATGATAAGCCTAAGGAAATATGATGTCAAAGTGGTGGCAACAATCTGTCTAAAAGAGAAGAAAAGAGTTGTTCTTCTTCATTAATGTGGATAAGGTGAGGGTGGGATCTACATTACTTTAGTCTTAGTTAGAAATACGTGTTCTTTCTTGCTAACTCTAGGAATTGAATGTTTGATAGTTGTTGGTCTTAAATGCTAAGTTTAGGATTGAAATGATTGATGTTTGTTGATTCCTACGTGTACTTAGTAATGATTACTTGAGGTTGTGGAAATTGTTTCGTAAAGTTATATTGTGTTAATTAAAGAAGGAATGTTAAAGCTTAAATGATTGTTTGAGATTGTTAGAATATTATAGTTCTACAGACGATCGCGTATCTAAGCCCGTTATAGAACTTTCTGTGTTCGACAACAGACGATCGAGTATGTAAGCCCGTTGTAGATCCATTAGGCCATAGTTGGGCCAGTGACGGGGTGGACAAACCCTAAACAGTAGAAAAGGACTGGCTCCACCGTAAGTAAATATGTAAAGAAAAGAAAAGAAAAGAATGAGAAAGAAAAGGAAAGAATGTGAAAAGAAAAGAAAAGATGTGAAGTGTTTAATTATGAGATAATGGATGAGTAAATATTATAGAAATGTTAAATATGAATTGTGTGACTGCTAGTATTAAGTAATGTGTATCTATTTCTAGTTTACTGTGTCTGACCGCTTATTGTTTTCGAGTATTAAAGTTTATGCGGGTGACATTCTCATTGAATAAGTTGGTATTCAGCCCCAATTTTTTCCTTTTTAGTGTGTGCAGGTTTATTATTTGTTGTACAAGTTAGGGCGCGAGACCTAGGGCTTAAAGTGATCGAGGAATGGGGCGTTACAGAGGTGGGCTTAAATCAACCAAGAAAGCCCATTATAAAAATTAGAATCCTAATCTACATGAGATCGCCGACCTCGGAATACTTGGAAAATAAGTAGAGAATGTATAAGAATATTGTGTAAATCTTTCTAGTTAGGATACTTTTCCTGCATATCTATGCTTATTCTCTACGATCGTTTTAGTATAATTATGTAACTTATTTCGTCCAGTGAGGGATCCACAACTCTCTTGAGCAATAAACTTCATTGGAAACATTCTTGATATTTTCTTAAACTTCTTATTATTTTGCCTTTTAATTTAAAACCCTACTTACTTGATAGAGATCGAGCTCATTAACACGAACCCGGTACTTTCAATTGGCGCCCACCGTGGGGCTATAGATTTGTTGGGCGCGCAAGAAAACATTATTCATAAAACAATCCTCGAAATGATGACCGACATTGAAGAGCTAGAACAAGAGAACAACGATGTAAACATCGCAAATATTGTGGATCAAAGCAACGAAAATCGCAAAAAACCACAAAGAAGCCTGCGAAACGGCCAACCTAAACGAAGAAGAAGACACAGAGCACCGAAAGGAGGAAACTCCTTCACCGAAAGAAGGGCTATCTTCCACAGATGACGTCCCCACGATGCTCAAACATTTAATGAAGAAGTACGAAAAGAAAGTCCTAGAAAACCAAGAGATAAGAAACCAAATCATTCTCTTGGTAAATCGGTCCGAGGAGCAAACCAAATCGCCAAACCAATGGTTGATTCCATAACCACTACGAGGATAGATCGGCTGTAGTGAACTCTCTTCCTGGATATGTAACTCCGCTGCACCTCCCCATCAGAAACGGGTCCACCACCATTGTGACCCAGGTAACCGCGAACAACGCAAGGGATACTAAGATCACCTCCATGGAAGAAACAATACGAACCATGAAATCTAGAATGTATCGCGTATTTAGTTTGGCTCCCGAGCTCAATAGGGTGCTAGAAGAAAGAAGACTGATCCCTAGTCTGGCCTAAATTGTGGAGACCCCGATAAAACACCTCGCAAAGATTAAGATCGTTCCCTACGATGGATTGACCGACCCAACTCAACTTCTCATGGCTTTCAATATCGCTATGGGAAGAGCATATTTTCCTCCCGACCATAAGAAAGTCGGCTACTGTCAATTTTTTGTGGAGAATCTGAAGGGTGACGTACTGGCCTGGTTCTCTCAGTTAGAGAGAAAGTCCATATATAGTTTTCATCAGTTATCGACAATATTTTTGAAACATTAAGGCATGCTCATCGAGAAGCAAGCTTCGACCGCGAGTCTATTGTCATTAGCACAAAAGCTAGGAGAATCTCTTTGGTCGTTTATGCGATGCTTCAAAACGACCGTATCCAAGATGATCGTGCCAGATGAAGCAGCCATGGAAGCCCTCTAAAAGGCAATCCTCTCAAAAACACCGTTTCGACAAGAACTAACAGTAAATCGGCCCAAAACCCTCGAGGATGTCATGCACAAGGCATCCCGCTTCAACGAGCTTGAAAAAGATGAAGGGGTTGGGATCGAGCTGCAAAGCGCATATCCCGACCTGCTAGAGAGTTCCAGTAACCAAAGTCGTGTAAGACAAAAAGTTTAGATCACTGAGGAGGATAATGAACCAGAACCAAAAATCTGATGAGAAAACTACCCAAGGAGGCAACAGAGGAGATCCGAGGAGCTTGTGTGAATATTACCAGAAGTACGGTCACACCACAACCCAATATCGCCTCCTCTAGAACACGCTGCTGTTGGAATACAAGGCCAAAAAACTCCTTACAATTGGACATCATATAAGTGTTGTTACCAAACGGGCTGAGAAAGAAGAAGAGGCACAACGCCAGAAACCAGCCTAGGGGGGTTCCAACCCACCAAAACGAGATTGAGACAACCTCCACGAAGACAAAAACAGCTCGACACCCTAAAAGCGCATCAACATTATCATGGGCGGCTTGGAGGAGTATAACAATTTGGTAAGGTCGATCATGCAATACGAGCGCTTTGCCGGTTCATCACAATGCTGCCCGATTTATGTAGATGAAGAGTTAGCTGTAACGTTCGATAAGCTCGATACCAAGCTAGACCCGCCTTACAACGACCTAGTATTTATCAAACTCACTGTTAACGACTGCGAGGTCGGAAGGATCTTGATCGATACCGGTAGCTTAGTCGACTTGATCTACAAAATGACACTAAAGAAACTCAGGGTGGATGAAGACGATATCAAGTACTGCAACTGACCTTTGACAGGATTCGCGAATGATATGTTGACAATTGTTGGGATAATAAAACTCCCAGTTTACGTAGAAGGAACCACATGAATGGTCAAATTCATGGTCATTGATACTTCATCAGTATACAAAGCTATCCTGGGAACTCCTTGGTTGTATGCCATGAAAGATGTAACATCCACGTACCATCAGTGTGTAAAGTTTCCCAATGCGGGTTGAAGCTACACCATCAAAGGAAGTCAAGAGCAAGCTCCACATTGCTTCGCAATTGAGAAGAAAAACAAGAACCAAGCCGAACTCACTTTCCACGAGACAAAGGAGGAGGAACCCTTAACTCACCAGGAAACGAAAGCAAGGAAGATCGCCTAGGACTTTACATGAAAGTCATACCAAAGCCCTAGTAACACAGAAAGCCCAACTGAAAACAACCCCACCATTTTCCATTTCGCAAAAAAAAAAAAACAAACTACTTATGTATGAACTACGAGTGACTTGATTCTCTTCTACAAGGGATACGTATACAGCTTTGATACTAAAGCACAGTCACAAAAACGACTTAATAAATTTTTCCTTCAAAAGAAGATTTTATTCAATCCGAAAAGCGTATTTGGATATACCTACTAAGATCGGTGCGACCAGTTCGTCCATATCTACGACTTAAAACGTAGCAATTTTTCACATCGTTACCCTGGCCAGGTATCCGATATTCTACGTATTTCCTGCAAAGTATAGTGTTGTATTCACCTCACTTTAAAATAAAGCCGAACCCAATTTCGAATTAAGACCAAGTCCATTTAGGTAAAACAAAACGCTGATCCTCTATCGCATACCTACATGCTTACTAAGACCAATCCAACGATCTTAAGTGAACAAAACTATACACTTAAGCATCTAACTAAAGAAAAATTAAAACCCACAAAAGGGGCAATGTTTACAAAACCAAAATAAAAACCCTAAAAAGAGACCATGTTCAAAATATAAATTTAAAAGGCCCACATGCGGCCCTATTCTTTATGTGGGATGGAGATTGGTGCCAGACTGATCAAAGTCTGTCGGAGTCGACATGAATACATCGTAGAAAGACACGGAAGGAGGACTCGAATTCAGCATGTCCTCGGCAAGAACCTCCAAGTTTGGGAATTTGACCTCGACTTTGTAATTAGCCTCTTCAGTACGATACCGCTTTAGTAAGTTAGCAAGAATCTCGTATTCTGCTGCGGTCATCTCTGTTAGGCATCGAGCTGCACCTCAGGCAAAGCAAAGCTGCATAACTACCTTCTTAGCAGCAGCCCGAAAAGCAAGATGTGTACGGATTAACCCTAGCCTCACTGCTTGCCTCGCTCTCACCCCTGAGATAAAACTCTCTCCCTCACATAAACGGAGTCTGACATCATCACGTTCTATACGCAACCGATCTTCCTTCGACGTAGACTTCTTTAGAGCGGCCTCCAACTCGGCCTCATTCTTCTTTTTTACCTCCTCGATGTGAGACCTCTCCTCTTTCAAGGCGTCAACCCGATCATAGTACGTCGTCAACTCCTGGTCATTCATATTGGCTTGTAGCTCCCAAGTTTCAGCCCGCTGTCTGTAACGTTCAGCCTCAAATAAGGCCTCCTCAACCAAAGGGCGTCAGGCACGAGTACGTACTTCCCCTTTGCTCCTTGAGATAGTCGCTTCATATTCGCTCACCAAATGATTGAACGAGCTGATCAACTACCACCAAAGATAAAAAAAAACACTTATATAATGAAGAAATACTGATAATGCTCAGAGACAAAAGATAAGACGTACCTTTATCATATCGCGAGAAAGAGTATAGTACTCGTTAGGACAAACCATATTATCGAATAGAGCAAGACGAATATTAGGACCCCTAATGCTCCTGATGAGAACTGTATGATGAGCAGGAGGACCCAACATTAAAGGAATACGAGGAGTGCAATGATGAAAGGAGAAGCTGCAGTCATAATCGAGAGGAATCTGTAGTGGCGGAAAAGGACCTCTTTTCTTTTTCAATGTTTTAGCCTGATGGGATGGCTCATTAGAGAACTGCTTAGGAACTCGAGGTTGGCCCTAGACTGATCTCGGGACCGAGGGTAGACTTGAAGAGGAACTCCTTCGCTTTTCAGTGGAAGTAGAGATAATGGCCCCGCGTGGAGAAACTATGGTGGAAAGTGAAACTCTCAGCTGAATTACTGAGGCAGATGCTCAGAGATATGCGACAGATTAATCACAGCAGAAGTTGGAACAACTAGCTGTATTGCCAAAGCTACGTTAAGAGAACCCTTCGGCAGAATGGTTGTGGAGGGAGTAGTGTTTACCATCATTGGGGGATCAATGATAGGGGGATGATCAACATCGCCTAAAAATTAATCAACGAGCACTTTGACATCCACCGATCTGGACAAATCCGACCCTCCCCGCGATACAGTCGATGTTAGCTCAGCGGAAAGCTTGTGTTACCTTGGTGATAAGAATTCCCTTGCCCTTTGGATCGATCGTATCTTCAACCTCCTCATCAAAAGATGAATCTCCGTTGAGTTGCTTCGACGAAGTCGCATCATTACCAAAAAGATTTAAGAAGGGCGTCTCTTGAAGATTAAATGCCATCGACGACAAGGAAGAAGAACTTCGTCGATGGTTTCTTTGGAATCATGAATCACGATGGTCTCATGAGCATCATCCTCTATGACCGAGGTACGAGTCCTTCTTCTCGGCGGGATTGCGGGCATTTCAAATTTGAGAATCCTCTCTTAAATCCTTATCTCTCCAAACCAGTAATCAAGGTCCCTAGTATCTATCAATCCAAAGTCAGAAGATCTCAAGAAACATTTAGCAAAAATGCGTAGATGCAATAGAGTGAGAAGAAGATGTTACCAAGAATACGACTAAGCCTCTGTATCCTATTAGTAGTAATCTGAGACCATTCAGAAATCCGCAGTGCCTCAGGGTAAGCACCTGTGTCTAGACAGGGAAGAGATTTACGGGACGAGTAGTTGGATGCAGAACTGAAGCAAGGAAAAAGAAAAGAAAAGCTAAGAAAATATCTAGGAGTTACGATCATGCACATGCATAGGCATAATAGACATCTACCCATGTTGCGATTTAAATAAGATTGGTATGTTCTGGTTACGTCTTGAACTGCGGTGAGATTGATCTTTATAAAAAAAAATGATCAAACTAAAGCGCGACCTTACTTTTCAGGTTAGCAACCTTGTAACCGGACCTTATACTGCTGTAGAACCTCCCCAATGAAATAAGAACCTTAATCGAGGAAACCTGCTCATACATCTCGATCGAGAAGTTGATACCATCTTTGGCTCTAAGGAATATTACGGCAACATGGTTGCTTTCTCCGGCGTAGGTCATATGAGAGAAAGCAATGTTCCTACATTTGTAGTATCGTACGAACTGGTACGGAAGGGAAAACCACAAACGGTTTTATGTGAACATATTTTCAAAAAGGGAGATATATCCAGGAGGGCAATCCAAAGGACGCTGGCCGGGAAGCGAAAGGAGAAATTCCAGGTCAGAAGACATGGCGCAGGATTGTCACATGTCCTCATGGGATTTCTCAAAGGCAATCGAGTCACAAGTCCCGTAGACGTTGAATTGATCAGTGACGATGCCCTCGGCCTGAACTCCAATAGGGGCTATGGCGGTCGGTATGTCAACATCGAGAAGAGGTTGACCGTCTATCTCACGAGGAGTAAGGAAATCCTCATCAATGGGAGATCTTGGAATATCACTAGGAGTTCTCTAGTCGGATAAAGATTCACCGAGGATGCAAAGGATCCTCGGTGGCATAGGAGCACTCAGTGGGTTTTTATCAGTGTTATTTTGGTCCCCAGAAGGATTCGACGAATAATACATTACCGAAGTATGCTATTTGCGAATGCAACAAGAAATTATGCGGAGGAAGAAAAGTAAATCTAAAAGGAGAGAGAAAGGAGATTACCTTTTTATTCTTTTCGGCTGAAGATAAATAGAAAGTAGAAAAGTTTAGTAAAATTTATATCCAAGATTTTTGTGGTTGACGAGGTCAGATTTTGGTGAAGTGAATTTGTAAAGCAACGCGGTCATCACTTATCGATCTTGATTATGATTAGGCCTGGGCTTTCGGTTCTACAGTTCGGTTTTTACCCGAAACCGACCGGTTCTGGTTCTACGGTTCCTGAGATCTATTACCCAATGGGTATTTCTAAATGTTCTGTTCGGTTTCGGTTCGGTTTTCACCGGTTCCGGTTCGGTTCGGTTCTACATTTTAGAAACCGATAAAAACCCGAAAAATTCAGTTACAAAACAGGTTTCGGTTATTTGGAACCGAAATCAACAAATTTTCCTTTAATAGAGTAATATAAACCGAAATGTAATTAAATAAACCGAAACATTCAAATTCAAGACTTCAAGTTCAAGTTCAGAATTCATAAATGAGATTAAGAAAAGAAAACCAAAATGAAAGACATGAAAGAGCAAAGAGGAACAAACATTCAAGCTCAGAAATGAGAATAAGAAAAGAAAACCACTTGATAGTAGATTTGAGACTTGAGAGCAGCTCACATGAGAGTACCTAGTACCTACATAAAGAAAAGAAAAGACATAACACATCAATTCATTAAGTTCATAACACAACAACAAGACAACACAATTGAATGTTAACTGAAAACTCATTACCTATTACCAATTGATCGTCTGCTGCCACTCTCCTTTATTCGTTTTCATCCAAATTGAATTCATCAAATTTTTCAAGAAAGTTAAAACTTTTTAGGTATAAGTACGAAATTGATAAACAAAAACTCAGTTACAAAAGAAATACCTCTTTGGAGCTCATCGTGGTCCTCAATGTCTTCAAGTAATTGCTCAATCGTTATTGATCCTTTGTTATCAATCCGTATCTCAGTTTTCAACCATTGCTCAAGACACATAAGTACTTCAATTGTATAATGAGTTAAACAGCTTCTGTAGGGATCCAAAATACGACCTGATGTACTAAATGCAGACTCAAAAGCTACACTACTAACCTGCATAGCAAGCACATCCTTTGCTACTTCGGAAAGAACCGGAAACTTCAAGGTATTTGCCTTCCACCACGACAAAACATCGTACTCAGTGCCTGAGAAAATGTGTGGATTCTCCACATTCTCTGCTAGATACAATGTCTCCTGAATCCCTGATACGTCAGCCAACTCTTGATATTTTGTGTCCATTCTTCTTCTTCTTGCACCTAATCTAGCAGAGAAATCAACTCTTCCTGAGTGTTTAGCTGGCCGAGAAGACGGCGATGAACCAGATCCTTGTGACTGAGAAGATGATGATCCGGCTCCAGCTTTTGGTTTTTTCTGAGAAGTGCTACGCCTATTGTATTCGTCAAACAACCTCTTCAAATTCATCATGGTTGTCTCTTGCATTGCAGTGGCCTTGACACTGTCCTTTCCGTATAAATCGTTGAAGCAAAGTTGAGCAAATTTCATTTTGTGCCTTGGATCGAAGACTGAGGCCACTATCACCATGTTGTTCATCTCTGTCTCTTCATTAAAAGGATCCCAATATTTACCTAAGTATAAAAAACAAGACATATGTTAGTGATATTTCATTCCGTTTAAGCTAATGATTAGTAATTTAGTATAACGTACCTAACTTTGCCATCATTGAGTGAACTTTTGTCTGGACTTCCATATCAAATTCATTCTCTGAACCCATCTCCATGATCGATGTCTGAATACTCAAAATCTCGTTGTAAAGCTTGTATGAATTCACTTTGTTCGTCTCTGAGAGAACAAGAGTTGATTCGTAGAAGAGAACCAGAAAGTTCAACAACCTGTAAAAAGACAATTGAAGAAGTTAAGAGTTGAAATTTAAAATATCATGAATTTAAAATGTAATGAAAACATCTCACCTGTCCACTGCGTCCCAATCATCTTTGCCAGGTGGTCCATATCTTTTCTTTGTTGGCTCAGACGTCTTTCCAGGGTCTACATTCTTTGCACTTGATGAATCCTTGAAATAAGTAACATAATCCCTGTCAAGAGCCTTCATCTTGTCAAATGCCCCTCTGAAGTCCATAGCTCTATTCAACATCAGAAATGTTGAATTCTGTCGTGTCTTGCAATCTAGAGTTAGGCTTCCCCTTTTCACCTTACCCTGATCAACTCTTTTAGCAAACGAATTCTCTCTTGGACCAGACGACCTCACATACTTTATTGCATTCCTTATTACAGATACACTCTTGTCAACTTCTTGCATTCCATCTCTAACAATCAGGTTTAAGATATGGGTGGCACATCGTATGTGCAGAAACTCCCCATTTAGAACCAAAGAATCTTCTCCAATCTGACTGAAACCTTCTTTAAAGGTCACCAATGCATTGCTATTAGCTTTTGCATTATCCACAGTGATGCTGAAGATCTTCTTAATGTCCCACTCATCTAACACCTCCATTAGCACAGCTGATATAGTTGCACCCTTGTGATCGGATATGTTCTTGAAACCTATTATAAGCTTCTTGAACTTCCAATTGCTGTCAATGAAATGCGCAGTGATCACCATGTAGCTTGCTCCGGTGTTGGGAGCTACCCAAATATCTGTTGTCAGAGACAACCTTTGCTTATTACCACCTAAGATCTTCTTCATCATCAACTTCCGCTTTGCATACATCTCCACAATATTTCTAGTAGCTGTTCTCCGAGAATGAGGCTTGTAAAGCTTCATCTTGTGGCAAAAATGCCTAAAAGCCAACCCGTCTATGAAGCTTAGAGGAAGCTCCCCTAACACCAACATCTTGTTGCAAGCTTCTCTGAATACTCCTTCTGAAACCTTTGCCAAATGAACACCTTCAGAATCTGCTTCAACCACTTTCTATTTTGATCCGTGAACTGCCTTCCAAGCTCGATGTTGCATACATATAACCAGATGCTTTCTCATAGCATATGTTCCATTTGATGATTTATACGCCATCTTCTTTCCACAATAATGGCAGTTCGCCTTGTGCGCTATCTTGTCGTCTTCTGTAAAATGCTTCACAACATTCGATCTTTTCCTCTTCTTGCCACCTTTTTTCTTTTTACCTTTCACATCTTCTGCATTAGTTGTCTCAACTTGCTCTCCTTCCAAACCAGTACCACTCTCTGTCTCTGATAATATGTCGTTGACAACCATATCTATGTTGTCTTCTCCATCCAATTTTGTTGCATACGAGCTTGAAGCCATCTGCAAAATGAAGAAGCATATTGCCATTTAAATCAAAACACAACACAAAGACAAAGACAAAATCGATTTTACAGAAACCCTAAAAATATACCCAAATCGATTACAAATTAAAACCCTAAATCAACTAATACACGAATAAATTCAAAGGATTTAAGGAATTAGAAATCCTAACTTACCTCAGATCGATTGATTGATGCAGCAGTTGAGACAGCTGATGAACACCAATATGAATCTGAGTTTGAGATGCCAGTTTTTCCATTCAACGGGGTTCGATATTTGATTTTATAAGCTGATGAACTACCAACAGTTTTTCCATTTCGACCTCGAGAATGATTTTTCTAAGCCGCAGGAGTCGCCGAATGGGAGAAGATCGGGGAGTGGAAAGGTTTGTGTATAAGGCGAGATATCGAACTCGAAGAGTCACTCGACTCGATATTAGTGAAATGAGTTGTTCGGTTATTTCATTCGGTTCCCGGGTAAAACCAGAACCGAACCGGTACCCGCAGTTCTAGATTTCATTACCCATCGGTTAATATGGCTATAATCGAAACCGACCCAGAACCGGTTCTTCGGTTCCGGGTTTCTGGTTTCGGATTTTCTGCCCAGGCCTAATTATGATATTAGTGTGCGCTAAGATTAAGTTTAAGTGGTGGTGAGGCAAAACTGTCGATAGATAAAATCTAGTGAGGTCCTCGAGGTTGAATCGGAGTTTCGCTGCGAGGTGAAACTAAGTGAAGCAAGTTGGTTTCATTGATCCACAAGGTGAGTCAATGTTGGTTGATTTCGAATACAGGTCACCTCGTTGATCATTTGATCTGAAATTGAGCTTGGTTTGCTAGGTAGTATTGAGTTTCCACCGAGGTCATGGGTGACTTTAGGAGAAAGATAAAGTGTCCAGGTGATTTCGAGGCTGGCTAAGGTAGTGAAGTCCAGAGATTGTGCCACGAGGTTGACTTAAAGCTTTGACCGCGAGGTCACGCCGTGGTTATTGACTCGCAAGCTTCTCTTGAACTTGGTCTTGCTTAATGTGTTGGATACGAATCCTTGTATTTATTTTTATTTAGCGTCGTCTTCAATGGTTTGATTTTGTAGCGTGTTAGTTTTTTCTTTGGAGAGCTTGACATACCATGTTGGGGAACTTATTGGTGGTACCGAGTTTGACTTTTTTTTACCCAGACCCGACTTAAACCGACCCGAATATCCATCTGGAGGCAGCGAGGTAGGCCTAAATCAACCATGAAAGCCCATTATGAAGATTAGAATCTTCATATACATGAGATCGCCGACCTCGTAAGTAGTGAATATATGAGAATATTTTGTAAGTCTTCGTAGTTAAGATACTTTTCATGCATTTTTAGGATTTATTCTCTACGATCATTTTTGTATAAATATGTAACTTATTTCATCCAGGAAAGGATCCCCAACTCTCTTGAGCAATAAACTTCATTGAAAACATTCTTGATCTTTTTTTAAGATTTTTTTAATTGTTTTGCCCTTCAATCTAAAACCCTACTTGTTTGATAGAGATCGAGCTCGTTTACACGAACCCGATACTTTCAGCTACTATCTATTGATGTGTTGTGCATGTGTTGTACTTCTTTAATCACCTAAAGTAATTGCTAGCTGATATTTTATTCATGGATTATGGATTATTAGCTAAGGTTAACCGGTCATCTACCATAATTTTTTTGTATTTTAAAATACTACTTAAACCTTTATTCCTCCGAAAATCATAAACAAAGATTGGATTTACAAACGTTTTGTACTTGAAATTTTTGAATTTGGGTTAACAATTACACATTTAGGATATAGTTTTCTGGGGGGGGGGGGAGGGTGGTATTGAAGGTTTAAGGTTTAGTTTGATAGTTAAAGGTGAATTTAATTTTGTGGTATATTTGATCATCAAATCTTAGAAGATTATTTGTGTAGTTAGTTGGCATAGTCAATTGTTTTATACTTTAAAATACAACTAAAACCTTGAATTGACATGGTTAATTGTTTTGTACATTAAAACACCATTGAAACCTTTACTCCTCAGAAAATTTGGGTTAACAAAAATTTGATTTACAAACATTTTGTCCTTTAGATTTTTTAACTTTGGTTAACAATTATACAATTATGGTATAGTTTTATGGGGGACGGGTGGTATTAGCTAAGTTTAACAGGTCACGTGGATAATTTTCTTATTAGCTGATACAATTTCCGCTTATATTTTGGATTAGCTGGTTAAATATAACAAATGTGGAGGAGTATGACTAGCCGCCTACAAAATCTGTAGGCAGACTATATATCTCCACAATAACCTGTCAAATCTATAGGTTACAACTAAGTGTTATAGTGTTTATCTTTTTGAAGTGCGTGATGACATTCAAGAATTAGCAAGGTTGATTCAAAGCTCTGAAGACGTCGAGGTCAAATATACTCGCGAGGTTGAAATTGACTTGTCTAATTGCTCTTTGTTGACAAAGTGACACCGAGACCAAGTCTATTGGTCTCTTTGACGCGGCGAGGTCTAGAGGTAGTTTTCTCCTTGAGTTCGTGAGGTCACGAGTGCATGCTTGGTGATTAAGTGAGAGTGGCATCGAGTCCTTGAGGTCAACGTCGAGTCCACGAGTTTAACCTGGTGACGCCAATGTTGAATCTTGTGAACTTGGTTCCGACGATTTGCACAATTTTAAGTCGGCGACGAGGTGAGGAAAGGTATGCGACGCCTAAGTGATTTTTGTGGTTGACGAGCTCAGATTTTGGTAAAGTGAGTTTGTAAAGCAACGCGGTCATTACTATCAATTTTGATTATGATATTAATGTGTGCCAAGATTAAGTTGACGTGGTGGTGAGGCAAAAATGTCGATAGATAAAATCCAAGGAGGTCCTCGAGGTTCAATCGGAGTTTCGCCGCAGGTGAAACTAAGTGAAGCAATTTGGTTTCATTGATCCACAAGGTGAGTCAAGGTTGGTTGTTTCGATTAGAGGTCATCTCGTTGATCATTTGATCTGAAATTGAGCTTGGTTTGCTAGGTAGTGTTGAGTTTCCACCGAGGTCACAAGGTGAATTTAGGAGAAAGATAAAGTCTCGAGGTGATTTCGAGGTTGGCTAAGGTAGCGAAGTCCAAAGATTGTGCCACGAGTTGACTTAAAGCTTTGACCGCGAGGTCACGCCGTGGTTATGTATTTGTCAAGTTAATGAGGTTATTTATTGAAATCAAAGCAGCAGTGGTCCCGAGGTGATATCGAACAAGACCACGAGGTCACAAGTCGTCTTGAGAAGAAAACATGGTTACGAGATCGTTGTGGGGTGGACTTGAATGCCAAATTGACTCGCAAGCTTCTCTTCAACTTGGTCTTGCTTACTGTGTTGGATACGAATCCTTATATTTAATTTTGATTTAGCATCTTCTGCAATGGTTTGATTTTGTAGCGTGTTAGTTTTGTCTTTGGAGAGCTTGACATACCCTGTTGGGGGACTTATTAATTGGTGGTACCAGGTTTGACATTTTTTTACCCAGACCCGACTTAAGACTAAACCGATCCTAATATCCATCTGGAGGCAGCGAGGTGGGCCTAACTCAACCATGAAAGCCCATTATGAAGATTAGAATCCTAATATACAGCAGATCGCTGACCTCATAAGTAGTGAATATAAAAGAATATTGTGTAAATCTTCGTAGTGACCGCGTTGCTTTACAAACTCACTTTACCAAAATCCATCTGGAGGCAGCGAGGTGGGCCTAACTCTACGATCGTTTTAGTATACATATGTAGCTTATTTCATACAGAAAGGGATCCGCAACTCTCTTGAACAATAAACTTCATTGAAAACATTCTTGAACTTTTCTTATGCTTTTCTTATTGTTTTGCCCTTAAATCTAAAACCCTACTTGTTTGATAGAGATCGAGCTCGTTTACACGAACCAGGTACTTTCAGCTACTATCTATTGCTGTGATGTGCATGTGCTATACTTCTTTAAGCAGCTAAAGTATTTGTTAGCTGATATTTTATTCATGGATTATGGATTATTAGCTAAGGTTAACCGGTCATCTACCATAATTGTTTTGTATTTTAAAATACTATTTAAACCTTTACCTTTATTCCTCAGAAAATCATAAACCAAAAGTGGATTTGCAAACGTTTTGTACTTGAAATTTTTGAATTTGGGTTAACAATTACACATTTAGGATATAGTTTTCTTGGGGGGGGGGGGGGGGGGGTGGGTGGTATTGAAGGTTTAAGGTTTAGTTTGATAGTTAAAGGTGAATTTAATTTTGTGGTATCTTTGATCATCAAATCTTAGATGATTATTTGTGTAGTTAGTTGGCATAGTCAATTGTTTTGTACTTTAAAATACCAATAAAACCTTTAATTGACATGGTTAATTGTTTTGTACATTCAAGCACATTGAAACCTTTATTCCTCTGAAAATTTGGGTTAACAAAAATTTGATTTAAAACATTTTGTACTTTAGATTTTTTTAACTTTGGTTAACAATTATACAATTATGGTATAGTTTTGTGGGACTGGTGGTATTAGCTAAGTTTAACTGGTCATGTGGATAGTTTTATTATTAGCTCTTATGTTTTGGTTTAGCTAGTTAAATATAACATATGTGGAGGAGTATGACTAGCCGCCTACCAAGGTTACAGCTATATATCTCCACATTAACCTGTCAAATTTGTAGGTTAGAACTACGTGTAATAGTATTTACAAGCGAAACTGTCTAGAGAAGTGGCTTTTTGAATTTCTGAAAATGATAAAAGAAAAGGTGGGAGTATACGAGTATATGGACCCCCATTCCTCTTTTTTGAGGAGGGGACGGCTAAACCTATCCGAAGATGAGTTGCCTACGTACCCTTTGTAGGGGTCAAGCTACCTCGTAGTTCTAGGAAGTACTTAGTGATAGTTAGATAGTTGGTTCTTATGTTGTTGGTTCATCGGCGTTGATGTCTATCTCGAAGTCTACAATGTTGATGTTACCTTTGAGTTTGCCAGCAGCCAGCTTTACGAGTTTTAAGCCCATGACATGGCACTTCACAATATAGTGCCCAAAGAATTTGTGATGCTCACAATATGCCTTTTTGTCGAGTTGCTTTAGCTCTTGCCCATGTCTTGGTCCAAGCACCACGAACTCAGCCTCGACCGCCGTTGTAACCTTTGTGATTCCACTTAGTAGTTGTGAGCGTCTTTGAAGCCTGCTTCATGCTGTAGGAAACCCGAACCTTGATTACTTTTTTGGTGCTTGGTTGACACTGATTTGGTGGAGGATTGGGTATGGACTTTGTTTTCATTGAGATTAGCTGAAAAATTTCCTCTCGTCCTCGATTGTCCCGTAGTTGGTTGTTTAGTGTTGAGCATCTTAAATTTTTTTGGGCCTAGTCAAGATTATCTCCCTCCAAAAATCAAAGTCGCACTACAACGCCTTCTACTGCGCCTCGAGCGCGGATTTGTTGTTGATCCCTTCAACCTTGAATAATACCGTCTTGAAGCACTTGATGAAGCTTCTTGAAGTCTCATTTTGATCTCCGGGTCAGATGTTTCAGGTTCAATAAATATAACGTAATGCTTCAGAAACGCCGCAGACAACTGTTTGAAGTTATTGATGATATTCCTCTCTAGTTTGGAAAACCATTGTAGAGTTGCTCCTTTAAGATGTTCGACGAAGAGGAGGCAGCGTCTAGCGTCTTTTTCTGATAAAACAAAAGAGGATATATAAACTGAAAAACAAAAATAATAATTAGAAAGGTACAAATCTAAGGGGGCTTTATTGGTTTTTGTATTTTAATGGATTTGAATATCCATATAAGGTTTACAAATCTTAGTGAAACAACCAATATTTTTTTAATTAATTAATCCGAGTTAATAATCCCATAATTATTAATTCTCAACGGCTAAATTCAATCATATCAATAACAGCGGAAAACACATAATTAAAACATCCAACAATTCCATAAAATAATTTAATTCAAACAACCAATTCAATTCCAGAATTAAATAACAAAAATAAACTCTAGCAACCTAAACACAAGGTTCACTAGACAAAACAATAATTAAAATCCTATCATCCTCTTCCTACTGCCTTGATTCCGCGATCACATTTTTCCTTTTCGTGGAACACATGGAAATAAGAGTTGCGTAAGTATTTAACAAATGTTTAGTGAGCTAGTTATTCTCTCTACTGACGTAACAAGCAGGCTCACGTAAACAACTAAATATCAACATCAACCAAAACCAATCAACACCATGCAAATAAAACAACCAACACCAATCGCGCGACACGCCTCACAGTACACTAGAATCGAGTCTCTCCTCTCACGATTAGATTCTGGTCACTCGAGTCGCCAACCTCCATGATCAATACCACGGAACAAGGCATAACATCCACTACAACCGTACAAAACATCAATACACGAATCACAACCAAAATATTCACATAAACACATCACAACCTTCATTGCCTAGAAACCTTGGTCATAACTCACCTTGGTTTTAGGAACGAAAGGATTACAGATTGAAACAAGAAAACACGCACGAACAGACCCACTAAGCCACGAAAACACCCTGGTTCGATGGTTAACACGAAAAACACTACGAACGGTGCTTCCTACGCCTCTAGATTATGAAGAAACGGTTCCAAAATGATTTCTTTGCAACAATCCCCTCAAGAACACAAAATCTCCCACAATCCTCTCTTAATTCTCTGCTCTCTCTTTCTATCACGACGAATGCACAATTACACGCAATCCTAGGCATTATATACCACTAACTGAGAAAAAACCGTGATTACACGCAATCCTAGGCTCGTGTCGATCGACACACTGTCATCCTTCGTGTCGATAGACACGACCCCAAAAATTGACTTTTTGGTTCGCGGAAGTTACATTTTGTGATTTTCAAATCCTAACATGTGTATTTTGATTAGTATTTAAGAATAACAAGGTTTTCCAATGCATTTGAGTCTTTGTATTTTTAACATATGAATCCTTCCAAATCCACTAAAATCTATTTTAAAACCAAATCAATAAGTAAATACGTAAAATTGAATAAGACGTGATTTTGCTTTGTATTTAAGAATCAAAAATTGAATAAGAGATGATTTTGATTAGTATTTGACAATCACAAATTGAATAAGACATGATTTTAATGAGAATTTTAATATGACTAATTGAATAGCATAGGATTTGGTCAGGATTTTCAAATCCATTAAAATACCAAACACACACACCCCACCCCCCACCCCTCACCCCCCCAATTTAAATTTTAAGATATGCATAGCCATTGCAAATATCACATTAATCTATAAGCATACTTTATAACATAATTATAGAATCACAAAAAAAAACACGAAAATTTGGGCAATATTGGTACTTTCAATATTTTCGAAACAAAGGAAATTGTATAAAATGAAAATTATATAAGTTAAAAAATATAATAACATTATAACTACTACTATAATATGAGATGAATTAGAACATGAAAATGTTGATTTGATATCTAATGATTTAAGATGCGTATTTGACTGTATATTGATATATTTTAGTAATTCAACGGGTTACTAACTAAAACTTAAACTTTTATTTGAATAATTTTAATATGATTATCCGTGTATCAACGCGGATCTTAACTTAGTAATATATATTTAGTTATTTGTAAACTTGAAAACACGATACCAAAATTTTCTCTAAAATGTTTAGCAAAAAAAACAAAAATTGATAAAAACATATGTTATCCGTACTAATAGTCTTTACTATGGCATAGATGCTTTCTAGCTAGGTTAGGTGGAGATACAACAACGCATTAAATTATACGAAGGAAGCGTAATCCAATAGTTCAGTTATCTACACATAACTAACTCTTAATAAGAAAACTATTAAGAATGTCAATATGCTTGTTGCTATTTCGATTTCTCATCTATCATGAATAATAACTAGTCCAAGTAGGTCTCGACGTGGATTGGATATTCGGGAAAAATGTAACATCTTGAAACCAAATAAGTGTTTTTTGGTAAGGGTGTCGATCGACACTCCCTATATAATCGTTTTTTTGGTTTGTGGCCGCGAGAAAAAAGAGAAAAACGCAGAAAAAGATTAGAGATTAACAGACAATTGTGAGAGATTGTGTGTTCTTGAGGGGATTGTTGCAAAGAAATCCTCTTGGAACCTTTTCCATTGTGAGCTAGAGGCGTAGGATCATTATCCATGTGTCTAGAGGGTCTGTTCGGGGTGTTTAAGTATCTCAAATCCGTAGCCGTTCGTTCCTATCAAGCTAAAGTGAGTTGTACCGCGGTTTCTAGGCGATGATGGTAACAAAATCGATATGTTTTTGTGATTTGATTGTGTGTGAATTGGTATGATGGTTGATTGATGGTTGCTGCGATTTGTATTCGTCGTATTGTGGTGTTTCTTTGTAGGTACACGACTCATGTTTCACCGGAATTCGTGTAACGCAAGGATTCACACGATTCCGGTAAAACATAGAGGAGTGTCGATCAACACCATGAAGATGTCGAGAGACACTAGTATTTTGGCCGTGTCGATCGATACATTTCTGGTGTCGCTCTTGTTTTTATTCAGAAATTTGATTTAAAAGTCTATATTGAATGTTTGTTGTGTGTTGTGGTATATGATAATGATATTGGTTTACCTTAGCCTGCTTGTTACGCCAGTAGGCAGAATGAATAGCTCACTAAGTATTTATGAAATTCTTACGCAACTCTTTTTTCATGTGTTGCAGGTAAAGAAAAAATGTGATCGCGGAATCGAGGTGTAGGAAGAGGATGATAGGGATGTTATGTTTTGTTGTTTTGGTCTAGCGAACCAGCTGTTTTAGGTTGCTA
This sequence comes from Draba incana, assembly GCA_963576765.1. Classification (NCBI taxonomy): domain Eukaryota; kingdom Viridiplantae; phylum Streptophyta; class Magnoliopsida; order Brassicales; family Brassicaceae; genus Draba; species Draba incana. The sequence continues at coordinate 23,877,625 of OY755210.1, read as the reverse complement.
ATTTTTATCATTCTGGAATTTGGTTGTTGAATTATTATGGATTATTTGGTTATTGATCTTTATTGGATTATTGATTTATGATTTTTCCGCAGTAGAATTACTATATTAAAAAAAAAAGTGTCGGTTTTTTTATTTTGGTATCAGAGCCTAGACGGCTTTAGGACAGTTGAACTGGATGTCTGAGACTATGTGTTTAAATTGATTTTTAGTGTTCAGTCAATTTAATAGAGTCTTAGTATCATCCTTTTCAGCCTTTTAAAATGATTCCGCGGTAAGTTGTATTCTGAATGATTGTTACTTATTTAGCATATTTTTCCTATTCTATATGAGTACAGAGAGATGGATTCAGAAGCTAGAGGTCATGGACGTGGTAGAGGCCGTAGAGGCCAAGGTCGTAGTAGAGGCCAGCTGCTAGAGTTGTCCAGTAGTGTGACAGCGAGTGCTGCGCAGACGTCAGGGACTCCTACGCGTCATACATGATCGGTGAACGAGACCAGTGGTAGTGCTAGTGAGAGTATTGTGGGTACCGGGATGGCTGGTAGAGGATCAGGCCCAGGTGCGGGTGCTGTTCTAGCTCAAAATCGTATGAATCGCATGGAGGGTATTCTGGCACAGTTGATGGAGCGCTTTCCGGCGGCAGTTCCGTTTCAAGCTCCAACGGTGCCTCCAGAGGCGGAGGTGCAGCCGAGGGCTGCGGTTGCAGAAGTGCGTCCATCTTACCTAGAGATGGTGAGTCAGATGCGGCATAACAATACTGATTTCTTTGCGGGCGGTGTTAGCCCTGAGGATGCAGATGAGTGGCGTTTGCGTGTGGAGCGTAATTTTTGCTCAGTTCATTGTCCTGAAGAGTACAGAGTGGAGTTGGGAGTCCACTATCTAAGTTGTGATGCTCATGCTTGGTGGAGAGCTATTAAGGCTAGGAGGCCTGGTGCAGCATGGACTTGGGGAGGGTTTGTGACTGAGTTTAAAGCCAAATACTTTCCTCAGGAGGCTCGTGATTGTCTCGGGGTGAGATTTGTGGAGCTAGTGCAGGGCGATCGTTCATTGCGAGAGTACGACGTTGAGTTCAGTCGGTTAATTGTGTATGCTGATCGGGGTCTAGAGGACGAGCAGGCACAGGTAAAGAGGTTCCTTAGGTGACTTTAACCAGATTTAAGGATTCGCTGTAGAGTGTCAAAATATGCCTCGAGGGCGAGGCTTGTTGAGATGGTTGCAGGTATTGAGGAGGACCTGCGGGGTTAGTCTGCTGCGGAAGTTCCAGCGGTAGCCGTTCCTGCTACTTAGCCGATGAAGCAGTAGGGTAGTTCCGATTCTGATTCCAGCAAGGGCGGCAAGCCTGCGCAAGGACATAAACAGAAGTGGGACGGCGCTTCCAGGCCCAGTCAAGGTTAGAGGACCGGAGCATGCTATGGATGCGGGAGCTTTAAGCATCGATTATCGAGTTGCCCTCTGAAGGGCCACCAACAACAGCAGTCGCAGTGATATATCATGGTTTTACAGTTTTTAAGCCATGATATAGGTCCGTTTTCTAGAGTCTTTTTAGTGTTTTTCGAGACTTTGGTTTTCTCATTAGGTACTTGAACGTTCGGAGCATTACTGGTGTTTACTGTAGCATTTTGGAGCATTATGGAATGAGCACTTAAAGATGCAAGTTCGGAGTTGAAAATCAAGAAGTCTATCAATCGACAGACAAGTAAAATCGATCGACATGAAGAAAATAGACCGGATGAGCGACACCCTTATCATGTCGCTCAACACGACCAAAACTGCGACCAAAATATCAGATTTGGAAGATTTCCAGTTTCGCGCCAGAAGTTCTAGAAGTTTGCAGTTTTGTCCCAGAACGTTTTTGTATCCTATATATATATTTATCTTAAGCCATTGTTTAAGCTAAGGTTTATTTTACTTATAGATTTTAGCAAGAGATACTTCAGAGATTTGTTCCTCGTTTCAAATCGGTTTTTATCTTTGTATCAATTCTCTTTCTTTTTAATAAAGTATTATTCAGAAATCATGTTTGCATCATTAACCATGTCTGAGTAGTTTACTAGTTAGGTTTTAGTGTTTTCAAAGGATGATGAAAAGCTGTTAGGATATATTTACTATTGGGATTGCATCATATTTAATTCTTCACCTTGATTGCATTAACTCTGATTTAAGATTGATCACCTTAGATTAGACATATAAGGTTGTTTAGTAAATGTGACAGCATTATTGAACTACCAGAATTGAATCATAGGTGAGCAAAGATTTGATTCGTAACGACAGCTGGCTTTGAATCTTTGTGAACAAACTCGAACCTGAATATAATGCTTGTTTAAATTAATCTTATTTCACAACAACAGTTGGTTTTCTAGGGTTTAGACATAGATAATATTTGCAACGACAATTGATTAAATTTACAATAGTTCGAGTTCTAGAATCGCACTTCATAAATATCCCGATAGTAAGTTTATCCTTCAGTTTGGAATCATTACTGCGAATTTTCTAAGGCCTAGCGCTTGTATCTAATATAATTTAATTCACCACATTCAGCTTGATTTACTGTTCTTGCAATATTTTACTTTACATTTTTATCGCTTAGCATAATCTGAACATTTAAAGTCTATTGTGTTAATTGATTCCATGTGGATTCGACACCTTAAATATTGCATACAATTTCTTAATTTGAGAGAGTAGCTCTAGGGATAATTTGAGCCTATCAAATTTTGGCGCCGTTGCCGGGGAGTCATAAACCATTAAATTTTCATTATTAGGATTTTGACTAAGTTTTTTTCTTTATTGTAATTTACTAACTAATCACATCACAAGAAGCAAGAAAAATAAGGAGCTAGTTGATTTCGATCTCGACTCTTTAGCACTTTTAGAATGCACCAACAGAAAAACAACGAAAGAAACTAAGAAGATGGTTGAGAATAAGGCCGTGTTTCAGAGAAAGAATAGGTTTTTCGATAAGGAAGGAAATCAGTACAACGGGGATGGACAAAGACTAGACGCTGAGGGAAACATCATCATGGATCCTGCCGAAGTACATGAAGCTGAGATCGCTCGACGCGAGGAAGAAAATCATCTCATTCGTGAGGAACAACAACGTGTCGAGCGACATGAAGAGGAAATCGCTCGACGCGTTGAAGAACGTCGTATTGCGCGACAGAATGCTCTTGTCGCTCGACAGGAAAAAGAACAACGTGTCGAGCGACACGATGTGGCTGTCGCTCGACAGGGAGTGCAGAATTTGCCAGCTGGGCCGAGGAACATGAATGCTATTCAAGGATGCATACTTGCGGGCTACAATAGGCCAGAGCAGTACTATGCCAATCGTTCTACGATTTGCCCGCCTTCCTTCCAGAAAAATGACTTCGAGTTGAAGCCTGCCTATTTCTCTTTTGTGTCTCAGAACCCTTTCTGTGGACTACCTCTCGAGCACCCGATGAACCACTTAAAGAGTTTTGAGGACATCATATCTACCATTAAGGTTAATGGAGTCTCCATGGACTACTTGCACTGAAAGCTTTTCCCCTACTCTCTTCAAGGGGAAGCTAAAAATTGGCTTAGGATGCTTCCACCGGGATCACTTACTACTTGGGAGGATACTAGGAATACCTTCTTGGCTCACTTCTTCGACGATGCCAGGTATGAAGACCTACGGTTTAAGATTGCTACATTCAAACAAGGCGACTTTGAAGCATTTAAAGCTGCGTGGAATAGGTTCAAGAGCTACCATATAGATTGTCCACACCACGGTTACACTAAGCATCTTTTTCAGAGGGATAGCAATGCCATACTCAGTGACTTTAGACACTGCAAGCAACGAGAATTTCAACACGAATTCCCCAGAAGCTGCTCTCCGTCTCATAGAGAACTTGGCCAACAGTAATAGCACCAAAAATGTTGACTACGAGAGAAGCCAATTTGGTCAGATCATCAATAGAAATCAGCTGGCTGAGGTTACTAAGAAACAAGACAACGTGCATGATCTTCTAACTAAGAAGAAATTAGTTAAGTTTACTACAGAAATTAAGATATTCGATTCAGAGGAGCACACTGAGGATGAAGAGATAGCTTATGTCAACGGGACTGGTTTTCAGAGGTATGGTAATCAGCAAGGGAACAGAGGCTACAACAACAACTATCAGAAGAGTTCTTTCTCTGGAGCTCCATGTTTGCCTACTTATACTCCTAAGACATAGTACCAGAAGGTTGAGTATTAGAAGAGCGACTATCAGAAGCCTTCTCAAAGCAACAACTACACAAGGAACTATGGATCATCTACTTATCAATCTCCGCCTCCTCCATCAGTACCAGAAAATAGAATCTATGATGGAGCAGATTTTAGAAAAACTACATAAGTTGACTGTGGACTTCAACGGAAAGTTCGATTTGCTCTACACTGACCTGCATGGGAAGATTGAAGCCTTGAACACTCACGTGAAAGAAGCTTGATACTCAGGTTGCTCAAACTGTAGAGTCTATGAAGAGACAAGAAGGATTTCTTCCATCCCAGATGGATATTAATCCTAAGAATAGCAACACAAGAGGTGTTATGGCCATTGTTACTCGGAGCAGAAGCAAGTTGGAACAAGTTCAGAATGAGGAAGTTGAAGAGGATCCAGTAGATGAGTCAATCGTAGACGATGAAGAAGGAATTGTCGAATCAAATGCTTCCGTCGAGCGACACAAAGCATTCCATCGCTCGACACGACCAATTTTAGCCGATTGATCTATAGAAGAAGAAAATTTGGTCGATAGTGCAAATACAAACGTGTCGATCGACACAGTCTCCCCTGTCGCTCGACACGTATCCCAGACTGGTCTGAAAGTCATAAATTCTTCAGTATCTCCGAGTGTAGCCCTATACAAACCGAAACTTCCTTATCCTAGGAAGCAGAAGAAGTCAAAACAGGAGCTGGATGAGGCAAGATGTAAGGCTATGAGGGATAAGATTGTTATAGAAATGCCTTTGATAGATGCGATGAGGACTACTCCGGTTATCAAGCGATACGTGAAGAAGATGGTCACTAGGAGCTTAAGCCATGAAGATGGATGTGCTATGATCAGCGAGCAAGTCAGTGCTATAATTAAGAATCGTGTTCCAAAAAAGCTTGAAGATCTGGGAAGATTTGTGCTTGATTGTTTGATTTTTTAGAAAAGGTTTTCGTGGTCTCTATTTGATTTGGGTTCTAGCATCAACATGATACCTCTATCATTTGCAATCAGCCTTGGAATGACAGACTTGCAACCTACTAGGATCTCTCTTATCCTAGCAGACAGATCAATGAGGATTCCAGAAGGTGTTCTTGAGGACGTGATGATTAAGGTTAGAGAGAGTTTGATTCCTGCAGACTTTGTTGTCTTGGAGTACGAAGTAGAACCCAATGATCCTCTTATCTTGGGTAGACCTTTCTTAGCTACAGCTGGTGCTATGATAGATGTAAAATGAGGCCAAATTTCACTAAATGTGGAAGATCTTGAGATGAAATTCGATATGGACAACCTTATGAGGAAGCCTACCATTGATGGACAGACTTTCTATGTGGATACCATTGATAATCTTGCTGAAGATCACTTTCATGGGATAAGTTCTAAGGATTTAGATGAGAACTCTAGGCTTATGCGACGATACTCGACGCGATTGAGGAAGTGATGCAAGTGGATACTAGTAAGGAACTGGTTCGAATCACAAAGAAAGCTGCAAACCTTGGCGATTGGAGAGAGGAAAAAGCTCTGAAAATTGAGTTGAAACCACTTCCTACTGGGCTAAGGTACGCATTTCTTTGTTTTAATTCCACTTATCTTGTCAGCATTAGTGCTTTATTGAATAACGCAGAACTCACGTTACTGCTAAGCAAGCTGCGGAAATTTCATAAGGCTCTTGGCTATTCTCTTGATGACATTTCAGGTATCTCACCGGACATGTGTATGCATAGGATAACCCTTGAAGATGAGTCTAAGTCTTCAATTGAGCATCAAAGAAGGCTGAATCCGAGTTTGGCAGAGGTGGTTAAGAAGGAAATCATGAAGCTACTAGAGGCTGGGATCATTTATCCTATTTCAGATATTGCATGGATTAGTCCAATTCATGTGGTTCTTAAGAAGGGAGGTGTCACAGTTGTGAACAACGAGAAGAACGAGCTGATTCCTACAAGAACAATAACTAGACATCGGATGTGCATTGACTACAAAAAGTTGAACGCAGCGACAAGGAAGGATCATTTCCCCTTGCCGTATATTGATCAGATGTTGGAGAGGTTGACTAACCATCCTTACTACTGCTTCCTTGATGGATATTCAGGTTTCTTCCAGATTCTCATTCATCCGGACGATCAGGAGAAGACTACATTCACCCGTTCCTATGGTACTTTTGCATATTGCAGAATGCCTTTTGGACTTTGTAAAACTCCTGCGACATTCCAGCGCTGCATAATGTCTATCTTCACAGACATGCTTGAGGACTATATGAAGGTATTCATGGATGATATTTCTGTCTATGGGTATTCTTTCAAGGCATGTTTGGATAATCTAGAGAAGGTTCTAGCGAGATACGAGGAGAAACACTTGGTGCTTAGTTGGGAAAAATGTCATTTCATGGTTAAGGATGGCATAGTACTTGGTCATAGGATTTTAGAGGCTGGTATCGAGGTTGATCGCGTGGAGATAGAAGTGATGCCTAGTCTTCAACCACCAAAGGATGTGAAATATGTGAGGAGTTTCCTAGGACACGCTGGTTTGTACTGAAGATTCATCAAGGATTTCAGTAAGATCACGAGGCCATTAATTGTTCTTCTTTGCAAGGATGTGAATTTTTTGTTTTCTGGAGAATGATTATCGGCTTTTGAGCAGATCAAGAAAGCTCAAGTGAGTGCTCCTATTGTGCAACCTCCGGATTGGGATTTACCTTTTGAGGTAATGTGTGATGCTGGTAATTACGCAGTTGGAGCTGTCTTGGGACAAAAGAAAGATAATAAGCTTCACGATATATATTATGCAAGTCGAACGTTTGATGATGCGCAAAGGAATTACGCGACCGGAGAAGGAATTATAGGCTATGGTATTTGGCTTTGAGAAATTTTGTCCCTACCTCATTGGCGCTAAGGTGATAGTCCACACGGATCACTCCGCTCTTAAGTACTTGATGCTGAAGAAAGACGCAAAACCAAGGTTGTTGAGATGGATTTTGCTTCTTCAAGACTTTGATATTGAGGTTAAGGACGAACAGTCGTGTCGCTCGACAAGAAAAAATCATCAAAATCCGAGACTCCAAATTTTAATGTGTTGATCGAGAGATCATGGTACGTCACTCGACTCAACGTTCTGAAGTCAACGTTTCGTCTAGATTTTGTGTGCGATATTCTCGGAGAGTTTGCCTATGCCGTTACTGAAGTAGATCGTCCTTGGTACGCTGACATCGCCAACTACCTTGCTGCAGAAGATGAACCTGATGATCTTAAAGGATACGCGAAGAAGAGGTTTTTCAAAGAGCTTAGGAGGTATTACTAGGATGAGCCTTATCTCTATAGGCATTGTTCAAATGGGATGTACACGAGATGCATCCCTGAGTCAGAGGTTGAGAATGTGCTATATCACTGCCATGGTTCGGATTATGCTAGCCATTTTGCTATATTCAAGACAGTTGCCAAGGTACTTCAAGCGGGATTCTGGGGGCCAACTATGTTTAAGGATGCACATGCTTTTGTTTCTAATTGTGATGCTTGTCAGAGGAAAGGGAAGATTAGCAAGAGAAACAACATACCACAAAATTTCATCCTAGAGGTTGAAGTCTTTGACTGTTGGGGCATCGATTTCAGGGGTCATTTCCCGTCTTGTTATGGGAACAAGTACGTTCTTGTCGCTGTATACTACATCTCTAAATGGGTTGAAGCAATTGCTAGTCCGAAGAATGATTCCGTTGTGGTTCTTAAGCTGTTTATGACCATCATTTTCCCTAGATTCGGAGTTCCTCGGATAGTCATAAGTGATGGTGGTCCACACTTTATCAACAAGGTGTTTGCTAATCTTCTAAGGAAATACGGAGTTCAATATAGAGTGGCTTCTCCTTATCATCCCCAGAAAAGTGGAGAGGTCGAGGTTTCAAAACGACAAATCAAAGAGATTCTAGAGAAGACTGTGGGAACTACTATAAGAGATTGGTCTGCTAAGTTGGATAACGCGCTTTGGGCTTACAGAACTGCATTTATAACGCCTCTAGGAACTACGCCGTTTCATCTACTTTATGGGGAGTAAGCCAAGATTCCAAAAGCATACATCATTCCTCTGGATGATGCACCCAAAGTCTGAGATCAAACACAGTCAAGCTAGTGACTGAAAAAGAGCGCTTAGTGGGAGGCAACCCACTTGTAAGTGCAAATACTCGTTTTAATTTTTTAATTTTGGTTTTCTTTTTCAATTTTACTTTTGGTTTTAGTGTTGTTTTAGTTTCCAAAAAATCGTAAAATCGGATGGAATTTTTCAACGTGTCGATCAACGAGGACCACATGTCGCTCGACACGAGTTAAACCTACGTATCGATCGATGGACTTAGTCATGTCGTTCGACACAACTTGAAGGCCCAGATAAGTGTTAATGTTTCCCGAGTCTTTTTCTTCCTTTTCACTTAACAAAAATCCGAAACTCGCAATTATTTTTCAAAATTGCATAAATCTCTCGATTCTTCACGGTTTTGGGAGATTTTTGGTTCTAAATTAATCAAAATTTCATTCTCTATCCATTTATATAAATCTCTCACTCGATCTGCAAGGTATGTACCCCTAATTCTCGATCTTCTATTCGGTACAAAGGGTTTGAATTTAAAATTTTGACTTATTTGGCTTGAAATTACACTTGAATTTTACTTATTTAAGTTGATTTAGGGTACATTTGGCCTACCCATAGCGTTGAATTGAATTATCTTGCAAATTTTGAGAATTGATGATTTCGGAAAACTTGATAATTTCGGATTGTTGAATGAATTTGGGATGAAATTGGTGATGATTTGTTGATGTTGGATAGGTTGTTAGTGAATTGAGATGATGTTTTGGCCATGCATTCCAGATTTTCAAAATTTTAGATTTTTCGATAAATATTTTCGACTAATTTCGGATTTTTGGTTTTGTTTGGATTTTTATGTTATTTTGCTGATGGCGCTGCGTAAGAGACGATGTCGACCAGATCCCACAGGTCCTACACCGGTTGACACTGAACCAGATGAAGACAGAACACGACACAAAACTCAAGCAGGTGAAATGCCTCCATGCCAAACGCCATGGCCTTGGGATGAGCATACAGTGATTCAATTTGACAGCCCTTGGGACGAGTCGCTTCAGAAAGTGGGACTTAGTGAAGAGTTTGAGAACCGAGACTTTGATATGAATTAGGATGAGTTTGATAGCCTATTCTATGATGGCTGTTTGAAAGTAAACTTGGACCCAACTCTATTTGCTGACAAACACGCGTTGAGATATTTAAGGATTAAGGATGAGGTCCTTAAGTTGTAGCAGAATGCGGGATTAGGACCCATTGCTACTCGGTTCTATCCCCATTACCCAGACTTGGTGCGATAGTTGATGTCTACGATTCACATAGATTACAACCAGCATGTTGTCTATCCTCCTAAGCCTGGAGACATTACTTTCAGGATTCGAGGTGTCAGTTACACTGTTACTTTTGATGAGCTAGCAGACATTTATGGAATCAGGAAGGGTAGCTCTAGCTTTCTGCCGAACATGTTTGACGAGAAGAGAGATTTTTGAAACAGGAGCTAATACTAGCAACTCCACTCTTACGGATATTCGACATCCGGTTCTGCGATACCTTGTTTGCCTGATTGGTTCATCGTTTCTGTATTAGGTGAGGCGAACAAAGTGAGGGAGTTTGAGCTTATCCTCCTCTAATATGCTCTTCAGCCATACCTTCCTGATTTCCTAACTTCCTTAAATACAGATGTGCACATGGGTGTCGTGTTTGCTCATCATCTACTCTCCTTGAAGGCGATCCCTTTTAAGAAAGGGGGCTCCAAGCCTGTGACTGTAGGTAGCCTATTCACTCATATCTTTAGCTTCCTTGAGATTGACACTACTATCCATACAGAGCAGAACGTTCCCCAGCTTCTTGATTTTGAGTCCTTGCAGAGAGCTACGTGGCTCAAGCTGTCTACTACGTGGATTTATCGTCTAGCTATTGGACAGACGACTCAGGTTCAGTTACCTATTAGCGCCTTGATTGATATTAGGAGCGATAGGACATTGTTGTGACTCTTGCCTAATCCGAGGACTATTTCTGGCTACCGTGGACGGAAGGCTAGTGGTTGTTCATCTTCTCGTGCGATCACTTCTGCATCTACATCACAGGCGCCACCACTTGAGTTTCCTGCAGAGCCAGAGAACTCAGAGGACCAGGATGCAGTTTTGAGGTTCCATACGACTGCTCTCAAGAGGATTTGGGATACCATAGTTATGACTGCTGCTTGTAAATGCGTTCGTCCTCGACCACCTTCTCCTGCTACACCTACTGCTGATTCTGATGATGAGGAGATAGACTAGTTCTTCATGTTTACCCGGTTTTCATTTCTTTTACTTTTCTTTTTATTTTTATTCTTTTTGAGTCAGTTTTTCTTTTGATTTGTGTCAGTTGTTTCTTTATTTTTCGAAACCATTGTTTAAAACATATGGGATTATCTATGTGGTTGCTTTTGACGTGTTTTCTTTTAGTGTTCTAACAGTGCCATGATAGAAAGCTAACATAACATTTGACAACCATTTAAACGACTTTAATATGATCGTCAGGTTCCTGTGTCGAGAGACGAGAGTACAATGTCGCTCGACACGATGAAAATTTTCATGACCACGAGGTAACCAATTTCACTCAGTTTTTAACATGGTTTGTTTTCTTATCTATTTATTTTACCTGCTCCGGATTTAAGCACATTGGGGATACTGTTGTTCAAGTCTGGGGGAGGTGGTTACTAACATTTGTTTTCTATTTTGAGTTTTATTGAGTCAGTCCAGTTTTTGTTTTTACTTTGGGGCAAAAACCCCCCCCTCAAAATTGCTTTGAACAACACTCAAGGACAATTTCTAATGAAAGATTGGTTGGTTTTACTAGGTGGGTAACTGGTTGTGGATCGGTTTAACGGAGCGAGTTCAGATTTCTGGTGAACTCTAAAAAGAATGTTACCCCCCCCCCCCATCCCCGTTAATGAACTCTTATCTCTTATCTTGGGCGTTGGTAATAGCAAGACTTGATTCAGCTTCCAAATACAAGAAATCGAAGATGGACCGCTCTGACACTTCTTCATGATGATGAATACAACTATCCCATATCGAAAAAGAAAAAGCCTCATGACCTTGTCTCCACAAGAACAACAGTAATGAGCGTTGATCTAGTGAATCATAGAGATGCCAAGGAAATAAAAAAGTCAACAGAAAAGTGTAGTTCAAGTAGAAAAGTGCAAGCCCGAATTCAGAAATGCCAGAATATTACTCAAAAAAGAAGAAAAAAATTGATCACAAAGGCATGCGCCTCTATGATATCCTTAATTAGATAATAAGTTACGGAGGGAAGAGAGAGGGTGAAACGCAAGAAAGTGTTAAAGAAAGTAAAAGAATCTAGAAGGTCCAGCGATCGATATTCTCTCGATGAGACCGTACCTAAAGGACTAAAGGGGTTTGCAGCTGAAAGTCTGAGATTCTCTAAGGGGTTTTGAATCAATCTGAAAAACTGCTAAGCTTTTAGGGACACATCGAAGTATTACCAGATATTGACTATGCGGTATGTGGTTCCTAAAGGGGTGAGTACAACTGTTTTACTTAGGGAAAAAAAAAGTTAAGTCTGGGGAAGTTGATATATCATGGTTTTTACAATTTTTAAGCCATGATATAAGTCCACTTTCTATAGTCTTTTTAGTGTTTTTCGAGTCTTTTGTTTTTTTTATTAGGTATTTGGACGTTCGGATCATTAATGGTGTTTACTGGAGTATTTTGGAGCATTATTGAATGAGCACCTAAAGATGCAAGTTCAGAGTTGAAAATCAAGGAGCCTATCGATCGACAGACAAGTCAAATCGATCGACATGAAGAAAATACACCTGTCGAGCGACGCCCTTATCATGTCGCTCGACACGACCAAAACTGCGACCAGAATGTCAGATTTATAAGATTTCCAGTTTCGCGCCAGAAGTTTCAGATGTTTGCAGTTTTGTCCCAAAACGTTTTTGTACCCTATATATACTTATCTTAAGCCATTGTCTAGGCTAAGCTTTATTTTACTTATAGATTTGAGCAAGAGATACTTCAGAGATTTGTTCCTCGTTTCAAATCGGTTTCGATCTTTGTATCAATTCTCTTTTTTTCAATAAAGTAATATTCAGAAATCATGGTTGCATCATTAACCATGTCTGAGTAGTTTACTAGTTAGGTTTTAGGGTTTTCAAAGGATGATGAAAAGTTGTTAGGATTTCTTTACTATTGGGATTGCATCATATTTAATTCTTCACCTTGACTGCATTAACTCAGATTTAAGATTGATCACCTTAGATTAGACATATTAGGTTGTTTAGTAAATGCGACATTATTATTGAATTACCAGAACTGAATCATAGGTGAGCAAAGATTCGATTTGCAACGACTGTTGGGTTTGATTTGACCGGGTGCGGGTGCAGTTGACGAAGCGCTTTCCGGCATTAGTTCCTGTTCAGGCTCCAACGGTGCCTCCAGTGGCGGAGGTGCAGCCGAGGGCTGCGGTTGCAGAGGTGCGTCCGTCTTACCTAGAGATGGTGAGTCAGATGCGGCATATCAGTACTGCTTTGTTCGCAGGAGGTGTTAGCCCTGAGGATGCAGATGAGTGGCGTTTGCGTGTGGAGCGCAATTTTTGCGCAGTTCATTGTCCGGAGGAGTACAGAGTGGAGTTGGGAGTCCACTATCTGAGTGTGATGCTCATGCTTGGTGGAGAGCTATTAGGGCTAGGAGGCCTGGTGCAGCATGGACCTAGGAAGTGTTTGTGGCTAAGTTTAATGCCAAATACTTTCCTCAGGAGGCTCGTGATTGTCTCTGGGTGAGATTTGTGGAGCTAGTGCATGGCGATCGTTTAGTGCGAGAGTACGACGCTGAGTTCAGTCGGTTACTTGTGTATGCTGATCGAGGTATAGAGGACGAGCTGGCACAGGTAAACAGGTTCTTGAGGAGACTTTAACCGGATTTAAGGATTTGCTGTAGAGTGTCAAAGTACGCCATGAGGGCTAGGCTTGTTGAGATGGTTGTATGTATTGAGAAGGACATGCGGGGTTAGTCTGCTGCGATAATTCCAGTGGTAGCCGTTCGTGTTACCCAGCCGAGGAAGCAGTAGGTAGTTCCGGTTCTGGTTCCAGCAAGGGCGGCAAGCCTGCTCAAGGACATAAACAGAAGAAGGACGGCGCTTCCAGGCCCAGTCAGGGTCAGAGGATCAGAGCATGCAATGGATGCGGGTGCTTTGAGCATCGATTATCGAGTTGCCCTCGAAAAGGCCACTATCAGCAGCAGTCGCAGTGATACATCATGGTTTTACAGTTTTTAAGCTATGATATAAGTCCGTTTTCTAGAGTCTTTTTAGTGTTTTCGAGACTTTGGTTTTCTCATTAGGTACTTGAACGTTCAGAGCATTACTAGTGTTTACTGAAGCATTTTGGAGCATTATGGAATGAGCACTTAAAGATGCAAGTTCGGAGTTGAAAATCAAGAAGTTTATCAATCGACAGACAAGTAAAATCGATCGACATGAAGAAAATAGACTTGTCGAGCGACGCCCTTATCATGTTGCTCGACACGACCAAAACTGCGACCAAAATATCAGATTTGGAAGATTTCCAGTTTCGCGCCAGAAGTTCTAGATGTTTGCAATTTTATCCCATAACGTTTTTGTACCCTATACATATTTATCTTAAGCCTTTGTTTAAGCTAAGCTTTATTTTACTTATAGATTTTAGTAAGAGATACGTCAGAGATTTGTTCCTCGTTTCAAATCAGTTTTGATCTTTGTATCAATTATCTTTCTTTTCAATAAAGTATTATTCAGAAATCATGTTTGCATCATTAGCCATGTCTGAGTAGTTTACTAGTTAGGTTTTAGTGTTTTCAAAGGATGATAAAAAGCTGTTAGGATATATTTACTATTGGGATTGTATCATATTTAATTCTTCACCTTGACTGCATTAACTCTTATTTAAGATTGATCACCTTAGATTAGACATAGTAGGTTGTTTAGTAAATGCGACAGTATTATTGAACTACCAAAACTGAATCATAAGTGAGCAAAGATTCGATTCGTAACGACAAATGGCTTTAAATCTTTGTGAACAAACTCGAACCTGAATTTAATGCTTTTTTAAATTAATTTGATTTCGTAACGACATTTGATTTTCTAGTGTTTAGACATAGATAATATTTGCAACGACAGTTAATTTATTTTACATTAGTTCGAGTTCTAGAATCGCACTTCATAAATATACCGATAGTAAGTTTATCTTTCAGTTTGGAATTATTCCTGCGAATCTCCTAAGGCCTAGCGCTTGTCTCTAGTTGAATTTCATTCATCACATTCACCTTGATTTACTATTCTTGCAATATTTTACTTTACATTTTTATCGCTTAGCATAATCTGAACATTTAAAGTCTCTTGTGTTAATTGATTCCATGTGGATTCGACACCCTAAATACTGTATAGGATCTCTTAATTTGAGAGAATAGCTCTAGGGATAATTTGAGCCTATCAAATTTTAGCAGGCGGATTCCAGAGCTTGTTTCCACTGCATAGAGACGGGGCATATCTGATCGATGTGTCCCAGGTTGCCGCAGATGATTATTGCTGCAGTCCAACCAGGGGCACAGTTGGCGGTAGTGCAACTGTTGGGCCAGATTAGACTGGCTCCGCGAGTCTATGTCCAGGGAGAGGTGAGGCAGCATAACGGAGCGTCGATCACAGGTAAAATCGTGGACTCAGACTTCGTTAATTCTTTAGTCGTTGAATTATTGTTTATTTCTTTTATTTTACTTTTTGATAGTCCTAGTAGGGTTCTCGATTGATGTGAATTTTGTAGGAACCTTGTTAGTGGGAGGTTTGTGTCCCATATGCTTTTCGATTCTGGAGCTTCGAAATGCTTCATTACCCCGGAGCATCGAACTGCTTCATTACCCCGGAGCATCGAACTGCTTCATTACCCCAAAGCAGTGGCATCTGTAGCAGCGCTGGTGAGCGTTCGGGTTTGGTTAATGTGGCTGGAGGAGAATTTCAGATTACTTTGGGCCGTGCTAGAGCAGTTGATATTCAGATTGCTGGGCAGTCAATACCAGCAGATTTTGTGATTAGTCTATTGGAGTTGTACGACATCGTCGCTGGAGATGGATTGGATGTCGTTCTACAGAGTCCATTTGGATTGTTTTCGAGGCAGAGTGGTCTTCGAGCGGGATGCAGAAAGGTTGGTGTTTCAGGGAGT
This sequence comes from Draba incana, assembly GCA_963576765.1. Classification (NCBI taxonomy): domain Eukaryota; kingdom Viridiplantae; phylum Streptophyta; class Magnoliopsida; order Brassicales; family Brassicaceae; genus Draba; species Draba incana. Next base: position 23,862,168 of record OY755210.1, on the reverse strand, counting down.
GAGACCGACTTCGGGAAGTCTTGTGATTTCTGCGGTTCAGGCGGTTCCGATAATTGAACGTGGATGGGAGGCTTATTTGATGACGATTTTGATGCCAGGGTATGTTGGTAAGGTTGCAATAAGCGAGATTCAAGTTGTTCAGGATTTCGAGGATGTCTTTTAGTTATAGCAAGGAATACCACCGTGTCGGTCCTATCTTTTTATGATTGAGCTAGAGCCCGGGACAGCGCTTATCTCCAAGGCAACTTAAAGGATTGCTCCAGCTGAGTTGGCAGAGCTGAAAAAGCAGTTAAAGGATTTGGTGAGTAAGGGTTTTATTCATCTAAGAACTTCATCGTGGGGATCGCCGATGTTGTTTGTGAAGAAGAAGGATGGTAATTTCTGGTTATGTATCAAACATATGGATTGGAATCTGTTGTTATGTACCAGGGACTAAACCGGGTCACAGTAAAGAACAAGTACCCTCTCCCGAAGATTGATGAGTTGCTAGATCAGTTGAGGGGTGCTACTTGGTTCTCCAAGATCGACTTGGCATCAAGTTATCATCAGATTCCAATTGACAAGGTAGATGTGCGGAAGACTGCTTTCAGGACCTGATTTGGGCATTTCGAGTTTATGGTTATGCTTTTGGGTTCGACAAATGTGCCAGCAGCGTTCATGAGGTTGATGAACAGCGTACTTCAGGAGTATCTGGACGTCTTCGTGATTATCTTTATTGATCTAATTCTGGTTATCTAGAAGAGTCCTGAGGAGCATGAAGTGCACTTAAGGTTGGTTCAGAGAAGCTTCGGGAGCAGAAGCTTTTTGCGAAGTTGAGCAAGTACAGTTTTTGGCAGAGAGAAATGGGTTTTCTTGGCCACATTATTTTCTGCAAATGGGTTCTGTGGATCGAGGCTATCAGGGATTAGCCTAGACCGTCTAATACGACCGAGATCAAGAGCTTTTTGAGTTTAGCAGGTTATTATCGGAGGTTCATCAAGGGCTTTGTGAGTATGACTCAGTCGATGACGAAACTGACCAGGAAGGATGTCCTATTTGTTTAGTCTCAAGAGTGTGAGGACAGCTTTGTGAGGTTGAAGGAGAAGTTGATGAGTACACCGGTGTTGGCGTTGCCCGAGCCGGGTAAGCCTTACAAAGTGTACATGGATCCTTCTGGGATTGGGTTGGGTTGCGTGTTGATGCAGGAGGTTAGAGTGATTGCGTATGCTTCGAGGCAGCTGAGGGGTGCTGAGCGCAATTATCCTACGCATGATCTAGAGTTGGGTGCGGTTGTGTTTGCTTTGAAGATTTAGAGATCCTATCTGTACGGTGGCAAAGGTCAAATTTTCACAAGTCACAAGAATCTGCAACATATTATCACTCATCCATTGCTGAATGTGAGACAGAGGCGCTGGATTGAGTTGCTCGTAGATTACGAGTTGGATATCATTTACCATTCTGGTAAAGCGAATCAGGTGACAGATGCTCTGAGTCGTCGGCAAGTAGATTTGGGTCGAGAGTAGGATATTGAAGCCCTTGTTGGCAAGATCAATACTTTGCATTTGTGTGTAGATACCCAGGAGCCATTAAGTTTAGAGGCGGTTGATCAGACAGATCTTTTGAGTAGGATCCGAGTGGCTCAGAAGAGTGATCAAAGTTTGATTGATGCGTCGAGCGCAGAGGGTTCTGAGTATCAGGTCTCTTCGAATGGGACGATTCTTGTTCATGGTTGGGTTTATGTACCCAGGGTTGAGGAGTTGAGGCAGGAGATTCTGCGAGAGGCTCATGCGAGCAAGTTCTCGATTAATCCAGGGGCGACTAAGATGTATCATGATCTTAAGCGATACTATCATTGGGTGAGGATAAAGAGAGATATGGCTGATTGAGTCGCAAAAGTGCAACACGTGTTCGTTGGTTAAGGCTGAGCATCGATTTCCAAGCGGGTTACTGCAGAGTTTACCCATTCCAGAATGAAAGTGGGATATGATTACGATGGATTTCGAGGTAGGTTTACCGAACTCGCGGACCTATGATGCTATTTGGGTAATTGTGGACCGTCTGACTAACTCTACACATTTCTTTGCTATCAAGAAGACCGATGGAGCTGTGGTGTTAGCTAAGAAATTTGTGAAGGAGATTGTGAGGTTGCATGGAGTGCCAGCCAGTATTGTGTCAAATCGGGAACCTAAGTTTGCGTCTGATTTTTGGAGAGCTCTTCAGACTGAGATGGGCACAAAGGTGCACATGAGTACGACATATCATTCTCAGACTGATGGCCAGTCGGAGAGGACAATTCAGACCTTGGAGGATTTTCTGTGGATGTGTGTATTAGATTGGGGTGGTCACTCGGTTGATCATCGGTGCCTGGTTGAGTTTGAGTATAATAACATCTTTCAGGCGAGTATTGGGATGGCTTCATATAAGGCGTTGTATGGGAGGCCGTGCAGGATACCATTATGCTGGACCCAAGTGGGGGAGAGGAGCATTTATGGTGCGACTTTTGTTTAGGAGACAACGAAGAATATCCGGGTTTTAAAGCTGAACATGATGGAGGCTCTAGATCGGCAGAGAGGAATTATGCCGATAAGAGACGGAAAGAGTTGGAGTTCACGGTCGGGGATAGAGTTTACCTTAAGATGGCCATGTTGCGAGGCCCCAACCGATCCATTTCTGAAAACAAGCTGAGTCCGAGATTTATGGACATGTTCTCGGTAGTGGAGCGAGTTGGACCGATGGTGTACCGGTTAGAGTTACCTCCGGTTATGAAGAAATTTCATAAGGTATTTCATGTGTCGATGTTGAGGAAGTGCCTGCATGAATCAGAGGAGTTGGTGGCTACAATCCCGGAGGATCTTAAGCCTGATTCGACGGTTTTGGCAGTTCCTATGAGGATTCTCGAGAAGAGAGTTAAGGAGTTGCGTCAGAAGAAGATTCTACGGTTACGAGTTTTATGGGATTGCTATTGTCGAGAGGAGAAGCCTTGAGAGCCCGAGGCGAAAATGAAATTGAAGTTGAGGAAATGGTTTGACAAGCAGGTCGCCGTTTGAGCTTTATTTCTCTTTGTGGTTCCAGTTTTAGTTTTTAGCAAGTGTTGCTTTTGTTGTATTTTTGTTTCGTTGTAACGATTATACTTTTTGGAGATTTATAAGATGGAGTTTTCTTATTTATCTGTGTAATATGAGGTGAGTATTTCTTATATTTTTTTGTTCTGTATTGTGTGGACCGTTATTTGGTCCTATTATTGAGATATTCCGGGTTAAGGAGTATCGAGTTTGACCACGGGAGATAGTTCTAGTCGATATATATTTATAGACGTTTTAGAATTTTTTACTCTAGGGGCTGCGGTCCCGAATAATTCATTCATTTTGTTTGGAGATGATTAGTTCTCCAGAGAGGATGATTAGTTCCTCAGAGGAGATGGTTCTCTTGTATTCTCTTTTGGGATGATTAGTTTCTATTTCGAGTATCGAGGGATGATTAGTTCTCTCGAGTGGATGATTAGTTCCCCTGTGTACCCGGAGCTCAAGGGATGCGTCCTGAGAGTGGATGGAGCACGTGACATCGATAGCTCAAGGGATGCGTCATGCGAGTGGGAGGGGTGTCGAATGAGTTAAGAGTAATAAATGTCTGAAATGTGCGTATAAACATGAGACTGGACAATGGCCTCGGTGCTCAAGTGTTATGATCTTGGGTGGTATGGACCGGTTTGGGTCAGGTGTTGGTCTTTGTTAGACAGTGTGTTGGGATTCGAGGACACATCCAGTTTTAGTGGGGGAAAATTGTAACATCCCGAAACCAAATAAGTGCTTTTTGGTAAGGGTGTCGATCAACACTATAGGGAGTGTCGATCGACACCAGTGTTGCAGAGTCCAGTATTTTGATTTTAAATCGTGGTTTGGCTCGGTTAAAGGGGACAAATCTTGGGCTCCCATATATAATCGTTTATGTGTTTGTGGCCGCGAGGAAAAGGAGAAAAACGCAGAGTAAGATTAGAGATTAAGAGAGAATTATGGGAGATTATGTGTTCTTGAGGGGATTGTTGCAAAGAAATCTTCTTGGAATCTTTTCCCTTGTGAGCTAGAGGCATAGAATTGTTATCCCTGTTTCTAGAGGGTCTGTTTGTGGTGTTTTAGTGTCTCAAATCCGTAGCCGTTCGTTCCTATCAAGCCAAGGTTAGTTGTGTCGCGGTTTCTAGGCGATGATGGTAACAAAGTTGATGTGTTTTTGTGATTTGATTGTGTCTGAATTCGTGTGATGGTTGATTGATGGTTGTTACGATTTGTATTCGTCGTATTTTGGTGTTTCTTTGCAGGTACGCGACTCATGTTTCACCGGAATTCATGTAACGTGAGGATTCACATGATTCCGGCAAAATACAGAGGAGTGTCGATCGACACCAAGAGGGTACAAAAATTTGGTCACGTTAATTTGGTCCCAAAATATTGAGGCCTCTCCCATTTGCGACACTTTTGCCACTTATTCATTAAACAACGAACCATTAAAATTCCCAAATCTCATCTTATACACAACCCTAATTTTGCCGTGAAACAAATTCTCTCTCAAAACTCTTCAATTTGTTCAGATTCTCTCTCGATCTCTACCTATCCTCTTCGATCTCTTCATATTCTCTTTAATCTATTCATATTCTGTTGATAAAATCACAATTTATCTTTAGATTTTCTCTCGATTTTATCTCTTTTCACTTGCATGTCCTCTAATCCGTCAACGATAGTTGGAGGAAACAAATATTCTAAAGGCCGTGTTAGTTGCGGTGGTAGGTTGGGTGGTGGTCGCGGTGGTTCGAGCTCAAACCCACCCATTAACACCAGTGAAGCTCCAGTCGGTCATCAAACCACCACTAAAGCTGTTGCTAAAGCTCAAGTGGGTGGTCAAAGAACCACTAAAGCTGCTGGTAAAGCTCCAGTCGGTGGTCAATCCACCACTAAAGCAGCGGGTAAATCTGCAGCAGAAGGTTGCGAAGCCAACGACTTCACGAGCTCACCATCAGTCGAAATAACTATTTTGAAGCAGAAGAGTGGACAACGTTCAGACGTAGAGAGGGGTACCAACAATATAGATCTATCGCTTAGAGTCGAATGTGGTAGGCCTAACGACGCCTCATCCTCTCACGCTTCTAACCCATCATCTCAGGAAACAATCTCCAGGCCATCTATTCCGCCACAATATCAACAATCATTGCCGCAACTCAATCCCAGTCATTACTCTCAGCCGAAGCAAGATCTCAGTCGCCACTCTGTGCCGTAGCCTAATCTACGTCTCCATTCTCTGCAGTAGGAGAATCCCTGTCGCCCCTCTCCGTCGTATCTGATGATGCCACATCATCAACCTCCAATCTATCAAGTGCCACGACAACAACCTCCGACCTATCATATGCCACAACAACCATATCAAAACCAGAATAAAGTTCAACCATATCTGAATCCAAATCATATAGAGAACGACGAAGGCGGCGACGTAGAGACTGAACCAATGAATCCTCCTGGACGAGAAGAAGAAGAAAACTTTAAGGCATTGTTTATTGGTATTATGGCTCACCCTGGGAGGGAAAACTTACCTCTATTGAGTCCAAATCCGACTCCAGGTTCCTTGTGTTATGTTATCGGGTTCCTTGTAGTTAATATTACTGGTTTGGTTTGATTCTTAATATAGATATAGAGTAGTAGTTTTATTCGTTTTGTTTGTTACTTGTTTGTTACTAGTTTGGCATATATAGGCATAGACTTGGTTAATATAACTGATTTTGTTCTGCATATGCTTATTTTGGTTAATAGAGATGAATCTACATTGCTTCATATGGATGCTTAATATAGAAAATGATTGATATAAATGAATCTGCTATTGCAATTTTTAATTTGCTTTTGCATTTTGAATCTGGTTTTTCAATCTTAACATTTGCTTTAACATTTTGAATCTGGTTTTTCATCTTAGAATTTGCTTGCATCTCTGAACAGTTTTACTCGGGAAAAAGGATTACTAGGGCGTTAGATTTCAACTCTCCTTTGTCGTAAGTTTGATGGGGCTTTCTACACATAGAAGAAAACGCCTAGGGACAAACAAGAAAGATACTGGAGAACCTTTGCGGTAATTGTTTCATTTATAATCTGCTTCAGTTGCAATCTGATTCTCTTTCTCTGCTTACATTTCTTTAACTGTGAAGCAAAAGTATTACTGGGAAGCTAGCATCACAGAGCTTGTGAAGGAAAGATTCGTGAAGATTGCCAGTAAGCGGATGGGGGGGGATAGTCAGCCAAATAAAGCATGGTCCGGATAGACCTTATTGGACTGGTGAAGAACTATGGGTAAAGATGTGTCAGTTCTGGGACACTCATGATGCAATTGAAAAGAGCTATAAGCCTTCAAGGTCTCGTAAGTGATCGTGGCGGTATATGAATGTACAAGCATGTTGGTGGGCAGAAGTCATTCTTGCAGATTCAAGTAGAAATGGTAAAATCTTTATCCTTCTTTCCATAAAAATATCATCTCTAAAACTATTAACTTTGTTATGTGTCATGACAGGAAGAGGAGTACGGGCGTCCTATTTCTTAGGCAGAAGTGTTCGTGAGGACGCATACAAAATGGGATGGTACATTTATCGACTTGAAGGCCAAAAACATTGCTGAAGTTTACGAGAAGAAGATAGCTGATGTCATAGAGCAAGCTGCTGCCGATGGTCCAGATAACTCTGACAACTCCTCTGAGAATGCTACACAAAAGAACATCAGCATTGACGACCAAAATGCCATCTTCCTTAAGGTTTGTCTTTTGTCTAGTTTCATTTCATAACTGTTTTGTGTTTGGCAGTGTCTAATTATCTGTTTTTTTTGTTTTCGTAGTGTACTGAAACTGACAAAAAAGGGAACCCATTTGGTCTTGGTCAAATTACTGAAACGATCAACAACGATGGTAAGCGGAAAGAAAGCTATCTAGAAGCTGCTACTGAAGACGTTACAAGGATGCAGGCACAACTCGAGGAACAACGGAGGAAGATAGAAAGACATGAAGCAGAGAATGCTCGACGTGATCAGTTGGAATGGGCAAATAAAGCTCGCATTGCTGAGATGGAGAAGTTTATCAAGTCCATGAAGACCATTGATCCTTCTGTTGCAGCGCAGTCGAGTGAACCCGTCGAAGTAGCGGCGACGACACAAGTGTAGTCATCTCCATGAAGACCACTAATCCTTCTATGCCTCTGTTTAAAAACATATTTCTTATGTGTGTGTAACTGATTTCATAAGTTGTAAGTTATGTATTTTGAATCATTTTGTAATCTTTTGGATATTTGGATTTATAACTTATGGTATTTTGATTGCTAAATTAGAAATTGATTTCATACAAACTTCTTTGGTGATTGGGGTCAAATTGTTGCAAATATACAATAAGAAATTTTGTCACTAATCAGTCTCAAAACTACTACTCAAAAACAAAGTCATTAAATCGTTGATAATAAAGTACACCTATTGGAGTCACTAAAGTGTTGTGAATTTGACACGACAAATATATGTCTCAAAATCGTTGGTAATAAACGACATCTACTAGAGTCACTAAAGTGTTGCTAATTTGAAACGATATACATGTGTCTCAAAATCGTTGCAAATTTGCGACTCATTTGCGACGTTTATAATTTGCGACGAACGTTTTGTGACACTTTTTTTTCGGTCGCTAAAGCGTTGCAAAGAACGGCTTTGCGACTACTTTATGACGCTGTTAGGTGTCGCAAAGCAGCAGTTTTTTTGTAGTGAACGTCTAATTGGTGGTGCTTCTCAGCATAAAAGTCGACCAAATTCATGGAACGCAATCCATCTTTTTGTATGCTCACTAGGCATGGCCGTTCGGGTAACCATTCAGGTTTCGGTTCGGTTAATTTGGTTATCGGATTTTTGGTTTTAGGAATATAATACCCATTCGGGTATTTTAAATTTTCGGTTCGGTTATTGTCAGTTTCGGATTCGGTTTCGGTTACCCAAAATACTCATAATTACATCATTTTTTTCGAATTTGGTTCGATTTAATTATTTTTAACACAATTTATACAAAAATAATAAAAAGAAATTGAGATTTTCAAATAATGTACCCAATTAAATTGATTATTTTAGCCAAATATACCTATAATTTCCGAATAAACCAAAAAAAACAAAACAAAAACTATAAAATTTGTCTAAACTATATAAACATGTCCGATCTTATATCTAAATATATGTAGGTTAATTTTATGTTTCGGATAGTACGGGTACCCGTTTGGTTTTCGGTTTGGTTCGGGTTCGGTTTCGTTTTTTCGGTTTTAGATATTTAGTAACCATTCGGGTATTTTAAAAAATTGGGTTCTCTTCAGTTCGGGTAATTCTGGGTTGGGTTCGGTTTGGATTTCTGGTTTCGGATTTTTTACCCACCCCTAATGGTCACGATCTCAAACTTTTACAAATTTATTGCCAGTTTATTAGTGCCGCATTCGCGATTTGGCCACAAGATTAGCTTTAGATGTTATTTTTCCATGTTTTGCTATAATCGCCAAAACTGTCGAGATGAACAAGGAAGTCATGTTGTACGTAGTTTTGATCTTCCACCCATATATATTTTCATATGAAATATCAATTTACTGTTGTAATCCAAAGAGATTTTTGTTACTATTTTGGAAAAGTTGGAGATCGAGAAGAGAAATGAAGCATTTTAAAAGAGAAATGAAGTTAAGATTACAAATATATTACTAAATTTTATAACATGGTGTATATATGTGTGTATTGTGTATTATAAACTAGTGGTTAGGGCTAGGCAAAAAATATGTTAAATCTCATTCACTACAAGAAAACATCCGATATTCCGACGGCCAAAACCGTCGGAATTCCGTCGGAAAAGGGTCAATTCCGACGAAATTCCGACGGTTTTGGTCCGTCGTTTATATCTCGTCGGAAATTACAATCCGTCGACCAACTGCGACGGATCACAGACGGAAAACAGATTTCCGAATTCCGTCGACCTTTGGTCGGTATATCGTCGGAAACACAATCGCCGACGGAATTCCGACGGTTTCGGACATCCGGCGGTTGCCGATGGATTTCCGACGGTTAGAAAATTCCGACGGACATAAATACCGACGGAATTCCGACGTAAAAAGGCACCGACGGAATGCCGACGGTCAAAGACACAGACGGAATTCCGACGGAATTTGTTATTTTTATAAAAAAATAATAATAATTAAATAATTAAAAAGTAATTAAAATATAATAAAACATTAAAAAATAAATTAAAAAACTTAAAATAAAAAACAAAATATATTAAAATTGTTTTAAAAGTATTTTAAAAGTATTCTAAAGTTTTACATTAAATTTAAAAAAGTAAAAACGCCTATTCGGGCCTACGGGTACTGAAGAAGTCGTTCATATTCTGTTGCAACGCTCGAAATCGTTCGTCAGCCTCCGTCTTATCTTTCTCTCTCGCTTCCTCCACTGCCATATCGAACCGACGACACGGACGAGGAACTATCTCCAGGGAGGCCGAATACACGGCCTCTGGTCTTCGGAGTCACCTACGAAAAAAAAAAATTAAATCTTATAACTTAGTTGTATTAAAAGTTATTTTGAAATTTGTTTAAAATTGACACGGTTACTAACCTCGTAGGTGAACTCGTTGATCTTCTCGATTGGAACTTCGGTAGGCGCCAAAGTTCCTTCCTCGATCGGTTGCGATTGGAGGTACTGCTCCTGCCGCCTCTCCACGCTTTCGACGATTTCACGAGCAATCGGATCTTGAATTTCACCGGTCTTCTTGTTAGTGTGCGTAGCTTTGATCAAAGCAAGATGCGAAGTGTTGGGAATGTCCTGAAATCATACTTGTATTCGACCTAGAGATAGTTTTACTGTCGAGATTAGACATTCATATGATACTAGGTGGTCATAACGTTTTGCTAGAAGCCGCTGATGATCTATGAGTTATGAACTCATTACTAGTATTATATGATTCTACAGGGTCACACACCTAAGCAAACTGGATTTACTTAATGTGGGAATGATCATTAATGTAATAATCAAATGATGTGTATGAGATACACATGAGAATCATGTTTTAAAGAGTGTGTCGATCGACACGAGGCTTTGACCGAAATAGGGGTTTCGGTTTAACGACTTAATTAATTCTGAATCGGTTCAGGGATTAATTAGGTTTTCTCCAGGGCCTATATATATGATATATGAGGCACGACCTAGAGAGTGTGACTTTGAGAAATTTTGATAGCCGTCTTCTGAAAAACACAAATCCCTGAGAGATCCGATTCCAGGCACTAGCATCCCTGCGGATTCCAGTTTGTGTGCATGTGGACTATCAGTAGAGGCGCAGCACTTGATGTGCTAAAGATCTCGAATCCCTGTTCTAATTCCGCTCCAAAACTCCAGGTATATTCGAGATCCGTTCTTATAGATTCATCGTTTACAAACCCTAGATCCTAGGCTAAAGAATTGTCACTAGGTTGATTAATAGAGATTAATCCGGTAAAACCTGCTGAAATTTCCTACAGTGGTATCAGAGCCTTAGGGTTTAACGAATGAATCTTAAAGCATATAATTGAATTAGAGAATTCAGATTGAAACATGTGATGTTTAGGATGCTTGATAGATCAATTTTTTTCACTGAAGTTTGTTTTGTTAAAGTTAATAACCGATCGTGTCGATCGACACAATGGTTGTATCGATCGACACGACTTTGCTAAAATTTTTGGGTTTCGATCGTAAGATCAAAGTTCTAGAACCCCAAGTGTCGATCGACATAAATGGTTATGTCGATCGACACGACCTTGCGATTGGTTAACCGGTTCAATTGGATTGAATCGGTTATCTTCCTTGGTTAGAAATCAATTAAACCGGCTAATTGCGGTTTGTTGCGATTTAGTTGGCGTCGATCGACACAAATGTTGCGTCGATCGACACCGACCGGTTATTGATCCGGTTCAATTGGATTGACCGGTTATAGAAAATTAAATTTGGTTAGCAAATGCCGATCGATACAAATGTTGTGTCGATCGACACTGACCGGTTATCGGGTCGGTTATCGAAACCGGTTCAATTAGATATATCGGTTGTCAAAGAACTGTTACAGAGAGGTGAGTGTCGATCGACACTAAGGTAGTGTCGATTGACAGCCTACGAAAATTGTGGGTTAATGAACCTACAATCAAATAACCAAACCAGATTTAATGAGATTCTAAACCTTCCGGAATGCATATTGGATATGTGTTAGGATTAAATGTTCAGTTCCTCAACTAAAATATCTAGTGTTCTGGATGTCTTCCCGATCTTGTCAGCTGTCAAGACTCGTTTCATTGAGTGATAGGCTTTCAGTGCAAGGTGTCCGCAGTTACATGAGTAAGGCAGTAGGTAATTGAGTTGATGGGCTTGCAGTGCATGGCATCAACTATTACATGACTGAAGAGATTGGTTTACTTGAATGGACTATCAGAAGTTTTGGGCCCAGAGACATCAGGTGGTTAAAACATAAGATGTCTTATCCACAACCAAGAGTCATATTGGATATGATTAGCAAAGTGTTGCTTACCTATATAGCTAAGATTTGAGTGACAGCCAGTGGCTCGCTCGGGTTTTGGTGAAATATGGATCTTGGAACATTATATTCATTTGAGGAAACATTGTTTTGAATATAATGCGAGTTTTCTTAATTGTTAAGATTTCTCATTTCCTGAATATCATAACTGAATTTTTCCTTTTCTTATTACAGTTATGTCTAATCAGAACTCTTTCTCGTTGAGATCCGTCCTTGAGAAGGACAAGTTAAATGGATCCAACTTCCTTGATTGGTATCGGAACTTGAGAATCGTTCTCAAGCAGGAGAGAAAGGACTACGTCCTTGAGAAAGTTCTCCCCGAGAAACTAAGGTCCAATGCTTCACATGCAGTATATGATGCTTGGAATAAGCATTACTATGATGTGGTCGATGTGCGTTGTCTGATGTTGGCTACCATGAACTCTGACTTGCAGAAGCAATGTGAGAACGTGGCGTTGCCCATCGAGATGATCACTAGCCTGAAAGCGATGTTTCAGGAGCAGACTCGAACTGAGAGATACCAGACGGTTAAATCTCTAGTTGAGTGCGAGCTACCAAAGGATGCTCCAGTGAGTCCTCATGTCATAAAGATGATGGGTTATATTGATAACCAGAGGAGACTGGATTGTCCCATTAGCCAAGAGTTGGCTACTGACATCATTCTGCAGTCACTGCAGTCGAGCTATGATAAGTTCATCAAGAACTACATCAAGAATGGCTTGACGAAGACGTTGACTGAGCTTCACGACATGCTCAAGACAGCTGAGCTCAATATCAAGAAGGGCAAAAGGTTTGAGAAACCTGGTAAAGACAAGGGTGAGAGAAAGGTCGTCCAGATTGTGAATCAGGATAAGCCCGATTTTCTCACTCAACCCAAGTCTGGCCCATCTGATGATGATACTTGCAACTACTGTGGGGAGCCAAGGCATTGGAGGAGAAAATGCAAGAAATACATGGAAGATACTATGGAAATGATGAAGATGTATGAGACTTCTTCTTCAGGTATTAATGTTATTTCAAGTTCTATCTTAAGGGTATTAGATACCGGTTGTGGTGCTCATATTTATTGAAATATGCAGGGCCTAAGCAACAATAGAACGTTGAAGAATGGACAAGTGGGTATGCTCAACAGGAATGAAGCAAGGGTTACTGCATTAGCTGTAGGAAGTTTCCATCTGTAGTCGCCTTCAGGCTTGGTTTTAGAAACTAAATAATTGCTATTATGTACCTGCTATGAGCAGAAATGTCATTTCATTTTCTTGTATGATTTTGAATGATTTTATTTTGATAAAAGACAAATGTTGCTCTTTTGATCTTAAAGATATATTCTATGGTAGCACCCCATTAGAGAATGGGTTTTATGTCTTAAACCAATCTATGCCTGTCTATAACATAAACACAAAACGGTTCTCTGGCATTGTCATTTTGGGCCACATCGGATTCTGAAGCTCCATAGTGATGGGCTTCTGGACTCACTTGATTGTGAATCATGTGAGAAATGTGAATCCTACTGTTGGAAAAAATGACTAAGGCCCATTTTATCAAACTAAATGAAAGGGCAAAGAATTATTGGGCCTTATACATACAGATGTGTGCGGCCCGATGGACACAAGTGCTAGAGGATATCTTCAGTACTTCATTGATGACTTCAGTAGGCATGGCTATGTTTATCTAATGAGTCACAAATCGGAATCTTTTGAAAGATTCAAGGAGTTCCAAAATGAAGTACATGATCAAATTGGCAAAAGTATTAGAGCTCTTCGATCAGATCGCGGAGGAGAATATTTCTTCGATCAGATCGCGGAGGAGAATACTTAAGTCAAGAGTTAAGTGATCATCTGAGAGAGTGTGAAATTGTTTCACAGCTCACTCCTACTGGAACGCCCCAATGGAATGGAGTTTCTGCGAGGAGGAATCGAACCTTATTGGATATGGTCCGATCAATGATGAGTCACAAAGATCTTCCATTATCTCTTTTAGGGATACACTCTAGAAATGTCTGCATTTACACTAAATAGGGTTCCATCAAAATCAGTTGCAAAGACGCCACATGAGATGTGCATTGGAAATGTTCCAAGTTTGTCTTTTCTGAAAATTTGGGATTGTGAGGCTTATGTAAAATTTCATATCTGATAAGCTCGCACTCAAATCTGATAAGTGCTGCTTCACTGGTTATCCTAAGGAAACCAAGGCTTACTACTTCTACAACCGTTCTGAGAACAAAGTGTTTGTTGCTAAGAACTATGTTTTCTTGAGAGAGATTGTCTTTCCAAGGAAAACAGTGGGAGTGAAGTACAAATTGAAGATGTTCGAGAGTCACAGGAGACTACTCAACCTATTAAGGAAGAGAAGTAGCTGGATCTACAAAGAGTTGTAGAACCTACACCTGTGGTGCCTGAAGTTCACAGATCCGAAAGGATTCGTAATGATCACGAGAAATAGGGATTTCTCGCGACCGATTGTCATGACTTGTTTTTCATTGACAATGACGAGCCTGTGAATTTTGAAGAAGCAGTGTTGGGCCCGGACTCCGATAAGTGGCTTGGAGCCGCTAGATCCAAAATGGGAATATCCAGATATTCAAGGCTTAGCTTGTGGCTAAAGGTTTCAAGCAAATTCATGGTATGACTATGAAGAAACCTATTCCCCAGCGCTATGCTTAAATTCATTCGGATTATCCTAGCAACTGCCATTTATCATAGTGATGAGATTTGGCAGATGGATGTGAAAAAAGTTTTCCGTGATGGAATTCTGGAAAAGGGTGTGTACGTGACACAACCTGAGGTTTCACAGATCCTAATAATGCTGGGAAAGGAATGCAAGCTTCATCGATCCATTTATGGATTGAAGCGAGCATCACGGAGTTGAAACCTTCGTTTTGATAAAGCTGTCAAAAGGTTTGACTTCATCAAGAACGAAGAGGAACCGTGTGTTTACAAGAAGACTAGTGGGAGTATAGTTGCATTTCTCGTTATATATGTAGATGCATATTTATTCTCGGAAATGACGTTTTGTTGCTTCAGTCTTAAGAGACTTGGCTCAGAAGTTGTTTTTCAATGAAAGGCATGGGAGTAGCCGCGTGCATTCTTGGAATAGTAATCTATAGAGATAGATTGGTTAGGTTAATTGGATCGTGTCAAGATGCTTATGGTGATAAGGTCTTGGACAGATTCAATATGCATGATTCCAAGGATGGCTTCATACCAATGTCTCATGGCATTAATCTTGGCAAGACGCAGTGTTCCTCGATACTGGCTGAGCAAGAAAGTTTTTGAGTAGGATTCCCAGGCGTATGCAGTGGAACCCATCATGAATGCCATGACTTGCATTCGTCCAGATATTGCTTGTGTTTTAAGCATGACGAGTAGATACCAATATGATCCATGTGAAAGTCACTGGACAGTTACCAAGAATATTCTCAAGTATTTGAGAAATACTAAAGATAAGAGCTTGGTGAACTAAGGAAGTAATGATTTTGTTGAGAATGGTTAGACGGATAATGACGATTTCCGGTCGGAACCTGGTTATGTCTTGTATCTATACTGCGGTGCGGTTTGTTGGAAAGGGTTCCAAGCAGAGCACCGCAGCCTGCGGTTTGTTGGAAAGGGTTCCAAGCAGAGCGCCGCAGCCTCTCCCACGACCTAAGCATGAGTTTCACCCTCTTGTTGTAGGTATTGGATATATTAAGATGTGATCTTGATTCTAGTGGGAGTTGTAAAGGAATTAGTTATATTATGATATTCATGTAGACATACTTTGGTTATGTCATAATGAAATTGTTTCATGTATTATTTGATTATTGGATAATTGAATAATAGTCCCAAAGTAATTTATGGCATTTTATAGGTCATCAAGTTGAGGACTTGATCATGAAACCCTATAAGTGATAAATGACATAGATTATATTTGTCCCTGGTCAAGGTTGTTAAAGTGGGACACTGACAACCGCGTGAGACTGGTATGTGAGGTGACTGATGACTAAGTTTCATGGAGTCATTAATAAGAGTATTAAAGTCAATCACATAGATATGTGTTAGAGAACACAGGATCGGACATGACCCGCTAATGAGAACTCTACAGGATAGTTATATAAGTGTCATAAGAGGTTCTCATTACGACTATAGAATATAGTCCTTAGACCTGAGTTCATCATGATTTCTTGCATATGAATTGGTCCGCTTTGACTTTGTCAAACGTTATCCGTAACAGGTGACTATAAAGGCATTGATTGGGCGTATCATGAAGTGTGTGAAGTAACAGGGATGGAACAAAATGGGATTTGTCCCTCCTATATAACAGGAGATAAATATCTCAGGGCCCATCGAAGATTTGATACTGAGAAATGCGTGGCCGCGCTCAAACGAGGTGATTGTCAGTCGTTTGTTTTTGGTCAGTATAAATCGGAGTTCGATGAACATGATATTGGTTGTAATAAGGATGACACGGTTCTTGCCTTATGCCATATCGAGATATAGAGACGAAGGGATTATGGGAATAGTTGATTCCAGTACAAGTGGGAGATTGTTGGGAATGTCCTGAAATCATACTTGTATTCGACCTAGAGATAGTTGTACTGTCGAGATTAGACATTCATATGATACTAGGTGGTCATAACGTTTTGCTAGAAGCCGCTGGTGATCTATGAGTTATGAACTCATTACTAGTATTATATGATTCTACAGGGTCACACACCTAAGCAAACTGGATTTACTTAATGTGGGAATGATCATTAATGTAATGATCAAATGATGTGTATGAGATACACATGAGAATCATGTTTTAAAGAGTGTGTCGATCGACACAAATAAGTTGTGTCGATCGACACGAGGCTTTGACCGAAATAGGGTTTTCGGTTTAACGACTTAATTAATTCTGAATCGGTTCAGGGATTAATTAGGTTTTCTCCAGGGCCTATATATATGATATATGAGGCACGACCTAGAGAGTGTAACTTTGAGAAAGTTTGATAGCCGTCTTCTGAAAAACAATTCCCTGAGAGATCCGATTCCAGGCACTAGCATCCCTTGGGATTCCAGTTTGTGTGCGTGTGGACTATCAGTAGAGGCGCAGCACTTGATGCGCTAAAGATCTCGAATCCCTGTTCTAATTCTGCTGCAAAACTCCAGGTATATTCGAGATCCGTTTTTATAGATTCATCGTTTACAAACCCTAGATCCTAGGCTAAAGAATTGTCACTAGGTTGATTAATAGAGATTAATCCGGTAAAACCTGCTGAAATTTCCTACACGAAGGAAACACACCGGTCTCGTGAAACTGTTAACATATACAATTATATTAGCGAATTTTAAAAAAATTTGAATTATTTAAATATTTACCATTTTATGAGCAACTGAAGCCTTGCTCGTTGCTCCGAGGTTGTGGGTCGCTTTTCCCTTCCCCTTCCGGTCGCTTTTGGGGTTAGTTGAGTTTTTCTCCGAGGCCGCCCGAGTTTCCTCCCGTTCCCAATGTGCAAGAAGTCCAGCCCATAATGTTTCTTTTTTTTGCAAAATCCGAGGTATCTTCCCGTATTTGTACCACGACTCCTTCCACTCGTTCATCTTCAACGAGTACTTCCTCCCAGCCTTTTCGTCGAATTTCTTACGGACCATCAGAGTGAGCGGTGGGTCCCACGTAAATTCTTGCTGAAAAAAACAACATTCCCGCATTAGTAATTAAAATGTGAGGCATAAGAAATATTTTAAAATTAGAAAATAAAATCATACCGCAAATTTCTGGAACCAAGTGTCCTGGTCCTCCACTGGCATATCACTGTATGTGGGAAACGGTTTAGTTACCAAGAAATTCATCATTGCATTGATAGAACTCGTAATTCTGTTTCCCGAATAGTGGAACCTATTAAAATATTTAGTTAAATATTGTACTAAAATAATTTAATCCAATACATATTTAAATAAGACTTACCAGGTCGTGTTAGGTGGCGTGTCTGGATCTAGACGAGTCAACCTATCACGTCCGGGTTGCGACACAAACTGCTTGATGGTCATGGATGTGGGAGCTGAGAAGGCTGTACCCAGGGGCTGAGACATGTGTGGGGTCTCTAAGTCGGAATCTGCGTCTGACTCGCACTCCGACCTCCCGTACTAGAAGTCCTAGAGTGATGATATCGTGGATAGTCCCTAAGATTTCCAAAATTCTAAGATTTTGAGATTTCGGGATTTATGGAATTTAAAATTTATAGAAATTTGGGATTTTCAGATTTTAGGATTTAGTTATTTAGAAATTTAGGATTTTGGATTTAAGGATATTGGGAATTTGGGTTTTTTGGAATTTTAAGATTTAAGGAATTTAGTTTTTGTACATTTTGTTATTTAGGAACATAGGGATTGATGGGAATTTCAGGTTTTT
Source organism: Draba incana (assembly GCA_963576765.1). Taxonomy (NCBI): domain Eukaryota; kingdom Viridiplantae; phylum Streptophyta; class Magnoliopsida; order Brassicales; family Brassicaceae; genus Draba; species Draba incana. Next base: position 23,844,258 of record OY755210.1, on the reverse strand, counting down.
GTAATAAATGAATTTATAGAATTTGGGATTATGTAGTTTTGTGATTTAGGGAAATTGTAATTTTCAAAATTAAGTAATCAGGACTTGTTTGTATATTCTATATTCAGAAACCGAAGTTCATGGATTTAGGTTTTGTTGGGAAATTGACATTTATAATTTGGACAATTTTATTACTCTAAATAAATTTTTAAATTTGAAGGATTTAAATGTTTAAATTTTTAAATTGTTAAATTTTAAGGATTTAAAGGTTTAAATTGTTAAAGTTATTAATTTTTAAATAAGTTTTAGATTTAAAGTTATAAATTTTATTATTTTTAAATAGTTATTAAATTTTAAAGGTTTAAATTGTTTTATTAATGTTATAAAAGTTTGGGAAATTGACATTTATAATTTGGACAATTTTATTACTCTAAATAAATTTTTAAATTTGAAGGATTTAAATATTTAAATTGTTAAATTTTTAAATTATTTTATTAATGTTATAAAATTTTAAAATTTTAAGGATTTTAAATGATTCTATATAGGATATTGATAAATTTAAAATTTTACATATTAATCATATATTACATTTTAAAAAATCCCTAAAAATCACAAAAAACATATTAAAATTATCTACAACCCTAATTACATAAATTTCTAACATCCTCATAAACCCTAAAATTTTTAATTCCTAAATTTGTTAATTCCAAATTCACAAAAATTCTTATAAACAATAAGAAAACCATGTTCAACAATCTCCAAATTCAACAACAATTTCACAAAAACTCTATTCAATTATGTAAAACTTACATAGGTTTTTGATTTGGTGAAAGATTGTGAGGATTCACCACCAAACGTTGGAAGATCGGCGATTCTGTGGGCAAATCGGCGGTTGAACGGCGAGAGAATCGGAGGAAAGGAGAGAAAAAAAAGAAATTTTCACGAATGGATTCGGGGAAGACAAAGTGTGGGTATTTAATAGAGTGGCTGACGGAATTCCGACGGACTACTAAAACTCCGACAGAATTTCCGACGGATTTCCCGCTTTGGCGATGATCACGAAGTTGTTTGGTAGCAAGTGAAATTAGGGTTTCCGTCAGAAATAAAGACGGAATTCCGACGGATATTATTTTAAATACTATAATTCCGAGTAAACAAATATTTTATTTCATTAATTTTTAATAAAAACAACATCCGTCGGAATTCCGTCGGGAATTAAGACGGAATTCTGACGGAAATTTATTTTTATTAAATATATTTAATTTTTCCGGCGGGAATAAATACTAGAAATAAAATTTCGTCGACAATGTGAACGAGTTAGAGATTTATTAAAATGAAGATAACAGGGATAGAACTTGTGAGTTTCACGGGCTTGGCTCTTCGATTGGCAGAACGATTGAAGGAAATTTTGATTTGGTGACTTTTAACTATATAGAAAAAGATCCACAAATCAAAATTGGCTTTAATCGTCCTGCCAATCGAATTGCCAAACCCGTGAATCCCACATGTTCTATCTATGTTGCCTTGGTTTTCATAAATCTTACATTATACATACAATAGGAATTTAAATACCAAAATAGTAAATATTACACATAACAACATTATCCGGATAAACTTGTACAATAGATACTAGGAAATTATTTAACACAAAACCAACATAAAGACGTTATCATACCATTATTCTTAACTATGGACGAGTTAGATATTTATTCCTCATCAGAGTCTGGAACTGTTTCATATTCGTACCCAATATTTCCTTCATCTTCCTCCTCGATGGTGCATACTTCCTGTGGGTGGAATTCAGCAATCATCAAATTACCACCGATTATTTGTTTGAAAAGAAAATTTAGTTAACCATTCCAAAAAAATTTATAAACGTCTGGTGTATCTACCTTAACAATGTTCCGCTCTGTGATGTTTAGGTACTTTGGGTTCCTATCAAAATGGCAAACGGAAACATTCTTCAGGATGACCACCACACCTACACCAGCCGTGAGTTTGTACTCATCATTCTTGAAGATGTTATGGTGCATGGTTCCCTCTATTTTTCCCGACGGATCTTTTAAGGTTACAAGCAGATCACCCTGGTCATTGGGGGTCAAACTAGAGAGCATAGCCACAATCTGATAATGAAATAGAATATACTTGTCAGATAAATTGTATGTGTAAATGTTAATAAAATCGGTCGAAAACGTAAACCTTTTTGACTTTCAGAAATTGTGAATGCGGGGATTGAATTTCTGCAACCTGGGTCCAGAATGGTGTGCTTCTACTGTTATAAGAACCTACATGTATGAATGGTAGATTTTGTAGTTTTCAGATACAATCATTATATAACAATATTTTGTAAAAGTAACAACGGTAATTATATATATATACCTTCACGGATTATGTAATCGATAGTAGAAGTCCACCGAGGACTACTAAAATCATGGCCGGCTTGTGGTGCCTCGTTAATGACCTCATAAATAAAATCTTGTGTTGGGCGAGTTTGAGAACTTTCACCGCGCACCACCCTTGCATCATGAGCCCTCTTGCGAAAAATTCCTCGCCTTACGACTTGGCCAGGTCCCGGTATTTCGGGCGTTTGGTTCAGGGATCGTTGAGTTGGGTGGAGTGAAATTGTCGGTTGAGCATCTATGACATTAAAGTTATCGTAAGGAGGGTTTGAAGGAACAAGAGTTGTGTTTGGAGGGTTTTGACTGGGGGCTCGGTTTTGCATATAGTAATTCCATAGATCTCTGTTTGCCATTACCCAATTGAATTTTTCTGTGTTCTGATTTTGTGTTGAAATTTTTTTATGAAGGAATGAGAAAATGTGAAAACTTATGTAGAACGGATATCCGTCGGAAAACCGTCAAACCACTTTGACATAACACCCCACCAATCCCATCGCCCACTGCACTTGATCTATTAACCACTCAAACTTTGCCGACATAGCTCCGTCGGAATTCCGTCAGTACAGCAGACCAATCAAACTTTGCCGACATCGTGTAGTCTGAATTCCGTCGGTGTTCCGTCGGTAATACGGACGGAATACAGACGAAATACCGACGGTTTTTACATATAACTTCTACTATAAATACACCTGATTGAGTGTATATCTTCTACACCTCTCAATAAAACAAAAAATGTCTTCTAGCTCTCCTAATGAAGACGCAAAAACAACATCCGAGGGTAATTTCTTTTATATTCCAAAATACTCGTGGGAAACCCCTGGTCATTGCGACGAATTCACTCAAGAGATTCCCACTTACTCGTGGGAATTTGATACGTGCTCACCAATCCATAAAGAAGATTTCACATCAACAATAGTGTCTGACAGCCAGTGCTCGCCAAACATCCACCACATTTACGATAGGCAGCCATAATGTCCTAAACATAAGCGGGTTATCAAAGCCGAACAACCATGGCAATTGATGGAAAAGTCAGATACTTACGGTGCAAGTGGTTCAAACGTATGTAAGGATCATGGTTATGAATTCGCCCAAAGCCCAGAAAAGCCAAACTTAAATTTAGATGTTGATGCAATCAAAAGTGAATTGTGCGACGGATTTATAGATTCTCCACAAAAGGATTATTACTATGATTTCGAATTCGCCCAAAGCCCAGACAAGCCAAACATAAATGTAGATGTTGATGCAATCAAAAGCGAATTGTGCGACGGATTTGTAGATTCTCCACAAAAGAAAAAAAAAGGGAAAGAACATCACTAAATGGTTCTAACAAATGGTAAGTTCGGAATGGAAACCGACATATGATTGTAAAATGAGGAGTTTATTATGTACTTGTACCATAACCGTTGTGTGTTAAAAATTTCCAAGTCTCTAATGTACCTGTTTAAGAATGTGTTTTAAATTTTATGTTTCATTAAATGTAATGTTTTATTGGAGTTGCAATACCAATATTTGTCGTTAATTAGTCATCGAACATGACTATATATATAGTATTAAATAATATGATATACAAGATTTGTCAACAGATGAAAAGATTAAGCTTCCTTTATTTGTTTCTTATTTGTCTGTTGTAATACTCAGATTGTCTTCCACAATCAATTTTGTTAATGAAATGAAAAATATTATATGGAACACACAAATGTGAGAGAACAACATGAATAAGCAAACATTTATTCACATTTTATTATTCTGAATCTCCGGAGAACCTTCACTAGGGATGGAGTCTGAATCGTCGTCAAATTCTCCACGTGTTTCCTCTTCGTCCGAATGCACTAGATCATCCCCGACATGTGTGACATCAATGACAAGGTCAATGTTATCCATCTAATCAACATGTGACATTTGTACACTTCTCGATGGTTGTAGAGCATCATGTTCTAGAACTCCATAGAATTTTCCTCTCGGGTTTATTGGAGTTACTGTGATCCACGGATCAGTACGGTAGGCAACTCGAGGATATGGAATGTAGCAAACCTATAAATAATTAGTGGTTATTGGTAATATACATGAACAAGAAACCTTAACTATGAGTATGTAGGTAAACATATTAGTGTATTAATACCTGGTCTGCTTGAGACGCAAGGATAAATGGATCGTAATACTGTAGTTTCCGGCTTGAATTTATCGAAATAACCCCAAGAAGGTCAACTCGAACCCCTCGACCATTGGATGGATCATACCAATCGCACATAAACACAATGCACCTCAAGTCCAACATTCCTGGATAGTGGATTTCCAAGATTTCGTTTAAAATCCCATAGTACATGGTATCACCTGACTGCGCCGAAAAACCATAGTCCGAAGTTGACATTTGACGTCCTTCCTTTCGGACCCTGAACGAATATCCCCTAGTGCAAAACTTGGGATATGAAGTCGCGGTGCTACGTAAACCCTGAACAAACTCCACTAACAATGTCGGGAGAGGTTGACCACTTGCTAAACTTTCGGAAACCTAAAAAATGATATAAGTAAGATATCAGTAACATATGAACGTGAAAACCTGGAAAAGTAAGAGTAAGTAAATATATTAAACTTACATAACATTTCAACCACTCCGGAAATTCTTCATCTTTCAAGACAGCAAGTTCGTCATCTGTCTTATCAGAATGGTAATCACGTGCGAGAGACATGTAGATCCTGTAACATAATAGTCGTTAGTAGATGAAGGCAAATAATTCCATAAATTTAGTATAATAACTGATATACCTTTCGTACTCCAAAATTTTGTCACACTTTCTGAGGATATACGTATGTAAATGTGTGACCTCTTGTGGTGATAGTCTGTGTTTCTTTCCTTTTCCACTTGCTCGACCAACTTAGGTAAACAACTCAGGAACAACCACGGTATAGACTGCTTTCTCACCTCTATCATCATGTCGGGCAGGACGTCTCGCCTTAGTACGAACTTCCGGTGGAAAATAATATTCGGCAAATTGTGAGACTTCTTCGTTTAGGCTTTGTGCGACAATAGATCCCTCAACCTTGCTGAGATTTTTAACCTTTTTCTTCAGGTGGAACATGTAACGCTCGAACGGATACATCCATCGGTAATGAACAGGGCCTCCTAAGGCTGCTTCTTGTGGGAGGTGAATAGGAAGATGTTCTATAACGTCAAAAAAAGACGGTGGAAATATCTTCTCAAGATTACAAAGGAGAACCGGGATATTGGACTCTAAGTTACGTATCCTGTGGACTGTAAGCGTTCTTGAACATAAATCTCGGAAGAATGCACCAACGCCTGTAAATGAAAAATAAACAAGTTAATTAGTACATGAATAGTAATATTATGGTAATAAGAAACTAATGGGAGTATGAAATATACCTCCAATTGCTTGGTGGATTGGTTCTGGAAGAAGATATACAAATACAAATGGAAGAAGACGCTGCATCACGACATGACAATCATGACTCTTCAATTCTATAAACTTCCCTTCCGTCGAATCCACGCAATTACGTAGATTAGATGCGTAGCCGTCATGAAATTTGACAAATTTTTTGAACCATTCAAAAAATACTTCTTTCTGCCCAGCGTCTAACCGGTACGCAGGCATCGGCAATCTACCGTTAAAAACATGAAGAGATTCCCTTAAACAAACCAATGGCAAGTCTAATCTAGACTTCCAGTTGTCTTTTGTCTTCCCTGGAACGTTTAAGATGGTGTTCATGATGTTGTCAAAGAAATTTTTTTCAACATGCATGACATCTAGATTATGGCGATGTAGATGGTCTTTCCAGTAAGGCAAATCCCAAAAAATACTCTTCTTGTGCCAATTGTGATATTCCCCACAACCGTCGACAGGGTAATGGCCATCACCCCCACATTCAGGAGTTCGCTCTGCACCAAAATCACGTAACTGTTCCAATATGCTGCGACCATCTATCTCAGGAGGTGGACCATGTAACACTTGTTCATTCTTCCTGGCAATCAAACCATGAAGTCTTCCTTCTGTGCTGCAATTGGAATGCTGAAGTATTGTCTTGGCAATAAGGACATGCCAATCTTCAATGCGTTGTCCATCCAGATAACATACCGTAAGCCGGAAAATCGCTTATGGTCCACATAAGAACTGCACGCATGTTGAAATTCTACTGGATTGAAACATCAAATGCCTGGACACCATGCTCCCATAACATCTGCAACTCATAGATCAATGGTTGGATGAATATATCGAGTGACCGTCTTGGATGATCTGGCCCGGGAACTAGAATTGAGAGAAACAGGAACTCTCGCCGCATGCACATAAAAGGAGGCAAATTGTAAGGTGTTACGATGACCAGCCACAATGAATATTTTCTTCCATGCTTTCCAAATGGGTTGAAACCATCGGTGGATAAGCCGAGGTATACATTTCGTCGTTCGTATGCAAAATCTGGATATACGGATTTGAAGTGTTTCCACGCTTCCGCGTCAAAAGGATGATTGATATCTCCATCTTGACTATGCTATGCATGCCATCTCATAGCCTTAGCTGTGCAGTCTGATTCGTACAGCCTCTTCAACCTCTCCGTTAAGGGTAAATACCACATCCGTTTGAATGGAATCTTCACCCTGCCACTTGTGTCCTGGAACCGTGGTTACAGTTGTCCATGCACACATCTATAACCTGGTAGGGCAAACCAAGACCGGCAACAAGTTTTTGGACCTCGTAGTATGATCCGGGGGCTAGATTATCTTCTGACAAAATATCTTTCACGAACTCGGCAAATGCATCAACACAATCTTCGGACAAATTATAATCAGTCTTCAGGTTCATCATCCTACTCGCAGAAGATAGTGGTGAATGACCTTCCCTACAACCGCTGTATAGTGGTTGCTTTGATGCGTCTAACATATTACAAAACCTTCAAGATTCTAAATTAGGTTCTTCAACCCTATCACCCTCATACCCACCCGAATGAAAATTCTCTCTAAACGCATCGTTAACCATCACAACCGTACTTACCCCAACATCTACTTCCGGTGTAGGTTCCCCTACGCTATCTGGAAAATAAGGTTCATTGGTACTAGTACTACCATATTCATAATTGCTTTCTCCATGTAAAAACCAAACCTTATATCCCGGCCTAAAACCATATCTATATAAGTGAGTCCAAACATTATGAACCGCAACACTAATTCTATTACAGCAATTAGAACAAGGACTTTTGATATCTTGACCTTTTTTGGCTGAATCGACATTACTGGGTAAATTCATGAACTCGAATATACCTTGAGCGTACTCGTTCCTTAATAAGTCCGACCCCACATCCATCATTGGCTCGTCCATCCATGCCCGAAAATATGAACTCATCTTTATAATTTTTTTTGTTTCTCGATATTTTTTTATGATGGAATGAAGAATTCTGCAAACTTATGTAGAACAGATTTCTGTCGGAAATCCGTCGGAACTCCGTCAATACCTCCGACATAACACTCCACCAATCACATCAGCCACCGCAGACGATATCACAACCACTCAAACTTTGCCGACATCGATAACAGTCGGAATTCCATCGGAATACCGTCGGAATATACCGACAGCTAGTATCCGTCGGTATTCTGTCAGTGGTTTCCGACGGCATTCCAACGGAATGCCGACCGTATGGATTGCCGTCGGAAATCCGTCGGCCAATTCCGACGGATTCTTTTTTGGTCGGCAATTCGTATGAATTCCGTCGGAATTGGCCGACGGATTTCTGACGGAAAAACAATTCCGTCGGAAAATAGGCTGTTTTCTTGTAGTGATTCGATTCGCGAGTAGCTTTGATATGAACCGAAAGAATAGAACATCCAGAAATTTTTGAAGCAAAGCAAATACTAAAATAAAAAATCCACAAAAAACAAAGCAAATCACAAATAGTGTTTAGAAAAAGCCATTATCCGATGCGATCCGTATATATATCATTTATATAAAATAACATATATGTCTAAGATATATGGTTAGTTTTTTTTGTTAACCCAATTATTTTTACCAAATATTTAATTTTTATGATGATCAAATTACACAAAATAATATGAATTAAACAAACGGATCGGATCAGATAATCGCGGATATTTTAAAAAAATTGGATATTCAATTTTTTTACGTATCGAATCGGATATCTAAAAACCAATTGGATATTCATTTTTTTTACGGATCGAATCGGATATATGCGGATAACAAAAATATATCGGATTTCCAAATTTCCTGATATCCAAAAATTAATGTATCGGATTGAAAAATAAATATCCGTTTAGAACAGATCAGATCATGGATACCTGCATTTATTTATATCCTCCGCTCTATGGCTATAAGATACCTAACTATCTTAGTTCGGGTTATCAATTCCACAAATATGAATATGCACAAAGCCATAACCCTCGTATAATACCAAATGCGCATTTTAATCAAATAACTAAGAGACTACATTTTTTATTTAAAAGATTAAACATAAGTTATGCAAAGTATCCCATGTTCTAAGTTTGAAAAGATTTATTGACATTTTTTAAGTCCAAATTTTCTTTCCCGAATTCACATATAAATCCTTAGTGCGTAATCTTGTTTCCACATTTGGCGCCGACTAAGGGGAAGAAATACATAAGTCATACATAAATCTCATCTCAAATCTACCAAGATGAGAATGGATACCATCAACACGCAAGATTGAACCACGGTCGACGAATCGATCGTCGATCTAGTAGAACAAGATGGATACAAGGTTGTAGTTGATGACCAGCCTGAATCTAGCCCAAACTCGATGGCTCTGGTTGAGAACTCTCCCGTGAGTACAACTGCAACAAATCCATGCCTCTAGCCTAAATCCAGCACAACTACTACCATCAGATACATGCCGATGGTACCAAAGAATGTTTGGCAACGACAAACAATTCCTGGCGAGACAAATTCTGCCAACATCATTAGCACATCAACAGGAGGACTCCCGCCACTTCCCATGGAACAAAGAGAATGCCCCCAAGATGATTTATAGGAGATACGCTGAATGCTTTCAACTTTAGTAAAGCAAATACAAGGCGAGAACCTAACCGTCCGAACAGTGGTAGCCCGTCTCGGTCAACAAGAGAGAACCTTCATGGCACAACTCCAGGAGATGTCTCAGTCGATCGCTCAAGAGCTCCCACCTTGCCAGACACCAAGCGGAGAGGTGACTTCCGCAAGGGGTATGACCACCGAGACGGCAGCTGAATTTTTTCAAGATATAAGTGAGCTCAACCAGCACCGCACGTTATCCGACATTCAACCCTAGTGCAAGGTCAAACTTGTGGACCGCAGATCTGCCCGGTTTGAACACGTAGAATACCTCCACACGGGTGAGCAAAAGATTCTTACCACCGACAGCACTTGTGGGGAACAACCTGAGTAGCTCCATCCAAACCCCATCAAGCGGTAGCAGGATAACCAGAAATGTGAATCCCGTAGCCGCAGAAAATGCCAACGATCAAAGATACCTTCCACAGATATGTTGAGTAAACTCAAGCCGAGCTGTCATACATGCAATCATGCGTTCATAGGGCCATCAACCCAGCTCCAGACACCCATCGAGCAATCGAGAACATTCAAAAAATACCATATACCAATAGAATACCTAACGCACCAATCAGATGAAACAACCAAGCTTTTTTTTTATTGACTCGGATTATTATTCCCATAAATAATAATCCTTAAAGTCAAAACCCAATTCAATGAACCAGCAGAAATCATATGTAAACATATAAACGAGCAAATAAATCCTTTAACCATAAACCAATAAACCTATTATTCCAGAATATCAATTCCAAAGTAATATAGCAACCAAAACACACCAGGTTCTAGATTTCAACGGATAATCAAATAATCTAGAGTTCCTAATCATCCTCTCGTTCCATCCATGATTCCAAGATCATACTTTATCTTTACCTGCAACATATGGGAAAAAAAGTTGCGTATGGATTATCATAAATACTTAATGAGTCGGTCCTCCCGACTACCAGTTATAAATATATAGGATCACGAATGCCAAATACTATGTAATCAACAAGCAGTTCACAACGTTCAAAGTACCAAAATAAGAATCAAAAAACCAAAACTGCAACACACTAATCTGTATCGATCGACATACCACCATGGTGTTGATCGACACATCAACACAAAACCCAAACTTTCTCATAGTGTGTCGATTGACATTACCTCTAAGTGTCGATCGACACTCCATCCACGAATACAGACCAATACGAAAACACAAGGGGTGTTGATCGACACTTCCTCTATGTGTCGATCGACACTCCATCGTAGAAGCCAGAATCGAGTCAAATCCTCTCGTGGTTCGACTCCGTTTCATCAAACGATTATTCTCAACGATACGCAATACAATAACAAAAAAACATCAATCAATACTAGCGAAATTATGCAACCACAACATCAATTCCATTAAAAATCAATCACACAACATCCTAACACTCGATTATCCACAACCACGATTGCATACTCACCTCATCTCAAATTTCTCTACCAAAACGCGAAGAACAACACTACGATTCCAAAGCTTGCTCTTTAAGCCATTAATCAAGCTCAAGAACAAAACCAAAATCTCTCAAACTCACTCACAAACTCTTTTCTCTCTAATTCAGGTCAAGGTCACAATTTTCCCTATTAAGAATACGGCCAATACGTTTTTATAACGCGACCTAGGGTTTTGCACCCAAACCGAGCCAAATTGAGCGATTAAAAATCAAACCGAAAACAATTCCAAAAAAGTGGTGTCGATCGACACTCACCCTTGGTGTCGATCGACGCCCCTACCAAAATTATACTTTTTTGTTTCGGGATGTTACATCAGATTCATTAGTAAAGTCAAAAGTTTTGGAGTTCTCGAGGAACAGCGACCCAAAAGCCCATGTAAGAGCATACATGCTAGTTGTAGCAAGAGCTCACCTAGCCGACAATAAGAACGAAGCACGACACTGCACATTATTTGCTAAAAGCCAAGTAGGGTCTGCCCTTGAGTGGTTTGCCGGATTGGATAGTTGTTCAATCGATAGTTTCGATCACCTGATCGCACTATTCCTCAAGCAGTATTCCGTATACATCGAAGCAAAAGCTTCCAAAGCCAACCTTTCGAAGTTAACCCAAGGACCAACGAACCACTCAGAGATTATATTGCAAAGTTCAAGGCGATCAAATCTAGGATCACCAATTTAAACGAGGACGTGGAGTTGATGGCATTGAAGAATGGCTTGCGGCACAAGTCCAAATTCATAGAGGAATTGACAGTGAACCCCTTCATGCCACTCGACTCAACTTTTGATGGTTATTACAAGGTGAAATCACGCAGTATGATTGAGATTCGATTGCTTACTCAACTCCTTAACTAACCTTTCGAATTCTTAACACGTCTAGCCTATCAAATACTAGATCTGGCGATATAAAAGCTTTTGGAGAATATATCAACCTAAGATCGATCACTAGTTAGCTATGCTATATCAAACTTTGAGCATATATCAAGATAAAGAATCAATCTAGAACCAAAGTGTAATAACTTTAAATCTAACATACAACTATTCTAACATGGTATTGACATGTAGCAGCTAGAATAGAGGATAAAACATAATAGATTCGTGACTCCATAGAAAGGCTAGGATAATTATTCTCTTAGATTGAAGATTGAGAAGATATCGATCCTTCATCGCTCTTTAACAAGACATGTTAATGAAGAACAAAGAGAGAAACAAAATACATATTTTATTAATGATTTGTGTGATGCCTAGGGATTCTTCCTTTCTCAAAGGAGGCTAAAATCAAGTATATAGAGTGATACAAGAGGTTCGAGGTCGGCAAAAATTCTAGGGTTTTACTTCGGGCGAAAACGTCTTTTTGGTCGAAACTGCTCCAAACACCGGACAAAGTCACGTGTCCGGTTCCTGGGCCAAATATGTTCTTTGTGTCTTGGCACCAGTCATAGATACAGGACCACGAGTATGATCTGTGTCTAGGTCAATTCTGCGCTTGCTTCATTTCCGAGGCAGTGTGACATGTTTTTAGTAGATCGAGTATATCTTCCAAACCATAACTCCAAATGATATAATTCCAACTCCATTGGATATCTCCACATAAAATTTCATCTCATTTCAACTAGATTTGATCCTCCGTTTGTGGCTAACTTTCAGACGTATATCTTTTGTCCAACTTGAGAAAATGTGATAACTTGAAGATATGAGACTTGGATTGACTCCATTAACTTTGATAAATTGTTGTAGAATGTAGAATACTCATTTTGCTTTTTTTAGCATCCTTTTTAATGATTTAACCTATATTTAACCTATATGACTCTTGAAAACCACATATAAAAGAAAACTACCTCTTTTGATAGAAAAACTTATTAAATAGCATATAAAATATATGAAAATGGATAGTATAAGTGTATACATATGAGGTATATCAAGTGGCGAACGTACAGAGCCGTACGATCGAAGATCAGTGAAATCCATCGTGACTTCACATTGGACGAATTCCCTTTTTAACTCAAATATGTTGGAAAGAATAACCGTCTATTAACTCTCATCATTAGAGTACTTAATGGGCTGGGGTAACTATTTGAGCCAGAAGGTTTCTCAAGAAATCTAGCCTATAAAGCTTACTTTTGATCCATTCGGATCATAAATGTGTAATTGGGAATTTGGCCCAGAATCCTGCCAAACTCAGATAAAAGGTCGGTATATTCTCTGAATATGTTGGATGGGCCAATCAATGGCTTGTTTACCGTCTGAGCTGAAGATTCTCCTAGCCGCCTCAATCAGAAGAGCTTGAACAAGTCAGCGCCGCTATAGCGTCCCAGTTGCAAGCCCGATATTTTCGGAGGATGAATCCGAATGTGACTGAGATATCCGGCGATAAAGAAGGATATACAGAGCTGAACCGTTAGCTCATGAGGGGATAAATACAGAGGGGAATTAGACCCGAAATGACCAACATTTTCTATTAGCTTACACTTAACACTATTTTAGCTCTCACGATTATTCTAGCTAAAGTTCTCTTTGTATATTCGATCATTCATCAATATAAATTCAATTTCGTTTATTTGCATCCGAGTTTGGTCAAATTTATTGACATTTCTTATGACCATAGTTTTTTCCAAATTCACATATAAATTCTTAGTGCGGAATCTAGCTTCTACATATTACTTATTATAAACTGAAACAACCAACACTTTTTTTTTAATTAATAGCCTGAATTAATATTCCCGTAAATATTAATCCTCTATATCTATTTAACAGTTTGTGGAAGTTCTCATAAAAATAATCCAATAAATTATTCAACCCAAAATTAATAAACCAACAAGTCAAATCCCAGAAACAATAAAATCTAGCAACCTAAACACTAGGTTCCACTAGACTAAAAACAAATAACTAACAACACCCTAATCATCCTCTTCTTCTGGCCTTGATTCCGCGGTCACACATTTTTATTTTCTGCAACACATAAAAATAAGAGTTGCGTAAGTATTTAATAAATACTTAGAGAGACGGTCTTCCCGTCAACAGGCTAAGTACGAATAAGCCAAAAATCAAACAATAAACAACTTAAAAATGTACACGTATCGACACTACCACTAAGTGTCGATCGACACTTCAACAGTATCGGTGTCGTTTTACCTTGGTGTCGATCGACACTACCACTAGATGTCGATCGACACCCTGTTCTATCACGAAGAACAAATCAAAAACACGACGCACGAACACAAATATCTCACAAAAACATCACTTAATCACACGGAAATCATCACAAAACACAAACAACGACCATTTCTACCACATGACACATTTATAAACGTTTATTCCTTGAATTCTAACCTATCCGAGCATACCGTCGTGCACTCACCTCGATTTTGAGGTTAAAAAGAAAATAGGGATCGTGACAATGACGAACAAAGACGAACACCCAGTTACCAGCCTTTATCACCACGAACTTGCCATGACAATCGATTTCACGCACAAAAAACGTAAAAACCTTTATCACGCAAGCCCCAAAACACCCAAAATCACTAAGCTTTCAAGCTTTCTTCTTATCTCACGTTTTCTGCCTGTAACTCCCAAAAAACGCGACTGTTAGGTTTATAAACACGAGCCTAGGGCTTTTCCCTTAACCACAACAAACCGGACCAATTAAAAATGAACCAAAATCGATCCAAACCAATGGTGTCGATCGACACCCCTAACCAAAATCCAATCTTTAGTTTCGGGATGTTACATAAATGGTTTAGTCGTTTAATTTCTTATAAAGTCGTTGCGTTCTTACAACATAATTTATATATACAAAAGCAAAATATGGTTGACCAAAATAATCCAAATTGTTTATCCATCTCTAGACCACTTGTGTCCAAATATTTTTGTTTATACATTTTGGTCTATTCCTATTATGGTTTTAATTTGTGGTTTCCCGTTGTACATTGTTCGGCACATGTCGTTCTCTGTGCAAAACCAAGTCTTCGGGTTGTGATGATAGCCAATGTTCCCGTAACACGCACACGTATACAATGATGCGACTTGCCAATGTGCATCTACCACGTGTTATTGTGCAACAACATTATTCAAAATGAAAAGATTAAGATAAGATAACTGTCACGTAAGTATACAAGGAAATATATCAATGGAGAGTATTAGGTGTTATTGATAATATATGTTATATATATCACATAATTCACTCTATTTAGTAAGATATATATGTATATATATATATATATATATATATCTTAAATTGTTTTTTATAATATTTTCTTCAGAGTTCACTTGTAACTACCATTTCCATTCAGTATTTAACTATTTATTATATATATCCCCTATATATTATTAGAGATGTGATTCTCCTATTCTCATATTCATTCTCACAATTTAATTGTGACATGGCAACCTCTAAAATATGACATGGCAAAACACTTTCTAAATTTTTTTATTTAACTCTCTAATTAGCTTAAATTACAAATTAATATTTTTAGATATGGCTATCACCCTTAAAATTATATTTATTTTTTACTTTTGAAACACTTGATTGTCAGAGCAAAATCTTTGCAAATATTTGTTTACGGATTCTTCTAAACATTTGAATCAATTCAACTTAATACTATAAAAGAAAAAAATTCCAAACAATAAAACGTAAAGCCCTAATATGCCTCCATATATATATATCCCTTCCCAAGCTTTAGAACGTGAATTGGAACAATAATTATCTTCAAACTGGTTTTTCTTTATCACTTAGTCCTCTAATTTTAACAAATAGTTTTCTTCTATAAAAAAAAATATAGTCATTTATAATAATTTATTTCATACCAAATACTTAAACGTAGGCAATGTCGATCATAAAAAAAAACTAACCACTTCTTTTAATCTTTTGGACAATATTAAACATGAGCAAGTAAAATAACAAGGTACTAAGAAAAAAATTTCTTAGTCATCAAAAATAAAATTTAAACTAAATTGTATATCCACGCAAGGCGTGGGCGAGCCACCACCTAGTATATATATATTTCTAAAATTGTTTTTTTTTTATAATATTTTCTTCAGAGTTCACTTGTAACTACCATTTCCATTCAGTATTTAACTATTTATTCCATCACTTGTAATGTTTTTGTACAGATGTTCTACATATTAGTTAAAATGGTTGTGTAACTGCTGGATTCTACACATTAATGACTATGTAATGTAACATGGCGATAATAAGTTAATAATCTATATAACATGGCGATTATCTTTTAAACGTTACAATTATGATGTTTCGTTATTAAGCTAGACGGTTTTCAATCGATATGTATAGTTAAAGTGGTTCTAACTAGGAGTGGACATTTTAACCGAACCAAACCGACCCAATCGAACATAAACCGATCCAAAGTTTATACGCAAATCAAATTTTGCACTAAGTAGGTACGATTTCTTCTGTGTAGTTATTAGTTAAATGTAAATAGAAATTAAAGAAGTAAAGGAAGGAGTAAGAGGAAAGAAACAAAAAGATGAAAAAAAGTATAAAAAAGTCTAAAGTAAAATATTACTCCAAACCGAAATCACAGAAGTAACGTGATCAAAAAAGGTTAAAATAAAAAAACAAAAATTAAATATGTTTTTATTTTTTACCCTTTTTGGGCCCCACCATAAACTGCATCTCCTCATCTCCATAGGCTTCTCTTCTCCATAGTCCCATCCTCTCTCTCTCTCTCTCTAAAACGACTCTCTCTCTCTCTCTCTCTCTTCACCGGTTTCTCCGTTCGTCGGAAGTTTCTTTTCCGAAGAGGGGGAGAGACAAAGCCGTTCGATTTCTGTCTTCTCTTCTTTTGCTCGACGAATTTTTCTTAGCTTCCCTTATTGGGTAAAGGTCTCTTTTTTTTCCCGATCTCTCTTTCTCTCTCTCTCCAGTCTTATTTTCTCTGTTTTTATTTTACACCCTAAAGTTTTTATTTTTTTCAATATTTTCCCCTAATTTGAGTTTTCATCGCATCGCAGGGTTTGAAGAATTTGGTTGGTTGTTATGGTAATGTGGGTTTGATTAGTTCTCTACAAGTTGTTGGGTCATGGTCATGGATTCTTCTCTCGATGGTATTTTTACTTTTGAGATTTCTGGGTTTCATTGGTTGCTTAAGATTTATCGATAATCGTGTATCTTTGTTTTTCCCTAAATAATTTCTTGGTTTATATTTTTACTTTTTTTTTTCCAATAATGCTGAATGATGAAGAAGCTTTGGATGCTGCTGATTAGGATGGTTCAAAGTTGTGTTTATTTTATTCATTTTATTGAAAATTTGAGACTTTTTATGATTTTCCTCTTGAATATGACTAATGTATGCTTTTTATACTAATTTGCTACTCATTTAGATTATTGGGCTCTGAATTTTTTCAACAAGTTTTTTTTATTTTTCTGTATATTGCAAATTTTAAGTTTGTAATTGGTGATTCTAAGTGGGTCTTAACTTTTTCTGGTCGATTGGTTCTAACTCCATATTCTTGGTTTTGTCCACTATTATTGGTTGATAAATTGGGTTTTTTATTTTATTTAATTCAATCGTGCGTCAAATGACTTTCGTTTTGTATAGAATGAGATTCCATTATTGATGATTGTGGTTTCTAATTCCCAAAAGAATCATGCTTTGATTCTCTTATTCTTTGAGGTCTTGGTTAATACTCAAGAACATGATCTTTGCTTTGTAATATTGTTTGGATTCTCTCTGACTCCTTGATGTCCTCTGGTTGATCCAACCTCAACATTGTTGTCTTGTGGTTGTAGTTGAAGTTTCTTTGTTTCAAATGAATGTGTTTTGAATTTGGAATCATTCTTCTCAGTATGGGAAAATAAGTTTGCGTAAAGTATCGTCCTTTGAGTCGAAATTGTAATACCAATGTCCTTTTCTTCTGTGTGTATACAGGAGCTGGAGGTGACTCATCGAAATGCAGTGAAATGAGTGTTGAAGAGAAGAGACAGCTTGTTCACGAATTGTCGAAGCAGTCACATCTAGCTGCTGAAGTGTTGCAGGCATGGAGCCGTCAAGAGATTCTACAGATCCTATGCGCAGAAATGGGAAAAGAACGAAAATACACCGGCTTAACCAAAGTCAAGATCATCGAAACTCTTTTGAAAATCGTAACCGAGAAGAACTCTGGAGAGAATGAAGAAGGGAAGAAGAGAGATTCTGAATGTTTGCCTATTCAAAGAAACTCAAAGAGACAAAGGAAAGTCGATAATCCTACTCGATACGTGATTCCAACGAGCAACAATGCCTCAGGGAGTTGCAACTCGGTTAATACTAAAGGTAAAAGATCTTCCTTTATCCGTTTCAAACGTTAAAAAATCGTTTTCGCATGTACTAACTTGGACATAGAGCTTGGTCAGGCGAGGAGAATACTATCTACTGCAACAATGTGGCTTGCCGAGCCATACTGAGACAGGAAGACTCGTTCTGCAGAAGGTGTTCGTGTTGCATTTGTCGTAAGTATGATGATAACAAAGACCCTAGTCTCTGGTTGACATGTAGCTCAGATCCTCCGTTTGATGGTATCTCTTGCGGATTCTCGTGTCATCTTGAATGTGCTTTCAAGTCTGAAAAATCCGGTCTTACGAAAGACAAGCAAAGTGATTGCTTCTACTGTGTCTCTTGCGGTAAACAAAACAGCTTGCTTGAATGTTGGAAGAAGCAGTTAACGATTGCGAAAGAAACAAGACGGGTAGACGTACTTTGTTACCGTCTTTTCTTGGTCCAGAAGCTTTTAAAGGGATGTACAAAGAAATACCGAAATCTCTGTGAGGTTGTTGATGAAGCTGTAAAGAGCCTTGAAGCTGATATTGGTCCTCTTACTGGTCTTTCAATGAAAATGGGTAGAGGAATTGTGAACAGACTTCAATCGGGACCCGACGTGCAGAAACTTTGCTCTTCTGCTCTTGAGTCTATTGAAACCTTAGAAACTACTCCTCATGAAGAAATTACAGCAACCACAGTATCAACCAAAATCAGGTTTGAGGATGTTAACGCGACTTCACTCACAGTGATTCTCGCCTCTAACGAAGTTGCATCGCCTGCAAACATCGTTCATTACAGTATTTGGCATCGTAAAGTCTCTGAGAAAGAGTACGCGGAGAAATCGACTTGCACATTGTTTACACCAAACACAAGATTTGTTGTCTCTGGTTTAGCTCCAGCTTCTGAGTATTGCTTCAAAGTTGTCTCCTTTAGCGGAACTAGAGAACTCGGGGTCGATGAAATCAATGTTATGACTCGTTCCCCCGAAATTGAAAGAAGCGAAAGCCCTCTCACAAACTGCAGCACATTGTCTTCTAATCCTTCTTCGGTTGAAGCTGAATCAAACAACGGTTACATTGTTCCTCAATCGCAGAACGACAAAAAAAACTCTCCTTCGACTGAGAAAAGAACAACCGAAGAATCAGACATTGCGAAAAACGTTGCACAGATTGTGGTATTGGATGAGGAAGAAGAAGAAGCTGTTCCGGATAAGAACGGAGAAACTCCAGTCGTTGTTACTACGACGAATCTTGTTAGTAATCGGAACAATTCGGATGCGAATTTGCCAATTACTCCCTTCAGGTCAGACCAAACCATGAACCGTCAAGTTCGAAACGGAAAATCGGTTAAAGAAAAGGGTAATAACGGCGATCATTCGGCGAACGGAGGATCAGAGAGTGGATTAGAGCATTGTGTGAAGATCATAAGACAGCTTGAGTGTTCAGGACACATCGAAAAGGATTTTAGACAGAAGTTTCTAACGTGGTATAGCTTGAGAGCGACGCAACAAGAGATTAGAGTTGTGAAGATTTACATTGATACGTTTATTGATGATCCTGTGGCTTTAGCTGAGCAGCTCGTTGATACATTTGATGATCGCGTCTTGATCAAGCGTTCTCCGGCTGGTTCTGCGACTGGTAGCGGTGGAGGCGGTGCGTCTGCGGTTGTTCCGTCTGGTTTCTGTATGAAGATGTGGCATTAGAAGATGTGGAGATTTGGGATGATCAGTTTTATTTAAAGTTGTTTAGTTTTTTTTTTTTGTTGTTTCAAATCATTTTCGAAACTTCATTATCATTATTGGGAAATTTGCATTATTGGAACATTTCCATGCAAGAACAGTAGTTTGTTCGTATCGAATAGTTCGTTTTGTCCGATTATTTATTTTATGGATTTGATTCCATTTATAATTGGTACTAGACTAAATTAATCTTTCGTTGACTTCTAGATCGTATTATCTTGTTATACATGAATAGAAAATGATATAACGATAGATCATTTTTTCTTATATACATCAACTCATGTGGAAGCTAAACCACCATTAATTTGTCAAAATCAATCGTTTAAACTCAACTCAAATCATACAAAGTTATTTATCTAAAATTTTCTCCGACTTCTCTCTAAAAAAAGAAAGAAAATAAGATTCTGGTTTTGCCGGGCAACCGGTTTGCCGGCGTCGTTGCGTGTATATATGTGCATAGTTTTTCTTTTCTCTGTTATGTTTTCTTCCGGTCTTTCGGATTTCGGTTTTCGGCTTGACCGGATTTATATATTCCAATTTTGTTCGGATCTCTTGTCCGATTAATTTCGGATTTTGTTTATAATTTAAGCCCTTTCCCGGTTATCTTAGATCCCAATTAGCACTTGCTTGGAAATCTCTTTTCACTGATTGCCCAGATTTCTTTCTAGGAGAGTAAATATTCTCATCTTTGATAGGCAGTTTAGTCTAAGAGTTCAGTATCTCCGATTGAAAGATAGATGGTGTTTATGGATTTTTTGGCTAATTTGGAGTTGATTCAGCAGGGGTTGGCGTCTTCCTACATAAGGTGGTCCGACAAAGGATCTTCCTCTGATTGTTACGAAACTTCGCTGATCATCTTCTTCTTGGTGATTTACAATTTTCTGATCAAGTTGCATCGATTTGGTGAAAGGAGCTTTAAAAATTATCAGTTGCTGCAAGAGCTTTGTAGATTGGATGAGGCTTCTAGGCGGTGATGAACAGTTATCCTTCGCGGGAGATTGCTACGATCGATCAAAGGCGGTGGACACTACTTTCTTTTCTCGATGTTTCTTATGCTGCCACGTCTGAAGATGAGTTTATAAGCTTACACGTGTTTTGCTGTAATGTTTGTAAATCACGTATGGGCTTTATGGGCTTCAGTGTTGTACCATCTGATAAAAAAAAATTAGTTGACAAAAAAAAAAAAAAAAAACTCAACTCAAATCAATTACCCCATTAGCAAAGAGACCAACTTGTGGCGCAAAACAAATGTATATAACAATGTACAAATTGAAATATGGAATGAGAAAAAGTGAACAATATATCTTTGAACTTGTTTATGTCATGTGAAAATGTTTTTCTCAATCTCTTTTCTTGTATCAGAAAGCCTTTATCTTTGTGACATAAACCTATCATTTCCTATGTCTTGTTCCTTCTCTCTATCACGAGGCCTAGCAACCATTTTAAACATCTTTAGAATCAGTACAATTGGTGTCAACAACATCACCTACTCTCGGCGATATATCTTGATCCTCGGAAAATTTAAATTGCTTCTTAAGTGGGATATACTCTGAGATTGGCCATAAAACTATCAATGTTTGTCGTTTATACTTTAATGTTGATCTAAATAATTAGTAAAAGTTATGTAGTAATTAGGATAATACCTAAATTAAAAAGTTAGATAAAAAAATTAATATTTGTACAAAAGCGTGAATTTTCTTTGAAATTAGTTTATCTGTAATGTTTAATTAGATCAAAGTCATCTCTAAATCGTGACATTTATTAAATATCTGTCAATATTTGACGTCTCAACTTTGATAGAACAAATAGTGTATCAACAACTACATGATACATTAATCATCGTACAATATTTACATAACATATCTAATACGACCAACCAAATGCTATAATTGCACAACTCAAATCCTCAGGTTCAATTTGATGAATAAATAATCGAAACAAATATTTTATCTCACTATGAGTAACTACATACACCAAATAATCTCACATTTATTTGAACTCATCATTATGATAATGAATCCAATTCTTGAAAGTACATCTTTTATACACATATGTTCATAGGAATGCTGCATTGCATTCATGAATTCATAAAAGGAACACATAAGAATGAATGTAGGACCAAATAAATGGAGCATTACATTATGTTGAATCGTTGTCACTATCACATATTCATGTTTAACCCTTGATGATGTTGAGGTTGTGAATCTCGACTTGGTCGTTTCTTCATTCATCGCCATTAATGGCATTGCTTTTCCGTTAGAATTCACCCCAAATTTATCCCTTTATTTTATCGTTACGAGTAACAGTATTGTAGAGATTCCTTTCAAGCTTTTAACGCTGTAATAATTATTCGTTCAGCTCTCACTCCAACACTACATTACTGTGATGGTTTGAGAGATTTCTTAGTCTTCACTTCTTTAGTCTAATCTTGGTCCACGCTTGTAAGATTGAGAAACTCTTTTTTAGCTAAGCTTATTTTACATGTTTCATCTCAAAATTGCATTGCATTTTTCATCTCTATTTTTAAGGTATACCCCTTATATATGCACTTCTCTCAGTTTTCTTACTAAAAGAGTGACAATTTGGTGACATATTGATCAAGGGATAACTACGGAAGCTGGTGCCTGGGATTCGTTAAACATATAAGTGAAAATTTATTTTTTAACTGAGTTGAACCTGTGGAATTAAACATTACTAAATACAACAAATTATTTCAACAAGCTTGGTTTTTCTAGCAACTAACATGATTGTGTTTTTCACAATTCTAGTATTAGATAAATGTTTTGGATAGTGTTCTTGCATGTTTCTCATTCGTAAAACTAATATTGCACAATAACAAACAAAATAAGTGATAGATGAATTGTTAAAAAAAACAAAATAATAGTGAATTCAAACTTGTTCATTAAAAAATGGTTGGAATTATAAATACAAATTCATGAATAAACAAAAAAATAAGCAGAAAAATCACAGAAATGTTAGCCCATTATCATTCATACATTTTGGCTTCTTAAGCTATACACGTAGGCAAAAAATAGGTAAAAATATTGCTGAATATATTTAACCAATCAGATATCTTAAATTTGCCATGTCAGACCTCATCTCTCCCTCACATTATTTCGGCAACCACAGAAATGTTAGCCTATTATCATTCATACATTTTTAATATATTCGTTTAGGTCTAGCCCAATATCAGCCTTCTTCTTTTTCGTTCATTTCTTCAAATCTTCAATATAACCAACCAATAAGAAAGCAGTAGTGATATATCATCCATTAATTAAAAACAAAGTCATTGATGGTATAAACTTCTCGCCTTCCTTCTTCTCCTTTCTTTAACCTAAATTCCCTGTAAAACGTAACCACACAACATCGCCTCTTCCGATTCCCAAAATCAACAATAATGCCAAGACCAATCCAGCTTCTATATATAGCATCAGATTCCCTCACACAATCTTATTATTCTAAAACCAGAGCAATGCCAATCATAATCAAATCGATTGGGATCCGGTGATGACGATGTTGAGACGGCGACGGTGACAGAGTAACTAACCAGAGGAGTGTATCAGCGAAAGCAAAGACCACAAATTTGTGACTATGTTTCGGATTCAATGAGAGGTAACAAAATAGCAATTCGTGCAAATATTATCTACCAATTATATTCCCTAGCTTCAATCATTTCTCTCATCGATCTTCCAGAATCTCAGTACGGATCGGATGACTCTATATGCTTCATAATCGCCGTCCCTCCGCTTAAAATCTTTGACTCATCACTTTTGGAAGGCCATTTTGCGAGGCCGTTCAGGACCTTCAAAGTCGGCGATTACGTCGATGTTAAGATCAATGGTGCGATCCACAAGGGTATGCCTCACAAGTTCTACCATGGCCATACTGGTCGCATCTGAAGTCGACAAACATGTCTCATTCTTCAATTTTTATCTATTTGAAAGAATTAGGGTCTAGACCGAATTGGGGATTTTTTGTTGTGTAGGGTTTATAACGGATTGTAAATTAGTAATTGGGGATTCTTTGCTGTGTAGGGTTTACAAATGATGAAATGGGCGATTGTGTATCTTTTTCTTATGATGTTTTGATTTCGATTTAAGAATTTGTGAAAAGCTTTTTCTCTTAGTACCTGTTTTTTGCATTCGTAGTCTCTATGATACATTTAATCTATTGGAATCTGAATTTTGAGTTTGACTTAATTATGTGTTTTGTGGATGTGTTTAGATTGGTTACAAAATCATAAGGAAGAGGTTACATGTGCATGTGGACCATGTGCAGCAGTGAAAGTGTGCTGAGGAGTTTAAACTGAGTAAGAAGAAGAGCGATGAACTCAAGGCTGCACCCAAAGCCAAAGCCAAAGGAGACTACCAGCACCAAAAGACAGCCTAAAGATTTGTTATTCAATATGTTTAAAACAAGACTGGTTTCTATATGGTATGACAGTGCACTTCAGACTTTTGCTAGAGGAGACCTAATCATTTGTTTGTTGCATTTGATTGTATCTAAAATCATTTTATGTCTGCATTCTCTAGATAATGATTCCATGGAAACAAATTTAGATACTAAAAATTTGCTTTATTATGATTGGTGGTGTAGCCTTTGGTTCTGAGTTCTGACACTTAGTCTAGCACAACAACCATTGCCTCGATGAGGGATTTGCACTTGCAAAAATAAGAACCAAGCCCCTCTGATATGAATAGTTCATTGAAGTTGTTGGGTTACCTCAAGTAATGATCCTTGGAACTAGCCTCGAGTTGTGTTTCATTGGTTTTGTCACTTCAAAATTGATACAAGGCACAAGGTTAGTGAAATAAGTCAGAATAGAGACTCTAAAACTCACTTTCTTTGTTCAGCTATTGGATGACCAATGATCATATGTATAATTTTCCACTCCCCAAAAGCCAAAGTAATTGATATCAGGGGCGGACCTACGTTCTAGCATCTGTGGCACGTGCCACACACTGAATAAATATAAATAAAATCTGCTATAAGCCTATTCAAATTCTGCTAGCTCAACTGGTTGAAGAAGTTCCATGGTTACCCTCCGATCATGCGTTCAAATCCTGATATTGCCTGTTTTTGATTTTGTATATGTTTCCAACAGAAATTACTTTATTTCTCACGTTTCATGCAAAAAAGGAGTCTTTCATCAATCATTTATTTTCCATTTCCGTAATATAGAAAATATTTTCTAATTAATGTTCTCTCAATCAATATATAAGAATAACAACTAAATCTACATAACAAAAATTATCATGTTTAATATACAATTTTATGGTAATATCATTATATATATTATATAGATAAATACTTACAGAAATGTATTTACTTTTTTAATATGGGCAACTTTTTAAAAAAAATAAGACATAAAATGGGAATAATTTATGTCATATTTTTTGTATAATGATATCATGTATTTTTAACTAATTAGTTTTATTTAATATTTAAATATATTGTGCCCCATATGGATTTATATTCTAGATCCGCCCTTGATTGATATCCCTTTGATATCTGCCCTCCAACAAAAGCCTTTGGTTTTTACACTGAGGTTGCATATAGAGAGTTTAATAACATCATCACCAAGTCGAGTTTTACCTCTTTCACGTGGTGTGAACTCAATTTTAAATGGACAAACTAACTACAGCTAAAGCAAGCCAAAGTTACCTTTTTCACTACAAGAAAACAGGCAATTTGCCACTACCGGAAACGTCACAAATTCGTCACTAATAAGGGATTTGCGACTACTTTGCGACGAAAACAAGTAGTCACAAAAAGCTCGTCGCTAATTTGCGACGGTGCCAATTCGTCGCTAATTTGCGACGGATTTATGACGGATTTAGGACTCCATAACTCAGTCGCAAATTCGTCGCTAATTTGCGACGGTTTTGCGACTCCACATTTCAGTTGCAAATAAGCGATGCTTGTGTGACTCAAACATGTAGTCACTAATTAGCAAAGGATTTGAGACTGTCTTGTGCGTGGCAAATAAGCAACTAATTTGCGACTATAAACGATGTAGCAAATAAGCTACTGATTTGTGTCTACTTCTTTCGTAGCAAATTAGCTACGGATTAGAGACTAAATTGATATTGTTAAAACATGATGTTAGTCAGAGATTCGTCACTAATTAGCCTCTGATTTGCGACGCCGTAGTTTTACAAGTGTCTAAATTAAATCTTATTGTAGTCACTTATTAGTCACATAAATGGTACTAAGTTTTGGTTCATTTGCTAATTGTTGCCAAAAAAAAAACTGGAAATTGAAAATTAAGCTACAAAACAAGCATTTAGCTTGTAAAACTTGCTACCAATGTACAAAAAGCTTGCAAGCAATGTATAAAAAGAAGTTACTACAACCATTGTATCACAAAAGGTTGTTACATTCCTAGAGAGTCTAAGAGTGAAGGATGATTTATGGTGAGGTGTCTTGCGGTGTATCGGTTGGTGCAGGAGGAAGAGCGGTCGGTGCAGGAGTCTCGCGTGAAGGATTGGTGACAACTGGTGGCTGGTTGGACTGCAACAACGCATCCACCTTCTTCTCCAGTTCACTCATCCTTAGCTGGCTTGCTTTAAGCTCAGCAGCAAGGCGATCATTTTCTTCATCCCTCAGCTTGTCTTTGGCCGCTTGATCCTCAAGCATTTGGCGAGCACGCTTAAGTTCCTCCTGAACCTCTAGCATGTCTGGCGACGAACACTCACCGTAACTGATCTTTCTTTTTCCTTTGTTCACCTTCGTTGAAAGCTGTCCCACTCCATAAGGAGTACCCTTAGGATCGAATTATGTACACTGCAACAACAAACACATATATAACTCAATACTAACCATGAAAATGTAAATCAATAACCAGGGAGTAATTCAACTTCTAAAATCAGTTAACACAGAGGTAAATGCATCAATATATTTCAGTAACTGACAACTAAGCAATTATACAAAACAGAAACAATGATCTAAAGCACATAAACAATGATCAAAGGTAAATGCAAAACTTAAATGATCCAAGCAGAAACAATGATGTGAAGCAGCAACAATGATCAAGACAACAACAATTATATGAAGAACATCAACAATTATCTCAAAAACAGTAACAATGATCTCAAAAGCAGTAACAGATGAGAGGAGAAGCTTAATGAATCATACCTTAAGAAAGAGATTGTTTTTTTCATCGATGGTGAGGTTACGCTGAGAAGTGAGGTCAGAATGTTCTCCATCTTCGACAGGCTCATCCAAAGCATCTTGAAGGCACTTCTCGTAAGACTCAGCAACTTCTTTAGCCTTTTGGTCGATGAAACTCCCATCTGGATTTGTATGAGTCTTGAGAAATACTTCGCCCAAGACACAGGTCTTTGTAATTCATGTTCCTATAAAAAAAAGACAAGACTAATTACTGTAATGCAGTGTGAAAGAAAGTAACATAATAAGAAAAGGAAGATAAGACGTTACCATAGCTCGTTGGATGGTCAAGTACGATGATTGACCTGATCGGTACCTGTGAGGTCCTCGTCCGTTTTGATCTGAGTTGCGAGAGGATGAAGCTGTAGCGCTCTTCTTCTGAGCATGTGGAGTGGCCCAGAATAGACACATTCTGGCCCAAAGCTTCTCACCAATCCAGGTTGGCCTCTTTCGTTTCGTCTTGACCTGACTCACAATCCCTCGCATTCTTTTTGTTGCAATCGCATCGAAGTGGCTCTTAACAATCTGAGTTATCCCTGCATCCCAATTGTACTTGCTCTACACAAGAAAGAAGAATTGTAAGTAACCAAAAACAAAATTGAACTTATAAAGAAATGAAAATACATAACAAAGAAGTAGTTTACCGCAAAAGTTCTAAAGTATCTCTCCTGTTTGTCTATTGGAGTGATGGTCCAACTGTAATAAGGGCCGTCAAACTTTCTCCGAAAGATTCCACTTATCTCACGGGTTAGTAGGCCATCGTCCCGATCAAACATTCCAAACAAATATGGGCAGATGTTAAACTATATAAACCATAGATAATCATATAATTAAACTGTGAATGTTACTAAAACCTAAATCAAACGGTCAATGATTAAATGTTACTAAAATAAGCAGTTCAAGTATGTTACTAAACTGTGAATGTTATTAAACCTAACTCAAATAAGCAGTTCTACAATCTAATCTAATCAATTATGTAGTTCAAGTAAATGGAAACAGAAATCAAAGGAACTTACCAGATAGTGTCTCGCACTGGATGTGGTTGCTCACTGAGTAAAGGAAGGCTATGACGTGCAGGATCAGCCATAACATTGGCAAGGAGCTGGTCGTAATCTACGTCTTCGACACCCTTATCACGACTGTCTGTAGATGGCCGATTGTTTGAACCACCAGGAGCAGAGATGACAAGATTTCCCATACCAGTGGATCTCTCAACACCACCGCTTGACCTTCCGCCGTTTGATCTTCCTCCACCACCACAACGGCCGCCTCGGGTCTTAACCCCTCCGCCTCGGGTCTTAACGCCTCCGCCTTTACTCGCTTCTGATCTGGTTTGTACGCCTTTGGACCCAGCCATGTCGATTAGGGTTTGTGAATAGATTAGGGTTTTTGATTTGGGTTTGAACTGAAAGTTTTAATCGAAAACGAGAGAGAGATAGAAGAAGGATTGAGACTTAAAAGAAGAAGAAGATGAAAAGATCTAGATTTAGGGTTTCTGGGTTCGAGAGAGATGATTTCTGGGTTCGAGAGAGAGAGTTTATGGGTGCGATTAGGATTGAAAACGAAAGATAAGAGAGATTGCAAGAAGAAATAATAAGATTCGAGCAAGAATCGAGTTGATTTTAGCGATTGGCGTCGAAATCGCCAGTGGATCGAGAGAGAAAAAAGAAAGAAAAAAATTAGGGATATTGAAGAAATGACTTTTTGGATCCGATTTTGTTTAACTTATCTCGTCTAGGCGTCGCTAATCCGTCCCAATTTAGTGGGTAATTTTTTGTTTTGGGTGGGAAAATTAGCCGCCCAAAAGTCCAATTAATTAGGGCAACATGTTCATATATCAGTGACTAAAACGTTGGCTTGTAGTCACAAAATTATGACTAATTTGTGACATTTTTAAGGTAGTCACAAACGAAATTCCTAAACCCTAAAGAATTTAACCCCAACCAATGGTCCTCTTGCTTTCCCCTAGACCCTATACCCTAAATATACGGATATAACAATGGTAATTTACATAAAACATCAAATTACACAACTAGGAGGTGAAAGTTATATAAGTTTTTAACTAAGTAAAACACTTACAAATGTAATGTAGCTCCAAACTTTAATTTGATTTTTTTCACTCCTAACATATATTTTTGCTTTGCCATTGAGTCTAGAACCGTCTAAATACATACATGAATCCTACATAGCTTGTTTAGTACCATTTTCAAAAGTCTTAAATGTTATGTAGTCGCAAAAACGTCACAACGCAGTCACAAATGTAAAATGGCGTCGGAAAACCGTGGCAAATGAGTCATAAATTAGTGACTAATTTGGGACATATTTTTGGGTTTCGGATTCTATACCCTAAACCCTATGGTGTCACAACTGAGTCATAATTCAGTCACATAAGATAATCCTGAAATAACAAAACATTGTTGTTCCCCCGGATCAAACTCAGGTTCAGACGGACTTGCTACAGAGTTTTAACCGATGTGCCATAGTAAGAATTATGTAGAGCTGTGTAATAAATTTTATTTATCATCATAATGCGATACAAACAAATAGTAAAATGATTGTAATTCCGTTGACTCGAACTCGAGTTGGGTAACCATTGATTGCATGTTGTGAACCATTGTGCCATTCTATCTCATCAGTATTGTGTTGTACTAGTGTATATTTATAAACCTTGGATGATAATTATGTTTTAAAGACATTTAAAATACAACACATTATGCACTTGTACCACACATTCAATACTTTGGCATTTAGTTTAGTACAATCTAAGTACAACTATGATTCATAAAGGCATTCATTTTCGGTTTTAATGTGTACTAATGTAAAATGGAGTGGCAAAGTAGTCACTAATCAGTCGCAGATTTGCCTATGCGTCGCGACTGATTAGTGACTCTTCTGAAACCAAAATAAAAAAAACTTGTTCACCCTAAACCACGATCTGTGTTTATGTTTTCCGATTGTAACGAAGATTTTAGAGAAACATATAACAAACAAATCATTGAAGAAAACTTGTGATGTGGATACAAATTGAATCAAATTAAAGTGGAACATTCTCTTAATTACCTAACATACAAACTAAAGCAAACAAAGACACAACACAATATTCTCATAATACCAAACAAACAAACTAGTTCATAAGACCAACAAACAATATCAACCTAGTTGTTTCATCACACCAAACACTATCATAAACCAAAATACTCCACAAATCACCATTTTCTTCATATTTGATTTTGCTTCTGCCAATTCATCTTCAGTCCTCTCAAAAAACTCATTCTCGAACTTTAATTGCATCTTATCAAACATGATTTTCTCAAGCTCCATCTTCTCTTTAGCCATATCATTGACAGATTGTTGGGGACTAGAAATTTGACCACTCAATGCTTCTATCTCGTTTAGAAATGCTTCATCGACCCATTTGAATGTATGGTTGTCATTGATAAGTTTTTGTGATGCAGCAAAACCACACCGATAATACCTACAGTAAGGATTAGCATCGGATTTGGAAATCAATTCTACGGTTCTTTGACCACACCAACATTTCTTCGGAACACCCACGATTCTTCCTCTTCGTCTTGCATTTGATGTTCCCGTAGAAGCTCTTGATTCGTCGCTCATGTCCACCATCAAATCTCCAATAACCTGCAAAACCCAGAAATTCAATATGAAATAGAATTCTCACAAACTTCATGAAATCGATTTTGAAGCCTAATAATTACTTTCACAAATTGACTATAGGCGCAGAGAAATAAAAAAACCCTAATAATTACTTTCTCAATTTGAAGAAGAATTGAAAATTTGACCTCAATTTAGAGAAATTATAATTAGGGTTCTTCCCTTTATAATTTGGGGATGAACACATCGGTTAGTTTTCCAAAACAGACCGGGTCGAGTACGCGGGTCGGGTTCTCTTTTCGGTTTAATTTTTTAAAAACTTGCCTCTACTTTGCCTTTCTTTTGCGACGCCCAAAAGAGAAAAAAAAACTTGTTATTTCTAGGGTTTGAACTAAGGAAGTAGGTTCAGAAGTCGTCACATATCCGTCACAATTGTGACTCTTTAGTGACTCTTTTTAAGGCGTCGCTAAATTGTGACTCCTCTGATAGTCACATATCCGTCACAATTTTGCGACCACTATAATCGTCTTCCAGGAGTCGCTAATTTGTGATGATTTCTGAACCTACTTTTAGGTATCACAAAGTAGTCACTAATTTGCGACTACCTTACGACTAGTTGTTGGCGTCGCAAATTAGCAACTAGTTTATGAAGATGTTTATTGGCATGACAAATCAGTCGGACATTCGTCGCAAAGTAGTCGCAAATATTAGTGGCTGATTTTTCAGTCACAAACCGTAGTCACTAATGGACTGTTTTCTTGTAGTGTTTGTATATGATCAAATGTAAAATTTAGGAAAGATATAGAGAAATAATGCAGAATTCTCTCTTTGTGGAGGCGACGGCTGCAAATAGGGTTTTGAGTGGGGATCTAGTTGCAACGATGATGGATATTGGTGTGAAGGGCCGGCCGCCGGGAGAACCACCTGATGGTGGGGTGTCATGGGCGGCGAAGGTATCAGGGACGAGTGCGGGAGGCAGGTTGATCCCGGAGACGGTGTTGGATGCAAGTTTTGTCTCGTCGAGGCTGATAGTTGAGTTTCTGAATGGTGATGAGGGTGAACCAGTGGTCACTATTGGGGAAGGTGTGTTAGAGGCGATGAACGGATTGTGGAAACAATGTATGATAGTGAAGGTGCTTGGATGTCATATTCCGATTGAAGTTATGAATCGAAAACTTCGTGAGATATGGAAACCACAAGGTGTTATGCACGTGTTGGATCTTCCCCGACAATACTTTATGGTGAGGTTTGGAGAGGAGGCAGAGTATGTTAAGGCTTTGACGGGGGGGGGGGGGGGGGGGGGGGCATGGGGGGCTTTTGGGAGTTATTTGTGTAGGAATTCGTTCAGGTTTTTACCAGATTAATCTCTATTAATCAACCTAAACACAATTCTCAATCCTAGGATCTAGGGTTTGTAAACTTTAAATCTGATGAAACGGATCTCGAATATACTTGGAGTTTGCAGCGGAGTTTTCAGGGATTCGAGATTTGGAGCACTTCAATCGTAGTGCCTCTACTGGAAGTCCACACGCACACAAGATGGAATCCGCCGGAATGCTAGAACCGGTAGATCGGATCTCTTTAGGGATTATGTGTTTAAGAGCGGCTGCCAAAAGTGTTTTTTTTTTCGAAACCTTAATCTCCAGGTCGTGCCTTATAACCCTTTATAAAGGCCATGGAGAAAACCTAATTTATCCTGAACCGATTCAGAATAAATTAAGCTGTTAAATCGAAATTACTATTTCGGTTAATAGCCCGTGTCGATCGACACTCACTAGTAGTGTCGATCGACACCCTCTTTAAAACACGGAAATGATGTGCATCAAATACACATCATTTAAATCATTACATTAATTATTATTCCCACATTAAGTGTATCCAACTTGCTTAGGTGTGTGACCCTGTAGGATCATACGATACAAGCAATGAGTTCATAACTCATAGATCATCATTGGTTTCTAGCAAAACGTAATGACCACCTAGTATCATATGAATGTCTAATCTCGACAGTACAACTATCATTAGAGTGAATACAAGTGTGATTTCAGGACATTCCCAACAATCTCCCACTTGTACTGGAATCAACTATTCCAATAATCCCTTCGTCGCTATATCTCGATCTGGCATAAGGCAAGAACCGTGTCATCCTTAATCAACCAAAATCATGTTCATCGAACTCCGATTTATACTAACAAGACAAACGACTGACATTCAGCTCGTTCGAGTGCGGCCACACATTTCTTAGTATCAAATCTTCGATGGGCCCTGAGATATTTATCTCCTGTTTTACAGGAGGGACAAATCCCATCTTGTTCCATCCTTGTTCCTTCACACACTTCATGATACGCCCAATCATTGCCTTTATAGTCACCTGTTACGGATAACATTTGGCAAAGTCAAAGCGGACCAATTCATATGTAAGAAATCATGATGAACTCAGGTCTAAGGACTATACTCTATAGTCGTAATGAGAACCTCTCATGACACTTAATTTCCTGTAGAGTTCTCATTAGCGGGTCATGTCCGATCATATATTCTCTAACATATATCTATGTGATTGACTTTAATACTCTTATTAATGACTCCATGAAACTTAGTCATCTGTCACCTCACATGCTAGTCTCACGCGGTTGTTAGTGTCCCACATTAACAACCTCGACCAGGGACAAATATAATCTATGTCATTTAATTCTCATAGGGTTTCATGATCAAGTCCTCAACTTGATGACCTATAGAATGTCATAAATTATCTTGGGACTATCATTTAAACACATTTAAATTAAAACTGAAATCAAATTTCATTAAATCATCAAAGTATGATTACAAGAACATCAAAAACATAACTTAAAACAAGATAACTCCCACTAAAATCAAGATCACATCTTAATTTCTTTAAGTCCTATAGCAGCAGTGTGATTCTCATGCTTAGGTCGTGGGAGGGGCTTGGTCAGAGGATCAACAACATTCTCATCCGTGGGAACTCTGCTGATCTTCATGTCTCCTCTATTAATTATATCACGAATCAAGTGATATCTCCTCTCTATGTGTTTGGATTTCTGGTGAGATCTCGGTTTCTTCGCCTGAGCAATTGCTCCATTGTTGTCACAATACAATGCTACAGGCTCTAAGATACTAGGAACCACACCAAGTTCAGAAACGAACTTCTTGATCCAAACAGCTTCCTTTGCTGCTTCCGAAGCGGCAATGTATTCAGCCTCAGTAGTGGAATCAGCTACGGTGCTCTGCTTAGAACTTTTCCAACTGACTGCACCGCCATTCAGACAAAAGACATAACCAGACTGAGACCGGAAATCGTCTCTGTCCGTCTGAAAACTTGCATCCGTGAATCCACTTATGACTAGCTCATCACTTCCTCCATATACCAAGAACTTGTCCTTAGTATTTCTCAAATACTTGAGGATATTCTTGACTGCTGTCCAGTGACACTCACCTGGATCAGATTGGTATCTACTCGTCATGCTTAAAGCACAAGTAACATTTGGACGAGTACAGAGCATGGCATACATTATAGATCCTATTGCCGAAGCATAAGGAAACCTATTCATTCGTTCCCGCTCAGCTTGTGTCGAAGGACACTGCTTCTTGCTAAGAATAACACCATGCAACATAGGCGTGAAGCCCTTCTTGGAATTTTGCATATTGAATCTGTGTAATACTTTATCAATATAAGTATCCTGACACAATCCAATTTGCCTATTTAATCTATCTCTATAGATTCTTATTCCAAGAATGTACGCGGTTTCACCCATGTCCTTCATGGAAAAACAACTTCCAAGCCAAGTCTTGACAGACTGAAGCAATGGAACGTCATTTCCGAGAAGGAGTATGTCATGTACATACAGTACGAGAAATGCAACTCCGCTCCCACTAGTCTTCTTGTATACACATGGTTCTTCTTCGTTCTTGATGAAATCAAATTTTTTTTTGACCGCTTCATCAAAACGAAGATTCCAACTCCTTGATGCTTGCTTCAATCCATAAATGGATCGATGAAGCTTGCATACTTTCCCAGCATTCTTAGGATCAGTGAAACCTTCAGGTTGTGTCATGTACACATCCTCTTCCAGAATTCCGTTAAGGAAAGCTGTTTTCACATCCATCTGCCAAATCTCATAATCATAATAAGCGGCAGTTGCTAGGAGTATCCGAATGGATTTAAGCATAGCGACTGGGGAATAGGTCTCATCATAGTCAATACCATGAATTTGTTTAAAACCTTTAGCCACTAATCTAGCTTTGAATATCTGGATATTCCCATCCACGTCAATCTTCTTTTTGAAGATCCATTTACACTCAATGGGACTTACACCATCGGTTAAATCTACCAACGACCATACTTGGTTTTCTGACATGGATCCCATTTCGGATCTAGCGGCTCCAAGCCACTTTTCGGAGTCAGGGCCCAACATTGCTTCTTCAAAATCCGCAGGTTCGTCACTGTCAATGATCAGCAGGTCATGACAGTCGTTCACGAGAAGACCGTAGTACCTCTCGGGTTCGTGAGGAATTCTTCCGGATCTGCGAACTTCAGGCATCACAGGTGCTGGTTCCACAACTCCTTGTGGTTCCACCTGCTGCTCTTCCTCATTAGGTTGAGCAGGCTCCTGTGATTCTCGAACTTCTTTGAGTAGTACTTTACTCCCACTATTCTTCTTATGAAGAAACTCTCTCTCAAGGAAAGTACAATCCCGAGCAACAAACACTTTGTTCTCAGAACGGTTGTAGAAGTAGTACGCCTTGGTTTCTTTAGGATAACCAACGAAAAAGCACTTATCAGATTTGGGTGCAAGCTTATCAGATATTAAACGTTTTACATAAGCTTCACAACCCCAAATTTTCAGAAAAGACAAACTTGGAGCATTTTCAGTCCACATCTCATGTGGTGTCTTTGCAACTGATTTTGATGGGACTCTGTTTAGTGTAAACGCAGACGTTTCTAGAGCGTATCCCCAAAAGGATAATGGAAGGTCTGTATGACTCATCATTGATCGAACCATATCTAATAGGGTCCGATTCCTCCTCTCGGAAACTCCATTCCATTGGGGTGTTCCAGGAGGAGTGAGTTGTGAAACAATTCCACACTCTCTCAGATGATCACTGAACTCTTGGCTTAAGTATTCTCCGCCACGATCAGATCGAAGAGCTTTAATACTTTTGCCAAGTTGGTTCTGTACTTCATTCTGGAACTCCTTAAATTTCTCAAAGGATTCCGACTTGTGTCTCATTAGATAGACATAGCCATACCTACTGAAATCATCAGTAAAGGTAATGAAGTATTGATAATTTCCTCTAGCACTTGTGCTCATCGGGACGCAGACATCTGTATGTATAAGGCCCAATAAGTCATTGGCTCGTTCATTTGGTTTGTTGAAAGGAGCCTTCGCCATTTTGCCCATCAAACAAGAGTCACACTTCTCACATGATTCATAATCAAATGAGCCCAAAAGCCCATCACTATGGAGCTTCTGTATGCGTTTCTCGTTTATGTGACCCAAACGACAGTGCCAGAGAAAAGTTGGGTTTTCGTCATTGGACTTAAACCGCTTAGTATTTATGTTATAAACGGGCATTGTTTGGTTTAAAAGGTAACGTTCATTCTCTAATGGGCCGCTACCATAAAACATACCATCACGATTAAAAGAACAACATTTATTCTTAATAGAAAAATCAAATCCTTCTAAATCCAAACAGGAAACAGAAATGATGTTTCTGGTTATCGCAGGTACATAGTAGCAATTGTTTAATTCTAAAACCAAGCCCGAAGGCAAAGACAAATGGTAAGTGCCCACGGCCAACGCAACAACCTTTGCTCCATTCCCGACTCGCAGCTCCACTTGTCCTTTCTTCAGCGTCCTACTATTGCTTAGTGCCTGCACATTAGTACAAATATGAGCACCACAGCCGGTATCTAATACCCATGAGGTAGAACCTGTAGAAGTAACATTTACTTCAATAACATAAATACCTGGAGAAGTCGTCCCGTACGTCTTCTTCTTGTTTTTCAGACCATCCAGGAATTTCTTGCAGTTTCTCTTCCAATGCCCAGACTCATTGCAGAAATGGCACTTATTAGCATCAGAAGGACCAGCTCTGGGCTTAGGAGGAGGCGCATGATTGTCCTGGTTCATAACCGGGACAGCCTTGCCCTTTCCTTTGCCCTTGCCGGGTTTCTTAAACTTTTTGCCCCCTTGTACCATAAGCACATTAGGGGCACCCTTCTTAATATTTGGCTCAGCTGTCTTGAGCATGCCATGTAACTCAGTCAACGTCTTCGTCAAG
This sequence comes from Draba incana, assembly GCA_963576765.1. Lineage (NCBI taxonomy): Eukaryota > Viridiplantae > Streptophyta > Magnoliopsida > Brassicales > Brassicaceae > Draba > Draba incana. The sequence continues at coordinate 23,807,277 of OY755210.1, read as the reverse complement.
CTGTTCATATTATAGTTCATAATGAACGTATCATAGCTTGGCGGCAGTGACTGCAGTATGATGTCAGTAGCCAACTCTTGGCTAATGGGACAGTCCAGTTTCCCCAAGTTATCAATATAACCCATCATCTTTATGACGTGGGGACTCACTGGAGCATCACTTGGTAGCTTGCACTCAACTAGAGATTTAACCGTCTGGTATCTCTCAGTTCGAGCCTGCTCCTGAAACATAGCTTTCAGGCTAGTGATTATCTCGATGGGTGACGCCACGTTCTCATATTGCTTCTGCAAATCTGAGTTCATGGTAGCCAGCATCAGACAAGTCACATCGACCACATCATTTGAATGCTTATCCCAAGCATTCTTTTCTGTCTACGGGGCATTGGCACGGTACTTCTCGGGGAGAACCTTATCAAGGACATAGTCCCTTTTCTCCTGCCTGAGAACAATTCTCTGGTTCCGATACCATTCCAGAAAGTTAGATCCATTAAGTTTGTCCTTCTCAAGGACGGATCTTGGGGAGAATGTGTTGTTAGAGCTTGACATAGCTGAAACAAAAGAGGTAGAGGGTTAGTTATGATGTTCAATAAAAGAGTAAACTTAACAATTAAGAAAACTCGCATTATATTCAAACTATGTTTCCTCTAAAGAATATAATGATCCAAGATCCATGTTTCACAAAAATCCGAGCGAGCCACTGGCTGTTACTCAGATTTTAGCTATACAGGTAAGCAACATTTTGCTAATCATATCCAAAATGACTCTTGGTTGTGGATAAAACATCTTATGTTCTAACCACCTGATGTCTCTGGGCCCAGAACTTCTGATAGCCCATTCAAGTAAACCAATCTCTTCTGTCATGTAATAGTTGATGCCATGCACTGCAAGCCCATCAACTCAATTACCTACTGCCTCACTCATGTAACTACAGATACCTTGCACTGCAAGCCTATCACGTAATGAAATGAACCTTGACAGCTGACAAGATCGGGAAGACATCCAGAACACTTGATATTTAGTCGAGGAACTGAACATTTAATCCTCAATACATATCATATATGCATTCAGGAACCCAATCTTATTAAATCCGGTTCGGTTATTTGATTTCAGGTTCACTAACCATCAATCTGCGTAAGCTGTCGATCGACACTACCTTAGTGTCGATCGACACTACCTTAGTGTCGATCGACACTTACTCTTCTGTTACAGTTCATCGAAAACCGATCAATCCAATTGAACCGGATTCGATAACCGACACAGAATTTCAATAACCGGTTCGTGTCGATCGACACTACATTAGTGTCGATCGACACTAACTAAACCAGATTTAATTCTCGATAACCGGTCAATCCAATTGAACCGGATCGATAACCGGTCAATCTAATTGAACCAGGTCGATTATCGGTCGGTGTCGATCGATGCTAACTTAGTGTCGATCGACGCCAACCAAATCGCAGTAAACCGACATTCGGTTTAATCGATCTGTTAACCGAGCACGATAACCGATTCAATCCAATTGAACCGGTTCATCGATCGCAAGGCAGAGGCAGAGGTATCGATCGACACAACCATTGTGTCGATCAACACCTCTAGGTTACTTTACCGATTTGAACAGTTTTCACGAAAACGATTTTACAAAAGAAAAACAATCAAATCCGGATTCAGTTCATACAGATCACTAGTTAAACCCTAACGCTCTGATACCACTGTAGGAATTCGTTCAGGTTTTTACCAGATTAATCTCTATTAATCAACCTAAGCGCAATTCTCAATCCTAGGATCTAGGGTTTGTAAACTTTAAATCTGATGAAACGGATCTCGAATATACCTTGAGTTTGCAGCAGAGTTTTCAGGGATTCGAGATTTAGAGCACTTCAATCGTAGTGCCTCTACTGGAAGTCCACACGCACACAAGATGGAATCCGCAGGAATGCTAGAACCGGTAGATCGGATCTCTTTAGGGATTATGTGTTTAAGAGCGGCTGCCAAAAGTGGTTTTTTTTTCGAAACCTTAATCTCCAGGTCGTGCCTTATAACCCTTTATAAAGGCCATGGAGAAAACCTAATTTATCCTGAACCGATTCAGAATAAATTAAGCTGTTAAATCGAAATTACTATTTCGGTTAATAGCCCGTGTCGATCGACACTCACTAGTAGTGTCGATCGACACCCTCTTTAAAACACGGAAATGATGTGCATCAAATACACATCATTTAAATCATTACATTAATGATTATTCCCACATTAAGTGTATCCAACTTGCTTAGGTGTGTGACCCTGTAGGATCATACGATACTAGCAATGAGTTCATAACTCATAGATCATCATTGGTTTCTAGCAAAACGTAATGACCACCTAGTATCATATGAATGTCTAATCTCGACAGTACAACTATCATTAGAGTGAATACAAGTGTGATTTCAGGACATTCCCAACAATTTGATGGTGCGGGAGTGGTCGCCGGAGTTTGATGCGATGAATGATGAGATTATTACCACTCCGGTTTGGGTTCAGCTATCTAATATTCCCGTGAATTTTTATCATAAGGATATTTTGATGGGAATCGTGAAAGGGTTGGGGCGTCCGTTGAGGGTTGACACGATGACACTGAATTTGGAACGTGCTAGATTTGCTAGAGTATGTGTTGAGGTTAATTTAGCGAAGCCCCTTAAAGGGTCTATTATGATCAATGGCGTGAGGTATTTTGTGTCTTATGAAGGTTTAACGCATATTTGTTCGATTTGTGGATTATATGGACATTTGGTTCATTCATGTCCTAAAGGAGCGCGTATACCAACCACGGTGGCTCCGGTATCGAATGAAGAAGGTAATGGTTTTACGGTCGTGAAGAGACATGGCCGGAGGTCCAAACAAGTGACAAAATCAGGCGGAGCTACGAAAGGTGGGTCGAATGGTATGGGGAACCGAAATCTCCGGGAGATCACGAGAAATCAGGAGACCGGAAATATTTTGCTATCCAATGCTTTTGGAAGGTTGGAGGAGGATGTGATTTTGCCGGAATCAAGGGATTTAGTTATTACTAAGGAGTTGAACAAGGAAAATGGGGAGATTGTGGTCCCAAATAAGGACTCAAATAAGGAAAATGGGGAGATTGGAATCCCAAACAATAATAATGAAAATGTTATTAATGGGAAGGCCTCAAGATTCACGGGAAGATTTGAAAGTGGAGCACAAGGCGCCAATCAAGAGGAGAAAATGAAACGGGCTGGAGTCATTAAGAATGTGGGGATTAATGGGCTAAGACGTGGTAAGCCTAATAAGCCCACAAAAAACTTAGTATTTGGTCCAGCTGGAGCTGAGATTGAAATGTCGAGTTCGGGAAAACGTTTAAGTATGGAAAGTGATAATGTGGTTCGATTTGGGAATGTGAGTGAGAACGAAGGAAATTGACTTGCTGAGCCTATGCGTGTTGTTCCGACGTCGGAGATAAATGGGAAAACACCAGACTCATACCTGGAGGAGCAGAGCGTGGGGGATGTACTCACCTCACAGGTGATGTCGGCAGAGGTTATGGGGTTAGCCGAAGCATAACAGCTTGCCCCGGTGGTTCGATTGGAATTAAAGCTACGTATCATAATAAATTTACTATTATGGAACTGCCGGGGGGGCGAATAAACCCAATTTTAGACGTTCTATTCGGTATATGCTCAAGAAATTCCATACGGATATTCTTACGATTTTTGAAACACATGCCGGAGGTGATAGAGCTAGCACGATTTGTCGTGGGCTGGGATTTGAGAATTCGTTTCGCATTGATGTTGTGGGACAGAGTGGTGGTATTTGGCTTTTGTGGAGAACGGAGGTTGGAGAAGTGACTATTGTGGAATCATCAGAGCAATTTATCCACGCAAAGGTGATAAACGGTTTGGAGACTACACATTTGGTGGTGGTTTATGCCGCTCCTACAGTGAGTAGAAGAAGTGGATTATGGGATATCACAGAACCGGTGTTTGTTGGTGGAAATTTTAACACGATTCTTCGCATTGATGAGAGAACCGGTGGAAATGGACGGTTATCTACGGATTCTTTGGCTTTCGGGGAATGGATTAATGATTTATCTCTTATTGATATGGGATTTCAAGGTAATAAATATACTTGGAAATGAGGAAGATTGGAGAGAAGTTACATTGCAAAAAGACTCGACCGGGTATTATGTAATGCGCACGCGCGTTTGAAGTGGCAAGAGGCAACTGTGAAACATTTACCGTTTCTTTCTTCTGAAGTGGGGATCTGAAGCGTCGACCATTTCGTTTTGAGGCGGCTTGGTTGCAACATGAAAGTTTCCAAGAGTTGTTAAAGAATTCATGGAAAGGGGAATGGGAGACTCCGCGATCATTGAGAGGGCTACGGGATACATTGAAAAGATGGAATCGTGATGTTTTTGGGAATGTGTATAAACGGAAGGAGGAATTGGTGGCCGAGATAACAAATGTTCAAAGTCAGTTGGATGTTTATCAAACGGATGAGCTCTTGGTAAAGGAGGTGGGTTTACTCAAAGAACTTGATGTGGTTTTGGAACAAGAGGAAGTTATATGGTTTCAAAAATCACGGGAGAAGAGCTTAGTACTCGGTGATCGAAATACTCGGTTTTTTCACACATCCACGATTATTCGGAGGAGACGAAATCGGATAGAGAGTTTAAGGAATGATGATGGGAATTGGATATCGGAGCCTTGTGAATTAGAGATGCTGGCAGTGAGTTATTATAAGAAACTTTACTCAATGGATGATGTTCCATTGATGGTGGATTCGCTGCCATCGGCGAGTTTTATGGAGCTAACTCAACAGGAGAACCGTGAGCTGTGCAAGACGTTCTCTCTGCTTGATGTTGATGCTGCGATTAAGAGTATGAGACGGTTTAAAGCTCCGGGGCCCGATGGTTTTCAACCGATATTCTACCAGGAGTGTTGGGAGACGGTGAGTAGTTCGGTCCAAAAATTTGTTCTTGAATTCTTTGGGTCAGGTGAGCTTCCGACTGGATTGAATGATGCTTTGGTCGTTTTGATCCCGAAAGTGGGGAAGCCAGAGAAAATAACACAGTTTCGTCCGATTAGTCTTTGTAATGTGTTATTCAAGATCATCACCAAAATTTTAGTGATGCAAATGAAGACGATTATGCGTAAGCTTATTGGGCCGGCTCAATCGAGTTTTATTCTGGGGCATTTGAGTGCGGATAATATTTATGTGGTTCAAGAGGCAGTTCACTTGATGAGAAGAAAGAAAGGTAGAAAGGGATGGATGTTATTGAAGCTTGACCTTGAGAAAGCTTATGACCGTATTCGTTGGGATTTTTGGGAAGATACGTTAAAGACGGCTAGATTTCCGGAGAATTGGGTGAATTGGATAATGAAGTGTGTTAAAGGACCTTCAATGAATCTCTTGTGGAATGGAGAAAAATCAGACTCGTTTACGCCCTTGCGGGGTTTGAGACAAGGAGACCCTTTGTCTCCGTATTTATTTGTGATGTGTCTTGAGCGGTTATGTCATCTCATTGAAGGGTCTATTGGTGCAGGAGAATGGAAACCGATTAGCTTGTCACGGGGAGGCCCGAAGTTGTCTCATGTATGTTTTGCAGATGATCTTATATTGTTCGCGGAGGCTTCGGTTTCATAAATTCGGGTTATAAATAGGGTTTTAGAGAGGTTTTGCAGGGCGTCGGGTCAGAAAGTTAGCCTGGAAAAATCTAAAATTTTCTTTTCCGAGAATGTGAGTCGGGAATTAGAGAAATCAATAAGTGATGAGAGCGGGATTAAATCAACAAAGGAGTTAGGCAAATATCTTGGGATTCCTATTTTGCAAAGGCGAATGAATAAGGAGACCTTTGGTGATATTCTTGAAAGGGTGTCATCTCGATTGGCTGGATGGAAAGGTCGTTGTTTGAATCTTGAAGGGAGATTGACGCTTGTCAGGTCGGTGAAAGCATCAATCCCGGTGCATACTATGAGTACTATCCTTCTTTCGAAGTCTACTATTTCTAATATGGACTGAGTGGCAAGGACGTTTTTGTGGGGTAGTGATGATGGTAAAAAGAAGCAGCACTTAGTAAATTGGAAAAAAGTGTGTCTTTCAAAGAAGGATGGAGGGTTAGGTATTCGGGGAGCATCAGACATGAACAAAGCTATTTTATCTAAGTTGGGATGGAGACTTTTACACGATAAGAAGAGTCTTTGGGCGAGAGTGTTGCGATGCAAATATAAAGTGAAGCAGTTTTCGGATCAGTCTTGGTTGGAGACTAAGAGTTCATGGTCCTCTACTTGGAGGAGTGTAGGGATGGTGTTACAAGAGGTGGTGGTTCCTGGTACGAGCTGGGTCATCGGGAATGGTCGTCTAATTCGTTTTTGGGTAGACACATGGCTAGTTAATCGACCCTTGGTGGATGTGGTTACGGGTCTATTACCGGCTGGTCATGAGGAGTTTCGAGTTTGTGATTTGTGGAGTAATGATTTTGGATGGTCCATGGATCAGATTGGCCCGTACTTTCCAGAGCACATTACGCTTCAGCTTCGTTCGGTGGTTCTTGATAGTGTTATAGGTGCGGTTGACAGAATATCGTGGAGAGGGACTTCGAATGGTGAGTTCACAGTTGGCTCAGCGTACTCCCTTTTGACTTGTGACACAACACCAAGACCGAATGTGAGTCTTTTGTTTCAGAGAATTTGGAGTATTATTGCACCAGAACGGGTCCGTATCTTCCTTTGGTTAGGATTACACCAGGTTATTATGACGAATGTGGAACGTCGAAGGAGACACCTTAGTGACTCGAGTCTCTGTCAGGTGTGTAAGAGTGGTGATGAGACAATTTTACACATTTTTAGGGATTGTCCGGCGATGGAGGGAGTTTGGCAGCGGTTGGTCCCTCTGACAAAAAGGAGACGTTTCTTCTCTATGACATTGATTGAATGGGTGTATACAAATTTGGGTGATCATACGAGGATAACGGAGAGTACATGGTCCACTCTTTTTGCGATGAGTGTTTGGTGGGGTTGGAAATGGAGATGTGGGAATGTGTTTGGGGTAAATGGAAAATGTCGTGATAGGGTCCGCTTTCTCAAGGAGTTGGCTAAGGAGGTCTCTTTGGCCCATGATACATCAGAGGGGATAATGAGGCAGAGACCGGATAGAATGGAAAAACAAATCATGTGGTCAAAACCAAGGATGGGTTAGATGAAGGTGAATACGGATGGGGCGTCGAGAGGGAATCCAGGCCTCGCTACGGCTGGTGGGGTGCTACGAGATGCTGCAGGAGATTGGTGTGGGGGATTCGTTCTCAACATTGGGATTTGTTCCGCACCTTTAGCAGAGCTTTGGGGAGTTTATTATGGTTTGGTCATTGCGTGGGAAAAGCGGGTTACGTGTTTGGAATTAGAGGTTGATTCAGAGATTGTGGTGGGGTTTCTTCAGACAGGGATTAGTGAGTCTTATCCGCTGTCGTTCCTGGTACGGTTGTGCCATGACTTTCTTTCAAGGGACTGGATAGTCTGTATTTCTCATGTGTATAGGGAAGCTAACCGTCTTGCTGATGGGTTAGCTAACTATGCGTTTTCGCTTGCTTTGGGTTTTCATTCTTTTGTTTTCGTACCGGACATTGTTTACCCGGTTTTGTTAGAAGACCTAAGTAGGGTCTCGATCCCGCGCTTGGTCCGTTTGTAAGTTTGTTTTTTTAATTTAATAAAATGGGGGACTCGTCCCCCTGCTTCAACCAAAAAAAAAATCAAATGTAAAATTTATTACTTAACAAAAAAAAAAGATGTTACGTACAACCAAAACTGGCAAACAAATTAATGAGGAAAAAATGACAAAGAGTAAAAGCACATTTAGGGGGTTATTGGTTGATGGATTTTTAAGGATTTTTAAAATTTTTAGAATGTTATTGATTTATGGATTATGACATTCTTAATGAAATCCATTGTTATTGGTTTGCTGAGTTTTAAACTCCATTTAAAATCCATTGTTATTCAAAAAGTTTAATTTTTAGGGATTTTATAAATCTATTAGAATCCATTGTTATTGGTAGATGTTTTTTTTCTAATTTTTCTCATTAAACAAGAATTTGAGAATACCTCATAAAACCATTGGATTCTTAGAATTCGAATCACTAAATTTTCTAAATACACAAAACTCTCTACAAACTTAATAAATCTTTGGATTTTAAAAATTCATCAACTCTATGAGAATCCATCTCCCAATAGCTTCTTCTATAGTTGAACTAGGAAAGAGCTACTAAAATTTCTAGGCTGGTGATAGACTAATAGTTCATAGATTCTCAAAGCTCAAGGCTAGAGGCTTTGTTTCGTGGTTTCCTTTGTAGGTACATTAAAACCAAATTAATAATTTAGAGGGATATTAATTTATCGATAAATTAATAATTATTAATTTACAGAGATATTTTTTTGGATAATATTTTTTGGAAAAATCAAATGAAGTTATATTACGTGATATAATTGAATATATTAGTAAAACTAAAATATATTAACTTGAAATTATGATTAACACTTGAAATTATGATTAACACATTACTTCATATCATAATAGAGTTTTGAGATAAAAAAAAACAATTATACACGGTTTTAGGTACAAAATTCAGAAACAAAATCATGGTTATTAATTTTAATTTTGATAATAAAGTTAAAAACAATATTCATATATTAAGATACGTTTAGAACAAGTTAAGTCTACAAAATCAATTATCGCATATATTATTTTCCACGAGTTTTGGATAAATATATAAAAATTAATCTTAAATGTTTTTGATGCAATAAGTAAAATTTCAGATAAGTTCCAATAAATTTCAATTTAATTCAAAACAAAACATCATTGAGGTATTAATTTACACTTTTATTGGGACCATATTTTTCCACAGAAGTTTAAAAAAATATTATCTTATCGAATTTCACTAATTTTTACATCGACTTGGGACTCGGAAAATTATTAATTTATAGTGATTAATAATTTATAGAGTATTAATTAATAGAGGTTATAATGTGTATGTCTCCTTTTCATTTTTTGAAGTGCCTATTGGCATAACTTGTTTATGTGGAGGTTATCACCTCAAACTCTTGATCTGGACATGTTACTTTGATCTCTTTCGATAATGCGTTAAATATATATATATATAGGCTGGTGATAGACTAATAGTTCATAGAGGCAATCCAACTTTGTACCATCTATTTTTTGTTCAATGACAAAATTTATACCAAATTAAGTTGATTACAAACAGTGACCCATTTAGCTCTTAAGAACATAATCGAAATTTGGAACTTAAAACTCATAAGACAGTTACATGACTTCCAAAAATTCTGAAACACGACCAAATTTTTTGAAAAGTTAAGCCTTAGGTTATAGTTTTACTAAGACCATATTTTTCCAAAATAAGTTTGCGGTCCGTCGTGGCTTCAGGATCGGATTTGTCGAAAAGCTACATTATAACATCTGTTTCTCCTATGCATTAGGAAGTGACGTTGTTTTTTTTTCTTTCATTACTATTTTACTTTTGTGGTTGATGAACTTTGTTTCCCTTGATTAATACAAATCAAGTCGTTCAAAAAAAAAATTAAAACAGTTGTACAAGTTTGTAAAAAATAACATGTTAATACACGATGCACCAAATTAAAAATTTGTTTAGTAAGGGAAAAATAAAATAAAATACAACGTACCAAATTAATGATCAATACTTTGTAAAACAAAACCCAAATTAATGATCAATAAAACCACATCCTCTATATAAAACACATGAAATGGCTAGCAATAAAAACATTCAATTAAAAATATGAATTCACTAAAAAAGAGTCAAATATCAATAAAAGAAATAGTCAAATATCAATAAAAAAAATCAACAAATACACATGTTCTAAAAAAATCAAAGAAATTGAATCCAAAAATATTAAAACAATTCACCACAAAGAAAGACCTAGTCATATATAGAAGTCGTTGCGTTTTTGTTTGCTTCAATTTATTTTTTGTTTTGTTTATATTTTACTTATGTTTTGCTTGGAAAATAAATTATTTCTTTTTTTTTCAAATAAGAAGAAAATATTTAAAAATCAAAGTAGAAAAAACACATGAGTAATATACTTTATCACTAAACAAAATAACCATGATTTGCTTATATGATTTATCATGATCAACTAATGTTTTACTTACATTATATATATATGTTTTTTTTTTTCACACAACACACTTCTCTATAAGCTTAAGCAAATACATTTTCAGTATCAGTCAGCCAATAGGGGATAGAAGTGCTAATAGAAGAGAAAATCTTGTTTCGCGTGCGTGCATTCTTTGCTAACAAATCTGCTCTCTTATTGTTCTTCCGTTGCCGGTAGATGAGGTCGAACTCGGGGAAGAATTCCCGAAGGCGTGCCAATTCACGTAACTCTGGTTCAAAACCGGGCTACTCATTTGGCGCTTCAACCATCCTCACCAGATCCCTTGAGTCTGTGACGAAGGTGGAGCAATAACGTTCTTTTTGTATTAACGATTGCATGGCCCACAGTAGCCCATGCATCTCTGAATGAAGGGGGGAGATACTCCGAATATTTCCTTGAAGGCCTAATAAGTCTGTCGTCCCATCCTGTAGTTGCAGAACCCATCCCACTCCACTTGTCTTGTCCTCTCTTTTCCATGATCCATCAATGAAGCATGTGAATGTGGTTGTATGCGTGTCTGGAGTGGGAAAGGAGTGCAAAGGTAGCCCTTGAGCCGTGGTGTTTGCCTTGGTCCAATCTCGGGCCTCCTTCAAAGCCATTGCTAGAGTTGCAGTCGCTTCGCGGTTCACCGCATTAAACACCTTGTCATTTCGTGCTTTCCAGATATACCATATGATCCAGGGGAAGGCATGGAAAGCTTCTTGCGCCACTAAAATGTTGTCAGATATTACCCACCCCGATATGAAGGCTGATTGTGTCTCTGACACTAATTTCGGGAGGAGCCGTTTGAGTCGTTGGCATAAGATTTTTGAGATAATCTTATAACTAATATTACACAGACTAATAGGGCGAAATTCCTTCATTGCCCGTGGCTGCTCCGATTTTGGTATAAGATAGATGTTGACTTCATTCATGCTGGTTTCAATAGTCCCAGAAGCCATGAACTCCTGAACCATAGTGACCATTTGCGGTCCCAGAATATGCCAGAACTTCTGGTAGAACAGAGCCGTCATCCCATCAGGCCCTGGGGCCTTTTCGGGGTGGATTGAGAAGACTGCAGATTTGACCTCTGCTGCTGAGATTGATCGCGTGAGGTTGTCGTTCATCTCCCGTGTTACCGTACATGGAATATTCCTTAAGGACGTTTCTAGGTCCGATGTGCCCACCGTGGCAAAAATATCTTTGAAATATGAAATCGCTATCTATGTCATGAACCTTATCAAATGTTATTAATTTTGACTTATTATGCATTAAAGCTACAATTTAAAAAAAAATATATACATTAGAACATTTTTAATTTCAAATAGTCTTTAATGTTGAGTTTATTTTTCTTAGGTGGATATTCTAGATTGAGAGAGAACTTCATAATTATATATATGATTTTTAGGACTTCGAAGACAATGGCTTTAATATTACAACATATATACTACAATATTCCAAACTAAATACTGGTTATTTATAATTAGAAAGTAAATCGATAATATAGGACATTAAACAACTATAACATCTACGGTTTTTAGTGTCACTTATTTGAAGTTGTTATGATGTATAAGTGATGCAAAAATGGTATTAAATATTTGCTTCACGTAGAATAACTGATGCAAGTGTTTACTTCGGTAATTTCAACTGTCGTTGATGTAAAATGTGAAAAATTATCTTCACTTAGATTGTGAAAAATCTCCTCAACTATTTTTTTTTTTTTGTAAAGAAATCCCTCAACTAAACTATTTTAGTGAAACCTACCTTCTGTCTACAATAATGTTTGAAACTTATTATAATCATTGTTTTTTTTGTTTAAAAATGATAAGACTTTTCAATTATTGACCAAAACAGCAAGTCTTTTATAGGAAAACCGTACGAAGTGCACCATTATATCATGATAAATCAAATAAAAGTTTTCTTCCATTATGTAGCAAGTTGTTCTATTTGTTGTTTCACGATCTAAATTCATGTAAGAAGTATGGTATAAAACAATTATCATCATCATTCTCTAAGAAACTATGGAGGATTGTGTTAGCTGAATTATTGTGTCTTCTTCAGTTATAAAACTAGTAGTGCACTTTGTGCTATTTTTATGTAAACGATTTGCTGCTTTGGTCATTATTTGACACACATTGTCTTTCGTTTCACAAAAAACGATTTATAGGGTTTTAAACATAGATAGAGGGTTGATTTTACTAACGAGGCTTAATTGAGAGGTTTTTTCACTAACCAAATAGTTGTGGGGATGTTTCAAAATATAGGGATAGGTTAGGGGATTTTTCATTAAAAACCCTTTAATAATCAGAAAATTATAATATTTTTAACACTATGTGATTTCATGCAAGAATTAACCCAAAAGCTTCCTTACAACTCTCTCGTGAAAGGCAGAGAACGCTATTGGAAATTCAAACCATCCCAACTACCGGCCGGTCTCCCTAATCATCACATCGTTTGCCGCCTCCTTTGTAACTGGGATTCGTCATCCATTATGAAGGATGTTCCAATTACAGGGATAGTCCTCTTACTGAAGGGCATCATTTGGTCATCTGTTCTATACACATTTCTCATACATTCGTTTCAAACTTCAATCAACAACTATCACTTTCTTATTAAGTCTATGTTTCAACAAAAAAATTGTAGAAATTTTATTCTCGCTACGTCATAGTTGGTTGTTGACTAAGAATCAGTTTAGAACTCGAGGAAAAAAATAAGGAATCATACCATAACATAATACATTACTTTCCTACAGATACAATAGCAGGGATTCACAAAAAAAAAAAAGTTTTCATCATCTGCCAGATAGTTAGCTAAAAAGAGCTTCAATGGTACTTATTACGTGTTTATTTAATTCTCTTTCTATTACTCTTAGTCATTTGTATGTGATTCTTAAAACAGTTTGTTAGTTTTTGTATATTATACCAGTTATGTTAAGTCTTGTAATGCCCGCGAACCTGAATTAGTGAAATTCAGGTGGTGTCAATCGACACCAAGGGTAGTGTCGATCGACACAAGCTTTTGTCTGTTTGATTGGTTCGATTTTCTAACCGTCCGATTTGGTTGGTTTGAGTTATGGAAACCCTAGGTCGTGGTATTTAAGCTTCCAACCGCATTTGTGAGTCAGTTTTTAAGGGTTTGGAGTTAGAAAATGAGAGAAATTAAAGTGTTTGTCAGGTTGGTGATTTCTAAGGGAAGGAAGTCTCCGTTTCTCGTGTTCATTCTCGTTTCCATTCCGATTTGTCAAGGTGAGTGCGCGACCATGGCTTATCTGGGTAATGGAATATAATGTGTATTCTCTGTATTTATTGATTGTGGATTGTGATGATAATGGGTGTGGATTTTATATATGTTATGTGTTGTTCTTGGTGTGTTTCTATGGATTTTCGATGCAGGTGATCGCTCGATGAATCTCGGAATCGAGCCAAGTGAGGAAAGACTCGATTCTGTTGATTCTGCGATCGTGTGTCGATCGACAACAGGAGGGTGTCGATCGACACAAGACTCTATTGTGTTGAGTTTGTTGGTTAATGTTGGTTGTTGATTGTTTCTTGATAACCCTGATATTTCATATGCATGTGTGTATAGCCGGTGGATGGAATGACCGTCTCGCTGAGTATTTGTGATAATACTCACGCATCTCGTTTTCCCATGTGATGCAGGTAATGATTGTGATCGTGGAATCATGGCTATGAAGAAGAGAATGATCAAAGGTCTCGATTTATGTGTTTTATTCAATTGAGTTTAGAAACTGTTTTAGGTTGCTAGAACTGTTAGAATTGGACAAATGTTTGGTTTAATTGGTTTATTGTCTTCCGTTGGTTTATGTTGGTTTGATGGTTGTTGTGGTATTGAGAATTAATTATTTATGAGAACAGGTTTTGTTGTGTCAAGTCTTATAACTTATTTGTCCTCTAAGTTTTGCAGATTTAATACTAAATTAAATCTTCAAACCGTACGTGCAGAGGATCAGATGCTCATCCCATCGGATACAAAACTTTGATAAGTGTTTACTTTCTCATCGATTACCATCTCTCTACGAAATTGGTATTTTTTGGGTTGTGACTGCATCATGAAGCCATCAAAATGAAAAAGTAAATTCTTATTGCTTTCAAAATATTGTTTGGAATCTATGTCCTAATTTCCTTTCTATCTATAGTGCAGGAAAAGTGGATTGGATTGTCAAATTATAACACGTTTTGGATCCTATCAAAACTGTTATTTGTACTGCATAGTGGTGTTGGTCTAAGTTCAAATGTTATCTTCCCATTTTCCTACGGTGAAGCCATTTCTTGAGAGCTTGCTAAAGTGCCGAAAACATGGTCTTCATAACCTTTCAAATCTCCACTGAGGTATGAGTTGCTTCAGATCTAAGAAGATTTATAAACCTCATATGTTTTTTTTAGTTGTGTTAAATCTCATTTGATCGTTGAATATACCAAACTTATGGTAATGTCTTCTACATACACCTTATATGGAGATATCTCCACAAAAGCATCACATATTCTTGCTTTACCTAAGGTAAGATGTTTTTCAAAATTTCAAATCTTGAACTGAATAAATGATGAAGTAAAATGTGAGGAAGAGATTTACGCCCTCATTGTCATAATGAAGAAGAGAACCTCTTTACCAATGAAATTCTCACCATTTAATGATTTGTATTTTGTAAGTAGCACCTTTTACTCTGGGCTTGATTCCTATGGTGCATTTGATGATGATTGCTCATGGTTTGGAGCTTAGGTTCTTAACCTTTTTGTTGGGTGGTACATGGTAAATTTCTCTCATACAACACCACGGTACATATCTTTATCTAAATGTTATGTTGTAGGTTCATGGCAATAGCCTGGCACATTCTATCCCGTTGATCTTAATTTTTCTTCTTTCTTCTCTTTCGTTTTGTTAAGAGAATCATTTTTCCATTTGGAATAATTTGGCATATACTCACTTTATCCATTATAATGTTGGTCAGGTAAAAGCAGATCATGTATTTTGGGTAAATTAACTGGTGAGTATCAAGAAGATAAAGAGAATCATGATTTTTTAATCAATTCAATTTCAAGTTTTTGTAATACCAAAAGCTAAGTCTAAAGTTGGTTATAAGATTTGCATTAAATTGTGACATAACACATATCTTGGTTTTGTTTTATTCAAAGTTCTCTAGGTAGTCTTTCCATAAAAGATAAGTCCTTTGTATTGCTGAAGATATTACACGAGCGAAGTTGTGGGACCGAGACAAGGCGTTTAGATTAACTTTTTTTTTTTTGTCGGCAAAAGATCCATTAATGAGATGCGGAGAAAATACAACATACAGCATTAAAAAAAACCAATATCAAATCTCTAGCTAAAGATACTGATACAGGCATGTTCAACACGTGTCCTTCCACGTGCAACTTATATGTTGATAATGAAGCTTGGTCGCTGTAACCTTCCGATGACCGGAAACCACCATCACCAATCTTCAAAATTCCTCCCCAAGTCAGTCTCAGGATCCATCTCCTAAACAACCAAATCTGAATGAGCCATCACCGGAATAATATCTGATTTCCTTCACTAAATTTTCCTCCGATCATCACGATTCACTGACACTACCTCACAAACCATCAATGTTTGAAATGAGGAATCCAAAGTTAGTGTTGTACATTGATTATAAAAAAGAATCCATAGGGCGGAAGGATTGTTCGTTTTATTATTTTTAACTGTGTTTGATAATGTTTGTAAACTCGAGTTTACATGATTAGAACAAAACAATTTTCTTCCACATTCTATAGACCATAGTCATATTATTGCCTAAATTAATATGCATAGTATACTCTTTTGAAAAGCCTGAAGCAAAACACGAACCTTAGATTGTGGAAGACCAACCTGGAGATAGTGAAGCTACTACTGTAAACAAACCTTTATTGTAAAAAAACCTTTGACTTAAATAACCTAAAATCAAGTACTACTATATATTCAATTGCTTCTTACGAGAACATATTACAAAGTTAGATGAATGGAAAAAAGAAAAGAGATAAATATCCCGCATACATCTGGATAATTGCTTCTTATGTATGTGTGTATAGATGGTTCATTTTAAATGAATATTTACATTTATAGCAAAAAGTAAAAAATGTATTTGGATATGTACACAACAAAGAAAGCAAAGGTGGAGAAAGTTAGGGAAGAGAATTCGAAGTTAAAGCTCTTACCATATGAGTTTTAGTGATTACAACACTCTTTGAATATATTATTACAACTTTCCTTGACAACTGTAAAAGAGCTCAAGCTAAAGCGCAAAGGTTTGACACACTACAAGCCCAATACAAATATTCATGTAACTAGGTTTAGCAAGTCTTTAAGTATAAATATGCCTCTTATGTTATTGTTGATTGTAACCTTTGAGAGTTGGAAAACAACTCTCCTCCTTTATCATTTATGAGATTAATCCAAATATTTGTGTTCTTGAAGACAATCTTAAAGCTTTCTCCTTTATTTACTTTTTTGCATAATAAAGCTCTTGAAGAGCAATCTCCATTTCTAGTCTAGATCTCTATATCAATAAGTTGTTTGAGCATAAATCTATTTTTCTTTTCATTCTACTTACATGGTATCAGAGCCAAACGGTTCTTTGGGTTGTTCATATAACCATCTTTAAGCTCATTCTCTTGATTTCTTAACTTACTAAAAGCTTCAGTCGGTTCATGGGTCTTATTCTCTTTAGCTTCTGGCCTATGATAACTCTTTATTTCGTTCAACACCGACCCAAATTTCTATCTCTCTCATTTCCAATCGATAAATCAAACTCTTCTATTAAAAGCCGACCCATTTAAGCAGCTGGTGGAAAGAAAAAAATCAAGCTTTAGCTTTCTCTAGCTAGCTCATGGCTTAAAGCAGAGAACTTTCAATGAAATCTGCTCAAAGGTGCGGATTTGAAGGAAAAAAAAGAGGAAGAATGGGTTTTGGGAAACTTAGTTGCTGCTCAAAATGGAGGAATCAGAGAAAAAGTTTCATTAAGGATTGGCCGACTTATTTCAGAAGATGAGAAGAAGACGAAGATGAGCAAAATGAGGCTGCAAAATCACGCCTCTTCACCACCAAATCCATGGTAATGTCTTTGTTCCTCTTTTTCGTATGAACCAGAACTTCTTAGAACAAGAACATTGGTTAATGAGGTTGCTTGAGTACGACATGATGATGGCTGGTTTAGATTTATAAGCCTGGAATTGAGAAGTTATATTGGAATATGCTAGTTTTGGGTTTGATATGAATTGTTTATGGGCTGCAATTTCTGTCAATTTATATGGCAACCACATATTTTTGTTGAGCACACACAAGGTGCTCGATGAAATGCCAAAGAGAGTGGCAGGTTGTTAATGGCTAACTGTTGTTAATGGATGAGAAGCTCAGGTGGTAGGATCACACTCTATTGCTGTTACTAACACATCAACTACTTCTGTGGACTTCGTTCTTCTTCGTTAGAGGATATGTGCTGTTATATGCCACAATTGTTTTCACTAATCAAAGTACCGCTGGAGGAGTAAAGCTTGCTCTACAAGTACCAAAGGAAGTACCTCGGAGAGAGTACTGCTTGCTCTACATGTGCAGATTAGCGTGTTAATGAGAGAGTACTGCTAGCTCTCCAAGTTTGGATCAAGTGATCTCGTTTGGTTCTTTTGAACAATTGTTTCCTGTTTTCAAGGTGAAATAGGATATATATGTCTATATCTCCAAATGACTAAAGCCCAAAGGTTTGACACACTACAAGCCCAATACAAGTATTCATGTAGCTAGGTTTAGCAAGTTTTTAAGTATAAATATGCCTCTTATGTTATTGTTGATTGTAACCTTTGAGAGTTGGAAAAAAACTCTCCTCCTTTATCATTTATGAGATTAATCTAAATATTTGTGTTCTTGTAGACAATCTTAAAGCTTTCTCCTTTATTTACTTTCTTGCATAATAAAACTCTTAATGAGCAATTTTCATTTCTAGTCTAGATCTCTATATCAATAAGCTCTTTGAGCATAAATCTATGTTTCTTTTCATTCTACTTACAACAATAACATGGATAGAAAGAGGGGTCAAAAAGAAAAGATGTGCAATCAGTTTAGGATTTAGGATTCAAGTATCGAAGATCGACGGAATGCTAATTTGTTCACAAGAGGATTACCTCATATTAATAAAGTCAAAAAAAAAAAAAAATCAAAGCTTTCAACGGTAGAAGTCCAATATTAAGTGACTTTGCCACAAATAGTTTATCTAACTCATTGACATATATTAAAGAAAAAAAACATTGGTATCATACTTACAAAAAGATGATATGATCTTAAGGAATATGCTATCGTCAAGTATTCATTACATTCTGAAACAAAAAAAAAATTGGCTCTCAATTCAAATATCATTAACTAAGTCCAATAATATCAAAATTTTCAAAACCTATTAAGCTTTATATAAAATGAAACACTCAAGCAACTATGATAAGAAAAGATCAAGCTTCTTTCAATAGATTCAATATTGTTTTATTTTTTATAACATATACAAAACAAAGAAAAAAGTAAAACATATCAAATGTTATCAAATCATGACGAATCTAAAATAATCCATTCAACATATACACAAATATAAATTAGGGTCAATTAGCTAAATAACCAAAAAATTATCTATATTTAAGAAAATGACTAAAATTATGGCGATTCCTTTGAGAAACAATAGGGGGGGTTTGTACATACTTTAGTTAGATACTCAATTTCTCTATAATTCTTAGTCATGACATGCAAATACTCTATAAATTATTCAAATATCAATTAAATAAAATAAAAAATAACACCGGTCCTAAAAACAAAAAGAATCGAGACAAATTTAAATAATCACTACCACATCGCCAAAATAATCTCCTAAATAATCCACCAAACAAAACATTTCATTCTGCCATGTAATCAGCCTTATTATTATTCATTTTTCGTGTCTTACAAAAATTATAGTTGGCATGCCCATTATTTGACATGAAAAAGAATATCAGGCCCAATTGATATTCATCTTCGTTTCTTCATCAGATGTGTCGAAACAGCTTCCACTCCTTCGATTGTTTATCCGGTGAACTTCATCAACCCTCATCATCTTCCCCTAACCTCTATTTTCATTGCCGTCTCTTCCACAATTGATTTATGAATCGTAAACCTTTGATAGCAACTAATTGCCTTTTCCCCCTTTAAGCGCAACGAATTGGGACAAAAACCCTAAATTATCAAACCACGACCTTCATTAAGAGAAGACTGAATTATCCTCCAAATCTCTCTTCGTGAAACAACCAAACATTTTTTTTATATAATAACTAATCAGAATTAAGTATTCCTATAAATATTAATTCTCAACGATCAATTTCAATTCAAATAACTAGCTAGCTGAAATAAACAATACTAAACTAATCCAAAAAATAACATTGATTCCAATAATTTATGAAAACTAATCCAAGTAATATCATTTCAAGAATACTCATCAACCTAAAAACAAGGTTTCAAGTTCCAAAACAATATTTCATAAAACCCTAATCATTTTCTTCCTACGCCCTGATTCCGCGATCACCTTTTTCCTTTACCTGTAACACATGGGAAAAAGAGTTGCGTAAGTATTTAACAAATACTTAGTGAGACGGTCATCCGGTCTACAGGCTATACACACAAACCATTTAACGAGCAATGCCAACAAATAACAGTCAATACGAAACAATTCAATAACGTTTAAACACATAAACGGTACTAGTGTCGATCGACGCTAACAACAAAATGGTGTCGATCGACACTACCACTAGATGTCGATCGACACCCTCACTGCAAAAGTCGTAGAACCAAGCATCTCTTTTCACGGCTCGATTCCTTGACAAAACAGTCGATCCCTGCACAACTCACACCACAAGCAAAACAATAATCATGGCACATAGAGAACACAATTTCTTACACCAAATCATCACATAACACATCATTCAAGTGTCAAAACTAGCTAAAGGCTTAGATAAGCCCACGGTCGCGCACTCAGCTTAGCTTATCAACGGAAATGATTAAGTTTACCCCAAAGATCAGACTCAACCAGCACCAAAACCTACTGTACTCACGATGGAAACGTCAAGGGAAACCCAAGCCACGGTCCTTGTAAGACCAAACGGACAATCAAGCCTAAGAACAACCATTTTATGCTCAAAACGCTCAATCTCTCTCAATTCTCTTCCTTTCTCTCTTCTCAACACGAAAACACATTTTCCTCTGATCAAAACGGCTGCTCGACGCAAAAGACCCTTATAAACGAGCCACTAGGTTTTCGAGCCATAAACTGAGCCAAACCGATGATTAAAAATCGAACTGAAATGAACCCAAAACAATGGTGTCGATCAACACCCCTACCAAAAATCCAAATTTTGGTTTTGGAATGTTACTACTCCCCCACTACTCTGTATTCGACCTCAAATCCCAATAAACCATCTACCCAAGACCATAACCATGACCCAACCCGGTCAACACTACCCGAGATCATTACTCTCGATCTCTGAAGGTTACAACTAGTCCAATGCTTACTTACATTTTCAGACATTAATTACTTTTTAACTCATTCCCACAACCCTCCCACTCTCAGGATCACTTCCTTTGAGCTAACGGCACACGGGGAAATACTCATCCTTCAAAAGAAATCATCATCTCTCACTACTTATTATGGGAAATCCTCATCCCAAATAAGTACACAGGGTAAACCTTATTCCTCTGGAGAAATCCTCATCTCATAATGAGTTATTCTTAATTAATTCTTAAACGTCTCTAAGCATCTAACAACTGGTACAACCTCATCTGGTCTAAACAGGATACTCCCTGACCCGGAATATCATTAGAAACATGACCAAAACCTCCGATCAACTCTAAAAGCATACATATAAGGACTTCACATCTTATAAAACATCAAAATATAAGAAAATCAATCTTATAAATCTCCAAAATGTATAATCGTTACAACACAAATAAAAAAAATACATGAATCAAAAGCATCAATAGCACCAAGCTAACTGTGAAACCGGAACCACAAAGATAAGCAAGCTCAAGCCACGACCTACTTGCGAACCATTTGCTGAACTTCAAATTCATCTTTGCCTCAGGCTCCCAAGTCTCCTCCTCGGTACCAGCAAAATCCCACTAAACTCTCAATAATGGAATGTTCATCCAACGCAGCACCTTAACTCTCCTCTCGTGAATCCTCAAAGGTCTCGCCGCAAAAGTCAAATCTGGCTAAAGATACTCCAGAATCTTAGCCACTAACTCCTCCGGAGTATTATAGGAGTTGAAAATCGCACAATTGAATTTGTAAGGGTTTTAGAAGACTTCTGAGACTTAGTGAACATAGTGTAAAGAGTAGGAGTAGTCTTTATTGATGTTATGAAAGCAGTAAGCATTAGAGCATTATCCTCCTTTATGGGAGAATAAAATGCGCTATTTATAGCTTTCTATCCTCTAAGTGCTAGGTTTGGGCTGACCCATTAGAGCATGATTATACATAGTAAATTAGGGGTAATATAGATAGGTTTTAGTTAATAAACCCATAAAAATAAATCAGAATGGGCCTAGTTATGTATTTACGGTTCTAAAAATGGGACTTATAATTCTCGTAAGTCCCATTTACTATGGCCAAAATTATCTGACATCATTCGAAAGAGAGTGTGGATCTGATTTTGACATATATGGTTCTGCTTCCAGTATGCTCGTTTTCGTCTCCGGTAATCTCCAGCTCGCCGGCGAAGAACACGCCCTCAAGTTCAGTCAGGTTTGTTTTTGATTTGATCTATATTTGGATTTTACCGATTAGAGTGGGATTTTAATGATTAGATTCGCTAGGGTTTTGAATCGTGGTAATAGATATGTTAATCTGGTGTATGAGTGCAATGATCGTTGATGTTCAGATTCGTGTATGTGTGCGTTACTGGGTTTTTAGGTTTAACACAATGAGCATAAGAAAACTGCGTCTTTATGGATTATTAAGTTTACATTAGTATAAGAAAGTTTAGTAGACATGTTTTGCTCTTAATTTTGTGATTAGATTGAATCATTGAAGAGAAATGTTCACTCACTCAATTTTGATGGATTTCTTGTACCCGAATACCCGTAAATCATTTTCGATCCGAAACCTGTATAAAGCTGAATCCTTTCATCTCCAAAGTCGATTTCGCATGTTCTTGTTTTAGTCATATTGCCAAGTTTTTTGAGTAGAAGTTTTCTCGTTTATGTATCGAAGTTGTTCTTGTTGATGTTATTTATATTAATTTACGGATTTTGTTTGGTTTGGTATCTTTGATCTTGGTCTTACGTGAATACAAACCTTGTTCTCATTTTGTGGTGTAGATGTTTTACTTGATGTCTACGCCGCAAGGATGATTTCACATGTCCAACAACTAATTCAGGTTGAACTATGCGTGATGAGAATCAGATTTTTAGCAATACATCAATGTTTGCAATACTATCCTTCTATCGTTTTTTTTCTTGTTATTCCTCCTAGATGATTTACATTGAGAAGAAATGAGAAATGTCTCTCTTTGTTTTTGGTTTGAATGGTTTGTTCATTTGTCATTACAATCTTGACAAATTCGATTTAGGGATTTGGAAACCTTGAAATCCATTCGCTCTAAGAAGGTAAAATATTGTACTAGCCCTGAATCTAGGAGCTTTGATTCTTAGATTAAGTGTGATTTAGCAATTTTTTTGCCCTTTTGATGTTTTGGATAATTTTTTATTAATGATGAGTAGGGACATGATGGACCTATGATGGGAATGACTTGTCACGCACCTGGAGGATTGTTAGCTATTGCTGGAGCTGATAGGTAAGTTCTTGTGTGGGATGTTGATGGTGGTTTATGTACTCATTATGTAACATCCCGAAACCAAAATGTCGTATTTTGGTAGGGGTGTCGATCGACACCAGCGTTCCAGTTGTATTTTCGGATCGATTTTAATTATGCGGTTTGGGTCAGTTAGGGTACGGAACCCTAGGCAGATGTTTATAAGGTACCCTGCCGCATATCATAGACGTTTTTGGGAGAGAGAAAAACGTTAAGAAGTGTTTAAGAAAGGGTTTGTTTAGAGCTAAAGAAAAGAGTGATTCGAAGGGATTTGAGAGTCGTTTGTTGTGTTTATTCATTCTAAGAGCTCGTGTGAGTGTTATGAACGATTGAACGGTGGTTCTCGGTGATTTCCAGTGAAGAAAGTCGCTGCCCGTGGTTGTTTGTATCTTTTCCTTTTCGAATTCAGTCCTCAAGGTGAGTGCGTGATCTTGGTTATGGATAATCAAGTGTTAGGTTGTTGTTTGATGGATTGTGATGGAATTGATATTGATATTGATTTTTGGTTTTTTTCATATGATTTTGCGTGTAAATCGTAATGTTTGTTGTTGAAATTGATCCTCGATGAAACGGAGTCGAGCCACAAGAGGACTTGGCTCGATCTTGGTTTATGTGTCGTGGTGTCGATCGACTTCTAGAGGGAGTGTCGATCGATACCCATTGGGATTTCGTGTTTGGTTTGTGAGTATGGATAGAGTGTCGATTGACACCCTGGCAGAATCGTTGTGTTTGTGTATGCTATGTTGATCGACACTGTGTGGTGTGTCGATCGACACTGACTGATGTGTTGCAGATTTTGGTTGTATTATTCTTATTATGGTAGTTTGAACGTCTGAATTGCTTGTTGTTTGTGTATTATTTGGCATTTGTTATTCTCATTATGTAACCGGTATACGGGATGACTGCCTCACAGAGTATTTGTGATAATACTCGCGCTACTTTTTTCCTATATGTTACATGTAAAGATAAAGTGTGATCATGGAATCACAGATGGGATGAGAGGATGATTACGATCTCTAGTTTATTGTTTATGTTGTGTTTAGAACCTGGTTTAGGTTGCTAAAATTGTTGGAATTGGTTGAATTAGTTTATTGTCTTCTGCTGGTTGTTGTTTGGTTTAATGAGTTGAAAATTAATATTTATGGGGATATTAATTCGGAGTTAATTGTAAAAAAAAAGGCTTTGTTGTTTCACATTACTTCAAAGGTCATAAAGGGGTGTCAAGTATCTTGTTCAATCCTGATGCAAACGACAACATTGTATGTACCAATTCTGTTTTTATGTTAAGTTTTAGTGGATTTATTAAACATATGTGTATTAGTTTCATTTTCAAAGTGTCTAGTAAAATCATGAACATATTTTGCTTGTGGTGTGAGAATACTTCAATTTGACATTCCACATTCATACGCAATCGACCAATTCGGCGGATCTTGCTTCCTGATTATCTATCATCCCTTCTTCATCTTCTGTTTAGAATTTTCTTCAGGACTTGGCAGAATTTTCCTCTGGACTTAGTAGAATTGTTTTTGTCGTTACATCGATCTCACATGGGTGGAATCTGACCCCTACAGTTAGCCTCCCTGCTTGGCAATATCGCGATATGATGATGCCGAGGTATAAGCTGTTGAAGTTTGAGATTGATATGATGGACCATGAAGCAGCGACGCGTTGACATCTTGTCATCGAACTCGGGAAGTTGCAGTTATTCCATGTTGAGCCGAACCCTGCCGTGTTTTTCTGGACTTGCTTCTGTAGTTAAAAATAAGCTTATTAGACTGTAGAGACTGTCGGGCTTTGCTATATTAAACTTTGAAGCCCGTTAAGAGATTTTCTGGAATTTTTCTCAAAACCCTAAAAATTTTAGGAAATTCTCCAGATATAAATAAGACCATTTTTCCTATTTTTCTTACCAAGTGAATTTGCCAAAGGAAAAGGTAAAAAAAAAATTTGTCTCGTAGAGAATTTGGATTTTTTTTTTTTGCTGGGAATTTTTTTTTCTCGTAGATAATTACGATCTTCTTCTTCCTCCTTCACCGATCTGCTTCATCTTCGCCGCTGATCTGCTCTAGTCATCGCACCATCACCGAAATCGTCTCGCCCTCGTGGGAACTTCGTCGCCCTTGTCATCATCCCCATTAGATCTACGATCGAGATCAGAGACGACCGCAACCGCCGCCATTGCCAACAGGATCGAGGTTGTTGCTGGGTTTTGCCGCCGTATCCACTGGATCAGAGGAAGAACTTCGGCTTTGGCGACAACGCGAAGCTCCAGCTCCAGCAACAGGGAGCTCTGATTGCAGCGAGTAAATGCTTCGGCTCCGGCGATTTTCTCGACGAGTGAGATGGTGATATTTGGTCAACAAAGGTTAACTGTTGGTCAACAGAAACGGTCAATGGTTTGGTCAACACCCAATTTTTGTTTTAATGGTTTGGATTTAAACCGGTGATTATTGGTTAAATGATGGTCAATGTTGACTTGCGATCAACGGAAGTCTTCTGGTCAACATAAGTCAACTGGTCAACACTGGTTCAGTCAACAAAAGTCAACTGGTCAACGCGATAGTTCATGATTTTGAGTTTTGATTCGGTATCTGGTCTCTTATTGCAGTAACTTCTGGTGACCACTTTGACGTTACACTCGCAGTCGATGTCATTATCCGCATAATTTATGACTTATTGTCTTGCTGTTCCAGGCTTCGTTGAATAAGTTTCTGGAGAACCTATTTGATCGTCGGGCCACCTTCATTGATGGAATGTGTAGCTAGAAGAGAGAATGCTCTTTACACCGATTCAGAGACGCCCATGTTTGTTGCTTTGGAGCGCATTTATTGAAGCTTCACCAAAAATGTCATGACAGGAGGAAGTTATCAGCGCCTGAGAGGAGAGTTGCTGAGTCAAGGACTCATACTAGCGTGAAGGCGTCGCAGCGATTCAAATTGTCGCCGCCTGTCCCTAGAGTTGGTACTATTGGTACTTTTGCGCAGAGGTCCCGTCGTCCCGAGCTTGAGCAAAATATCATTGTCGCTACCAATCGCCGTCTTGAATCGTTGCCAAAGTGTCGCGAAGATATAAAGAAGAGGGATGATGCTATGGAGACAAGTCCCAAACGTTCTCGAGAAGATAACGAGGAAGACACTAACCCGAGCGAGTTATTTGGCAGTAGTGCTACAGCAGAAATGTTGAGGAAAAATGCTTATTCAGGTGTGGCCCTTCATTGCATGACAGTACAATTTTTTTGATAAATTCTGCAGCATTTTTTGTTTGTTTTAAAATCGGACGACATGTTTATTTTTGGCAGTTTTTTTCTTCGCTTAACAAGCTTGCCATTGACTTCGAGGTGTCTGCTCGTTTGCAACTCGTCAGCTGTCTAATACTCAAAGACCATGTGATGAGTTCAAGAAGCTAAAGCGTGATGCAGGAGGCAGGTTTGTCACTTGCAGACGTGGTATTTGCTACGCATGTGCGCGAACTCGAGCAGATCCTTGGGAGTTCAGGATCCAACAAAGGAACTCCTGACGTACTTGTACTTGCTCACAAGGAAGCTGATTCGGATTCAAGTTCTTCCAGTTCATCCAACGATGGGGATTCGTCAGGTCCTGCGACCAAGACTCCATCTGAACAAGCTGTGGAGGCTGTTAATGCTGCTTGAGAAGAAAATGCCTTAGTTTTTTTTTTTTTTTTTATGCAACATGGGTGGTGTTTACCTTTTTACTTACACTTGTTGCTTTGATACTTTATTTTGCTTTGTTCTGAACCTTCAATTGAAAGCATAATGATATAATATTTTTGTTATGTGAATAAGTCTTTTCTGGATATGAATATTTTTTTCGTTTTTGTGATCACCTTGGTTTACAAAAGTGATGCCTTCAACATTTTTGCTTCAGCAGCGAGTATACTCTTATGTCAAGACTAACGTTTTAGATAGTTGGATTTTTTAATAAACACTCCGGTTTACAACTATTTTATTTTCAACACGTTTGCTCCGGTAGTTAATATTATCTAAAGAAGTTACCAATGCTATGTTAGTTGGGTTTTGACATGGACATTTGGGTTTACAGATACGTTTTCCACTAACGCACCTGCTCCTATAATAAACACATTTTTTGCGTTGAGGCCAACGTTCGAGAATGTTGGGTTTCGAGTAAACACTTCGGTTTATGGCCATGCTACCATAAGCATGTTTGCTCTGCTCATGAATACTTTTTAGCGAAGCTACCAATGTTTCGTTAGTAGGGTTTTAAAATGAACATTTGGGTTTACACATGCGTTTTCCTCTAACGCACATGCTCTTGTAATGAACATTATACATTTGTATAGCGCACTGTTAATTCTACTAGGGATGTAATATTCATATCTAAAGTTTGTGAAGTAGACCGTTGATGTGGCTAGCAGCGAGGTGTTATGTCTGTTTCTGGTAAGACTTAGGTTATCCTAGACGATGTAAATGCAAGTCTTGAAAAAAGTCTTGAAAAAAGCAAATGTGAGATTTCTTCTGGTCTCCCCGAATTGTCTTAACACCACCTGGGGTGGGAAATTTGAGGCAAAGGTGGTAAGTGGATGGCACAACTCGCACGAATTTATCCATGGACTCCCTAAGATGATGTTGTAGATAGCTGGATGATCAGCTACAGTAAATTTCACAATGTTTGTCACCCCGCCAGCTTGAACACGAAGTTGGATAGTTCCCATTGTCGTAGTTGTCTCCCCAAAAAAAATGGTCACTCGTGTCGGTCTTCCTTCGAGGTTGCTAAGGTCGACGTTTATTTTCTCGAGCATTTTATGGAAGACGACATCTAGAGAGCTCCCTATATCAATGAGGATTCGGGACATGTTGAAGTCATTGACAACGTGCTTGGCCACCAGAGGGTCATTGTAAGGTTGATCAATACCAGCTGTCTCTTCTTCTTCGAAGGAAATTATGTCGTTCGGCAGCTTGTACGGCTTTGCCATATTTTTCCGACTTCGGCTCTCTGCTGGAACGCTTTGATGGAAGCCATTGTATATTAGCAGTATTAGATCCTCCCATTATCATAAGTATATTGCGATGAGGTCCGCATTCTGCTAGCTCATTGTAGGCTATTCATCTTGCGCATGTTGTTCGCCTTGCGCATGCTGCTGCTCGTTAGTGTTTGTTTCAAAATCCTCAATGTCAATGTTACCTTTAAGCTTTACAGCATCTAGCGTGGGAAAAAGTTTCAAGCCAAGGGTACAACACTTTGCCGTTGAGTGCCCAACGGACTTATGGTACTCGCAGTATGCTTCTTTATCGTATTTTTTCTCATCAGTTGTCCATGTGTTTGGCCAGCCACCGCAACCTCGACCGTGGTCGCGATCTCTTCTTCGTCCTCTATTGTAACCTTAGGATTCAATTTGGAAATTGTGAGCGCCTTCGGATTCGTGGTGCATGAATCCTGATCATTTGTTACTCTTCTTAGCTTAGGTTGAGTCTGAGTATGAGGAGGGCGAGGTGTGGACTTCGTATTTCCTTGAGCTAAGGCGAAGACGTTTCTTTCGTCCTCGATTATCACAAAGTCAGTGGCTTGGTGAAGAGCATCTTGGATTGTTTTGGTCTTATTCAGGATCATCTCCCTCCGAAAATTGGAGTCGCACTACAATGACTTCTTCAGCGCTACAGGCGTATTTTTGTTGCTCACACCTTTAACTTTTGATAACTCTGTCTTGAAGCATTTGATGAATCTTCTTAACATTTTGTTTTGATTTTGTTGTAGGGTCTAGAGATCCACGCCAGATATCTTTGGCTCGATGAAGATGGCGTAGTGCTTCAGGAACGCTGCGGAAAACTGCTTGAAGCTGTCAATGAAATTTCTTTCTAGCTTGGAAAACCGTTGAGAGGTGTTCCCTTAAGATGCTTGACAAAGAGGAGGCAATGGTCAGCGTCTTCTTCGTCTCCCTTAAAGTTAGCTTGTCTAAGCGCGATGGTGAACGCAGTCAAGTGCTCTTAGGGATCAGTCTTACCTTCATAGAAAGATACTTTGATTCATCCAGGATCGGAGACTCTGACTTGCTGATAAACCTGATATTTCACCTATTTTACTATCTATTTTAAAGCATTTTCTAAGTATTTTAATAAGGTTTTACACCAAAGAGGTAGTTGTTCCTCGTATTTGTAGTTTTAAAGTGTTAATAGAGAAAATCATCAAAATGGAGCAAAAAGAGTCTAAATAGGCGTATTCTAAGTTACAACAAGTTTATCAAGGCAAAGACTTAGTCCAAGCCTCAAAATTCTCAAGATATCACATTTTGCCGATTTGGACAGACGCAATGAGTCCAAAGTTTTGCTACGAACAGACAACCAAATCAAGTTGGCTTTTGATGGAAAATGTCTACATTTCAAGATCTTTGAGTCAGATTTCTAATGAAGTTAGAATTATCTCATTTGGAGCTATGAGCTAGAAGATATAAAATGTCAAACTGCCTCGAAGATGAAGAAGGTGCAGAAAGGAGTCAGACGTTGATGGACCTTAAGGCCAATGTTCCTGACCATGCTCAGCCCAATTTGAATACTTTTTGAAGCCCATCACGTGCCTTGGAGAAGAGGTCGGTTGGACTTATAAAGATTTGGAAGTTTTGACCGAAAAGACTGTTTTGCCTATGGAGAACCCTAGGAGACCTTAGCACTATAAATTCTTGTTTTTAGCCTATTGATTAGGGTGTGCCAAAATTTATAAACAATTTTTACTCATAGAAGACAGCAGTCATGCCTCCTTTGGAGGATTGATCATAGAGTTTGTTTTAGGAGCTTTGGTGGATGATCTCGCTTTGTACTTCGCTATAGAGAAGAATCTTCTTATCCCTACTTTTTAAATAAATTTTATCATCATGTTTTCATCTATCTCTTGCTATTTTTCGTGCACCATCTATGAGTAATTCACTTGTTAGGTTTTAGGTTTTCAATGAGTTTCATAATCCGATAATTGATTGATGATTGTTTAGGGATAATAATAGAATCTTCATCTTTACTTGTACTCTATGCATAATCATTTTACCGCACATTTAGCGATTTGATTTTAGGTTGATATAGATTCCAAAAGCTTTTATATTGACCAGGACTAGTATTTGATGAGCCAAGCGTCTTAACATTCCAAAAGTTTAGTTAAGGAGTTCGGTGAACAATATCATAACCCATACTTTTCTTGCATATTTTCACCTTGTAATAACCACGCAAAAGCCGAGTCTATTAGGGTGATGAAGTATAGTGGTCAGAGCCTCGAAAGGGGAATGACTATACCTTCGTGTTATGAGTTCTAGATGGTGCGGTATATCCTAGGGTCCCTAGATTAAATCAATCATTATTGTTACATGATTATCTGCAATTTCCTAAGTCCTAACGTTTTTCTCTTATTTATTTCAGTTTATTTAATATTTGCATCCGTGTTAATTCACAATCACCCAAACGACAAACATATTTTGTTCTAGCTTTATTTTATTCATTACAATTCGTAGTGTGGTTAACAAGTCCTCGTAGAATTCAATCCCTTATCTATACTAATTGTGATTGTTGTGCACTTGCAGGAAGTTGGATTAAGTGGTAAAAATTAACCCCGCAATCACTTGCCTGATATGAGTCGTAAAAGGAGTGTTTTGGACCTCCTCAAGTATCGAATCGAGCTCGGGTGCCTTGCTGATAGCCTTGTGCAGTTTGGACCAAACATCTCTCATGTTAGCAGCTGCTCGTTTTATGCTAAGTCGCATCTCAGCCAACTCAGCCTTCTGAGCCTGAAAAGCCGCTTCTTGTTCTTCCTCGAGCTCAGACCGCTCGGCCAAGGTCAAGTTCTCTTATTCGTCTTCAAGCTTTGGTCTTGCTCTACATTGGTGTTGCATCGTTCAGCGCTAGTCGTCGTTCTGCCAGTGGCAAAATTTTTTTGATGACGTTCAGCTCTCGGATTCTCCAGATCAGGTGTCATAGTTGATGCGATGTTTGGTTATGCAGTTTCAGCTTGATGAGTTGCCCCATGCTCATCGTGCGGAGTTGGCGGAGGAGGCGACAGACCTTGCCCTCTTGGTGCTATGACTGCAGTTGCGAAATCCATGGATGTCGGAATTATTTGTGCTACAGATCGTCTGAACATACCCGCTCTTCTGTTGCGGACCCGATCTACTGTTGCGAGAATGCATAGTTCTGATCAATCTTCTCCTGCTCCTCTGTCTTCTTGAGCAGTATCTCTAGTATCAAACATCTCTCATGTCAGGAACTCTGGCGTCACCGCTGCAACTGCAGTTGTTGGCATATCGGATGGTTGTCGTGTTGTTCGTTATGTTCCCAGTTCCAGTGTCTCTGCTTCCAGATTCGTTGCTTGTGTGGTTTATGATTGGTTGTTGTTCGTTGTCTCCTGGCATCATTGCTTACGTAGCTTGCACAGTGATTCTTTTGAGTCAGAACGTCTCGCGAATCCCCTTAGTCGGCACCAAATTGTAAGAGTCAAAACTCGCATAATTGAATTTGTAAGGGTTTTAGGAGAGTTTTGAGACTTCTTGTGAACACAGTGCAAAGAGTAGAAGGAGTAGCCTTTATTGTTGTTATGAAAGCAGTAAGCTAGTGCTATTACAAAAAGTGCAGATCCCCCTTTCTGTAAGAATACAATGAGTTATTTATAGCTTTTTATCCTAGGTCTAAGTGCTAAGCAATAAATAGGTTTTAGGCCTATAATATCATTAAACCCATTGTGAACATGGATTTAACTCTATTATGAGCCTAATTACAAATTGGGCTATTGTAAGCATGCTTATAATTTTCTTCTGGACTTGGCAGAATTGTTCTTGTCGTTACATCAATCTCACTGGGGTGGAATCCGACCCCTACAAGTATGCATGAAATTCTTCAACATCGACACATGAAACACCTTATGAAATGCCTTCATAATCGTAGGTAACTCTAACTGATACGCTGCTGGTCTAACTCGCTCAACCACCGCTTTCATTTTCTATATCATTTGGCATTAGTTTACCATATCTGAAATTCGGAACCAAAGCTTCAAACTCATAATTTAGAAGCACATTGCATGCTCTCACATCTCCATGGACGTTTCGAGGTGGTGCATGATGGTGTGACTAGGTGTACGA
This sequence comes from Draba incana, assembly GCA_963576765.1. Lineage (NCBI taxonomy): Eukaryota > Viridiplantae > Streptophyta > Magnoliopsida > Brassicales > Brassicaceae > Draba > Draba incana. The sequence continues at coordinate 23,775,213 of OY755210.1, read as the reverse complement.
AATGAATATGCAAGAGTCAATCGATTGGTGTACATCTCCAAATTATATGAATACAAGAAGGAAATGGTCCAACCTGAAGCTCATCCACTCTTCAACAAAAACAATGTGGATGAAAGCTTAGAGGTCTTCTTAATATTTTGAAAACTTATAGGATCAACCTAGCAGATGCCATTGCAATTTTCTTCCTCCTAGTCAAATCAAGAAGCGACTAAGATGAATGCTTACCATGATGATGAGGGAGCAAGCTTAAATTTGGTATGTACTCATATACAATGAGTTGTTCTCTTCCTTCTATAGTACATGCAAGAATATCGACTTCTACAACTAAATTTGTCCTCTGATACTCTATGCCTTCAGACTCTTGACTGCAATCTATAGACAACAAGATACAAAAACTCGTTACAATTGACGATAAAAAAAAAATGGTATTGTCTATTAACATAAACCAAGTTATATGAGCTGAAGCGATACAATGCGGTTGCGGTAAGAACATATTATATATATTATATATATCGAAGAAGTTTAAAGATCATTACTTGAGAACCATCCCACATTTGACCCCAATACACACGCCAATCGACCTTCACCGACTTTTTATCGTAATTAAAGTTGTATGTTGCTGCATGGTATTGCATCGTAGTTAAAAAAAACCATCCTTGATGGCTCACTCTTTAGTGAAGAGTCTTCACCATGGAGAGAAACTTAGTAAATTTGTGACATGAAACAAATAATCATAAGTTTCAGTTTTCAACCTTCTTTGGTTATTAAATATGAAAACTAAAACTAATCCAACAGTAGATTCGAAAATTCTGACAAAAGAGCCGACTATAACACTAAAGAACATGTTTGAATATGAAAAGGCTCATGAATTTCAATTATTATAAACTCAAAAATCTAATATAAATTTGAAAACCCATATTAAAAAGAGTCTATAATCTTATATATAATTTGGGAGTTCTCTCTCCATCTAGAGTGTCCACATAGACAAAACTATTTCTTAAGCTATTTAATTTTTATATTATGTTCATTAAATACATGCTAAATCATATTAAATATTTTTAGAACTAATAAATCATTGAAGTAAACTAAAAACGTCAATAACTAAGTAAACTAAATGAAAATCAAAATTTATTTATATAAGAATATTCAAGATTTTATAAGCAATAGTAATATGAATTTATTTCTTACGAAAAATATATATTACACATATTAAAACAAAATATTATATGCTTATGAGTTAAGTGATACATTAAAAAATAAATTGAGATAACCATATTTCTAAGAAGTTAACAAAAAATAAATTTTTCTAACTTGATTTTCAGATTTATATATTCCATAATATATGAAAAGTTTATTATTTTTCACCTTTTAAAGACAAAGTCTCACATTACATCCAACTTACATTTTTCAACCACACATTATACTTATAAATTAACTTAGCTCCTTGATTTATGACCCTATTAGGTACAACAACGTTTACAAAATAGTCTTCTAAAATCTTAATTATTTTTCTATGATAAACGAATATGTGGTAGATTTATAAGACGATATATACCTATTTGATGAAAGAACAACAAATACTTTATAAAGTAGAAAATTTTAATGAATAAATTAGATAAAAAGTAAAGTCATTTTATTTTTTTCCAAAAAACCTTAAATGGCTAATAGATAAAAGAATAATAACATGTGATAAATTTATATGAACATGAAAAATAAAATTCATTGTGGCAATATATACATTCTCACTCCATATAAAGTATCATCATCATCAAAAAAAAAATGGTATAATTTATAATAAAAGTTCATGAATTCATGTTTATTTACATTTATTTCTACTTATAATTATTAGAGACTAAAATTAGATTAAAACAAAAGCAAAAACAATATATAAAAAAAATATGAAATTATATAGGAAGACGAAACAAAAGTAGATGTAGGAAGAAAAACGAAAATAGGTTGAAACATGACGAAATAAATATTAGTGAAGAAGTGTACATAGAGAATTTGACTAAACCGTAGAAAACATATATTCATAAGACTACCATAAAATCTATAAGATTTTATTCATTGTCTACAATAATTAAATTTCATAAAATATATAACGTAGATTATAGGACAAGGTAATCAAGTTTTAAGATAATTTTTAATTTATATTCTTCATATTGTATAACAAAACTTCCATTACCACTAAATTAGATAAAACATTTACTGTTGATATACATGGATGTGATAGTCTTACAATTCTTAATAGCCACGCCGTGCTCTATATGCCATTATATAAACATCAAAGAGGTAGCAAGATTTACATGCAATGTGGTTTCAATTATGTCTACAAATGTTTACAGGAAATAGTATAAGTTAGAAACCAAAAACAAGATGATAGAGCAAAGAACAAAATTTATTTAAGATGCAATTCACTACAAAACTTAGCTTCCAGAAGTTTGATGAAATCATAAAAAACCATATGAAAAGAATTGAAAACTCTATAACTGAAACACAAAAGTAAGTACAATCGCAAGATAAGCTTAAATTAAATAAGCTAAAGAAAACTAACATTAAAAAGGCTCCATACTAAATACAAACAAAACAAAAGTGTTAGCTAAAACTTTTTTAACAATAAACCCAAAAGAACTGAATACATGAGTGACATGAAGTATTAGGACTGTTAGGTGTTGGATGTTCTTCGTAAAATCAAAGGTAAATGACATAAATAGTTTTTAGTGCAGCTAAAGTATTAAACCAACATATATTTTTTTTTTATCTATTACAAATAATAAATAATATTATAGTGTTTTAGAGTAATCTAAAATTTATAACAGCTATAGGTACTCATTAATATCAATAAATGGATTTGTATAATCAAATATAATATTTAAATTGAAATCATAATCGTAATCACTAATGCAACGAAACTTCACAATAAAACGACAATATGTTATTAAAAGCTAATGTTAATATATTATCTACATATAACTAATGCTTAAAGATGTCGTAATATTTAACATTGATTATATTCGATAAAACTATTGCATATGTAATTTATAAATAAATTATACAAGAACATATTTTAAAGTGATTGGTTACGAAATAGGAACCATGTTACACAATTTACAAAAATACAAAAAGTAATAAACCCACGCATCGCGTGGGTCAATCTCTAGTTGGTAAAACAAAGAACACAACATTAGAGAAATCAGATAAAGACATAAACCAAGAAAACCAACATATCACTATAGACCCTTACCGATCAAATCTATTTCCACAACACAAGCAATTAAAAATTGCAGAGCGTGAAGTGATGGCGGCGAAGTTATAACGAAGGAAGAACTCTCTAGTTTGATGAATGGATTCCATATGAATATGCGGTGAAGTGAGAAAAAGTGGAAAGGTCGAAAACTAATTGAGAGAGTTATGATTTTGGGGATTTAGTTAATTGTTTTTAGTTTCTTTTTTTTCATTTTTAGAACACATGTCGATTATAGAGAGCATCACATGTTCAAATCATGGAGAATGTTAGACCAGATTTTATATAGGAGATTCCCTCTATGTTTCATGCTATTTTGAACTAAGCAGCAGCAACACAAAATTCTAGTTCAAAAAAGGCAAACAATAACAGGCGCACACACACAAATTTGGTGGTATTTTCTTACGCGAGTCAACAATGTTCTGTTATTTTTCTTTGACCAAACAGCACTGAAGATGCTAAATAATATACCTTGATGTTTGTTGAATAAAATTGAATAATGTAGTGTATGTTAAAAATCTCCCATGAACGGCCTTCACTATTCTGCATAATTTAATTATAAATTAATTAAATCTTAGACTTAGTGTAAAATCATTAATAAATATTTTTTTAATCGCCGGATCAAACAAGGTTTTTAGAAGTCAAGGTTTTGATTAAAGAAATTATTAACTAATACCAATTCTTTTACCTAACTAAACAACCCCGAAAAAATAAAGGTTGTGAACGAGATATTGCTATTGTCCACCACACGAGAAACGTAAGATTTAAAAAATCACAAATCAACAAGGAAATCGAGAAGGAAAAAGGAACAACAAGAAGATATTAGTTAAAAAAACAAAAATTCATGTGAAAAAGTTGGACTTGTGCTTTTCAGTTCTTCACGTTATTATGATTATTTGGACGTACAAAGTATTACTATTATTTATTAGATCAATTCCCCAACAACTCCCAAGAACAAACCAAAAGAAAACCTCATTCCAATCACGAATATTTCTCTTGCACCGATGGTCATCTACCACTTTCTCTTAATCCTCGCCGTTGGCTTCACGCTATCTACAAGGATCGTCTCCAGCACGGTGGAGGAGACGGCCCGTGAGATAGTTTGCGGATTAGCTCACACCGGTTTTGAAAACTGGTCGTCGGAGTTCATAACCACTAACGATAGGCTCCGCTGCACAATCCTCCGGTCTACACTCTTTGTCCCAAACTCGACGGCCAACATGTATGGCCGTGGAGGCGGAGACAAAGAGAGATTGGCTGCGTATCATGTTGTGCCAGAGAGACTGGAGTATATGGATCTTGTCTCCAAGGCCAATGGCTCGAGACTCCAGACTCTACTTGTTGGCTCCTCCATTCTCGTAACCGATAACTCCACTTCAAGTTTTACACTCAATGGCGTGAATGTGACAGAGCCAGATATATTCGTCGATAACTTCATGGCGATCCATGGCATTGCATATCTGCTTGATTTCACAATTTATGACTTCATGGCGACTCTAAGCCTATAACGGAAATGAAACTCTTTACTTTTTTGCTTGTTACGGTGGTGCTTCACATCGTTTCCGATATCTTTTTCTCCACGACGTAGTGATGTAGGTGCTGTTTTTTCAGGTTAAAGTTTTTATGGATTTTCCTTTATAATCGCCATGTAATTTTCGATTACAGTCGAGCCATTGTCTTGGCTACGAAGATTTGAGCTTTGAGATTTCAATTTAGTCTTTCTTATCAGACAAACACGGTGACGCCTAACAGTTCAACATAAATACAGATCGCATATATATCCAAAGCTCTTTTCAGAAACCAACTCTCAAAGGAGCAAGATAAAAAAAATTCCAAACCTCAAAGAACTCTGTGAATCTTACTCAAACCCGAGGGTTCAATGGCGGAAAGGCAGCAACAAGGCATTAGAAATACACTTGAAACCACAAACACCATGCATGGCCCAAAAATAATGACGTCAACACAATGTAGACAAAAGAAGAAGAACACATTTGAAGTTCAAACGACTATTCAAGAGGCTTCTTTTTTTTTTGTGCAAACTTTTCAAGAGGCTTCTATCAGAGAAATTTTTAGCCTCAGCGAACAAAATAGTTTATTTTTATCCGCATTTGTCAAACAATATTTTATCTAAACAACTGTTTTAATGTTATGACTTTTAAACATAATTATAATTATAATTAATTTCTAATTCTAATTTGAGAAATTCTATAGGATATCACCAAACCAAGTTTTAGTTCTAAATCTACCACCAAATTATGATGTTCCACAAGTACCATTAGTTTGGAAGAAAAACACATAAATGTCCTCATCTTTTTTTTTTTTGGTGGAATAAATGTCCTCATCTAATTAAAAGCAAAAAGATATTTTATTTGTTAAAATAAAAAAAATCTCAAACAAAGAATCAAGAACAAATCTGGATCTATAATCGACGGTCTCAACGACGGCGATCTCCGATCGGTAATGCCGACGAATTGAATCTGACGGCGATCTATGTCTGAGTCTATGATCGGTGGTGATCTCTGTAATCGGTGGTGATTTCATAAAATATGGAAATCGAAGCACGTTCTTCTCTTTATCTTTGATGTTCATGATTCAAATCTCGAAGCTATTGTTTGTGATTTTGCTGTCGAACATCCTGTTCACAATTGGAATCTCGAAGCTTTTTTTTGCGTTTCGGATCTCCTTCGTGATCCCAATTTCGAGATATTTTCACGATTTCGATTCAAAAGTTTTTTTGTGTGATTATAAACCCAAAGGTTTCTCCATTTGAGATCTTGAAATTTCTATTTGCAATTTGATGTCATTGTCTTCCACATAGCTACCCATTGATCTTTAGAATTAAGACATTGAGTTGTAAAGATATATGTTACTAATTCATGGAAAGAAATATGGATTGTGATAAATTTTAAAATTAATTTGATCCAACTTTTGTGAGATCAAGAAGAAGAAGAAACAATACCAAAATGGATAAGAAGAATAACATGAAAATTTCAAAAACTTAAACTAATTGGAGGAGCATGACATGATATAGAAAAGGTTTTGAAATCTATGTGTAATGCTCGCGAGGTGGTGTTGATCAACACTGTAATATCCCGAAACCAAAATGTAGTATTTTGGTAGGGGTGTCGATCGATACTCAATCAACACTAAGGGTGGGTGTCGATCGACACCAATGTTTATGGGCCGGTTTCAGTTCAATTTAATCGCGCAGTTTGTTCCGGTTTAAGGGAGAAGCCCTAGAGTCTCGTTTATAACTCGTGCAGCTTCATTTGGCCGAGTTTCTCTAAGAGAAATCAGAGAATTGAGAGAGAAAGAAAGAGTGGTTGAGTGATTGCTAGAATTACTTGATTGGTTTATTGGATTTCATGAATTAATTTGCTGGATTACAGAATTGTTGTTGGTTAGAATTGATTAATGAAATTATTTTATTTATGTTATTTTCCGCCAGTTTATTGTTTGAAAATTAATCGTTGAGAATTAATAATTATAGGATTATTAATTCGGATTAATTTCAAAAAAAAAAGTTTGGTTGTTTCATTTTGGTATCATAGCCCTTAGGGTTCTAGGGCAGTAGGTTTAATGATTTGAGACAATGTGTTTAGAATTGATTATGAGTATTAGCCAATTCTATGAGTTGTAAAGTCTTAGATCATCCTCTTCGAGCCTTTAAAGAGATTTCGCGGTAAGTATTTGTGATTGCTTGGGACTTTTATTCTCTGTAGTTATAGTATCTTAGTTTGTATTTTTGGGGAATGTAAAGTGATGAATACTGGAGCTAGAGGTCTTGGTAGAGGTCGGGACCGCCGTAGAGGCCAAGGTCGTGGGCAGGGGTGCATGTTTGAGTCGTCCGATAATGTGTCTGCGATGAATGCCAGTGCGAGTGCTGGTGTTGCCGGGAGGGGTGCAGGGGCAGTTGGTTATATTGTGGGTCCAGGTGTGGATGTTGCACCAGCTCAGGGGCGAGTGGATCATATCGTGGGTTTGTTGACGCAGTTGCTAGAGCGGTTACCGGCGCTGGCTCCAGTGGAAGCTCCAGTAGATCTTCCGGTGGTAGAGGTATAATCAACGGCTGTGGTGGCAGAGGAGCATCTGACTTGTCTGCTGATGATGAGGCAGATGCAGTTATCGAGTGCGGTGTTTTTCTCAGGCGGAGTTAGACCTGAGGGAGCCGATGAATGGAGGATGAGGGAAGAACGTGTTTTTCACTCGAGCATAGGTCCTGCAGAGTATCTGGCGGCAACAGTTGTTGTCCTGCAAGCGGTTGCTCATGCTGTTCAGCCGAGGAGTTAGCAGCAGCATGGTGGTTCTGGTTTTGGCAGGGGCGGTAAGCCTATGTAGGGTCATAAGAGAAGATGGGATGATACTTCTAGATCAAGTCAGAGTGGTCGAGGATGGTTAGGTTGCGGGAGCATGGATCACAACCTATCGAGTTCTCCTAAGAAGGACGGGACTCATGACACCCGTATGTGCTATCATTGTAAGGATCCAAGGCATATCAGCCCAGGTATCCTAAGTTCCCGCAGATAGCGGTAGCAGCGATGCAACCAGTAGCGCAGGCAGCTGCAACGATCAAGGGGTATCAAAGAGAGCATATCGAAGATTGGGCTGTGTTTCTTTTTGTTTCAAGTGTCAGCTAGCTTTGGCTATGATGTTTTGGATTTTTGTATTTTCGTTAGATGTTGAAACGATTAAGACGATTTGAAATTTATAAAATCTGTATTGTTTTTTCTTATATCTTTGCTTGTACTGTCTTGGGGACTCGTCCGGTGGAGCTATATTATGTCATTCCGGGGATGGATAGGCTGGTGCATTACATAGTCAATCTGAATTGTTGTCATGGTCGAGTAGTGTTCGAGAGCGAGGGAGGGAGGTTGGTGTTTCAGGGTGGAAGACAGACTTTGGGGAATTGTGATTTTGCTGTTCAGGTGGAGCATTTGATTGAGCAAGATAGCAAGGCGTATCTGGCGACGTTTATGATGCCAAAATATGTTGATAAGTTTCTAGTGAGTGATAGCAGGGTTGTTCGGGAATTCAAGGATGTTTTCGGTCGTTAAAGGTATTACCGTTGTCACGGTCTGATCCTTACACGATTGAGCTAGAGCCCAAGATAACGCCTATATTTAAGGCACCTTACAGGATGGCTCCAGCAGAGTTGGCAGAGCTGAAGAAGCAACATGAGGATTTGTCGAGTAAGGGTTTTATTCAGCCGAGTACTTCACCATGGGGAATGCCGGTGTTGTTCGTAAAGAAGAGGGATGGGAGTTTCTCGGTTATGTATCGATTATCGGGGACTAAATTGAGTCACTGTAAAGAACAAGTACCCTCTTCCGAGGACTGAGGAGTTGTTGGACCAGTTGAGGGGTTCTACTTGGTTCTCCAAGATATACTTTGCGTCAGGATAACATTAGAGTTTGATTGTGGAGGTAGACGTTCGTATGACGGCTTCCAAGAAAAAGTATAACCACTTTGAGTTTGTACTGATGCCGTTTGGTTTGTCGAATGCACCAGCAGCGTTAATGCGTTTGATGAACGGCGTAGTCTAGAGTAGATGTTTTTGTGATCATCTTCATCGATTATATTCTGGGGTATTCGAGAAGACTTGAGGAGCACGAGGTGCATTTGGGGTTGGTTTTGGAGAAGATTCGGGATCATAAAATATTTCATAGGTTGAGCAAGTGTAGGTTTTGGAGCGAGAGATGGGTTTTTTTGGGCATATTGTGTCTACAGAGGGAATGTCGGTGGATTCAGCAAAGATAGAGGCTATCGTATTTTGGCCTAGACTGAGTAATGCCATCGAGATTAGGAATTATCTCGGGTGGGCAGGATATTTCATTAGGTTCGTCAAGGGATTTACAAGTATGACGCAGGTTATGATAAAGTACATCGGGAAGAATGTCCCATTTGTATGGTCACAGGAGTGCGAGGATAGGTTATGAAGCTGTAGGGGATGTTGAAGAGTACACAGTGTTGGCATTGCCCGAGCTGGGTAAGCCTTATGCAGTGTACACTGAGGCTTCAGGTGTTGGTTTGGGCCACTTGAGGCAATTCTAATCGTTGGTGTCTATAGGTGTTTGGAATTTATTACTCTAGGGGTCATGGTGTCCCCGTGTAACTCATTATTTTAGAGACGGTGGTTCTCCTGGGTACCTATTTGGGATAGTGGTTTCCAGTATATGTACTAAGAGACGGCGGTTTCCCTGTATACCCATCGCTCAAAGGATTTGTTCCTGCGAGTGTGAGGGGTGCGTTAATGAGTTAGGAGTAATAAATGTCTGTAACGTGCGTATAAACATAGGATTTGTGATCAGCTTCGAAGGTCATGAGTGGATCTCGAGGAAGGTTAGTTGGGTTGGCCAGGGTTCAGTCAGAGCAGAGATGATATGCCAGAGTATGGAATGGCAGGTTAGTAACGGAAGGTAGTCCTAGTTTTCAAGCGCTTGTAGACGTATGAATTGATTACTCTAAAAGAAGTGTTTTTCCTAAGTACTAGAGCTTGAGGGAGATGTCCTGAGAGTGGAGTGGCACCGATTGTTAGCTTAAGGGATGTGTTCCCGAGAGTGTGAGGGTGTCGGGATAAGTATGAGTAATCAATGTCTGATCGTGGCATAAGCATGCGATGGGATATAAACCTCAAGGTTTGGGTGTGTGATTCTGAGTAATATCGGCTAGTGGGCCGCAGCGTGCGATACGTGTCAGCTAGTGAAGGTGGAGCATCAGATTCCAAGAGGGTGGATGCAGAGTTGCCCATTCCAGAGCGGAAATGGGATTTGATTACGATGGATTTCGAGGTGGGATTACCTAACTCGCGGACGTTGTTACTATCTCGGTGATGGTGATCGTCTGATTTAGTCGGCACATTTTACGGCTATTAAGAAGACCGATAGATCAACGGGTGTGGCTAAGAAGTATGTGAAGGAGATTGGAGGCTGCATAGAGTGCCAACCAATATTGTGTCAGATAGGGATCCTAAGGTTACGTCTGAGGTTTGGAGGGCGTTTCAGGCTGAGATAAGCATTATGGTGTATATGAGAACAACATATCATTCTCAGACGGATGGGCAGTCTGAGAGGTCGATTCAAACATTGGAGGATTTGATCAAATATTTTGTAGTAGTAATTTTGAATTTAAATATTTTTCTATGTTGAATATTAGTTATGAATAATTGTTCAAATTTCCAAAATGAACAACAAAAATTGTATTTAGTTTAACATGAAAATTGCATAATATTACAAAAGCATTATAAAAAACAAAACAAAAAAACATTACACCATCGGTATCCACGGGTAGGCCTGAAATATAGTAGGGTTTTTCGGGTTCAGTTTTTGTGTTCACAAATTTTGGGTTCAGTTCGGGTTCGGGTTGAATCGGGTTATTTTACCCAACTAAACATCCCTAGTATGCCCATGAATATGCACGAGTTTAAGCTTAATTTGATTTTAAATCAGAGATATGTAGTGAAAAAATTATACTTTCAAACGAATTGAAAATAAAAATTAGTAACAAAATGATTAAGGGTGAGAAAATTTGTAACCTTTCGTATTCTTTTGCTTTTAAAAAAGTTGGATACGTGTCAATTATACAGTACATAAAACCCATCCGTGATAAGATAATAATATCTTATTATATAAAAGAGAATCTAGTCGACGAGAGTGCGACACGTAAACAAAATGGTAATTCACGAGATCATGACATGTGTCAATATACTTTATCTTATAGTATAAAAATAAAATAAGTGTTATAAAAATCTTATTATATAAAAGAGAAGCTGGTCGACGAGAGTGCGACACGTAAACAAAATTGTAATTCACGAGATCATGACATCTGTCTAAATTGATCGGATGATGACATGTGTCATTATAATTTATCTTATTGTATAAAAAAAATAAGTGTTATAAAAATCTTATTATATAAAACTTGATGCGTCAAACATAATAATTAACACGATCGTGACACGTGTCAATTTATCGGTTTAGATTTTGACCGTGTTAAAAACAATTCTCCAATTAGATTTTGCCATATATATCAAGCAAATTTTATTATCCTTTTAATATTATATTTTCTTTATCAAGTATATTATTTAAATCAACATATATTAAAATTTACAATTAATCTCTTATTAATAATTTATTAAAATAATTAGTTGATACACATGATTTATAAACATAATAATTAACATGATCGTGACACGTGTCAATCTGTTGATTTAGATTTTGACATGTGTTAAAAAAATTCTCCAATTAGGTTTTGCCATCTATATCATACAAATCTTATTTTCCTTTTAATATTATATTTTTTATCAAGTAGATTATTAAAATCAACATATACTAAAATTTCCATCTAATCTCTTATGAATAATTTATTAAATTAATAATATTTTTAACCTTATATAATAAGCTTTTGTGCTCTCTCAATCTTATCACCAAACAATTTTGAATATCTCTTTCACAAGTTTTAGTTTAGTTTTTTCATTAGAAAAATAACATCGATTACTCTCTTATTCGATAGGTAAGATAGATTACGACGATCTATTTTAGTTTGTGAGATTAATAGAAAAATTTTAACTCATTTTTTGTACATTATTATTTACGGCAGAGATAACATCACATTAATGACTACTCAACCCAAAAAAAATATTAATTATTTAACATTAGACTATTTAGAAAAACATGTTTATGGGAGTAATGTAGTACGTCTTATCAGAAAGTGAGAGGCGGAAAATTTTATGAAAAGAAAATTTATTTGATGAAAAGGTTAGTGTATTGCTAATTACCTGATTAATGTATAGCTAAAATTTCATTTTTTATGCAAGAAAATACTATTCAATACTCTATGCATTATTTGGTTCTTGCAAAATTTGGCTTTTTAACATGTTATAAAATTGAAAAATTCAAACAAGAACATGAGAAAAAATTCAACAGGATTTTGTATAAAAATAAAGTAGGAAAATAGTAAAAAGTAAATTACTTCGAACATGAGTAGAAAAACTAATTAACATGAGTAGAAAAACATGAGTAGGGAAAGACGTGATCGAAATAAGAAAGAAACCAAGATAGAAAAGTAACCGTTAACTTTTTTTAGTATCATTGTTTTCAGCTTGATTTTATTCATTTTCATACGTGTTATAAAATATTTTCTCATTAACCCGTATATATGGTCATTTACCTAGTAATGTATAAAAGGAAAACAAGTGTCTTAACAATTAAAAGAAAAAAGACAAGATCAAGAGGGAATTATAAACATGCCACTTTTGAAAATATTTTTTTCAAATATGTCACCTTTAAAAATTTATTGCAAATATGCCACCTTTATATAAAAAGACAAAATCATAAAAAAAAATTTCTCTTTCTCTAAATCCAAAACCTAAACTCTACCCCCAAAACTATATCTTAAATATAAAATAGTTAACCCAAACCCAAAAAATATAAAAGATAAGTTAAAAAAAAAATAGCATTTTTGCAAAGATTTTTAAACGATTGCATAATTGTGAAATGATATCAAAATGATTTATATTATCTTACGCACAATATTATATTGCTTTTAAATACAATTTTTATAGTAGAAATCAAAAATGATTTATACTAAAATACACACAACATCAAACTGTTGTAAATTTGTTTTTAATTATTCTTTCCGCGTACCTAATATAATATAATTGTTGTTGCCACTCAAATAATAAATTTAGTACACAAACCATTGACAGACCGACAATAAATATCTTTGACAACATTAAAAACGGAATAGATAAAAGTCAAATCACAGAAACTCTCTCTCTCTTTCTCGAAACACAAAGATACCAAGAAATCTCCTTCTCTTTCTTGATCGATGACTTCTGCGAATCTCCGACTAGTTTTTCTTCTCTCCGTCGTTTCTCTCCTGATCGCCGTCGCTTCCGAGTTGGCGGAGGAGACCGTGGTCTCGAGTATGACTGCGACGTTTCGAGATTACCGATACCCTTCTCCGTCTACGATTTCCGACGGATTACCGATACTCTTCTCCGTTTGCTTCTTCAAGTTTAAGAAGTACAGGAAAACTCTCGGCACCACCTTGGCCCCCGCCGTGAACGTCTCCGTATTCCCCTCCCTTCCGCCGGAAAATGCATTTCACGAATGGCCAGGAGCATTCATCGGAGCCGTTGGTAATGAGCAAGCGACTCTGTTTCTACCCTTTTACTACTCTTCTACACCATCTCCAAAACTAAGAATCGTCGCCGCCTATCACATCGTACCAGAAAAACTCGTCTTCTCAGATTTGGTTTCCAAGTCAGTACATTCTCGTCTCCCAACGCTTGTCCCAGGAACGTCAATTGTCGTCACCAGCACATACCCAAGTTTAACTCTCGGCGATGTTGTGGTAGTGAAGCCCGATTTGTTTGTATCTTCAACCATTGCGATTCACGGCATTGCTGCTCCATTGGAATTCACCCGTAACGGTGGGTTTGGTGGCGGCGAGACAGCCACGTCGTCGTTTCTCCTTATAGCCACAACAACTGCTATTCGTTACATAAGAGTTCCCGCAATAATACTTGCATGTTTATTCTGTTTCCCAAGGTTCTTCTTGTTTGTTGTTTTCGTTTCTTTAGGTTTCTTTACCTTTCTTTAGGTTTCTTTATGTTTCTTTATGTTTCTTGAGGGTTCTTTAGATTTCTTTTATGTTTCTTTAGGGTTCTTTAGGTTTCTTGGTGAGTCTCTAGCTAGGGCTCAGAGTAACCTGACGCGAAGAAAAAATGTACAAAAGGAGTAATGTTTTTTGGTATTTTTTTTAATGAATACAACATATTAGTTCGTTATTGCGTGTTCTTTAATTGTTCGAAGTACCATTAAAAAAACGATTAAGTTTAACTGTTCATAGAACAATTAGGTTTCAGCAAGAGCCAATAATAAACAACCAATTGACCATGTCGTGGATTAGACTTAATTATATCTAACCTCATTAGCTATTCTCTATAAGGTTTAAATACAAATATAATAGTTTCCTTGCCCCCGACAAATCTAGTAGTATGTGACCAAATATGACGAGGACATAAGAGTTGCTTCCAAGATAAGTTTCAAAAAAAAAAAAAGAGTTGCGTCCAAGATCGAGGGCACCAACAATCTACTCTCTTCATACTGGTGAATGATGATTTATTGTTTTTTCCTTTTCAATTCTATTTTCTTTATTCATTAAAGCAAGTGGGATTACACCGATCAATTCGTTTAGTTAGATAGTCGCTTTCCAAAATATAATCAACTAATCATAAAATATGAATCTCAAAGAAAATAAAAACCCTAGAAAAGTTGAAAACAAAAAACAATTCTAAAAAAAAGGAATCAAACCATAATGTCAGCTTCCGGACTAAGGCCAAATATAAGATAGGTCAAGAGATCTTTACCCTCGAGTACATGACGACAATAGTCACCATACTGTATTGGCCACAAGTCACCTTGAAGCTTGTTTCGCAATTCACCGAATGGGTATCCTTGATGATTCTTCCAGGCGCCCCAAAGCTGAACATAGTCTCGAACTTTGCCCTGTAGGAATAATGATCGGTCCATGTAATTGGTAGATGTCCAAAGTGGGTACTTCTTGTCTGCTTCTCGTTGCCATTCTCGAATTATCTGTCTGAAAATACTGATATAGTCAATCTCTGTTTTGTTTTCTTTTTCGTCGAGAAATATTGCAAACGGATCTCCATTTCGAATATATTTTGCGGTTGATGATTCAATGAAAAGGAAGAGGATGAAGAATTTTATGGCCATAGACATTGTGGAGGGATCAGTTAGTTTTGTTGTTGTTGTTTTGAGGTCAACGTTGATAAAAAAAGTTTGGGTTTATATAAGCTTATCGTCTTCTTATTCAATTGGGATTTAGGGTTTTTGACACGTTACTGATTATATTCCCTTGATTCTATTAAGAACCATGAATAAAACAATAAATATATTTATATTATTTATCTATTTCTCTTTGTTAAGTTTTATGGGCTTTCAACTCAAAACCAATTTTCCGACAAAAAAAAACTCAAAACCAATTTGCAATGAGTTGATTGGCACATGTCACTTGTATATTAGCTCAGAATTATTCTTATTTTCGATATGGGACAATATTCTTCACACTTTCCCTCGAGATAATGGTCCGTCTAGCCATTAATCTCGATAAATATCCATGTCTAGAATTAATTTCGGGTTTGATTGATCAGGCCATCTTCGGACCATATCAATTTTGGCTGGGGCAGCATGTGTTCATGCTTTGATACCATGTTAAGTTTCATGGGTTTTCAACTCAAAACCAATTGGCAATGAGTGGATTGGCCCATGTCCCTTATATATTAGTTCAGATTTATTTTCACTTCCGATATGGGACAATATTTTTCACATTCTCTTTGCTTGTTATATATCTACTTCTATTTTCCTTCTTAATTGTTTTCTAATTTGTTTGTAACTATTATTTTATATGGTAAACATACATTATGTCAAAGGTTTTTATGCCGAGCAAAATTTCATTCAAAAAAATAAATGCATCAATGTATATCTATACTATGATAGATGGCCAGCACTCTCCAGAGAGAGACATGTGGCGCTCTCTACAATCGAGACATGACACATTAATATTTGAAAAAACCTTCAACTCTAGACTCTTCGCCTTCTTTTTCCAGCAATTGTTTTTCACACGAACGTTTAAATTAAAAGGTTTACTTGGTACTAGAGCGGAGGGTTTTGTTGTACTTTTTTTTGTGTTATTCTCGAGGGTTCACGAATCATTGGGAATTTCGAAGGTGGAAGCCATTTAATTTCTAGGGTCCAAGTGATTTATCCAGTCTGGCAATAATTTCTTTCGGTCAAATGCATCATCGTCTTCTTCCGCCTCTCTATTTCTTCTCTAACTTGTTTCATTGCTCAATCTGTAAAAATGAATCTCAAGAGGAAGAAGGGTGATGGTGAAGCTGAAGAAATGGAAGCAGTTGTCCTGTGTCTAAAGTTGAGGCATGGAGCGAGCTCGAGAGATTCGGTTAGTCTTTAAAATTAGTTAATTGAAACTTTGTTCATCCATTAAAAGTTGAATTTTTGTTGTTGTTTGATATATTAGTATTTTGGTCTCTTTTACATATTGTTTTCTATTTATTTTCGGTTCTTTCTAGTTCATTTCGTGTCTTTTCAGGTTCTAGGAGGCTCTCAAGCATGGATTGGAGTCATTTGGGGTCATTGGAGCGAAAGAGAAGAATTCGGAGCCAAAAGGCGATTTTTCCTAACCGAGCACCTGCTCGGTTTGGAGCGAGCACCTGCTCGCCCGAAGAGCCGAAGCCCCTGGAATCCGGACCGACCGGTCTGTATGGGTGGACCGACCGGTCCACTCTTGAAGCTCAAGGAGCCGAAGCCCCTGGAATCCGGACCGACCGGTCCGGATGTAGATCGACCGGTCTCCAGACCTGAAGAGCCGAGACTTTGTGAAGATGGACCGACCGGTCCAGGTCCAGACCGACCGGTCGGTCACCCAGAACCGGTTGCCCTAATTTTTTATTATAAATAAGACCCAGCCACTCTCTAAAACAGAGTTCACTTTTTCTGATTTTTTTTCCCCATTCAAAAGGCTGAGACTCATTTGTTCTAAGATCTTGAGATCCATCAAGTGTTTTCATTTCCTTGGATTTTGCTTGTAAGATTTGGAGGATCATCCACAACTTTCTATTGAGAAGATTTCTTAAACCCTTATCTCTTTGCTTTTTCATGATGAATCATTCTCATTTGATCGCTGCGTTTTTGATCTCCATGGTTGAGTAGTCTCATAGCTAGATTAGGGGATTTCAATGGTGAATTAGGATGATAGTGACTGAGCCAAATAGGAAATGATATCATTGTCTTCATCAATCGGGATTCGTAATGCTTAGGCTAATTTGATCACCTAGTCTATGATTTCAAGTTTAACTTATTCACGATAGTGCTCTAGGTTGCTAGATAAACCATTGATGAGCAATCGATGTGTAACCAAGGACAGTTGATTGTTGCCATCGATAGTGAACAAATCGAACCATTTTGTTAATGCTTATCAACATCTCTGAATCCAAACGACAGTTTAGGCATTTAGGATGTTAGATAAAGATATTGATACATCACGACAGTGGGGCAATATTACATTTATGTTTGAGTTCTAGATTGCGCTAAAATTGAATCCTGAATAGATGCTCAGTCCTAAATCCGAATTCACCGGCGAATGATCCTGATCTAGTGCCTTTATCTTATTGAATTTACATCGTTTTAATTATCGTTCTGTTCATTGTTTCACTGCAAACCAACTCCCATTTTGTCTTAGCTTTAAATATAAATCCATAGCTTCATAGAGTAACCTTGGTCTCTGTGGATTCGATACCTAAAATACTACTGCTTTTGTCTGTACACTTGCGGATTTATTTTGGGGTTAAAACCTCTGGAATCATTGTTCCTCTTAAATAATGTTTCCTTTTTTCTTGTTTTCAAGAATACATGATGACTATATGTTTATTTGTGTTAAGCACGAAAGAGTGATAAAGAGATTATTTACTTAAGGAACATTGCTCTCTATTTCTTCTCTAACTTGTTTCATTGCTCAATCTGTAAAAATGAATCTCAAGAGGAACATTGCTCTTCCGCCTCTCTATTTCTTCTCTAACTTGTTTCATTGCTCAATCTGTAAAAATGAATCTCAAGAGGAAGAAGGATGAAGGTGAAGCTGAAGAAATGGAAGCAGATGTCCTGTGTCTAAAGTTGAGGCATGGAGCGAGCTCGAGAGATTCGGTTAGTCTTTAAAATTAGTTAATTGAAACTTTGTTCATCCATTAAAAGTTGAATTTTTGTTGTCGTTCCTCTTAAATAATGTTTCCTTTTTTCTTGTTTTCAAGAATACATGATGACTATATGTTTATTTGTGTTAAGCACGAAAGAGTGATAAAGAGATTATTTACTTGAGGAACATTGCTCCTGCTTTACCATTTCATTTCGTCCTTTGTAATTTGCCTTCACTATCTTTTAGATGCCTTCCTTGATATATTGTGTTTTTGTGCATTCTTATGCATTGCATTGCATTGATATTTTTTTATAGCATACTTGTGTCTTTTCAACCACTTTATGTCTCATTTTCTTTGCCTTAGGATCATCTTAGAGTCTAGATTGTGTTTTGTTGCATTTTGCATATTTTGTATCTTTTAGGTCTTTTTTGAAGCTTTAAGGAGAAATTGATTGCAAGGAAGGCTTTATAGCATACTTGTGTCTTTTCATCCACTTTATGTCTCATTTGGACTTGAAGATGGTACCAAGACTAGACGAATGGAGCATCTATAGAGAGTCTAAGAGCAAGAAAATAAGTTTTAGGTCTTTTTTGAAGCTTTAAGGAGAAATTGATTGCAAGGAAGGCTTTATAGCATACTTGTGTCTTTTCATCCACTTTATGTCTCATTTGGACTTGAAGATGGTACCAAGACTAGACGAATGGAGCATCTATAGAGAGTCTAAGAGCAAGGAAATAAGTTCTTGAAAACGGCAGATACCGAGCTTAATTTCCAGCCATATTAGGCTTGATAGTGGAATTGAAGAAAATGGCAAAAACTACCATAGGATTTTCCGAGCCTTATTTCTGAGCTTATTATGCTCGTCGCAGTTCAAGGATTATTAACCCAACCCGGTTTGTCCCAGGTTGACCCGATTCATATTTCTTTTGCTATATAAGCATTTTAGACCTAGTATTTTGGCTAAGTTTGATTAGATTTTTCTTCTTTCATACTTCAAACTCTTACCTTATTATTTGTGATTGGATCTTTGCTATTTATCATATCTAGTGAAGCTTTTCTTAATCTCTTATCATTTTTTTATGATTATGTCTTTATCTATGATTATGATTGTGTTTCGCATCATGATTAGTGAGTAGTCTTTTAATGGGCTTTTGGGCTTAGTAGATTAGGGATGTTTGATGAATGATTAGTAATGTCTAGGCTTAGATTCTTATGATTTTCAAAGATTAGGATGTCCTGAATGCTAGATTAGACTTAGCTAATCAAAATCTAGATCATGGATATTTTACGCCCGGAAGGTGTTTGATAAAATGTCTAGAAGAATCTTAATCTTGCTTTTCATTCTTAACCAATGGGAATTGATTCTTAAGGTGTTTAGTTGGCTCCATGAACTTATTCTTAAATATTATTGATTATTTAATTGCAATTGGGAAATTAGCTTAATTAAATGACTAGTAAATGGATTATTGTCATGGAAATGGATTAGTCTATTTTGTGTGATTTATGTCATAGAATTGAGTTTGAATTGTTAGTTCGAGCACCATTAGCTAGTCATTAATCATCCCGAGTCAAGTGCTTTGCCTAAAGCCCATATTTTCCCATATTTGATCAAAGTTTTAATTTACGGTTGACTCTTAGTTGACTTTTGTATTTTGAACTTGTTTAAGCTTAATTTTCTTTCGATTAGTCTTAATTATTTTTATTCAATCAAATGCAAATCTTGAATTGCTTAGCTTAGTTAATTACTTGCATTCCTAGTGTAGTTCATTCTAATCTCCCTTGGTTCGACCCTATGCTATTCTACAACAACTAGAGTGTGGTGATAGTTAAGTTTAGGTACAAATACAATTTGACACGCATCATTCCTCATTTTAAATTGATATAAAATGAGTTATTCATATGCCTCCTTATTAAATCACGAAAGGCTGAGTGTACTTGCTCAAAGCCTTAAAATAGATGATAACTCTTCTTTTTCATGAAGATAAAATTAATTCTTGAGTAGGTTAAGAAGATTGAGAGGAGTTAGATTAAATAATGGCTCTCGTGGTTTACACTTCTATTCTCTTAGTTTCCTAATAGTCGTTTTGCTTCAGTATTAACTAAATGATGCTTTGTTTCCATTTTTCATGTGGGTTGCTACCTTGAACTCTCAAAAGTCTTTATCCTTTTCTTTTTATTTGGTAAAGGAATGAACCATGCAAGGGAATCAAAGTTTAGGCTAGCTTATGTTATTGTGAAACTATGTGAAAATGTGTTAGAGCAAAAATTGCAATCAAATGGGGCGCTCTTAATACAAAGAATATATAAGAAAATGGCAGATGAATTAAAGATTAGTTTTTTTTTTCCTTTCCTTCACGCCAATTTCCGAACGGGTTCGAGACCATTGTGGCAGATGCAATTTATTGAACTTTATCATTATCTTACAAGCATATCACTAGGAGGTGTTCTAATACTACGCAACAAGCCAAAAAGTACATGATAATACTTTATAAAGGCAAAGACTTTCTTCATGATGATATTGCGGATATGGTTGACGACCGAAAGAGATTACTGAAATGATACCAACATTTTTAAGAAACAAAACGCGAGAGGGATATTGAAATTTGGAGGTAACAAATGGTATAAAAAGTGAGGAAAAATGCAAAATCAGAACTTTTTTAGAGTTTCAAAAACTCCAAAGAAAATTAGCGAAATGCCAAAATAGAGACAAAAAACCTTTAGGCTAAAGCTAAGAAATCTGAAGTAAAAAAGACACTTCAAATCCAAAAACGCCAGCTTTTCATTGTAAGCCTTTTTACAACATAAAAAAGGCATCTTTTAATATTTCGCTTATTGTTATATTACTTTCATGGATTGCGTTCTTTTATTTGCAGCTAAAATCAAAGATAGATAAATAAGCAGTGGAAATAGTCAAACTCAATTCTTTAAGGAAACGATATGAGCGAGATGATAAATAAAGATTGCTTGAGAAGAATGGGTGAAACAGCCAAGTTTTTTTTAATTAATTAATTAATCCGGATTATTATTCCCATAAATAATAATCCTCTACGATTAATTCCACAACAACCAAACTAGACAATAACCAGCGGAAATCAATAAACAAGTAACCAGATTCAACATTAAAATTAACCAATAAACTAATTCTAATCCAAATAACTAAACTCAACATTTCTACCACCCTAAACACTAGGTTCTACGAAAATGCAACTTAACAGCAAATAAACTAGAGCTCCTAAACATCATCTCGTCCCAGCCATGATTCCACGATCTCAGACTTTTACCTGCAACACATGGAAAAACGAGTTGCGTGAGGATAACATATGCCAATTACTCTACAATCACTCAATAGTTCACAACGTTCAAACTACCAAAACAAGAACAATCCATAAACAGTTCACAACGTTCGAATTACCAAAATAAGAACAAACAATCAACAATTCATAATGTTTGAATTACCAAAATAAGAACAAACCATAAAAATATGCACGCAACAACTCGGTGTCGATCGACACACCACCTCGGTGTCGATCGACACACCAAACACAAAGCTCAATAATTTTCACAGGGTGTCGATCGACACTACCACTAGGTATCGATCAACACTTCTTCCATAACACAAAGCAAACACGAAACCACGATGGACGTCGATCGACACCTACTCTTGGTGTCGATCAACACCACGACACAGAAACCAGAATCGAGCCAAATCCTCTCGTGGCCCGACACTGTTTCATCGTGGATAAAACTCAACAATAAGTAGTACGATTACACACAAAATCATAAGAAAACAACACAAGAACATCAATCTCAATGACAATTCCATCACAATCCATCCAAAATCCCTAACAAACGGTTATCCATAACCACAATCGCGCACTCACCTCGATTCGAGGAAGAAACGGAAAGGATAGATGAACAAAAGAGAACAGGCACGAAAATCACGAATCAAACACTAGGATTCTGATTTTTCGTCTACCGTTCACGGATTCTTGATGAACACCGATGAACACTCGCTATTTCGATCACTCACACACAAGAACACCTCCAATCTCTCACTTATAAACTCTCAAAACACTGAAAAACGCTTAACACATGCGGCTGGTTCCTTATAAAGGTCGACCTAGGGTTCCGTACCCAAACCAACGCAAACTGAACGATCAAAAATCGAACCAAAAACACAACCAAAACTGGTGTCGATCGACACCCACCACCTACCAAAATACCCTATTTTGGTTTCAAGATATTACAAAGGGAATGATAATGAACTTCAAAATCGTTCTTGGTAGGAGCTCACAAGATCCATCCTCATCTTTTCTTATACCTTAGCCAATGATTAGAAGAGTGATTTACACAAATTTAAATTTTGTATGTTCTATTTTTGGTAGAAGACGAGTCTTTCATGGTGTAATAGAATGTTAGCATCAATGCATTGAAAGATTGCGAAAATGATTACGATGTAGAAGATCTACTGAACTAAAATAAAACCATACCGAAATATATAGTTAGAAATGCAACGCCTTGATCATCCCTCCCATGGGCCCCCGTCCACTCACAGGCCCGTGGGCTCATCATGTCTGACGGTCGGTGCATTAATCTGGGAGGCTCGAAAGTCATGTTTACTAAACCTGCAAATCACCATGCGATCTTTTCCCGTATTTTGACCTCACTCACACGGTACTGGAAATGACTTCCCAGTAGGTCACCCATCCTAAAACTACTCTAGCTCAAGCACGCTTAACTCTGGAGTTCTCTCAAGACCTGTGACCAAAAAGATAAGTGCACTTTGGTGATATAGGTAGCAAAATCAATTCTTTTAATCCTCTCCGAATATACCGTATATACCTCATATGCCCTGAAACTGGGGTGTCACAAGAAACCTAACCCGCGGGCTCTCATCTAGTAAAATATAAAAATACTTACAATGGTTGGTTATTTTTTCTTTTCTTGTACATCTAAGCATCTTGTCGATAAAATATTGGGTACCTTTTATGTTATAGGCATAACCTACGATTGAATGTCAAATACCCTTCAAGTATCGTTGTTAAAGTCATTTTGGGAAAATATTGCTCCAACTCCCCTCTTATGGATTGTTCTCTCCCCTCTAGACCATCACATGGATGGCGAAGCATCATAGCTGGAAGCAAAGTGATTCGCAAAGGTCTTGGATGGATTGTTGGCTCCGGTGAATCCATCTAGGTCTAGACTAAACCGTGGCTCTCACTTACAGCCCCACTAATCCCTATTGGACCACCGACCTTTGCATTAAAGGACATGAGAGTTTTGGACCTCATCGACATTGCTACTGGCCTTAGGAACTTCAACATTATCCGAGAGCATCTCTCTGCATATGAAGACCAAATACACCAAATCTCCCTTGGCTCACGTAATAGACAAGACAAGGTGGTATGGCTGCCTCTTAAACGTGTAGAGTACACCCCAAGATCAGATTATAGCCTCACCTCATAACTAGATATCTTCTAACCCCAGCTTCAATTCAATTGGCAAAAGAACGCATGGGAAACACCTAACTTACCCAGGATTAGAATCTTCTTATAGAAGGCCTTAGTAGGAGCTCTCCCAGTCGGCTCTCTTCTAATGCAATGAGGACTAGGTAATGATCCAACTTGTCCCCGGTGTGGTTCCCTTGAATCTATCCTTCGCATTCTAAGAGATTTTCCCTTTTCCACCTCAGTGTGGAGCGTTTCCCCCTATTGGAGACTTTCCCGAGCCAAGGAGATGGCTACATGATAGAACCCTGGCTAGCTTGGACAAAGGAGCTAAGGAACCAAACGAGCAACATGTAGCCGAGGAGGTTCTTAAAGACGCAAAAAGCTTGCAAATTTTGAGAGGACCTATGACGAGGTCAAGGAAAAGACAATTTAACCAAGCCATCTCTTTGCTTATGGTTAAGATAACCGACCAACTTCCTCTAGTTGCTCATCAAACCGCATTGGTTGTGATTCGAGCTAAGGAAGGCTGATAATGAGAGGTATATGGGCTCATACTCTTTTTCTATCTTTAGTTTTGTCCCAAGGGGTTTTCCGAAATAGGTTTTTAATGAAGAAAGCACACATACTCTTTCGTTTTCTCATTATCACACTTAGGCTATTTTGGGGCTTCTTGAAGCCCATGAAGATGTGATTTTCGGCAAGCACATTATAATTTTATTTATGTTTTATTTTTATGATTAAAGATAAGTGTTGAATGTGTTCACACTTATGCAACTTTCAAACTTCTTATTTATTACCTTGTTTTTCCGTGTAGGTGGTAGTGGAAGGGGTTTGTCTTTTCACTTCCTCCTCCTATATATTGTGGCCGAAAATCTCAATAATAATCATCAACATTTTTATCAAAAATCTCTCTAAATTTGTTGATCAAAAACCGTAATTGTGTGTCATATCAATTACAACTTTTTATTTTCTTAATGTGTAATATCTAAGTTTAGATCGAGCCTCGTAATCTAAAAGATCATTCATATCTTTTGGAAGTACACTTCGATCCATTTGTTCTATCCATTCATCTCCCATCAAATCGGTTCATCTCCATCATTTCGGATCATCATCATTGTACTTCATTCCGCATCTCTAAAACCCTTCGAAGTGATCATTGGGCTTCACTCCTTCAAGAGGAGTCTATCACTACACCTTCCTCTCACAATTACAAAGCCTCAAAGTCCAACCACAAGTGGGAATTACCTCTGCTGCTCTGTTTTCGGGGTTATTAAGAAACTTATGGACTTTCCGTAACCAATTAATCTTCAACCAAAAACACTACACCGAAGATGAAATTGTTGCCAAGTCAGTGGCAGAGATTAAAGCTTGGCAAGAAGCCCAACCTCCTCGGATTCAGAAACCTCCAACTTCACCGGACACTATCCAGTCCACCGATGCTTCATCGAAATCAGTTTGTTACGTTGCTGCAGCATGGAATGTTGTCTCTTCGAATTGCGGTATGGGTTGGTTCCTCACCACAAATGGGTTATCGCAACCATTCACCGCCTCAGACTCTTGCTCATTGATTCCCTTGGCTCTAGTGGCGGAAACTAAAGCAATGAAGGCTGCCAAATATGTTGGAATTTTTCATTATCATTAACTTCAATATAATAAAAAAGATTAAAAATATCGAAATTATATACGTAAAAACGTGGAAAAATGAATTTTTGGCATTAAAGTTTCTAAATTTAATTTGTTAGTTGATTCCATAAAAGAAATAGAAAAGTTATGAACGTGAATGTACTTATACATGTATGATGTATATATAGAAATAGATATTGTAACATCCCGAAACCGAATTCTGGGAATTTGGTCGGGGTGTCGATCGACACAAGTGGTGGGTGTCGATCGATACCAATGTTTTTGGTCGACTTTGGTTATGTTTAATCGCCCGGTTTGCGAGTCGGTTTTGGGAGAAACCTAGGGCTCGAGTATATAAACCTTTTTGCCGAGTGTGGCCGTTTTGAGAGAAGGAGAAACAGTTTTAAATGCTTTTGGTGAAGATTTCAGTGATTCGAGGAGCGTTTGTGATCCGTTCTTCATCGTTCTTCGCGTGATAGTATCGTGTGGTTGTTGGTCAGGTTTGTGGTGCTGTTTCGGTGATTTCCTGCGAGGAATCAGAGTTTTCGAGGCTGATTTGTGTCAGTTTCTTATTTGTTCATTCCTCAACCGCGTAATCGAGGTGAGTGCGTGATCGTGATATGGAATTAGGTTATTAGGAAATTTGATTGGTTGTTTGTGATGAATTGGATTGTCCCTGTGATATTTCTGTGTGAACTATGCGTTTTGGAATCGTGATGACCTCGGGAGATGGAACAGAACTCGAGCTGTGAGAGGATTTGGCTCAGTTTAGGTTTCTTTGAGAGGTGTCGATCGACACCTAGTGGTAGTGTCGATTGACACCACTGTTTTATGATCACGAGGATCGGTTGCTTGCCTGAAGCATCGATCGACACCAAGTGGTGGTGTCGATCGACACCCCCTGTTTCAAATATTAAATTTGTTTAAATTTTGTAAATTGTTGTTTCATCGCGTAGAATTGATAATCTAATTCCTATTTTATATCTGGTAGACGGGATGACCGCTCCACTAAGTATTTATTAAATACTTACGCAACTCTGTTTTTCCCTTTGAGTTGCAGGTAACAGAAATGCGTGATCGCGGAATCTAGGCCGGCGAAAAGGATGATAGGATGTTTTATTTGCTTCTGTTTAGTCTAGTAGAACCTGGTGTTTAGGTTGCTAGATTTCTATCATTGTTCTGAAATCTTATTATGGAATTATTGGATTATTGTTTTAATTATTTTATGAGAATTTCCGCAACTGTTTAATAAAAAAAAAAAAAAAATTGGGTGTTACATTTTGGTATCAGAGCCTAGACGTTTTTAGGACATTGAAATTGGATGAACTGAGACTATGTGGTTGATTGTTTATTGGTGGTTAGACAATTAAGTAGTTTTAGGTCATCCCCTTCGGCCTTTAAAGAGATTCCAAGGTAAGTTGTGTTTTATTTGTTTGTGACTTCTCGTTTACTTATGTTTCTTGTCCTCTGTGGTAGATGGATACTGGAGCGAGAGGTCGTGGCAGAGGTCGTGGCAGAGGTCGTGGTTGAGGCCGTAGTCGTGGTCGTGGCTTAGTGCCAGAGTCGTCTAGCAGTGTGGCTACATCCCAGACACATCGGGTGGAGACCGCGAGTGAGACCAATGCCAGTGTGGCTGTCCGTACCGGGAGGGATGCTCGTGGTGGTGCTCTTGGTGCCAGAAGAGGTGCCGGGAGAGGTGCTGGTGATGGAGTGGGCCCAGGTGGGGGTGCTGCTACAGTTCAGGATCGTGATAATGTCATCGTGGGAATTCTGACGCAGCTGTTGGGACGGTTTCTGGCAGCGACTCCGGTACAAGCTCCAACAGTACCTCCGGTGGTGGAGGGGCAGCAGAGAGCTACAGAGGTTGAGCAGCCGAGAGTTGAGGTTACTGAGCATCCTCCCTATCTCATGATGATGGGACATATGCAGAAGATTGGTACGCCTTTCTTCACTGGCAGAGTTGGGCCTGAGGGGGCCAATGAGTGGCGCTTGAGATTAGAGCGCAATTTTCGGTCGATCCGATGTCATGCCGAGTATCGAGTAGAGTTGGATGTGCATTATCTGAGCAAGGATGCGCATAGCTGGTGGAGATCTATGGAGTCCAGGAGAGCTGTTTGGATTTAGGATGAGTTTGTGGGCAAGTTCAGTGCCAAGTTCTTTCCTCGAGAGGCTTTGGATCGCCTGCAGATGAGGTTTATGGAGCAGTCTCAGGGAGCGAGTTCAATTCGGGATTATGATACCGAGTTTAGCAGACTTCAGGTTTATGCTAGTCACGGCATGACTGATGAGCGGACCCTTATGCAGAGGTTCTTGCAGGGGCTTCAGATGAGTATCAAGACCTAGTTTCGGGGTTCGGCGTACGCCTCGAGGGCGGAGTTGGTGAAGCTTGCTGCTTCGATTGAGGAGGATCAGCGTGAGCAGAGTGGTCCGGTGGTTGTTCCATCAGTGGCGGTTACATCTGTACCTGCTCCTGCTGTTCAGCCGAGGAGGAAGTAGCAGCAGTAGCATTCTCGAAGTTCTAGTTCTGGCAAAGGCGGCAAGCCTGCGCAGGGTCAGAAGAGGAGATTCGACGAGGAATCTGGAGGAGGCCAGAGCGGTCGTGTTTGTTATGGATACAAGAGTACCGAGCATCGAGTGGCTAGTTATCCCAAGAGGGAGGCATCTATGGATGCCAAGGTATGTTTCCATTGCCGAGAGCCAGGGCATATTCGGCCAATGTGTTCTAAGTTCCAGCAGATGACTGTGGCAACAGTTCAGCCAGTGGCAGGGCAGCAAGTGGCTCAGTTCGCAGCAGTGCAGCCGTTGGGCTAGATTAGGCCGGCACCGCGAGTTTATGGTCCTACAGAGGCGGGGCAGCCGGGCAACGCGCAGGTCATAGGTAAAATTTTAGACTCTAACTTTGCTAATTCTTAGTGGTTGAATTTATGGTAGGTCTTTTATTTTACTTGTGGTAGTCGTTAGGTTTCTCAACGCATGTGAATTGTGTAGGGACCTTATTAGTGGGAGGGTTTGAGTCCCACGTTCTTTTTAATTCTAGAGCATCGAACTGCTTCATTACTCCAGAGCATGCCGAGCGCAGTGGCATTTGGAGCAGTGCGGGTGAGCTTTCGGGTCTGGTTAAAGTGGCTGGAGGAGGATTCCTTGCTACTTTCGGCCGAACTAGAGCAGTGGATGTTCAGATTGTTGGTCAGTCGATGTCGGCAGATTTGGTGATTAGTCCGGTGGAACTTTACGACGTGATTCTCAGAATGGATTGGTATTCATTTCATAAGGTTCATTTGGATTATTTCAGAGGGAGAGTAGCTTTAAAGCAAGATGTGGGGAAGTTAGTGTTTCATGGCGTGAGACCTATTTCCAGGAGTTTGGTAATCTCAGCTATTCAGGCTGAGCAGATGATGGTGCGGGGTTGCGAAGCTTATTTGGCGGTGATTTCTATGCCAAAGTCTGGTGGTGAGGTTGCTATCGGGGAGATCCGAGTTGTTCAGGATTTAGTGGATGTTTTTCAGTCGCTGCAGAGATTACCACCGTCTTGGTCAGATCCTTTCACGATTGAGTTAGAGCCTGGGACAACTCTGATTTCTAAGGCTCCTTACAGGATGGCTCCAGCAGAGTTAGCGAAACTAAAGAAGCAGTTGGAAGATCTGTTGAGTAAGGGTTTTGTGCGACCGAGTGTGTCACCGTGGGGAGCACCGATTTTGTTCGTAAAGAAGAAAGATGGGAGTATGCGTTTGTGTATTGACTATCGAGGTCTGAACCAGGTCACTGTGAAGAACAAGTACCCTCTCCCGAGGATTGATGAGCTTTTGGATCAGTTGAAGGGTGCTACATGGTTCTCCAAGATAGACTTGGCGTCGGGTTATCATCAGATCCTGATAGATGAGGCAGATGTTCGTATGAGAGCGTTCAGGACGAGATAAGAGCATTTTGAGTTCGTGGTCATGCCTTTTGGTTTGACAAATGCGCCGGCGGCTTTCATGAGATTAATGAACGATGTGTTCAAGGAGTATTTGGACGTGTTCGTTATCATCTTTATTGATGACATCCTGGTTTATTCGAGGAGTCCCGAGGAGCACGAGACTCATCTGAGGTTGGTTTTGGAGAAGCTTCGAGAGCAGAAGCTGTATGCCAAGTTGAGTAAGTGCAGTTTTTAGCAGAGACAGATGGGATTCCTTGGGTATATTGTATCTTCAGAGGATGTTTCAGTGGAGCCGGCGAAGATAGAGGCTATCAGGGATTGGCCTAGACCGTGTAATACCACCGAGATCAAGATTTTCTTGGGTTTGGCAGGTTATTACTGGAGATTCGTCAAGGGTTTTGCGAGTATGGCCCAGCCGATGACGAAGCTAACTAGTAAGGATGTTCTTTTCATTTGGTCTCAAGGAGATGTTGACTAGTACGCCGGTATTGGCATTACCCGAGCCGGGGAAGCCTTATACCGTGTACACCGATGCTTCAGGAGTTGGTCTGGGGTGTGTTTTGATGCAGGAGGGCAAGGTCATTACGTATGCTTCGAGGCAGTGGCAGGGTAGTGAGCGTAATCGCCCTACGCATGATCTTGAGTTAGGAGCTGTAGTTTTTGCTCTGAAGATTTGGAGATCGTACCATTATGGTGGGAGGGTGCAGATCTAGATGGATCATAAGAATCTGCAGCATATCTTCAGTCAGCCATTTCTGAATATGAGGCAGAGGCGCTGGCTTGAGTTTTTAGCGGATTACGAGCTGGAGATCCTTTACCATCTGGGTAAGGCTAATCAGGTGGCTGATGCTCTGAGTCGAAGGACGGTTGATTCGATTCGGGAGCAGGAGGTTGAGGCCTTAGTGGGCGAGATTAGTACCTTGCAGTTGTGTGCTTTTTCGCAGGAGCCTTTGGGATTAGAGGTTGTGTATCAGGCAGATCTTTTGAGTAGGATCCGAGTAGCTCAGAGGAGCGATAAAGTTTTGGTTGAGGCGTCGAGGGCCGTTGGATCTGAGTATATTGTCTCTTCGAATGGGACTATTTTGGTTCGCTGGCGAGTTTGTGTGCCCAAGGACGAGATGTTGCGGCAGGAGATTCTGCGAGAGGCTCATGCGAGCAAGTTTTCTATTCATCCGGGTACCATGATCTTAAGCGGTATTATCATTGGGTCAGGATGAAGAGAGATGTAGCTGATTGGGTCGCAAAATGCGATACGTGCCAGTTAGTGAAAGCAGAGCATCAGGTTCCGGGAGGGAACTTGCAGAGTTTACCCATTCCTGAGTGGAAGTGGGATATGATCACTATGGATTTTTTGGTCGGTTTACCTACTTTGAGGACCTATGATGCGGTTTGGGTTATTATGGATCGGTTGACTAAGTCTGCACATTTTCTAGCCGTTAAGAAGACCGATGGAGCTGCGGTTTTGGCAAAGAGATTTGTGCAAGAGATTATGAGGCTGCATGGTGCGCCAGCCAGTATTGTGTCAGACCGAGATCCTAAGTTTGCGTCTGAGTTTTGGGAGCTTTTTAGACAGTGATGGGCACGAGGGTACATATGAGTACAGCGTATCATCCGCATACTGATGGTCAGTCAGAGAGGACTATTCAGACCTTAGAGGATCTGCTCAGGATGTGCGTATTGGATTGGGGTGGTCACTGGGTTGATCATCTGTGCCTGGCCGAGTTTGCGTATAACAACAATTTTCAGGCGAGTATTGGCATGGCTCCGTATGAGGTGCTTTATGAGAGGCCGTGCAGGACACCTTTATGCTGGACCCAAGTGGGGGAGAGGAGCATTCTAGGTGTGAGTTTCGGTCAGGAAACGACGGAGAAAATCCGTGTTTTAAAAATGAACATGAAGGAAGCTCAGGATCATCAGCGGAGTTATGCTGATAAGCGGCAGAGAGAGCTTGAGTTTGTAGTGGGAGATTGCGTGTATCTCAAGATGGCTATGTTGAGGGTTCCTAATAGATCCATAGCAGGAAACAAGCTGAGCCCGTGTTTTATGGGACCGTTCCTGGTGGTGGAACGAGTTGGACTGGTGGCATATCGGTTAGAGTTACCTCCGATCATGAAGGCATTCCACAAGGTTTTTCATGTGTCTATGATGAGGAAGTGCCTCCATGAGTCAGAGGAGTTAGTGGCTAAGATCTCGGAGGATCTGCAGCCAGATTTGACAGTTCCTGTGAGGATTCTCGAGAGAAGAGAGAAGGTTCTGCGCCGGAAGAGGATACCGTTGCAGAGAGTCTTGTGGGACTGTAGCGGTACAGAGGATGAGACATAGGAGCCAGAGGCAAAGATGAAGTTGAAGTTCAGGAAGTGGTTCGACAAGCAGGTCTTAGCTTGAGCTTACTTGTATCTTTGTGGTTCCAGATTTGTGATAGCGTGGTTATTGTTGTGGTTCATGTATTTTCTGTTTTGGTTGTAACGATATACATTTTTTAAAATTTATAAGATGAAGTTTCCTTATCTATTTTTCGTGTCCTTATGAGATATGTGGTTCTTATAAGCATGTTGTTGATTGACCAGTTTGGGTCGTGTTCTCAATGATATTTTGGGTGGGAAATATCGAGATAGGCCAAGTGGGGCAGATCTAATCATAGATGTTAGTAAACATTTTTCTTTTGAATCTAATACTCTTGGGATAGTGATATTCCCGAATAACTCATTACAAATTTGGAAGACGGTGTGTCTTCGGCGGTCTACTCGTGTCTGATGGGTCACTGCGTAGTACCGGAGGTTACTTACCGATGACAGGTGGATCACGGTATAGTATAGTGGGATGCTTACTTATCTGTGACAAGTGTGTCTCAGGATAAGTATCAGGAGATTGTGGGTCTCTTGAAGGGAGTGAGTTTCCCTGCATTCTTTTATGGAGTTGGTGGTCTCCAGAGGCCTGTGTGAGACGAGTGGGTCTCAGTATGAGTCTAGAGGGAAAGTGATTCCCCGTATACCATTGGTGGTTGGTATATTTGTTGCTAAGGGATGCATCCCGAGAGCAAGGTAATGAGTTAGGAGTAATAAATGTCTAGAAAACGTGGGTATTAACATAAGAATTAGATGAGAGTTTAGGGATCGGGTGAGGATCTCTGATGTGATGACCAAGTGGGGTCAAACTTTCGGTCTTGGATAGACTGTTTGAGGGATTCGAGGTCGAATCCAAGATAGTGGGAGAGAGTTGTAACATCCCGAAACCGAATTCTGGGAATTTGGTTGGGGTGTCGATCGACACCAGTGGTGGGTGTCGATCGACACCAATGTTTTTGGTCGATTTCGGTTAAGTTTAATCGCTCGGTTTATGATTCGGTTTAGGAAGAAACCTAGGGCTCGAGTATATTAACCTTTTTGCCGAGTGTGGCCGTTTTGAGAGAAGGAGAAACAGTTTTAAAGGCTTTTGGTGAAGATTTCGGTGATTCGAGGAGCGTTTGTGATCCGTTCTTCATCGTTCTTCGCGTGATAGTCTCGTGTGGTTGTTGGTCGGGTTTGTGGTGCTGTTTCGATGATTTCCTGGGAGGAATCAGAGTTTTCGAGGCTGATTCATGTCAGTTTCTTATCCGTTCATTCCTCAACCGCGTAATCGAGGTGAGTGCGTGATCTTGATATGGAATTAGGTTATTAGGAAATTTGATTGGTTGTTTGTGATGAATTGGATTGTCCCTGTGATAATTCTGTGTTAATTATGCGTTTTGGAATCGTGATGACCTCGCGAGATGGAACGGAACTCGATCCGTGAGAGGATTTGGCTCGGTTCATGTTTCTGCGAGAGGTGTCGATCAGTGTCGATCGACACCACTGTTTTATGATCACGAGGATCGGTTGCTTGCGTGAAGCGTCGATCGACACCAAGTGGTGGTGTCGATCGACACCCCTTGTTTCAAATATTAAATTTGTTTAATTGTTGTAAACTGTTGTTTCATCGCGTAGAATTGATAAGCTAATTCATATTATATATCTGGTAGACGGGATGACCGCTCCACTAAGTATTTATTAAATACTTACGCAACTCTGTTTTTCTCTTTGAGTTGCAGGTAACAGAAATGCGTGATCGCGGAATCTAGGCCGGCGAAGGGGATGATATGATGTTTTATTTGCTTCTGTTTAGTCTAGTAGAACATGGTGTTTCGGTTGCTAGATTTCTATTATTGTTTTGAAATCTGATTATGGAATTATTGGATTATTGTTTTAATTATTTTATGAGAATTTCCACAACTGTTTAATAAAAAAAAAAAAAAAAAAATTGGGTGTTACAGATATCATACAATTAAAATTATCTTCATTATATGGAAGAAGCTCAATTGTGATGCTACGACGTTAACACTATACAAAGATGAACGAAGTTGTTGAGAAAGTTGGAAGAAAAACAAAAATCAAAAGAAAGCGTTTTGTTCTGAATGATTATCAAGTGGCTATCGTCGTTTTAGATATGGATCATTTATCTAACCGGGTGTCCTCCGTTAAGATGATGATCTTCTACGACGTTTTAGATATGGATCTTTTATACCTCAACTTCTACGTACGACGTATTCACTCAAAAGCTAAATTGGAATTAACTTTGAGAATAGTGAATCCACATTTCAATTGATTTTGACCCAATTCAAATCCACCTTCATTTGCAGCCACTTCAGGGTTTAAATCCACCGCTAGACCTTGACCCATTATTCCTCCAATGTGTGAAATCACATTTTGTGTGAGGAATTGTAATGTGACCGTCAGGAAAACTGCTTCACTCCGGCATTAGAGTGGAAAAGAACCGTCCTCAGGACGAGGAAAGTGCTTAATCAGAAGAAAAATTTTCAAATCGTCACAAAATGGCCTTATTGCCATTTTTAGTTAATAACTCTACCCTCTCATCTACACAGTTCTACTTTATTTATTTAATAATTTGATAATATGAATCATATCAAAAAGAAGGGGAAAAAACAAAGCAGGCTTCTCTATAGTAAGATTGGAAATAAATAAATATTTACAAACAAATAAACAATTACATCTGAATTCTACAAACATCTTTTTGTTTTTTTAAAACAAATTAGGCTTAGTTGAATTAGGCTAATAAACCTAATCCCAAGCGAAATTTATTTCTCGAATATATAGAGCAGAACACCGATCAGAGATTAGAAGGAATACACAATTAAGAAAGGAAATAGTTATTTTGGTTTTTTTTAATAAACCCTAATTGATGCCTCCCCCAATGTCTCTCGCAATAAAACTCTTTGTCCTCTTCTTATTGATCGAATCTTACATTGCAAAACATATACCAGATCAGGATTTGGACGAAAAACTAAACAATACAGATCCAGATCTAGATATGTCGGACATTGACTATTCCAGTTTTTTCAAACAGATGATCGAAGGATGGCAACGTGAAGCAGACCAGAAATACCCACTTTGGCTGAATACGACCAATAACAAGAGTTATGTGGACAGATCTTTTTTCTTACAAGGCAAAGCTCAAGCTTATGTTCGGCATTGGAACAAGCGGAAGGGCCGGAGATACCCATACGGTGACTTGGTGAACAAGATTCAAGGTGACTTGTGGCCACACCAAGTTGATACTTGTCCTCAATTTGAAGCTACAAATCTCATGACATACATGATACTTCGTCTGAGTTATAGTTACAACATCATTCGATTATTTAAGTGATTATGATTTTAGTTTATTTTCTAATTATTTTTATCTATTTTTGCTTTTTGATTTCGGGAGGGCAATAAAAACATATGAGATTTTCATGAGACTGATTATGAGAGAAGTATGGAGTTTAGAGCTTAGAGATATCTCTTCTTAACTCTTTTCTATAACCTTGCATTTACTCCACTGTGATTATCTTTTGTGTTTAAAGACCTTAGTTCTGTTTCTGTCCAAATTAAGATTAGAAGAGGAACTGGTTCTAGAGAACACATAGACATCACATGATACAAAGCAGAGTATATTATTTACCATTCTTCGTCGAAGATTTATTATGGTTCTTAATTTCATATTGAAATTTGATGATATAAAGTGAAACGACTACGCATTTTGATGTATTTCATTTTTCTAATTCGATTTCATATAGAATATTGTGAAAAGGTAAGATTAGAAAATAATTGAAAACCTTCTTGGTCGTACTCTCTATCCGTGATAGCTGCGTTTTTTCGATGCAAAGCTTATTTGCCATGTCCGATTTGTTGAGATAGTATGCGTAGGTTTTACCCTAGTGTTGGGATCGTGTTGTAACTTGTGATTATGGTCACTTAGTTTAGGCTTTTTTATGCGGTTATCGGTTGAGATTTGTCCCCTTTGTGGGCTCTTGCCGTTTGTTCCGTTGTAAGATTAGCCACGGTTTGAGTCTATAGTCTCCCGGCTTTGGTTTCATGTGTATTGTCGAACCGTTATCAATATAATCTTTCTAGATGCCAAAAAAAAATATATGTTTTGTGTGTGAACAGAAGGAAAAAAAAGATATATTTTGTGGGTTAAGGCTGGCTACTTTTTCAGTGTGTTTAAAAAGAATATTTAAAGTTTAGCATGATTAAATTCGCATTAATCTTAAACATTCTTCTTCATGAAGAAATTATCAAACCAAAGAGTAAAACTGAAGATTTTTTGGTTTGATGTAAAATGCTAAAGATCACATTTGAGTATCATAGTAAATTTGAAGTGTAAGGTCAACGCTGCAAGATGACATGTTTGGTTTAGACTATATAATGAAGGTTGTGTTATTACATAGTATACGTAAACATCATTGATTTGTAATAGGATTAAGAGAAACAGTTAGCTAACATCTCTCGTTGTTTTGCAAGTAAGTATCTCATCTATTTATGTTACTTTTGAAAAGGACTATGGCTATTTCTCCTTTGAAAGCTTTGATAGTGAACTCTTTCACAACGATCACCAGAGTATATATATAGGGTCACTTTTGTCATAATTATTGATATTTAACAACAAAGTAACCAAAATCCATAATAGTGGATTTTTTGGCCAAAAAGTAATAAAACTCTCATTCTTTATGTAAGAAAATAACACAATATATTTTCAAAGATGAAATCAAACTAACCAATAAGAAATTGAAATGTCCACACTTACATGCCGACCATTAATCAGGTTTGTGCGCTCTGCATGGTATGCAACATAATGGCTCATTAAGATAATTACTTTGAAAGATACTAAAATCAAACCAGCATAAAGAGATATTCCTAAAAGGAAGAACATATAAAAGAAGCAAAAGTGCATTATTGTAAACCAAAACAATTGTCACACAAGCCATTTCCTCAGGTAACACGATGACTAAACATTAGCATATGCGGAACCAAAAACAACATATAATGTTTGTAAAAGGTATTTTGAGATATTGACAAGTTAAGGCGTTGATCAGTCCCTCCCATCCACATCTCAGTTCCACCATTAATTTAATCTCACCCGTTTTGTGCTTGTATACGATGGTGTTAGCTGAGATGGCTAATAGATGTCAAAGTGAAACTAATAATACATATGATATTCAAACTCAAACTGAAAATAGCTATAAAATAACCTTTAAGACGCTTGAGAGAAATGATTTGAGGTTAGTAATAAACAAAGTTGGATAAACGAATGTTAGAAATGATTTGTGGGTGTAGATCACATCGTTTTTAAGGAATCTGGTAGGACATCCCATAAAGCGAAACAAACCTGGAGAAAATCGAAGACCTTTAAGAGGAGAAAAGGGTATGAAGGCTTTTTTTTTACATCGAAAATCAACGATTCCGTAGAGAAGAGAACCTCCATTTCCGTGGCGTAAACTGAACGAATCCCTCCAATATCCTCTTTTATCTTAGATGTGCAATTGTGCGTATCTTTCCCCTTGCAAAAAAAAATACTCGTTTAATTCTTCTCGTTTGTGATTTTGTTTACCACGATTGCAGACGATTGAGGAATCATGAGGATGGAATTGAAGAAAGTGTGTTTAACTTTTCATGGTTCGAGTAAGGAAGGAAATCAGAAAGATAAATGAATTGGTTTTCAATCTAACACTTATAATTATGAACTTGGAAAGTGAAAAGTCTTGGAAAGTGATGAGCCATGAACGTAAATGAAGTGACATGTGTTAATTTTATCTTGATGATGTGTCAAGCCATGGAGAGAGTCAAAAAGCTTTTATATAGTAGATGTCTCAAATTAAAAAGTATCATGTAATCGCCAATTGCTGCTCAAACAGCAAGAAAAAAGCTTAAATTCACAACCTAACATGCAATTGAGTTTTTTCTTTAACCTCGACAATGGTCGGTCAAAGAGAAGTGGAGGTGCAGTATGTAGGAGTCGATGGGGGACCATCAGTGACAAACGTTTTCTTTTTTGTTTGCCTAATTCCATTTTGTTGATGTTAATGGGTCTCTACCAGTAGTCGCAGATCTCCCTCCTGACGGTTGCGCCTACGTCTCTTGTCGATTATTTGTGGTCATTCAGTTATCTTGTTGGTTTTGATCTCGTGCTAATTTTTAGGTTGTTCGGCTCTTTGTGTCTGACTATTACTCTGATTTAATTTTGCTACAATGAATCAGAGTATTGTGATTCATGATTTACTAGACCTATATCCACGTGTTGGATAGCGAAAATATGAAAAAAAAACAGAGATTAACTAATTAGTTAAAACATCGATGTAAATAGCACTTGTAATACATAATTACACAAGGATATATTTAAATCTCACATAAGAAAACAATACAAGAACACTTATTATATTTGTGAGGGGTTTAAACTTTTGATGTTCTTTCGAATACAAACTCAAGAATTTTCCGAAGAAAACCACTTACATGATCTTTCTTAAAAGTATTTTTTGTGTTTCCCTAAAAAATAGTGATTAAGTGCTAATTATTGAGATGATGTGTGCCATGATTTTACTCATATCAATAATTACCTATCCAATGACCTTCTCAAACCCCGATAATTTACATAGCCACAACAGTAAATATGCCGAAACCCGAACTTGTTGGATCACACATTTTCTCTTCAACTGAAATCGACAACGGTTGGTAATCCGTAGAAATTGAATATGGGATGATATTTTTTTACATGAGATTGTGAATACATGTTTAGTATAGTACGTTAGCAAGTTTAAATACATACAACAATAACATTTGTGTTTTTTTCTCCTCACAAAAATTCGATTTTTTTAGGACAAATACCGAGATTGATGAACTTACGCAAATTACGAAGAAAAAAGATGAAGAAAAGAAGACAGAATTTAATTAATATTTTAAATTAAACTTAAGAATAACTAAAGTTGTTAGAAAAGTTGAAAAAAAAGAAGCAAGTCGTAACGATTGAAGATGGGCTAACTCTTGAGTTTTGAAACA
Organism: Draba incana; assembly: GCA_963576765.1. Taxonomy (NCBI): domain Eukaryota; kingdom Viridiplantae; phylum Streptophyta; class Magnoliopsida; order Brassicales; family Brassicaceae; genus Draba; species Draba incana. The sequence goes on along the minus strand of OY755210.1, from coordinate 23,736,905 downwards.
ACCCGGCCCGCTTTTTAAAAAAAAATTATATTCGAATTAATATTCTCAAGCAAAACCAAGCAAAATCATCAAACCAGCGGAAATAACATTAAACCATATATTAACTTAAACCATTCAAAATAGCCAATTTCAACAATACCAAGTAAAAACCAGCAATGATTCCCATTCAATAACATGGAGTAACCAACAACATAAACCAGTAGTTCTAAGCAACATTTAAAAACCGCAAACTACAATGAGACTCTAGACCATCCTCCTCTTCATTGCCATGAATTCATCATCACACTTTGCTTTTACCTGCATCACATGGGAAAAAGAGATGTGTGAGTATTATCATAAATACTCAGTGAGACGGTCCTCCCATCTACTGGCTATACACACAAACCAGATAAAATGCCAACACACCAAACAATTTAAGTAGGCAAACAAAACAAACACATTAAGCATTCAACAACTCATGTGTCGATCGACACTCGCTCCTAATGTTGAGCGATACTCGCTCCTTATGTCAAACGACACTCGCTCTTGGTGTCGGGCGACACTACTCGCAGAACCCTTAGAATCGAATCTATCATCTCTTGGTTCGATTTTTCTGGATCCAAATCGAACACCTGCAAAAATTACATAACCAAACACACAAAACAACAAGAAACACACTAGAAAATCTCTAGTCCAATTCCCAATTCAATCCTAACACACAATTAACGCATCAAAACATTTGTTTCAGGCTCAGATAAGCCATGATCACGCATTCACCTGAATTTTTTTTTCTTATCGAATTCTAGACAAGGAATAAGACCTCTCTTCTTCTTCCCTTAGAATCACCCAAAACCGATCTCTTGCTCCTGAAGCCTCATTCAAACCACCACAAGTCACAATCTCTCTTTTCTTTCTCTCTGGAAATCAACAAAACTCTTTTTTTTTGCAGAGAAAAGAGACTAGTCGAACTTTTAAAAAAGACCTAGGGTTTCTCAAACCCAAACCAACTTAACCGGACGATTTAAAACTAAAACGATCGGTTAAAAATAACTAGTGTCGATCGACACCTTGACTTGTGTCGCTCGACACCCCTACCAAAAAATTGGTTTTTTGGTTCACGGACGTTACAACTTTCTTTTCGACACATGTCCTCTTCTGGTGAGATGACGTGTCAACTGTAACGACCCAAAACCAAATGATGGATTTTTGGTGATGGTGTCGATCGACACCAATGTTGGTCGGTTCGGCCGGTTTATTTCAATTCGTCCGGTTTGGCTTGGTTAAGGGTGAGGAACCCTAGGGATCGCTTATAAGAGGTTCCTGCAGTTCGTGGCCGTCAGAAATCAGAGGAGATTGAGAGAAAAAGGATCCGTGAGAGTTTTGAGAGAGTCTTCGAGTGAATCGAACGATTCTCGATCCGTTCTTCGTGTTTTTCGTCGTTGATTCATTGAGAGGCTTGTGAGATCGTGTGTGGTGCATTTTTCGGTGATTTCCAGTGGAGAAGAGTCCCTGTTCGTCGATGTGTTTGTCGTTCTTCGTTCGTTCTTCGTCGTTTCTCCGTATTCGATCCGTAGTCGAGGTGAGTGCGTGATCGTGGATATGGGAGTAGGTTATTAGGAATTTGGAATGATTGTTTGTGTGAATTTGATCGTTTCTATGATTATCTGTGTGATTTGTATGTCTAAAATCGTGTTTGATCTCGCGTGATGAAACGGGATCGAGTCGCGTGAGGATTAGACTCGGTTCAGGTTTTCTGCGAGAGGTGTCGATCGACACCTAGTGGTAGTGTCGATCGACACCACTGTTTTATGATCGTGAGGATCGAGTGCTGGAATGCAGTGTCGATCGACACCAAGTGGGAGTGTCGAACGACACCACTTATTTTTAATACTGTTTTTGATCATTTTTAGGATTGTTGCTTGATCGCGTAGAATTGATAATCTATATTTTCCTTACTATGTATTCATTAGATGAGATGACCGCCTCACTGAGTATTTGTGATAATACTCATGTAACTCGTTTTTCCCAATTGTGTTGCAGGAATAAGAATGTTTGATAGCGGAATCATGGCAGAGAAAGAGGATGATTAGGATGTTTTGTTATGGGTTCCGTTTGCTAGAACTGTTGCTAGGTTGTTAGAATGGAATAAAATTGTTCTTGGAATTCTGGAATTGAATTGAGTTATTCGGTTAATGAAAGTAAATGGTTTATTGTCTTCCACTGGTTATTGTGTTGCATTGATGAGTCTTGAGAATTAGTAAAAAAAAAAAAAATGCGGGTGTTACATTTTGGTATCAGAGCCTATACGGTTTTAGGACGTTAGGCTGTGTGATATGAGACTATGTGTTAATTGATTATGAGTAGTTAGTCAATTATGAGTCTTAGAATCATCCTCTTCAAGCCTTTAAAGAGATTCTACTGTAAGTTGTGTTTTATTTGTTTGTGCTTATGTTTCCTGTCCTGGGTGGGAGATGGATACTGGAGCGAGAGGTCGTGGCAGAGGCCGTAGTAGAGGCCGTGGTCGTGGTCGTGGCTTAGTGCCAGAGTCGTCCAGCAGCGTGGCTGCATCCCAGACACATCAGGTAGAGACCGCGAGTGAGACCAGTGCCAGTGTGGCTGTCAGTACCGGGAGAGGCGCCGGGAGGGGTGCTCGTGGTGGTGATGTTGGTGCCGGGAGAGGTGCTGGTGATGGAGTGGGCCCAGGTGGGGGTGCTGCTCCAGCTCAGGGTCGAGATGATGTCATCGTGGGACTTCTGATGCAGCTGTTGGAGCGGTTTCCGATGGCGGCTCCGGTACCGGCTCCAGCAGTACCTCCGGTGGTGGAGGGGCAGCAGGGAGCTACAGAGGTTGAGCAACCAAGAGTTGTGGTTGCTGAGCATCCTTCCTATATCATGATGATGGGACAGATGCAAAAGATTGGTACGCAGTTCTTTGAGGGCAGAGTTGGTCCTGAGGAGGCTGATGAGTGGCGCTTGAGGGTGGAGCGTAACTTCAGATCGATCAGGTGTTCTGCCTAGTATCAAGTCGAGTTGGCTGTTCACCATCTGAGTGGTGATACCCATTGTTGGTGGCGAGCTATTGAGGAAAGGCATGCGTGCTTCAGAGGAGTTGTTGGCTGTGATTCTGGAGGATCTTTAGCCAGAGTTATGGTGGCGGCAAGACCCGAGAGGGCTCTCGAGGGATGATGATTTCCCTGAGGATAGTTTTAGGAGATGATGATTTCTCCAGAGGGATAATAATTTTCCTGAGGATGGTTTTAGGAGATGATGATTTCTCTAGAGGGATGATGATTTCCCTGAGTATGTTTTTGGAGATGATAATTTCTCCAGAGGGATGATGATTTCCCTGAGGATGGTTTTAGGAGATGATGATTCTCCAGAGGGATGATGATTTCCCTGAGGATGGTTTTAGGAGATGATGATTTCTCCATAGGGATGAGGATTTCCCGGTATACTTATTTAGGAGATGAGGATTTCTCCAGAGGGATGAGGATTTCCCGGTATACTTGTTTGGGAGATGAGGATTTCTCCAGAGGGATGAGGATTTTTTGGTATACTTGTTTAGGAGATGAGGATTTCTCCAGAGGGATGAGGATTTCCCGGTATACTTGTTTGGGAGATGAGGCTTTCTCCAGAGGGATGAGGATTTCCCTGTATGCGTATTAGGGTGAGGATTTCCCGGTATACTTGTTTGGGAGATGAGGATTTCTCCAGAGGGATGAGGATTTCCCTGTATGCGTATTGGGATGAGGATTTCCCTGAGTATAGTTTTGGGAGATGAGTAATTCTCCAAAGTATAAGGACCGTTCTTGAGTGGGATTAGGAGATAAGGATTTCTCCAGAGGGATGAAGATTTCCCTGAGTGTAGTTGTGCGAGATGGGTATTTCTCCAGAGGATGAGGATTATTCCTGAATGGCGATTGGGAGATAAGGATTTCTCCAGAGGGACGAGGTTTGTCCGGTTGTGGTTAGAGATGTGTTGTGGAAGTCAAAGCTAGGGTTGATATTACGTTTAGAACTTTAGGGCAAATGACCCTGGTAATGAATGTAGCGTTTTTGGTCGTGCATATTCTTATTTGATTGTTGCGCGACCAATCAAGCGACACGATCCAGGCGAATTTAGTCAGGTTTTGGACGGAGATATTAACCTTAGTGATACGGGTTGTAAGACTCGGAGATCAAGAGTAATGATCTCGGGTATTGCTAACCGGGTTTGGGTCAGGAGTTAGTCGTTGGTAGACGATGTGGAGACGAATGGTAAATATCAGTGATGATGACCAGGTTGGGTCAAGGATTGGGATGGGATTGACGGTCCGAGAGGTGCGAGAGATGGTCTCACGGGTGGTTGATCAAGTTGGATCAGAAGTATGGTTTGAGTTTGACAAGGTGGATGGCAGTGCGTCTCGAAGTTGGGGTCTTGGCGACTAGTGAGTTCAGATTCGCGCTCGAATCCATTTGTAGTGGGGGAGAGTTGTAACGACCCAAAACCAAATGATGGATTTTTGGTGATGGTGTCGATCGACACTGTGTATTGGTGTCGATCGACACCGTGTGTTGGTGTCGATCGACACCAATGTTGGTCGGTTCGGCCGGTTTATTTCAATTCGTCCAGTTTGGCTTGGTTAAGGGTGCGGAACCCTAGGGATCGCTTATAAGAGGTTCCTGCAGTTCGTGGCCGTCAGAAATCAGAGGAGATTGAGAGAAAAAGGATTCGTGAGAGTTTCGAGAGAGTCTTCGAGTGAATCGAACGATTCTCGATCCGTTCTTCGTGTTTTTCGTCGTTGATTCATTGAGAGGCTCGTGAGATCGTGTGTGGTGCATTTTTCGGTGATTTCCAGTGGAGAAGAGTCCATGTTCGTCGATGTGTTCGTCGTTCTTCGTTCGTTCTTCGTCGTTTCTCCGTATTCGATCCGTAGTCGAGGTGAGTGCGTGATCGTTGATATGGGAGTAGGTTATTAGGAATTTGGAATGATTGTTTGTGTGAATTTGATCGTTTCTATGATTATCTGTGTGATTTGTATGTATGGAATCGTGTTTGATCTCGCGTGATGAAACGGGATCGAGTCGCGTGAGGATTAGACTCGGTTCAGGTTTTCAGCAAGAGGTGTCGATCGACACCACTGTTTTATGATCGTGAGGATCGAGTGTTGGAATGCAGTGTCGATCGACACCAAGTGAGAGTGTCGATCGACACCACTTATTTTTAATACTGTTTATTATCATTTTGTGGATTGTTGCTTGATCGCGTAGAATTAATCTATATTTCCCTTACTATGTATCCAGTAGACGGGATGACCGCCTCACCGAGTATTTGTGATAATACTCATGCAACTCGTTTTTCCCAATTGTGTTGCAGGTATAAGAATGTTTGATCGCAGAATCATGTCAGAGGAAGAGGATGATTAGGATGTTTTGTTATGGGTTCCGTTTGCTAGAACTGTTGCTAGGTTGTTAGAATGGAATAGAATTGTTCTTGGAATTCTGGAATTGAATTGAGTTATTCGGTTAATGAAAGTAAATGGTTTATTGTCTTCCGCTGGTTATTGTGTTGCATTGATGAGTCTTGAGATTAACAAAAAAAAAAAAAAAATGCGGGTGTTACATCAACCATATGGAGAGGGATAATTTTTCTTTCATATATATAATTTGGAAACAAGTAAACTATTCTCTTGTTTTTGTATATACTAGAAAAAGACCAGCGTGAATACGCGTGTCAACATAATAAAATTTATTGATATAGATATTTAAATTCTAATTAGCAACCCGCTGAATTACCAAAAAAATTTGAAATACTATTTAAACATGGATTTTAAATCATGAAGATCAATTTATATCTTAATTCTCATACAATAATTCATACCATTCGAAACCAAAAATATTAAAATCATACTCTTAATAACAAGTAAATGAATTATATTCTTACTCATTATAAATATATTAAATATGCAATAAAATTATAAAAACAATTCAAAGAATTTAGAGTTAAATAAAAAAAAATTTATTAAACTCACTAAAAATCTATAGATAAATAATCTCATGAAAGAACCATAAAAATATAAATAATATTGTTAACAACACATATAAATCCATGATTGTTAAATCTCATCGGTTCTTTTAATTCTCATATAGATTCATAGTCGCAAACTTTTAAATATTTTTGAATCTTTCTAATACCTTCATATGTCAAAGATTTTCAATTTATTTGTTTTATGAATATTTTTATTGATTTAAATTTGTTTTTTTCTTTAACTTGATTATCCATATCTTAAAACTTAAGAATTACTTTTTTGTTTTTTAATATTTATAACTTCTTTTGAATTATCATCCATTTGTTTTTTCTTTTTCTTAATTGAAATTTATATTCTCTATATTTTTTTATATACAGTTATTATTTTCACTACCGTTTATACTCTCTCTATTTTCTATGTTTATTTTTTTTTTTATAATTCATTTAGACTACTACATTTTTCTTTTTCTTTTTTCCTTTTTTTTATTAGTTTTGGACTATTAGAATTTTTATGTTTTATGATTTGGTTAACTACATGATAATTATTTTTTCAGTTGACCATTTTAAATTTTACTTTATTTTCATTCACCTCTTTATTAAATTTTATATTCTATTTATTTTTCATATATATTTTATTTTTCTTTTGCTTAGCTATGCATATCTTAAATTTTTAAATATATATAATCTCTTTTATGTCATCGTTTTTTCTATTTGTCTTAACTGAAATTTTTATTCTCTCTATTTTTTAACGGTTTATATACTCGCTGTTTTTATGTTAAAATTCTAAAAGTTTAAACTAATTAGAAAAAAATGTAGTAGTCCAAACTAATTATAGAAAGTTTTCTTTTTTTCTATTAGTTATTAACTATTAGAAATTTTTCATTTTCTATTATTTGGGCTATGAGAAGTTTCTCATTTTTAATTTTAATTGGTTTTAATTAAATTTATTTTTAACATATGTCATCATCCGATCAATCTTAGACACATGTCGCAATCTCGTGAGTCACAATTTTGCATACGTGTCAAATTCTCGTCGACCGGCTTTTCTTTTATATAATAAGACAAGAATAAGGCCCGCGTTAATACGCGCATTAACACATTAAAATTATTAATAAATATTTAAATTTTATTTAATTTAATAGAACATAAACTATAAATCATTATATATCATTTATATCTTAATTCTTATGTCATAATTGATATAATATGAATTTATAATCATATGTATACATAATTCAAATCATATTGAACGTTTTTTTTAACTATATAATAAATCATAAAACAATTAAAATATTTTAAAATTAAAAAAAATTAGTAAATTTTATGTTAGTAACCTCAAAAAAAACAGATACAAAATATTATCAAACAACAAATATATACATCTTATTATACCATTTCTATATCTCATATATTATTATTTTTAGGGTTAAGTAGGTGAATATATATTAGGTGAATATTATTTACCCATATATAATCATATTTTTTAGACTACGATATAAATGAATTTACTTTTTCTGTATCCAATAAACTGGTATCTAACCATAAAAAAAAAATCAAATATCAAACCGAACATAAAAAAAAATTTTACAATCGATGTTTGATTAAGAATAATGAACCAATTTCATAAAAAAATTAAATAATTTAACCTAAATAAATTAAAAATAAATTAAAGATAATTGCATATCAGGTTTGTAATTAAAAATAAATTACACATGTCATAATCTAAATTATCAATGACACATATCATAATCTCGAGTTACAATTTCGCTTACGTGTCAAACTCTCATCGACCGGCTTCTCTTTTATATAATAAGATTGGTTTTTCTTTATTAATATTTATTTATCTCCTATCGTTTTTTCTTTATCATTATCTTCTTTCTATATAGTTTTTTTTTATCATTATCTTCTCTCTTCTTCTTTTTTAAACTATCATTATCTATTTATCTCCTACTATATTATATACTATATATTAAGCCTACGCGTCTTAAAAAGGAGAAAGTAGAACCTGAATCCCAAAAGGAAAAGGTGTGGAGAAGGTTTTCTAATCTCTAGTATATATAAAACGAAAAAGGCAAAAACAAACAGAATCAAGAAAGAAGATAAAAACTTAATTGATTTCTCCGCTGATGTCTCTCGCCATAAAACTCTTGATCCTCTTCTTTTTGATTGAATCTTCCATTGCAAAGCATATTCCAGATCACAACTCCATCGAAGACCAAGGTGATCAAGATGAAGATGTGTATCTGTCACACATTGACTATTCCAAGTTTTTCAAACAGATGATTGAAGGATGGCTACGTGAGGCAGACGAGAGATACTACTTTTGGAAACATAGCAACCACAAAGGTTATTTGCACAGATCTTTTTTCCTACAAAGCAAAGCTCGAGATTATGTTCAGCAATGGCACAAGTGGAAGCATCATTCGGGATACCCATACGGCGACTTGCGGAACAAGATAGATGTGTTGTGGCCTCACCAAGTTAATACTTGTCCTCATTATGAGGCTACTAATCTCTTGGCCTACTTGATACATGGTAAGTCGTACTTGAATTCTTAAATTGTTTTTGTTTTTTTTGGTAACCGAAATTCTTAAATTGTTTCACTTTTCTAACATTTTGGGGTAACTTCTGTTAGAGTTTGTTGTTTTTCTTAATTTTAGATTTGGAATTAAACATATACTTTTCCATTAGAGAATGATTCCGAGAGAGTAATATTTTAGAGTTTGTTTACTCGTGCTCCACACTTTGGAGGCCCAAGGCGAAAAAATACAAACGCTTTAATTTAGATAAAATAAAATAGGAAAACTTGATTGTATACCTTGTATTCTAATAGAAATTTGAAAAGTATATCAAATTTATCAACGTTTCAAAAGTATTATTTTGTGTATCAAAATAACAATTTTATCCCTAATTAGTCATTATAAATTCAGAATTGTTATTTTGAAAAAGTGATTTCAATGTGGGTGATTGGTCTGTACACGTTTTTTTCTGTAGTTGCAGCGGTAGAAATTTGGTTGTAGCTATTTTAAAACTAAAACACGATTGGTAACTATTAGATGGGGAAATTTGGAAAAATACGCTACTTTGAACATGACTTCGTCTCAATACCACTTTTTATATTTTTGTCAATTTTTACCCAAAATACCCATGGAAAAAGTAGAAAATATTAAAAATAAAGGGTTTTTAAAATTTTACAAAATCCAAAAATTAAGAGAACATAAATATTAGTCATTCTCAAGTGTTAAAATATGTTTAAAACTTCAAAACACTAGTTAAAATTAATTATATTGTTTCCATCTACAGCTTGCAGAATAGACATTCTACGTCTATGGGTCAGTAGATGTTTAGTAGGGGTGGGCATTCGGATATCCAATCGGGTTTGGTTCAGGTAATTCGGATTTTTGGGTTTTCGGGTGAAGGCTTACAAGAACCATTCCGATATATGTATTTATCGGATGTGGATCGGTTCGGATCCCATTGGCTTCTGATCGGTTTTTTGTACTATATGTGAGATCCAATGTTGATCTAAAATATGATTGGATTCGGTTAGGTTCGGGTATATCCGATCTCAAACCAAAATAGTGTGGGGGTCGAAACCAACACAATTAAACTTGTAAGAGTTCGTGTAGAGGAAAATAGAGATCTCTAGGGTAAGCTAGGGTTCAAGAGATGAATAGTAGACTTTGTTATTGATGTCAAAGCATTAGTACAAGTTTCGTATGAGAAATTCCGGATCCCCCTTGGGGTGTTTACAAAGGTCTATTTATAGCTTGTCTAAGGCGGCCCCTTCTCCTAAGTCTCCACGGAATTGCTTTACTTGAGTCGGTCGTGTCGAAGTGGGCTGGAAACTGCGTTGGGCTAAGGACGGAATTAATGACCCCGAGGCTGAGGTCGGGCCGTGTGGTGAGGCTGAGGTCGGCCGTAGGCCGAACCCGTGCTTGGCCTAGGAACCGAAGCTACGGTCGGCTCCATGACCGAGATTGTGCTCGGGCTGCTTGGCGAGGCTGTGCTCGGCACCAGGCCAAGCTCGTGCTCGGTCTAGGACCCGAGACCACGGTCGGCTCCAAACAGGCGAAGCTGAAGTCGGCCCTCCTTGGACCGAGCCTATGCTCGGTTCTTCCTTGGACCGAGCCTGTGCTCGGTTCTTCCTTGGAGAGCACGTGGTCGGCCCGTGCTGGAGAGCACGTGGTCGGCCTCCACTCAGTCCCGTTCCATTTCCACTTCGCTTAAGTTTACTCCGTTGCTACAACATCTGCTCCGCATGAGGACCTAGGTTCTATAATGCTTCCTCCATCAAGGTACCAGGCGCCATTTCTTCAGATGCTTAGACTTGGAATGTTAATGCTAAACGGGTAAATACCGACCCCAACAGTTAGCCCCCCAGCTCGGTAGTGTTAGAGCTAATAGTGCCGAGTTAAAGGATGTGTTGTGTATCAGTGTTAACATTTGAAGTCGAAGTGTTCGCCCACTTTTTCTACAGTATGCTTAAATACTCATCTTGTTCAATATTCCCCCTCAAGTTCATACAGCAACGTGGAGCATGAACTTGGAAAACACAAGATGGTGGCCTCGTTAAAACCTTAGTAGGGAAAACCCTTTGGGACAAAACCACTACTTAAGGGAAAAGAGTGCCACGCATAATGACGAGGGGATTTGAACAAGGAACTTGGTCCTTCGTGGATCACTTGCCATTGCTTGGCCTCAGTCCATCTTCTTCGGGTTTAGCTAAGGCTTCCCCTCGGGTTTGCTCCATGTCTTTAAAATTCCGACCTCGGCTTCTCTTTGCATGTTTCTCATGGATGAAGCTTGCTCTTGGTCAATTGCTCATGAATGAGGCTTTGTTTGCTCATGAATGAGGCTCTGTTTGCTCATGAATGAGGCTACGCTTGCTCATGAATGAGGCTTCGCTTGCTCATAAATGAGGCTTTGTTTGCTCATGAATGCTTGCTCATGAATGAGGCTTCGCTTGCTCATAAATGAGGCTTTGTTTGCTCATGAATGAGGCTACGCTTGCTCATGAATGAGGCTTCGCTTGCTCATGGATGAGGCTTTTGTTTAGGTTGTGAAAACGCAAATGCGCTCACGTTCTTTATCTGCCAACGTTGCTGTTGGGCTTTGTATGTTGGTGTTGTTCTCTAGACACGTCTGTCCGAGAACAAGATCACCTTTGACTTTGACCAGCTCTCGTCCTGGGTTTCAGAGTGACGCGTCCAGAACGTATTCCGAACGGAGGTCACTATCAGCTGCATTACCAACGATGTTGTTGGGTTTCTGAGTGATCAGGAGGGTCATCCGGAGACGATTCTGAACACTGGAATTTATATAGCGCGCTGTATCCGTTATGGATGTCATTGTGTTCGTATCTCTACACTATTGCTGTGGCCAGCAACAATAGATGCAGAACGACTCTACTCGAATAAAACTCTGATCAGTCCATAAAGGACAAGCTATTCTCATGATGAGTGCTGTGGCGAGTGTTTGTGATTGACGATGATGTTGTCAATGACGTCGTGAAGGAGTGGCGCACGGGTACCCCACTCCCCCCTCTTTTAGACGAAAGAGGGAACTGAAGTCGTCTAGAGACTGGTGAAAACACTCACTCCCCCCCCCCCTAAGGCGGAGGAGATCATGTGAGCTCGTCCGGAACGAGGCTAAGTGAAGAGTGGAATCCCCCCCCCCTTTTGGATGGAGGGGGGGAAACTGAACCTATCCGAAGACAGGCTGCCTACGTACCCTTTGCAGGGATCAAGTCGCCTCGTAGTTCATAGGAAGAGCGTCTAAGAGGGTGGTGGCGTCGCCGCGGACTGGGTGGGATCGACCGCTGGCTTGGTTTTCCCGCCCCTCCTAGCGCGAACTTCTTCTTCGCTTCGAGCGAAGTCTGCAGCGCGGTGGAGAGCGTCCTGGATGGTCGCGGGTGGATTGACAGTCAATTCCTGCCAGAATGGAGAAGGGCAGCGGAGTGCTCCTCTCAAGGCCTCCAGCGCGGATGTGTTGGTGATACCGTCCACCTTTGACAGTGTATGCTTGAATCTTGTCACGAAAGACCGCAGGCTTTCATTCTCACCCTGCTTGTTCGTCCACAGCTCCGCATCATAGATCTTTCCTTCGGCGAAGATGTTGTAATGTTGCACAAACATCTCTGAGAATTGATCGAAGGTGTGGACTGAATTCTTCTCCAGCTTGTAGAACCACTGGAGGGCAGGCCCTTTGAGGCTCTCTACGAACAGTTTGCAGTAGCCAACGTCTTTCTCGGCTACTGTAAAGTTTGCCCTTCCCAAGGCGACTTCGAATTCCATCAGATGTATAGCAGGGTCAGTGGTTCCTTCATAGATTGGAAGCTTGATTTTTCCGGGATCGGAGATTCGCGACCCTCTCAGCGAAGGGTGTGTTCCGTGCTTTCTCGAGCACAGAGGCGATCCCAGGAGCCTTCGCCGTGCTCCGGTACATCTGTAGTTGGGTAGCCTTTAGGTCAGAGGCGACCTGGTCTAACTGGGCTTTTAGCGCAACGACCTCTCCATCTCGGAAGCCTTGCGGAGCCCTGCGCTCTTGTTCCCTCCTGTAGAGCTCCGCTATGATCGCATCTCCTTCTTCTGTGGCCGTAGCATGGTCAACTTCTAGGTCGACTCGGGCATGTCTTCGAGGAGGCAGATCCTCATCTGATTCTCCAATCATGCGCTCGGGAGTTAGATCGGATTCCCGACGAGGCGGTGGTGGAGGCAAATCCTCTGGATCTGTGCGAGCAGCCCGAGGTGGTAGCTCTTCATGTCGAACCCTCCGATTGATTCGAGGCGTGGCGAAGCTGAGGCGTGTCGGACAGACACAGGACCTCCTGCGCTTCCTTCTCTTGAGCGATTGCAGCTCGCTCGCTGTATGTTCAGTTTTCTTCATCAGAGTCTCAAGCATCTGCTTGATCTCCGCGAGATCCGCTGGGTGGTTAGCGGCGCGAGGCGCGGTGTTCTCCATGGAGTTGTTTCTTTCCTCGTCGTGCTGGTGAGACAAAGATCCTTCGTTGCTCGTGGTGTTGCTTGACATCTTTGTAGGTAGTCTGAAAACCTAGCTCTTCTTGTGTCAGACAATCTCTAAGGTCCCCTTAGTCGGCGCCAAATTGTGGGGGTCGAAACCAACACAATTAAACTTGTAAGAGTTCGTGTAGAGGAAAATAGAGATCTCTAGGGTAAGCTAGGGTTCAAGAGATGAATAGTAGACTTTGTTATTGATGTCAAAGCTTTAGTACAAGTTTCGTATGAGAAATTCCGGATCCCCCTTGGGGTGTTTACAAAGGTCTATTTATAGCTTGTCTAAGGCGGCCCCTTCTCCTAAGTCTCCACGGAATTGCTTTACTTGAGTCGGTCGTGTCGAAGTGGGCTGGAAACTGCGTTGGGCTAAGGACGGAATTAATGACCCCGAGGCTGAGGTCGGGCCGTGTGGTGAGGCTGAGGTCGGCCGTAGGCCGAACCCGTGCTTGGCCTAGGAACCGAAGCTACGGTCGGCTCCATGACCGAGGTTGTGCTCGGGCTGCTTGGCGAGGCTGTGCTCGGCACCAGGCCAAGCTCGTGCTCGGTCTAGGACCCGAGACCACGGTCGGCTCCAAACAGGCGAAGCTGAAGTCGGCCCTCCTTGGACCGAGCCTATGCTCGGTTCTTCCTTGGACCGAGCCTGTGCTCGGTTCTTCCTTGGAGAGCACGTGGTCGGCCCGTGCTGGAGAGCACGTGGTCGGCCTCCACTCAGTCCCGTTCCATTTCCACTTCGCTTAAGTTTACTCCGTTGCTACAACATCTGCTCCGCATGAGGACCTAGGTTCTATAATGCTTCCTCCATCAAGGTACCAGGCGCCATTTCTTCAGATGCTTAGACTTGGAATGTTAATGCTAAGCGGGTGAATACCGACCCCAACAAATAGTAATGCCCCTAGTACTATAATAAAGGGACATTTACAAAAATGTCATTTTTGACATGTCAATTTTCAAATATGCCACCCTTGAATTATTTTCTTACCAACATACCACTTATAAATCCGTTTAAAAACCATATATTTTAAATTTTTCAATTTTTAAAAAAAGGTTTTGATCCCTCACAAACCTTAAACCCAAAACACTAAACCCTAATATAACATAGTTAACCCAAACATAAATGATTTAAAATTTTGGAAAAAGTGATAGTGGCATTTTTTAAAAGTGGCATGTCAAAAGTGACATATCTTGGAATTTCTCTATAAAAAAATATAAAACTCAAATTATTCTTCATAAAAACTCAAGTAACTCTCTTCTAAGTGCTAACAATTGTTAAATCAAAACCAAAATGAACACAAAACGAGTAAAGTCTTGCTTTCATAATTCAAAATGATTCAAACGGATTAGCTAAAATGCAAACTCAAATTACAAAAACAAACTCAAAATCCCAAAACAAACTTGAACTAAAAGTAGAAGTAGCAAAAGAAATAGAATTTAAACTGAAATTTCCAAAACAAAAATTATGTTGTCGTTTAAAACTAATTAGACTAAGTTCTCAGAGGATTTTCCATATGCTTGATTTTGTTCGGTTTTGACTTCGGTTATCTGATAATATCTGAACCGAACCAAACACCAAACTAAATTGAGATTAGAACCACTCGGTTTTTAGAGCATATCCAATACTGTTCCGAACCGCCTTATTTTGGTCGGGTTCGGGTTTAGAGTTTGGATTCGGGTAATTTGCCAACCCTTAGTTCTACTAGATGGTCTATGTTCTAAAGTCCATAGAATTTGTATTCCGCTACTTGCTGAAACAACTGGACCCTTTTTTGAAAATAAATAAATAAATAATTAACCCGAATCTAGTATTCCCATAAATACCAATTCTCAACGGTTAATTTCAAAACCGCAATAACCAGCGGAAAACCAATAACTCAATTTCTAAATATTAAATCCATTAAAATAACCAACAATAAATCAATCCATAATTCCAATAAAACAATTTAATTCAATCAAACCAATTCCAATTTAAACTCAATTTCAGAATTCCAACTAACCAAATAATTATTCTAGCAACCTAACACCAGGTTCCACTAGAACTACAATAACAATAAAACCCCTAATCATCCTTGAAACAACCAAACTTTTTTTTTTCTTTTGCTAACAACCCTACTGCGGAAATCCATAACTCTTTAAATCAATAACCAATAAAGTACCAATAAATTAATATTTCTAACAACCTAACGGTTCTACAAAAATGCAATAACCACAAACATCGTATCATCCTCTTCCTACTGCCATGATTCCGCGGTCACACTTTGCTTTACGTGCAACACATGGAAATAAGAGTTGCGTGAGTATTATCACAAATACTCAGTGAAGCGGTCATCCCGTCTACCGGTTACAAAATAGGGAAAATAGAATGCCAAAAACTACTCGATCAAATAACAATCAACAATATTCTCAAAATTCACAAAAGAACAAATGGTGTCGATCGACGCACCACCATAGTGTCGATCGACACTCGAATATGCAAAGCACAAATCACAACTGGGTGTCAATCGATACAACCATTAGGTGTCGATCGACACTCCCAATACGAACCAACAATATCGAGACACAAAAATGGGTGTCGATCGACACTACCACTAGGTGTCGATCGACACTCCTCGCAGAAAACCTAAATCGAGTCAATCCTCTCGCGCCTCGATTCTGTTTCATCATGCGAGCCAATTTCACATAGAAACCACACAATATTCACATATAAACCACACGAGAATCACACAGAGAAATACAAGAAATCAATCCTAAACCATATCAAAATCATCCGATAACCTAACACTCTAATCCCGTAACCACGATCATGCACTCACCTCGATTACGCGATTCGAGGAAAGAACGGTTAAGAACACAAAATCAACGACCTCGCAGCCTCTGATCTCAACCGAAAACACCGAGGAACCCTTCCTCAATTACCTAAAACACAAAACTTGGATTTTCCCAAAACCCTAATTCAGATTTCCAGAAAACAGAACAATGCACTGGATTAAAACAATCACAGGGATCGGAGCTTACCTCCGAATTCATATCGGAACCCAATCTGTAAACTAGACCGACAGGCCTTTCCAACGGTACCTAGCTCATCCTCTAATTCCCTCTAAAACGCCGGGAAAACACTTCCCAAGGAGACTGATTAAATCCCAAAACTGCACAGACCACTCACGGGAAAACAATCATAAATCACAAACTACTGATCTAAAAGGCAATCAGATTTCTTCTATAGCTAGCTAAGAGGAAGAAGAACATACCTACGAAAAATCACGTCGATCAGACTTGATTAGATCGTCCGTTTGTCCTTTCTACCAGAACAGCCAAAATTGCATTCTCTTTTCTCTTGAATTCAACTAGCAAAAAGCTCAAAACTTCTTTCTCTCTTTCTTCCCTCTCAACCACATTTTCTCTGATCAAAAACACGGCCATAAGGCTGCTAAACCTTTAAATACCCAAGCCCTAGGGCTCTCCTTAAACCGCCTTTGCAAACCAAGCGATTTAATTTTAACCAAAAAAACCCGCAGAACATGGTGTCGATCAACACCCACATCAGGTATCGATCGACACCCCTTTCCAAAATCCCCATTTAGGTTTCGGGTTGTTACAATTCTCCCCCACTACTCTGGATTCGTCCTCGAATCCTGCATAAACTCAAACCACAAACCGATAATCCTGACCCAACCTGGCCAGAACCCCTTAAGATCACCATACTCAACTCCGAAACCCGCAAAACCGACCAACACAGACCAAAACTCCTGGTTTACCAGCCAAAACCACTCGAAACCAACACATGATCCCGGAGGCTCAAATCCAGTTCCATGCATACGACCACATCTCCAGATATTTATTACTCTTAACTCATTTGACAACCAACTCACTCGCAGGAACACAATCTTTTGAGCAAACGGTAACACAGGGATCTCTACCCTAATACACGCACACGGGAAAAACCATCCCAAACAGTATACTAGAGCACACAATCTCCAAAAGTATACAAGAGAACACAATCTCCCCAAATGAGTTATTCGGGGACAACACACCCCTAGAGTAATCAATTCTTAGACGTTCAAAAACATCTCCTGACTAGGATTAACTCTTGTGGCCTAAACATGATATTCCCCACCCAGAATATCGTCACAAAGGACAAACCCTTGGTCCGCACCAACCGATAATGCGAACACCCATCTCAACTCACGGAAATATAAGAAATCTTATCTTATAAAACTCAAGAAAAATGTATAGTCGTTACCATAGACGATAATACATAAACTGAACTGGAATCTCAAGAAGGTGAAGCTCGATTTACGACCTCCTTGCCGAAACATTACTCGAACTTCAACTCCATTCTTGCCTCAGATTCCCAAATCTCTACCTCTAAACAACAACAACCTGCAAAGCTCTTAACACAACCACTTTTTCTGACGCAACACCTTAATTCTACTCTCGAGAAACCTTAAAGGTCTCGTCGCCACCAACACTCTGGCCGAAGATCCCGAAAATCTTAGCCACTAAATCTTCCGAAATACGCATGTACTTCCACAACCTTGGCACCTTGAGATACACATGATCTCCCACTTCTAACTCCAACTCTTCTCCCTCCTTATCAGCATAACTCTGTTGCCAATCTCGAGCCTTTTTCTTGCGCAACTTTAAGATATGGATCCTTTCCTACGTTTCTTGAACAACCCTGCACCCCAATATGTTCCTCTCTCTCACTTGGGTTCAACATATAGGTGATTCACACTGTCTCCCACACAAAGCCTTGTATGGATCCATCTCGGTATTTGCCGGAATATTTGCTAATCAAAACAACTCAGCCAAACACAAGTGATCTAACCGCTGATCACCTCAATCTTAAACATACCTCTTAGCAAGAATTGATGATTCATTGGTCTACTTAATGGCCAGGGAAAATGCCGACTTAATCGGACAACCCACCAAAACCCGGATAACATCTACCTATGCGAGTTAAGTAATTATACCTCAGAATCCATCGAAACCATAATCCGCTTCCACCAGCTGTCACTTATCGCATGCCGCAGTCCATTGACCGGTATTACCAGGTTCACGTTCCGTCTCATACTTATGCCACGCTCGGACTTTGATTACTTCTACTTTTACCGAAATCATCACAGTCTCATGACGTCTCCCTCGAGGTAATGATACCGATGCCACTCCACTCTCAGGAAGTCTCCCTCAAGTTCTGGTTATAATTAGGAAAAACACTTCATATAAAGTAATCAACTCTCATGTGCACAAGCATTTGAAGCTAAAAACTAACTACTGGTGAAACCCGCTAACTAGACTCTAGCATGACATTGCTGCTCCAACTAAGCACTTGGCAACACAACAATCTTCCTCAGGATCCATTCATGACCTTCAAAGCACATTACTAATCCTAGGTTTATTCGGCCGTAGCAGACATCTATTGCCCTTAACTCAATCAATACTCTGACACTCGCAGGACGCATCCTAGAGCGGTCAGATCTAGACCCTGACACTCGCATAACGCATCCTAGGGCGATCAGGTCGTCATCATGATACTAATAGGACGCATTCCAGAGCTGTCAAGTAACAAACTACTCGCACTCTCGGGACGCATCCCTTACGCCAGCAACACCCTGACACTCGCAGGACGCATCCTGGAGCAGTCAGGTAACATACCGCTCGCACTCTCGGGACGCATCCCTCGAGCCAACGATATCTGGGGAACATATCCTCACACGAGAGAATACATCGCCCTCTACTTAAACTGGGAAACATAATTCCCAAGTAAGTAAGTCTGGGACCACTATCCCCACATGAGAGAATACATCTCCCTAGAGCAATAAATTATAAATGTCTATAAACCTCAAGATTAAAACTGCTTCAAGTAGTCCAAACCAATTATTGGAACCAAAAGGTACACCGCATAAAGCTTACCCTGCCCAGATTCGCCTGGAACAACCCTAATACAACATTTCTTAATTCGAACTATGTCTACCGGATTGATCGTGCAACAATCAGACAAGAACATGCACAAACAATTGTAGACCCAGAATTAGATCAATCGATCATGCAGTACCCAAACAAGAACATGTACAACCATAAGACGCTACATCCGCTACCAGGGTCGTCTGAGCTGAGTTTCCAATGCAAGATCAACTCTAGGCTTGACGCCCACTACATTGTCTATCGAAGACCAACACCTGACCACAACCTGGTCCACAACACTAGAGATCTCCACTTGAGTCTCATAACCCACCCAATATAGGCCAACATCCTGACCATACCTAGCCAGTACCACTATAGATCCTCGCCTGATCTCATAGACTCGCCTGATCTCATAGACTCGTATCTAATCCTATGTTTATACACACGCTTCCAGACATTTACTACTCCTAACTCATTACCTTGCTCTTAGGACGCATCCTTAGCAACGAATATACCAACCACCCATGGTATACCGGGAAAACACCTTTCCCTCTAGACTTATATTGAGATCCACCCGTCTTAAATAAATCTCTGGAGACCACCAACTCCCAAAAGAATGAAGGGAAAACTAACTCTCTTCAAGAGACCCACCCATCTCCTGATACTTATCTTGAGACCCACCAGTCATCAGCAAGTAACACTCGGTATTACACTGTGATCCATTCGTCACATGTAGAACCGCCGAAGACCCACCTGTCTTCTCAAATTGTAATGAGTTATTCGGGAATACTACTGTCCTTAGAGTAATAAATTCAAAAATATCTATAAACATCTATGACTAGATCTGCCCCATATTGCTAAACTCAATGCACCAACGCGATTGTCCACTAAGACCATCATACTGACCCAATCCGGTCAAAACAATCCGAGATCAACTCCTGATCTCTAAGGCCCCCATCCTATCTCAAGCTTACTTACGTTTTTAGATATTAATTACTCTTACTCATTCACACACTGACCCGCACACGATGCATTCTATGACTTATCTGGCAAATATACCGCTCGCACTCTGAGGATGCATCCTTCGAGCCAACGGTATCTGGGGAACTCACATCCCCGCGAGAGAACTCACAACCCTCACTACTTATTCTAGGAACTCACATCCAAAATAAGTATACAGGAGAACTCACATCTCCGATAATGAATGAGTTATTCAGACTGCCGCCCTTAGAGTAATCAATCCTTAAACGCCTCTAAGCCCTTATTGACCAAACTTACCTCATAAGGTCTAAGGCATGATATTTCCTACTTCAAAATATCGACATTAATAATAAGAACTGCATATCTTATTAAACACATGAAATAAATAAGGAAAACTTCATCTTATAAATTTCCAAAACGTAGAGTCTTGACAACACAAAATGAAACTACAAAATCCAAAACACCAAAGCCAAAGCCAAAAATTCTGAACAGACAATAAAAGAATGACAACTGGGATAAAAGAACCACAGCTCAATCCTCATCCTGCTTCCTCAGATCCTACTCGACCACTGCCTCGGCCTACCGCGGCAACTGGGGACACTCGACCTTGATATGACCTGGCTCCCTACAGTGGTAACAAACTCGAGCTCCCCAAAACTCCATTCTCATAGGACAGCTCGCAACACGGTGCTCCCTGCTCCTGCACCCGTAACAACTATGATCTTTCGATTTCAGCTTGGAAGCAACTTCCCACATCTTCTTCTGCCCTTGCGCAGGCTTGCTCGCTTGGTTAGGAACCTCATGACACTGTTGCCTCCTCGGCAAAATAGCTGAAACCAACTTTAGCTGGACAACCACTGGTGCCACTTGACACTCTGCAGAAACTCTGCTCGAACAAGAGACACGCTCTTCCCTTAACACCCACTCCTCAGCTTCCTCATATCTCTCTCTTCCTGAGAAAAACCTCAAACTCAAAACCTGCATCCGTCTCATCCTTACGTGACGAGTCGAATGTTCCTCAGACATTACAGTCCTCGGCTGCACTAAAGCCTGCACTGGAGCTACTGCCGGTAACCGCTCCAGTATATGCGTCAACAAACCCTCAAGACGATCCAAATGATCCCAATGATCAGCACCCCCACCTGGGCTCACTCCACCACCAGCTAACCCGGTACCCCACCTGGCACCTACAGCGCCAACACTGGCACTCGCGCTGGTCTTACTCACAGATCCCGCATGATACGTCTGAGACTCTAATGCCTATGTAGCACTCGCAGCCACGCCACTGGACAACTCAACCAAGCACCCCTGACCCCGACCTCTACCTCTACCAAGGCCTCTAGCTCCAGTATCCATCACTCAGCATTTCCCAAAACACAGACAAGGATACTATAACTACGAAGAATAAAAGTCACAAATAACCATAAACACTTACCGCGGAATCTCTTTAAAGGCTGGAGAAGATGATTCCAAGACTACTAACTGATTAACAACACATAATCAATTAAACACATAGTCTCAGACATCCAGTTACATTGTCCTAAAAACGTCTAGGCTCTGATACCAAAATGAAACAACAAAGCTTTTTTTTTTCTTTTGCTAACAACCCTATTGCGTAAATCCATAAATCTTTAAATCAATAACCAATAAAGTACCATAAGTCATAAAATAGCTAATTCCATAATTTCAATAAACAATTAACATTTCTAACAACCTAACGGTTCTACAAAAATTCAATAACCGTAAACATCCTATCATCCTCCTCCTACTGCCATAATTCCACGATCACACTTTGATTTACCTGCAACACATGGAAATAAGCGTTGCGTGAGCATTATCACAAATACTCAGTGATGCGGTCATCGCGTATAACAGTTACAAAATAGGGAAAATAGAATGCCAAAAACTACGCAATCAAACAACAATCAACAATATTCTCAAAATTCACAAAAGAACAGATTGTGTCGACGGACGCACCACTATAGTGTCGAGCGACACTCGAATACGCAAAGCAAAAATCACAACTGGGTGTCGATCGATACCACCATTAGGTGTCGATCGATACCACCGTTAGGTGTCGATCGACAATACCAATACGAATCAACAATATTGTGACACAAAAATTGGTGTCAATCGACACTACCACTAGGTGTCGATCGACACTCCTCGCAGAAAACCTAAATCGAGTCAATCCTCTCGCGACTCGATTCCGTTTTATCATGCGAGCCGATTTCACACAGAAACCACACGATATTCACATATAAACCACACGAGAATCACACATAAAAACACAAGAAATCAATCCTAAACCATATCACAATCATCCGATAACCTAACACTCTAATCACGTAACCACGATCACGCACTCACCTCGATTAAGCGATTCAAGGAAAGAACGGTTAAGAACACAAAATCAGCGACCTTGCAGCCTCTAATCTCAACCAAAAACACTGAGGAACCCTTCCTCAATTACCTAGAACACAAAACTTGGATTTTCCCAAAACCCTAATTCAGATTTCCAGAAAACAGAACGACACAGTGGATTAAAACGATCACAGGGATCGGAGCTTACCTCTGAATTTATATCGGAACCCAATCTGAAAACTAGACCAGGGCTTTCCAACGGTACCTAGCTCATCTTCTGATTCCCTCTGAAACGCCGGGAAAATACTTCCCAAGGAGACTGATTGAATCCCAAAACTGCACAAACCACTCACGGGAAAACAATCATAACTCACAAACTACTGATTCAAAAGACAATTGGATTTCTTTTTATAGCTAGCTAAGATGAAGAAGAACATACCTGCAAAAAATCACGTCGATCAGACTTGATTGGATCGTCTGTTCTTCCTTTCTACCAGAACAGCAAAACTGCCTTCTGTTTTCTTTTGAATTCAACTAGCAAAAAGCTCAGAACTTCTTTCTCTCCTTCTTCCCTCTCAACCACGTTTTCTCTGATCAAAAACACGGCCACAAGGCTGCTAAACCTTTAAATACCCAAGCCCTAGGGCTCTCCTTAAACCGCCTCTGCAAACCGAGCGATTTAATTTTAACCAAAACAACCCGCATAACATGGTGTCGATCGACACCCCTTTCCAAAATCTCCATTTTGGTTTCGGGATGTTACAATCCTCTTCCTAAGCCATGATTCTGCGATCACACTTTTGTTTTACCTGCAACACATGGGAAAAAGAGTTGCGTGAGTATTATTACAAATACTCAGTGAGGCGGTCATCCAGTCTACCGGTTACATAATAAGGAAAAGAATGCCAAAACTACGCAATCATTCAACATACCGCACAATCACTTTACCATAATAATATGAATAATGAACAACAATCATGCCATAATCACAAAATCAACAACAATCCATAACAATTCCACAAACTCAATCATCGATAACCCTACTATTCAATTCCATAACCACAATCACGCACTCACCTTAGCCTAGAACGATCGAACACAAGGCTACACGAAAATCAGAGTCTCCTACTTGACCCAAAGCTATTGATTCTCCTTATCTATCACCTATAACTCACCATTAGGGTTTTCCCCTAAAACGAATTAGGATTTTCTGAAAAACAGAACCGACACGCTGACTTCAAATCAACGCTGAGGACAGACCTTACCTCCAAATAACAATCGGGAAAATGATTCAAAAACTAGACACAAAGGGATTTCTAATGGTATATAAATCGTCGCCTAACTCTCTCTAGAACTCCGGAGTGGTCTTATCACAGACTCGATTATGCACAGACCTTACTCACAAAAACAAAGATATCTCTTAGCATAAAAAAATAATTGACAAACCGATTTACCTCACCGCTTGCTAAGAGAAAGGAGAACTTACCTATTAAATTTCACGATGATCAGAACTGATTTGATCATTCGATCCTCTTCTCCACCACAAGGCGACAGAACTGCCTCAATCTCACAATCACACTTTTCTCAAGAACACGAGAACCATCTCTTTCTCTCTCAATTCTCAATCTCTCTCATATTTTTCTGATCCCAAAACGCGACCACAAGGCTTTCCAAAGCCGTATATACACACCTTAGGATTTCCCTAACCCGAAACGAGCAAACCGGAAATTAAAATCAAACCGCTCCGAATCAAATAACATTGGTGTCGATCGACATCCTTACCAAAATCATAAATTTTGGTTTGCGGATGTTAAACTTGCACTTAGTGCTACCAAGTTCAGAATATGCATTCTACTGCTCCTTATATCTTCTATCTATTTCAGAATATAAGTACTACTTATGTGTTTGTCATCTACCGGAATTTAGAATATGTGTTCTAGAAAGTTAGCTTAAGATTTTCTAAATCTATGATGTAAATATTCTCTAATTAATGCAGTTTACTTAAATAGTTATATTTCAAATTAATTAAAATAAAATTATTATGTCTTTATTGTGTTTTCCTTAATTAATTATATTTAAATTTTCCTTAATTAATTGTTATGTTATGTTAATATCTAAAAAAAACTAATAAATAACCTTCGGCTTTGATCAACAATTTAAGATTTCCTCCTGTGATCATCTATAATGATCAACAAATCAAAAACTTTGTTGGCTATGTTAAGAAAAAAAGTGAGTATACAGTTGTGTGTCACACTCAAACCTTAATTTGAGTTTGATTTGAATGAAGAAGCCGAGAGTTCAGAAGGTGTTGACCGTATTAGGCTGAAAAAACGAAGAAGTAGTGCCTCTGTATAAGCTTGACAACGACTTAAAAGGCAAAACAAGTGTCGTTGAGGTGCATGGTAATGGCTTTGATATCAATGAGGGCTTAATGGTTGAGAATTCAGATCAAGTGTATGATCAGATGGTGCAATGGCATGTGGAGAATCTTGTTAAGAAATCTCAACGATAACAGCTTTTCAAGGCGAAAATGGATATTTCTGCCATGAATATTACTTTGACTATATGGTTACAAAATCTGATAATAAATGGTGGAGTATACGGTTTAAAAATCGATTATGCAATTGGAGGCTTCGTGCAGAATGTTTGGCTGGCTCTACGTATTTTATTATCAACAAGTACGTGTCTAAACACACATGTGCTCTTTGAAGCAAGACAAAAAGTGAAAAAACAGCTTCGGTGAAAAAAGTCAGAAGATTGATTATGCATAAATATGTGGGCGTGAAAGAAGGACCTAAACCGATGGATGTGATGCAGATTATGCGTTCGGAACATGGAGTCGAGTTAAAATACTCTCTAGCATATGACGCAAGTGAGTATGCAATAAACGCGGTTAGAAATATACCGGAGAAAAGTTATGGTAAAATACCAAAATACTTGTACATGCTCAAAGCAGCATACCCGGGAACGCATTATCATTATAAAACAGATGAAAATGGCCGATTTATGTACCTTAGTATTTCTTTTACTCAATCAGTAAGAGGGTTTTACAGAGCCATGCGGAGAGTCATTGTTGTTAACAGTACATTTTTTAAGAATAAAGTCAAAGGAGTACTACATGTTGCTACAACTCAAGATGATAAGTCTAACTTGTATCAATTGCATTTGGGATTGTTAATTCAGAGAACGATCTCTCGTGGGAGTGGTTTTTCATGCATCTTAATGTTGTTATTAAGGACGAGCATGGTTTGACTTTTGTGTCGGATAGACATTCTTCAATTGCGAAAGGACTTGGAAAAGCTTTCCCACAATCTAGACATGGAATTTGCATTCATCACTTGATAATAACGTGGTGTCAGGGTGTGGCTCGTTTTGTTGCGAATCAACAAATTAATCGAATCAAACACAAGACCACAATCGAATCAACAAAATTGAATATTAGAGTCTGTAAAAGAAAGAGAAGCAACCAATTGCATGTCTCAAAACCAATTGTAGTGAAAATAGCATGAAGAAACATGAACTATTATGTTACTAGAGTATCAAAAACAATGGAACATACCGGAATCGAAAGGAGAGAGACGATTATGTTCACTGGACGGTGAGGACTAGTCGATTGCTTCTTTCGTTAGGTGGCGACAAGTAACAGGCGATGGAGAATTTTAATAGAAGAGATTAGTGATGGTGATGAGTAATCGATGGAAAAGACAAGATAAGTTTCAATAGACGACAGTGTAAAAGACACCGGCGAGGAGAAATCGACGGTGGAGAAGCCGTCGGCGAGGAGAAATAGGCCACTGATAAGACAGAGGAAGAAGGGGAAGGATCGACAAGAAATTTGTTTAGGGTTTTCTGATTTTAGGTTTTCTCCCATTAAGGGATATATTATAAAATTTATTTTGTTTTTTTATATTTAATAAAAGAAAAACAAAATTTCCATATTTTAAATGCAACAATTAAAATTTCATTTCAAAAACATTAAATCATTTTAAAAGCAGAATTTCCTTTTCTGTTTTTTTTAATTTTGGAGATGAATTTAACAAATATATAATAAATCAAAATTAAGGGTAATCTTGGGTAATTGAAAAAATAAAACCTTATAGAACAAAGCTTTCTTATTAAAAGTGTAATGGGACAAAGATAAGTTCAATGTGTCATAATTTTACAAATTTTTCTTAGATGTATGATGTAGAATAATTATTTATTACATGATTTTACGATTTTTTCTAAGAAATGTTTGGTTGGAAGTTGTTGTTGTTGTGAGTGAATGAAGATGTGTGGAATCATATATATAAATATGCTGACCGTCGGAAATCTGTCGGAAAAGCGTCGAAAATCAAACGGATATAATAACGGCTATATAACGGCTATTTTTTCCGACAGATTTCTGACAGCTAGTTATGTGTCTGTCGGAAATCCGTCGGAAAATATTAACGGTGCATAATTTCCGACGGATTTCCGACAGCTAACCGGAATCACCGCCGGTGTCAGCACCGGCTAGTTACACGGTCCAATAATCCGACCGATTTCCGATAGTCTTCTTGTCCGTCGGAAATAATTCCGACAGATTTCCGACGGAATTGAAAAATTTCAGTTCCGTCGGAAATCGGTCGGATTACCGTCGGAAAATTTCGGACGGAATTCTTTCCGTCGGAAATTCCGTCGGATTTGCGGCTGTTTTCTTGTAGTGCATGTGTCACCAATAAAACATCACGATACATGGAAGTTGCAATGCAAAAAGAAAGCATGTGTCACCAATAGAACATAACGAATGTGTCACCAATAGAACAAGATTTATGGTGACTTGTGTTGAGGCAATGCAGTTGATTAAATTGTCTTCAATTGGAGGGCACAGATCTCTTAACTTACATTCTATATGGCCTTAGTCCGGAATCTGACTAGGTTTGATTCCTTAATTTGTTTTCTTTTTATTTGTTTCTAAATTGCTTTTTTTGTGTAGGGTTTTTGGAATTTATCAGCTCCTAATCAAGAATCTACACCCACAATAGGCAAAACTTAAGGTATCTACTTTAGAGTTGGATTGGTATTTCTAATGGATGAACTACAAAATAAAAGTTTGTTTGAGAAGAATGCTCGATAAATAATTAGTTTTGAAAGATAAATAAATAAAGTGCATTAATCTGTTTGCGAAATGATTTTGGCATGCATTCTCGATCTCGTCATTTCTTGTGATTATGTGACCAAAATAAAACTCAATTATTTTGGGATCTTTTTGCTTGTTAAAAATCTTTATTTGGTTAATTTGCCATATACCAAAAAAATTTATAATTCAAAATCTAACTAAAAACCCTAAATTTAGTGGTTAGAAATTGGCCACATAGGTGAGTTTGGTTAGATTTTGAATTATAGTTTTTTTTAGTTATACAACTAATTAACCCATCTTTAAATAGGTTTGATTTTACAGTCATTGTGCACAATAGATGTTCTTCTTGTCAATAATATCTTGTTGTTGGTCCAATTGGTATATGCAATGAATGCATCCTTTTGGGTGCCCTTAGTGTCCTCATCACTTGGATGTTTTGCTCTTGAAGTACTCATCCAAGATCACTGGTACTTAGATCAGTTTAACCTCAATTATCTAACTAAATGATTTTTAAGGCTAGTCAAAAGATTGTAGAAATGTACAATAACCATATTTGCAAGTTTTACACTTAAAGACTAATACTAAATCTGCACATTATCGCGATTAGAACATTGTACTATTTCTTCTTGTAGTGTATTTGATGATATATCTTTGTAAACAGAGAATAGAAGAATAATAGAACACTAATGATTCAACTTTTTTGTTACCCTTTGATTACTTGTCAACCAAAGAACAAACCTCATATTATTGTGTACTTCTCGGATTGTTTGGATTCTTCTATGGGCCTCACGGTCCAATAACATGTATTGGCTATGATGTAATGTTCAACCGAATTTTTTTATTGTAAACACCTAAATCGATGTAGTGTTCCATGTTGAGACTTTTTCACTTGTTTTTAAATTGACAACTGCTTTGTTATTTTACATACTTGGTATTATACTATTTACAACAACTTGGATCAACAGAAAAGGAAATAAGAAGGATCTTATGTAGGGGTGGGTATTTGGGTACCCGTTCGGGTTCGGATCGGATAATTCGGATTTTCGGGTATTTGGGTTTAGAGATATAATATCTATTCGGGTATTAGAAAATGTCGGTGTAGAGAATTATTACTATGCTATATAATTAAAATGGTTTTGGGTATTTGTTTTGGGAAATTTGTTTGGATAACCTAATTATGAAGAATAATTTGGTAATTTAGCTTGATAGATAATTTTTGGTCAAATGACTTAATCGGTCATGGTAAAAATACAGAAATATCCTCATGTACCACAAACAGAAAACAGATACTAAATTTCTTTAAGTCATAATAAAAAATTGGGTTAATTAGCTTAATATTACTCTTGGGGTGGATGATTAGGTAAGTGACATAGTCATAACAAAATTTAGGTATGTAGCAGTTAGACAAAGATTCTTGACGGATTTGCCCCTGTATAATTAGTAAAGAAAATCTGTTTAACATATATTTTTCTTTTGAGAAAAAGGAAATTCATAAAAATATTTATTTAAATATTTAGAGTTTGTGTTGCAGGAAGAAATTGATATTGATTCTTATACGTGGTGATGGAAAAATCTTATGCGTATCAAATCTGATTTTTCGTGAATATCATCAATTGATGAGAAGATATTTTTTCCTACAAAATAAGAACAATTTACCATGTTTATCGAGTTATTTGAAAAAGAAGCAATAGAGAATTAGAATGTTCATATCAATGGTAAATATGACTAGAACACCGTTGTCAACAAATCTCGAAAGCAAGAATATAAATTTTATAGTTAACTATATTAGTTGTCTTTTTATGTTCTAGTTAACTGGAAGTATAACTAAGATAGTGAACTATTTTTTCAGGAAATAGTTCACTATTAATACTAGTGTAGTTGACTATAATAAAAATTATTTAGATAGTTCAGTTCTATAATATCTAATAAGACAATTCACTTTATAATATTAATATAGTTGACTATATATATTATTTAGATAAAAATCTTAATATGGATATAGTTTACTAGATAAGAAATTCAATTATTAATATAGAGTACTATATCCAATTTGGTGTGTGTTAACGATTGCATTATACAACATAGTTCGCTACTTACTTACAAATAGTTAGCTATCATAGTGAACTCCAGAGACTTCTCAAATTCTTCAATATCGCAGATGGTTTCAGATTCGGCAAAATCCTTGTTATTCTTGTTTATCACAATTGCTGTAAATGAGGTAAGCTTGGGTAAACCATGAATGAACTCTTGAATTATCATTGTTTCAGAGGAATTAATTAAGGAAAACTACAAGTACAAGAAAGAAGAAATCAATAAGAGGACTGAGATTAGGACTAAGCTCTTTATTATTTACTCAAATTGTTTTCTTATGAAAAGATTAGAAAAAGAGAATAAGACACGAGAGAAGAAGAAGACGGCAAGGCCGTGTATTTAGATTAGGGCAAAAGGTTTTTTTCAATTTTAATACTTTCTGGTTCTGTTTTTTAAGTTAATAAAATTCTTCTTTCATTTTGTTTTCAATTTTAATAGTTTCAGAAGGGTATAGTTGTCATTTTAGTTATAACTAATGGGATACCTAATTATAAATTAGGGTATGCTATATACTTAATTGATGGTCAAGAAGGTAATATTTATGCTAATTTTCCTAAAAAATTTAAAGCATCACAAATATTTTTCAGTTCGTACAAATCTTAGTTATTGTTTTTACAATTAATATGTTATATTTCAATCGTCTCATGTTATTATCCTTTTCTGTTTCAGTTTTGCTTGTTTCATCTTAACTTTTTATATTTTTAGTCATTTTCGTGAGATTTTACGAAAGCAAATATAGAAGTAAATAAAGAGAGATACTTTTATTATTAAAATTGGAAAAGATGATTATGCTTGATTCTTAAATGAAGTGTTATCCATCTCACTAAACATTATAATTGAATACTGATTATTTCCGTGATTGTACGGTTTAAGCTTTGTTCCTTTGTTACATAAATATACTTCTTTTATCAAAATGTGTCCCAAAGAATCTATACAAAGTTTTATTTTATCTTGTCTAAGATAACTTTTATTAATATTTTTCCAACTAATCCTATATCTTATGCCGATCGATTTCCTTTTCATGAAGCTTTATATATATATATATATATATATATATATATATATATATATATATAGCAATATTTGCAATTAACTTTTGAATGATTGATTATTTATCTTCTTACATAATCTCCACTAAATAACTCAACTTTATAAGTAAATTTAAATTTACAATTAAAAGCAAATAGCTTAACTAGTAAAGATCTCAAGCAAAGCCTAAAGCTCACTGGTTCGAGTGGCTCTTGAGACCAAACAAATATTACATGTTGTGATTTTGGTCTTGGAAAGATTATGGACTTGAGCTCAAAATCTTTTGGTAATTTGAAAAAAAAAATCTAAATTTCCAAAATGGAATGTACACGTCGAAGCTAAAATCTCCAGCAAAAAGTAAATCCCAATATTATAATTATTAAAGAGCATGTGCAATGGAGAACCATCACATAGGTCTTAGCACATTTTTTATTAATAAATTTAGAACACCACAATAAAAATACCCTCAAAATATCTTAACTATGACACAACTCCAAAAGTTTAGGTCTCATTTTTTTTTTAATTTAATTATATTTTATTGCTTTTGACACCATAATTAGATATCCTAAATTCTCTATTGCACATGTTCTTAGTCCAACAATAACATGACTAACTATAGATCGTACGATGCGCATTAACGTATTGCAACGTACAAGTCGAGTTTTTTTGTTCTCATTTTGTCTTTCTTTTTGTTAGCACAATTAGCATCTATCATAAACTCATAAATTTATGCCAAATGTAAAAAAAAATTATGATACTAAACGAGACAATTTAATCAACGTGATTAACACGAAATGATTAGATACATCAAGATTTCTCAGACAAAATCCATCGTAATAAATTTTTATCTCACGACATTATTGTTTACACCGATGTAAAGAGATAGAAAAGAAAGAAATGTTAGGGAAAAGGAAAACTTTGTAATAAACACAAAAAAACTTTTAATATTTGATGGAAATTTGAATAGAGAAAGTGGGGTGTAGATAAGCAGATGCACAAGCATGGCCACCTAATAAATTCAAAAAGAAAACACATGCATGATACCACACTTATCACTAAATATTAAATAACTAAAACCTAACATTGAAATTTAAAATGTATATTAAAATTAAAAGCATTACATAAATTATTGCAAGAACAAAAATCTAATTAGGTCTAGTGGTAGTGCCAAACTGTATTCTAAATAAAGCTGTCCCTTTGTGTCTAGTGCACTTGTGGTTGTGGATATATATGATCTATGTGTATAAATGTTAGGTCCTTCGCTGTTTACAAAACAAATCAGCTCAAAATCTCTTTATTTATTTCTTTATCCGTACATACCACATGTTCACATGTATTTGGGAAAACTTCCTTCATAGAATCACTATAACATGTCGTTTTCAAACATGAAAATATGTCTTATTTTATCTGAATATGTTTTTTTTTTTTTCAACAATCATTCATTCATTCATCCAACTCGAAACAACCAACTTTTGTTTTTTTAATTAATCCGGATTATTATTCTCATAAATAATAATCTTCAACGATTAATTCAACCAATCAACAATAACCAGCGGAACATAAATAATTCAAGTAAACCAGATAATCCAATGAAATCCATTAAACTAATAAAAATTATAATCAATCACAATTCCAATTCCCAACACAATCTAGCAACCTTTACACCAGGTTCTAAAAAATCAATAATAAAACCCTATCAACCTCTCTCATTGCCTTGATTCCACGATCACACTTTATCTTTACATGCAACACATGGAACAAAGATTTGCGTAAATATTATCATAAATACTTAATGAGACGGTCATCCCGTCTATCGATTATATAAAATAGGATAATGAATGCTAATTCTACGCGATAAAACAGCAGTTACAACGTTCAAAATACCACTACAACAAAACAGGTCGTTAGTCACTCCGGGAAGAGTCACAAAAGAGTCACAAATGAGCTATTTGCGCCTAATTAGTGACTCAAAAAATGGAGTGACAATAGTCGAGTCGCTAATTTTTCGAGTCACAAATGAGTCGCTAATTAGCGACTCATCCGTGACGATCATTTTGGGTCGCTAATCAGCGACTAATATGTGTCTGTTAGACGTAGTCACAAATTTGTGGCTAATGAGAGACTAATATAGGTTGTGGCTAATTAACGACGAAATAGCCACTATTTTGTCACTCTATGAAGATATAAGTTTGTCACAAATTAGTCTCTATGGTGTCACCTATTAGCCACCAAATGTAACTTATTTAGTCAGTTCTTTGTTACTAATTTGGTCCTAAATTGGTACTAAATTGTTACTAATTTGAATGTAAATGTTTATTTTGAGAAGCTAAAATAGAAGAAGCAAAATACTTAAAATTAAAACCAAACAAAGTAGTACTCAAGCTTTCAACTTGACACAATAAGTTAAGAGTACAAAAGGAGAGTAACTTAACAAGTTTGTTCAAAAGAGAGCGATCAACGTTTGCCACCACCACCACCCATCTTAGCAGCTCTGGGTGCTGCACTCTTGGGGATATTACCCTTCACTTGAGACTTCTGTTGCTTTGAAGCAAACTCAGCTTTCTTTGCCTTCTTCTCGTCCTTAGTATTCTTGATCCTCTCCTTAATATCACTGCAGAATCATCATTTCCATTTCAAGCCAACAACATTTCACGTTTAAAAGAGACTGAAATAATATAGGAAAAGGAAACAAACCGTAGAGCGGCTTCTCTGGCTGCATCACGAACTTCGGGCTTCTCAGCTCGTTTCTTCTGAATAACCTCCAAAGTAGGACCGACGATAGACCTCGAGTACGGCTTCTTGGTTGCGCGTCTCCTCTTCTTCACAGCCTCTGCAGCAGCATCCTGGAAGGTATCAAAAAGATCACAAATCAGGGTTCTTGCCACACAGACCAAAACAAGAATCCAAATAGAAAAACAAGACCTCACCTTTTTGTGTTGCTTCATGTACATGGCAGTCCAGCAAAGCTTGGAAGGCTTCAACTTGTTGTAAAAATACATCTTGCATTTGGAGTTGATGAACAAAAACACCTATTGAATCATACAAATCAAACATCATAATCAATACAGAGATATAGGAATAGATTCTTAACACATTGAGAAACAAAGTACCTCAGAGTCAGATCGGATAAATCTGATACCTCTACCAGGGTAAATCTTGTGGCCACTGAAACGGTAAAGCTTAGTCCTACATTTCCAAACACAGTCAAAAGGTCTTAGAGATATAACTAAACTCAACATGTCTGAATCGAAACCAACACAATTCATATACACAATACAGTCCACACATTAAGCCATTTCATTTTGAAAATTGTTCTAATTCATCAATCTCAAAATCGAACATGTTTAGGTTAAAAAATCACAAACCAGATCCTCTAGGAAGGAAATCTCTCCCAACAACACTCTCTAGAACCGATGATTTTCCAGAACTCTACACTTAACAAAAGCAAAACCTTAGAGATAAGCGATTTAAGCGAATTAGGGGGAAAAAATCTAGAGTCGGGTTTTTTCTGATGAGACGGAACCTGACCACCAGTACCACGAGCAACCGCACGAGCTTTTCCTCTTCCACCGGATCTTTCAGAAGAACCAGCAACCTCTGCGGCTTTTCCCCTTCCACCGGTTCTTCTTGAACCACCGGTAACCTCAGTGGTTTTTCTGGTTCCACCGCCTTTACCCTTCCACCGCCTCTTCCACTTCCACCGCTAGCTAAACGGCCACGTCCTCGTGTACTAATTCCTCAGAAAACTCCAGATTTCACCATTAGGGTTTTTTAGAAGAACTTCAATCGATGCGATTCGAGTGAATGATGGAGATTAGAGACAGATATGAAGAGATGTCAAGAGATTAGAGACAGATATGAAGAGATTAGAGACAGATATGAAGAGATGGAGATTAGGGTTTCTTTGAATCTCTCAGCCAACAGAATCGAGAGAAGAAGAAGAAGAAGAAGAAGAAGAAGAAGAAGAAGAAGAAGAAGAAGAAGAAGAAGAAGAAGAAGAAGAAGAAGAAGAAGGTTTGGGGTATCATCTTCGCCGGAATGAGAAACCGGAATTAGAAGCGTCTAATGTTTTTGTTAAGTGTCTAATGGACGGACAAGATTATCAGTAAAGAATACTGAAAAAGTTAACGAACAGACAAGATTACCTAGGAGTATGTCAAAGATTGCCACGTCAGCGATCCTAGTAATCCCTTCTAATTGGCTCTCATCTTTTAATTGAGCCACATTACGTATAGCGTCGCAGAGTAGTGGCTATGGAGTCACTAATTTGTTACTACTTTGCGACTAATTTGCGACTCAGTCACAAGCCTATACCCTAAACCCTAAAAATTTGGATCAACCACAAAAACCATATTCCTTTCCAATCAATTTCCAATGTATTTCTTAATTATTTGTTTGGTTTTATTCATTTAAACAAAATTAATAAAAAATGTAGAATAATTTTCAAAAAAATAAAATGGAAGAAATTAGTTATATAGGTTTTGATGTTGATAAGAAAACATTTGTGATGCAAAATTTTTAGGAAACTCTTTTTTTGTTTTTTTGACTTGTGCTGTGTATTTACTACACACTTATTACTTGAATAAGATGTAAATACAAAACTAACTTATATAGATTTACATTATGGTGTTTTCCCCCAAAAACATACATGTAGTGGGTAATGAGTCGCAACAGAGTGGCTAATTTGCGACTTCTTAGTTACTATATTCGCGAAACCCTGAAACGTTGCAAAGTAGTGGTTAATTAATGACTCTTTTGCAACTCAATTACAAGTGGCTAATTTGTGACTCCGTTATGTGTCGCTACGGAGTCGTAAATTTGTGACTCTTATGCGACTCCACCAAAATATACCAATCGTTGTCGCAAATTAGTCGCAAATTTGTGACTGGTTAACGACTACGGGATGGAGTCGCAAATGAGCGACTAATTTGTGACTCCGTAAAAAAGAGTCACGCTTTAGTCACAAAAGAGTCACAAATGAGTCGCAAATCTTTGTGACTAATTTGCCACTCGGTAATTCGAGTCACTAACGACCTGTTCTCTTGTAGTGTACCATAATAACAACAATCAACCAAAATCTTCAATTCAGCAATCATTGTCGATCGACACACCACCTTGGTGTCGAGCGACACACCATTCTCAAATACAGATAACGCAATAATAAAAGTGAGTGTCGATCGACACCAACCTCTCATTCTTCACTTGATCAATTTGATGTCTTCTTCCGCAATGCTTCAAAACTTCCAGCAAACATCATTTATGCTCCAAACATCTAGAAACCTGCAAAAACTATAAAACGCTAGAAAAACATATAATAGACTCTATAAAATGGACTTATATCATGGTCTAAAATGGGTAAAAACCATGATATATCAACTCTCCCCGACTTAGCTTTTTGCTTGTCCCTAAGCAAAACAGTTATACTCACTCCTTTAGAAACCACATACCTTGGAATGTCAATCCGGTGATACTTTGATGTGTCTCTAGAAGCTTAGTAGTTCTCCAGATTGAATCCAAACTCCTTAGAGAAACTCAGACTTTCAGTCGCAAACCCCTTTAGTTATTTAGGTGCGGTCTCATCGAGGGAATATCGATCGCTGGATTTTTTAGATTCTTTCTCTTACTTAAATACTTTTCTGCACAACTCCTTTTTTTTGTTTCCCTAAAATTATTCTGTCCATTTTCATGGTTTCATAGAATTCAACTCATTACTATTGTTTCTTGTGGAACACATGCTCATGAGGATCACTTATGAAGTTTTAGAATAGCGTTCATTACTGTTTTTCCTTATGGGAGACAGGGTCATGCGACTGCACTACTGTGGTTTCTTGTGAGAAGACCGGATCGCGAGTATCTTTGCACTTTTCTCTCTAAAACTTTTTATTTTTTGTTAAGGTAAAACCAAAGGAGCTTATCCTAACCATGCTAGTGTTGAAAGAGGAATCAAGTCCGCGATTACCAACGCCCAAGACAAGAAATTAGAGCTCATTAGAGGCGGGGTCTGCAACATCTTTCTGGCGTTCTCCAATTCTGAACTCGCTCCGTTAAATCGATCTACTTTCAGTTACCCACCTTGTAAAACCAACTAACTCTTATTGTAATGGTCCTTGAGTGATGTTCAAAGCAAGTAGAAATGATTTTTTGACCCAAAAAATTGAAAAACTGACCCATAAAACTCAAAATAGAACACATAATTAGCAACTACCTCCCCTAGACATAAACGACACTGTCCCTAGTGCTATTAAGCCTGAGATCGGTGAAAGAACAATAAATAAAATGAATGGAATCAAAAATTTGAAGTTTAAGACGTGACTTGATCGGGGTGTCGATCGACACTGTCAAGGGTGTCGATCGACACCCATAAATTTTTGCAAGTCTCGAGTGACACATCAGCCGCGTCGCTCGACAGAGGCTCCTGAAGTTCATCCTCACGTTTTTGTCTCCTAAAAATTAAAACCAAAAACAACACCAAACGTAAAATTGTAGAAGAAAATAAAATAAAACATAATAATTAAGACTCTTAAATGGGTTGCCTCCCACTAAGCGCTTGTTTTCAGTCCGTTAGCTTGACTGTGTTGAGGAATTCAGACGTCTTGGGGATCGGCATTTTTCCATGGAATGAGTCCAGGAAAATTTTTTTGCGTCTTATGGAGCATCTCTTGAACAACTACCTCTTTTTTATCTTTAAACTCTTGAGGAATGATGATGCCCATTCTCGCGAAAGACTTTAAAGTCTTTTACGCTCCTTAGGAATTCCTGCAGATTCATCAAAAGAAAAACCAAGACTTGCACAAGAAACTCGATGCTTGCGTAAGCGCGTAACAGCGTTTTCACATTTTAAATCTTTGATGAAATCAGGAGATTGAGAATTAAGTGCAAGAAGTACGTACCTTTGCTCTATGGGAGGATCGTGGGTTGGGATAAGTGGAATTATCTGTTCAGCAACAGATGGGGCACTAGATTCAAACTCCTTGATTGAGTCTTCATCCTCATGGATTTCCACTGAAAAAGTTTGACCATCGATGGTGGATTTACTCCTTGTGATCTCCATGTCAAAATCCATGACAATATCACCTAGATCAAGCTTGATCTTCCCTTTTCTCACATCAATTTGAGCACCAGCAGTAGCTAAGAAGGATCTTCCCAAAATCAGAGGGTCTTCAGGTTCATCATCGTATTCCAAAACGACAAAATCTGTTGGAATTATGTAGTCATGAATCTTAATCGGCATATCCTCTATAATTCCTTTTGGGAATCTCATGGATCGATCAGCTAGAAGAGGAGACATCCTAGTCGCTTTGAAGTCTGTCATCCCAAGTCTGATAGCTACAGATAACAGCATCATATTAATACCAGGTCCCAAATCACATAGAGAATGAGGAAACGGCCATTTCGAGATTGAACAATGAAGCACAAAGGTTCCTGGATCCGAAAGCTTCACTAGGATTCTGCTCTGAATCATTGCGCTCACTTCCTCAGAGACTACTACTTCCATCTTCTACTTTTAGGCACTGGAGTTGTATTCAAAAGAATTTCCCTGATATCTCTGGTTAGTAAGGCTCCTTTCTCAGAACTAACTCCATTAGCTGCAAGTCGCTTGACGTATCTTCTAAGCGCAGGAGAAATTTTAACTACGTCAACAAGAGGCATTTCAATTATGACCTTGTCAATCATCTTCTTGCAAATCACCTCTTCAACCTCCTGATTGGATCTTCTGTCTCTGGGGAAAGGGAGGTTGGGCTTGTAAACGTTTTTCTCTGAAGAAATCGTTGAAACAACCAAGCTTTTTTTTTTTAAACCTAATAATCCTACTGCGGAAAACGATAACTCATTCAAACAATTCAACCAACAAAACAATCAATCCAATATCCCATAATAAAACTATAACCCAACAACGTTCAATTCCAGAAACTCCAGAGGAACAATTAGCATTTCTAGCAACCTATCAGATTCTAGTAAAATGCAATAACATAACATCCTATCATCCTCTTCATACGCCATGATCCCGCGATCTTACTTTTCCTTTACCTGCAACTCAAAAGGGAAAAACAGAGTTGCATGAGTATTATCATAAATACTCAGTGAAGCGGTCATCCCGCCCACTGGTTACAATTATGGAAATAGCATGTCAATTACTACGCGAACAATCATCATTCAACAGATATGCAACAACCAACAATTATGCAATTTTCACAATTTATCAAATGGTGTCGATCGACACTCCTCCTGGGTGTCGATCGACACTCCAATTTCAAAACCAAACCTTGCGATCAAAAGAGTGGTGTCGATCGACACTACCACTAGGTGTCGATCGACACCTCTCGCAGAAACCGAATCCGAGTCAAATCCTCTTGCAGACTCGATTCGTTTCCTTCTATAAGATCAATCACGACCAAACCACAACATATCACACGAAAAGCACAGGAATATCCATTATAATCATCACAAATCAATCACTCAATCTCCTAACAAACTAGTCCCGTAACCACGATCACGCACTCACCTCGATTAACGAATTGAACACACGGATACATGAAATCAGAGCCTCTTACTCGACCCAAAGCTACTGATTCACCTTCTCTACCCCCTAGAACTTAACAATAAGGTTTTCCCCTAAAACGAATTAGGATTTCCTGAAAACAGAACCGACATGATTTACTAAAATCAACGCTGAGGACGGAGTTTACCTTGGATTTTCGATCGGAAACTTATTCCGAAAACTAGACACACAGATCTTTCCAACGCCCTCAAGATCGTTGTCTAACTGTCTCCAAGTCTCCGGCAAAACACCACGCAATCTGACTGATTCTTGAACCCGAATCAACATAACCTTCCTCATGAAAACACGAATAACTCTTAGAAAACAAATCCAAAAGACAAACGGATTAGCCTCACGGCTAGCTAAGAGAGAGAAGAACTTACCCACAAAAATTCACTCTGATACGAACCAAACTTCCTGTCCGTTTCTCTTCTCTACCAAAACGAAATAGAAATGCCTTTTTCTCTCTTAAGCACCAACCTCTTAAGAATTCCCCAAACTTCTCTCCAACTTTCTTTCTCCCAATTCTGATCAAAACGTCTGCCTCTTCTGATCAGGCGGCCAAAAACCTTTTATAACGCATCCTAGGGTTTTTCCCAAACCGACACCATAAACCGAACAATTCAAATTAAACCGAAATCTGTCTGAAACAATGGTGTCGATC
Source organism: Draba incana (assembly GCA_963576765.1). Taxonomy (NCBI): domain Eukaryota; kingdom Viridiplantae; phylum Streptophyta; class Magnoliopsida; order Brassicales; family Brassicaceae; genus Draba; species Draba incana. The sequence continues at coordinate 23,697,237 of OY755210.1, read as the reverse complement.
GACACCCCTCCCAAATTACTAGAAATTGGTTTTGGGATGTTACAATTCTCCCCCACTAAATTAGATTCGACCATGAATCCCGTAAAATACTTCCATACTAAACTGCACTCTAGCCCGCACCGGCCAATACCACAAGAGATTCTCACATAATCTCAGAGGCCCACACCTAATCCTATGTTTATACACCCGTTTCTCAGACATTTATTACGTTTGCTCATCCGTACACACACCCACTCTAGGGAAACCACCGTCCCCTCGAGAGAACAACCATCTCTCCTTGAGAGAACCACCGTCTCTCCTCGAGAGAACCACCGTCTCTCAGCACTATAGAGGAACCCACCGTCCCAATATAGGCTCTCTGTACTATAAAGGAAACCACCCTCCAAGTATAAGTATATAGGAAAACCACCGTCTCCTAGAGAGAACCACCGTCTCTCAGAATGTATACAGGAAACCACCGTCCCCGATACATACTCTGGAAAAACCACCGTCTCCAGAACATGAGCCATCTGTAATAAATTATAAACGCCTATAAACATCAACGACTAGGTCACCTCACGTGGTCTAAACTCGATATTCCCCAACCAAAATATCCACATACCGCGACCCGCACTGGTCAACACACTCATGATATCAGAAAACACAATCTGATACAATAGAAATATAAGGAAAACGCATCTCATAAATCTCCAAAAACGTATATCGTTTCAACGAAAAGAAAGTACAAGAATCAGAAACAACAACACCGGCACAAAGGCCCAAGGAAACTAGAACCACAAAGAAAGCTAAGCTCAACCGGCGACCAGCTTATCGAACCACTTCCTGAACTTCAGCTTCATCTTTGCCTCTGGCTCCCAAGTCTTCTCCTGGCAACCGCCACAATCCCACAAAATACGCAACAACAGAAATTTCTTCCGACGCAGCTCCTTGACTCTACTCTCAAGAATCCTCACAGGAACCGTCAGAACTGTCAAATTGGGTTGAAGATCCGCAGGGATCTCAGGTACCAACTCCTCCGACTCATGCAGGCACTTCCTCAACATCGACACATGGAAAACCTTATGAAATGCCTTAATGATCGGTGGTAACTCAAGCCGATAAGCAACCGGTCCTACTCGCTCCACCACACATAACGGACCCATAAAACGCGGACTCGGCTTGTTCTCGGAAATGGATCTGTTAGGACCCCTCGACATAGCCATCTTGAGATACACGCGATCTCCAACCTCGAGCTCAAGCTCTCGCCTCTGCTTATCAGCATAACTCCTCTGACGATCCTGAGCTTCTTTCATGCTCAATCTCACGACTCGGATCCTCTTCGTCATTTCCTGAACATAGGTAGCTCTATGAATACTGCGCTCCCCCACTTGGGTCCAGCATAAAGGCGTCCTACATGGCCTCCCCTACAATGCCTCAAAAGGAGTCATCCCGATACACGCCTCAAAACTGTTATTATACGCAAACTCTACTAAGCTCAAGTGATCATACCAATGACCACCCCAATCGAGAACACACATCCTCAGCAAATCCTCCATAGCCTGAATAGTAATCTCTGAGTACCCATCAGTCAGCGGATGATAAGCCGTACTCATATGCACCTTAGTGCCCATCTCTGCCTGAAACGCTTCCCAAAACTCAGATATAAACCTAGGTTCCCGATCAGACACAATACTGGCTGGCACTCCACGCATCCTCACAATCTCCTGCACAAACTTCTTAGTCAACTTAGCCGCTCCATCGGACTTCTTAATGGCCAAGAAGTGTACTGACTTAGTCAACCGCTCTACGATCACCTAGATAGCATTATACGTCCTCGAATCAGGTAACCCGACCACGAAATCCATCGTAATCATATCCCACTTCCACTCAGGAATAGACAAACTCTGCAGAAGACCACTCGGAACCTTGTGCTCGGCCTTGACCAACGAACACGCATTATACTTAGAAACATAGACCGCTACATCGCTCTTCATCCCGACCCAGCGATAATACCGTTCGAGATCACGATACATCTTGGTCGCACCCGGATGAATTGAGAACTTGCTCGCATAAGCCTCCCTCAAGATCTCCTGCCTCAACGCCTTATCTCGAGGTACACAAACACGACCACAAATCAGAATCGTCCAATTCAGAGAGACAATAAACTCAGAATCCTCAGCTCGTGACACACCAACCAAACCCTGATCACTCTGGTGAGCCACTCTAATCTTACTGAGAAGATCTGCCTGATCGACTGCCTCTAAGCCCAAAGGCTCCTGCGAAATGGCACAAAGACGCAATAAGCTAATCTCGCCCACCAAATCCTCGATATCCTACTCACGGGTTGAAACAAACCTCCGTCGACTCAAGGCATCTACTACCTGGTAAGCCTTGCTCGGATGATAGATAATCTCCAGATCATAATCCGCTAACAACTCAACCCAGCGTCTCCGTCTCATATTCAGCAACGGCTGAGTAAAGATGTGCTGCAGATTCCTGTGATCCGTAAAAACCTGCACTCTTTCGCCGTATTGATAAGACCTCCATATCTTCAGAGTGAAGAGAACTGCTCCTAACTCTGGATCATGCGTAGGCCGATTACGCTCACTAAACTGCACCTGCCTCGAAGCATGAGCAAAAACTCGAAATGCCCATTACTTGCCTAGATTCGCCCGGAACCTTCTATACAACATTTTTAATCCAACTAGGCCTCGCGGTCGATCGTACAACAATCAAACAAGAATATGTACAACCACCTGTCAGTCCTAGTTTGGATTCCACAAATGCAACATATGTTACCAGAACTACATCCAAGGCCTAGCTTGACCCGCGATACTTCGGCTCACAACTCGAGCTTCCCGAACCGTCCATCACAGACTATACACTTGACCTATCCGGTCAACACTACTCCAGATCCTCACCCACTCCTCAAACCCGTCCAACATGTACTAAAATTCTGACCTGACTCGGCCAATACCACACGAGATCCTCCCATGATCTCAGAGGCTCCGTCTAATCCACACAAGAAAACATACCGCTCGCACTCTCGGGATGCATCCCTCGAGTCAATTGTATCTGGGGAGCTCACCTCCCCACAAGAGATCTCACATCCCTCGCTACTTATTATAGGAACTCACTTCCCAATAAGTATACAGGAGAACACACCTCTCCTCTGATTAGAGCCGCCTCACGTGGTATAGTCTCGATATTCCCAGCCAGGAACATCCTCAAAGGATCGACCCACCCGGGTCCACACAAAACACACAACTAAGACCCACACGTCTCCTAACTCATATGAAAATAAATAAGGAACACCATCTTATAAATTTTCAAAGATGTAAATCGTTCAACACCAATGAAAATACCAAAATCTAGAAACAACAACGCACAGCTCAAATCTGAAACTGGAAACAAAACCGAAAGAACAGAAACCAACTCAATCCTCGAACTGCTTCTCCAGGTTCTCGATTGCTGCAAGTGCCTCCACCAGGTCCGCCCTCAAGGCATACCTGGAAGCTCTGCAAGGCTTCTTCAGCCCAATCCGAAGTCCTCCCACGAACTTGCCCATCTAGGCTTGCTCCCCATCCATGCCGCTACTCGCATAGACCACCAGCCTGCTGAACTCAGCATCATACCCACGTACTGATCGGTTGCCCTGAACAAGACTCTGGAACTGCAACTCTAACTGCTCCACAACTTTTTGAGTAAAGTATCTTGCATTGAACTCACCCAAGAATTCAACCCAAGTCCACAATGTCCGCCTTCTCCTGGCCTGGACACGGGTCCACCAAAGACGAGTATTTCCTTCCAAGAACTCAACCGCTAGATCAACACGGAACTCATCGGGACATCTGAGAGAACGAAGCCTTCGCTCAACCTTCAGCCTCTACTCATTGGCTTCCTCTAGTCCCTCTCCACCCGAGAAGGACAAGGGCCCCATAAGCAGCAGCTCACCGAACATCGCTAGATACTGCTCCCTCAAAGTCGCTACTAGAGTCTGCACTGGTACCGCACCCGGTAACCGCTCTAAAATCAACGCAAGCGTCTTCGCTAAACGATCCTCAGGATCCTGCAGCAACACCCACATCTGGGCCTCTTGCCGCACCAGCTGAACTATCCGACACACTGAAACCTCCTGATACGTCGGTGAAACAGCCACCTTCTCTGACGACTCACCCTGAGTCTCCAACTCGAACGACGAGGACACACGACCCCGACCATGACCACGAGCACGACCCTGGCCTCCACGGCCACTACCTCTGCCACCACGGCCTCTCGGAACTCTAGCCATCGCACGCTGCACTTACCAAAAGTACAATCTAAGACACTAGAACTCATAATCAAAAACACAACAAAAACTTACAGTGAAATCTCTTTAAAGGCCGAAGAGGATGATTACAAGACTAAAATTGACTAAGCGCACATAATCAATTAAACACATAGTCTCAGTTCATCCAATTTACTACTAGCCTTAGAACCGTAAGGGCTCTAATACCAAAATGAAACAACTAAGCTTTTTTTTTAAAACCTAATAATCCTACTGCGGAAAACGATAATTCATTCAAACCATTCAACCAACAAAACAATCAATCCAATATCCCATCATAAAACCATAACCAAACAACGTCCAATTCCAGAAACTCTAGAGGAACAATTAGCATTTCTAGCAACCTATCAGATTCAACTAAAATGCAATAACATAACATCCTTTCATCCTCTTCATACGCCATGATCCCGCGATCTTACTTTTCCTTTACCTGCAACTCAAAAGGGAAAAACAGAGTTGCATGAGTATTATCATAAATACTCAGTGAAGCGGTCATCCCGCCCACTGGTTACAATTATGGAAATAGCATGTCAATTACTACGCGAACAATCATCATTCAACAGATATGCAACAACCAACAATTATGCAATTTTCACAATTTATCAAATGGTGTCGATCGACACTCCTCCTGGGTGTCGATCGACACTCCAATTTCAAAACCAAACCTCGCGATCAAAAGAGTGGTGTCGATCGACACTACCACTAGGTGTCGATCGCCACCTCTCGCAGAAACCGAATCCGAGTCAAATCCTCTTGCAGACTCGATTCGTTTCTTTCTACAAGATCAATCACGACCAAACCACAACATATCACACGAAAAGCACAGGAATATCCATTATAATCATCACAAATCAATCACTCAATCTCCTAACAAACTAGTCCCGTAACCACGATCACGCACTCACCTCGATTAACGAATTGAACACACGGATACATGAAATCAGAGCCTCTTACTCGACCCAAAGCTACTGATTCACCTTCTCTACCACCTAGAACTTAACAATAAGGTTTTCCCCTATAACGAAATAGGATTTCCTGAAAACAGAACCGACGTGATTTACTAAAATCAACGCTGAGGACGGAGTTTACCTCGGACTTTTGATCGAAAACCTATTCCGAAAACTAGACACACAGAGCTTTCCAACGTCCTCTAGATCGTCGTCTAACTCTCTCCGAGCCTCCGGCAAAACACCCCGCAATCTGACTGATTCTTGAACCCGAATCAACAGAACCTTCCTCATGAAAACACGAATAACTCATAGAAAACAAATCCAAAAGACAAACGGATTGGCCTCACGGCTAGCTAAGAGAGAGAAGAACTTATCCACAAAAATTCACTCTGATACGAACCAAAGTTCAAGTCCGTTTCTCTTCTCTACCAGAACAAAATAGAACTGCCTCTTTCTCTCTTAAGCACCAACCTCTTAGGAATTCCCCAAACTTCTCTCCAACTTTCTTTCTCCCAATTCTGATCAAAACGTCTACCTCTTCTGATCAGGCGGCCAAAGGCCTTTTATAACGCGTCCTAGGGTTTTTCCCAAACCGACGCCATAAACCGGACAATTCAAATTAAACCGAAATCTGTCTGAAACAATGGTGTCGATCGACACCCACCACTGGTGTCGATCAACACCCCTCCCAAATTACTAGAATTTGGTTTTGGGATGTTACAATCGTGATCAACGCAAAATCTGGCTATGTCTGGACGGGGTGTCGATCGACACTAAGGTTTTCTGTCGATTTCTGGGTCAATTCTTTGAGAGGTGTCGATATTCAGTTGTAGTGTCGAGCGACACTGGCTCTGCAGGCCCGAAAATATTGTCAAATTCATTGAAATAGTCCTCTCGAGTGGTCAGAACGGCATTGCAAGCGCTCCTTGGGTTGGCATCAGTCTTCGCAGGAAGAAACCCCTCTTGCCTCTTGATAGATATAGCAGTTTGAGCGACTTGGACATCCAACTTTTTCACGTGAGTGCTTAGCGCTGAAATCTTTCCATCCAAGTCAGAATACATCGCATCCATCTTCCCGTTGAAGCTCACAGTCATCTTCTGTTGGCCCTGTACGATCTGTTCCAGCATAGTCTTCACTTCATTGTCTGGCTTAGGAGGCTTCTGATAAGATGAAGAACCGTAGTTCTTGCTGTAGTTACTACTCTGGAATGGCTTCTGATAAGACGATCCATATCCTTACTGATTGCCGTACATAATTTTCCTTTGTCATGCTAATCACTTAATATACATAGCTAATTAGTTGTTACGTGTAAATTATAGATACATTTAAATTTAATTTAAATATGATTACGGTTAAAATTTTAAGGTTTTAACCTTACGATTAACCGACGGTTTTAATACGGTTACGGTTAATAATGGTTACGGTTAAACTTAACTAATATATTTTTACGGTTAACGGTTACGGTTTTTAACCATTTAAAACTATTACGGATATAGTTATGGTTTAAAACGGTACGGTTACGATCCGAAATATGGTTACGGTTGTATTTTGGTCATGCCAATATGAATTATTTTGTGCTTATATATATTACCATTTCTATAAGCAAGTTGTTCCTATAGATTGCATTAGTGAGGCAAGATAACCATATTTACTATCTTCTGTTTAATATACAAAAGACTAGGTATTTGTAAATGTTGAAAATTTAAGAAAGGAATTTGAAAGATAAAAAATTATACATATAATGTTAACCAAATCCGATTGGTCGGTTTTTTACTGTTGAAATTGTATTCTCTCTCTTTTTGTGAATCCACTTGATGTGAGAAAATAGTATAGGAAATATATATAAACGATCTCTTAATATATATATATATATATATATATATATATATATATATATATGTATTTGGATTATATATGATTATAATTAAATGGTTGACATATTAGAATTGACTATTCTTTTAAATTTTTCTGAAAATCTACCAAATTAAATTTGATTTTATCTAAATTTTACTAAAGCTATTAATCGAAAATTCAAAATTCCCTAGAAATTATTACTTTTCAAAAGAGGGGAAAAAACTATTTTATCAAAATTCCCTAGAATGGTAACAAAATATATCATTTTTGACATGACATTTTTCAAAAATGTCTTTATCACTTTTTCCAAAATTTTAAATCATTTATGTTTGAGTTAATTATGTTATATTAGAGTTTAGTTTTTTGGTTGTAAAGTTTATTAGAGATCAAAACATTTTTTTAAATCAAGAATTTTGAGATATAAGGTTTTTAAACGGATTTATAAGTAATATGTTGATAAAAAAATAATTCAAAATGGCATATTTGAAAAGTACACGTAAAAGCAACATTTTTGTAAATGTCAGGCTAATTCCACTCTCTTTTTTCCAGTTTACTATTTTTCGATTACTGTGATTTGCTTTCATAGATTCACGTACATTTCAGTTGAATTGTATTCCAACATCATTCATAATGAATAAAAAAAGAGAGCTTAGTCTAGAGAGTTGAAACCTAGTAAAAAAACTATTATCTTGAAGAAACGTACGTAGTTTTCGCTCTTCTTAATTATAATCTCTATGATGATGCAGACAATGTTACAATGTATTATTATTTTTCTTACGTATGCAACCCAGCTACATAGTTTTTCAAGATTTCTTCTAGAAAAAAATCATGTTGCAGGACTGTGTGAAACCCCAAAGTAACTCTTTCTTTGAATTACTGATGAAAGTGCACCCTTTTTTCTTTTCTTTTTTTGAGAAAAAAGTGCATCTTTGGGCTTTTCTTTAAGAAAACGCATATTGGGTTTTTAGGCGTGTTCTATGTCGAGTTTACTTTTACCCTTTTCTTATTTCAGATTGATTTCGTTTTGTTTGAACTAAACTCGTTTTAAATCAGTTCATATAGATATCTATTTCTATAGGAAAATGTTTGGATTTTTACTCAGTTGAAGTTTATGTGAGTATGTGACGAGGAATTGCAACTTGCTGCGTGAGACACGGCATGAGGAAACTCGTTATCCGTATTATTCACGGAATTATTAATAATCCAAAATGACGCAACTTAAAAGCTATTGAATTTGTTTTTACTTTTTCTTTGTTGTTGAAATTTGTTTATAGTTTTACAACTGATAATTTAATCAAGAGGAAATTTGTGTCTCTCAAAAAAAATTTTGTTTTGAAAACTAACCCCTTTATCAAATTTTTGGAAATTAACATTTTTTATACCTAAATCAACTAAATAATTCAAATAAAATATTTTAAATCATTCAATATTTTACGTTTAGTCTTTGAAGGTTTAGACTAACATCTTAGGGTTTATTATTCCTTTGAATCTACTAAATTAGTTAGATAGAGTATTTTAAATCATACTTTGACATCTCGGTTTCAGGGCATATATAATATATGCGGTATATGCGGAGAGGCTTAAAAGAATTGATTTGGCTTCCTATATTACCAAAGTGCACTTATCTTTTCGGTCACAGGTCTTGAGAGAACTCCAGAGTTAAGCGTGCTTGAGCTGGAGTAGTTTCAAGATGGGTGACCTACTAGGAAGTCATTTCCAGTACCGTGTGAGTGAGGTAAAAATACGGGAAAAGATCGTGTGATGATTTGCAGGATTAGTAAACATGACTTCCGAGCCTCCCGGACAAACGCACCGACCGTCGTACATGGTGGACCCACAACTCTGAGAGTGGACGTGGGCCCATGGGAGGGGCGTTACACATACAGTATTGTATAAGTGTGTGTGAGGGTTTGGACTCCAATAATAGGGTTTAGTATCCCTTCAAATCTATAAATTTAATCAAATCGAGTGATTGAAATCATTCAATATTTTACATTCGTTTGTAAGGGTTTATGCTCACATATTAGTATTTCATTTAATTTCGAAAAATATTTTTTTAATTTTAAATCTTCAAATATCATAACATTTTTGTCTTTTTATTCAAAAAAAATTATTTTTCAAAGTTTTCACTACAAACATCAATTTTTCAATTCACCAAAAAAAAACATCAATTTTTCAAATTTTATAATTTTTTTTTTAGAATATTAAACCAATCCTCCATTATCATTGTCTAAGGCTGATTGGTGGTGGTTAACGATGGTTAACGGTGGTGCTTCCAGGCTTGACGCGTGTTCTCATGAAGATCAAGGGGTCTCCACGTGTCCTCGCTAAATCATATTTATCTTTATGATTAAATATGATTAGTTTGAACTGTTTTACTTTTTGTTGTAATCCTCTTAAATTAATTTGCTCATGGCTAATCCCTCTTTTAATTGGCCTTTGGCCTTAAATGAATGAATGTGGTTTGACGTTAAAAAAAAAAAAAAAAAAATTAATCCTCCTTTAGTCCTTTTAATCAACCGGTGAGTTTTTTTAAATTTTAGAAAGATCATTACGAACAATTATACTCCTATTTCTTTAAAAAAGTGTGAATTATTGTAAAATGATAAGAGCAAGCATCACTAGTGACTTCCACAGTTTGGTCTCTATATTAAGAGAGACTTTTCATGATTTTTTGTCCATATCCACTAGGATACATATACGTGTATATGTGCGTATATATGTGGATCCACATGTATTTAATCTGTGTGTAGATTGGCTGACCAAAAGACAGAAAACGGTCCAATATCACCAACCCCTAAAATTCCGAATGTTCTAATAATGGAATTAAACTTTACTTTTTTGAAATTAAGAGTCTTCGTAGTACGATTCGTACGAAAAAGGTTAATTTCGGCTTAACTAATGTGTTGAATAATTAACTAATTACATATCAGTTATTGTTTTATGTTTAATTAATTTATTTGACAATTTTCCTACTTTATATCACTTTCGTCGCATTTCGTTGTAAGTTCAGCATCCTAGTCTCTTTGGTTGACCGTCCACTAGCGTGTGGGGTTTTGAATTTTGGGAACTTTTACGCAGTTGTGTAACTTGGAATATTAGAATTAAGGTAATGATTCACAATGTTCATGTTTTTTCTTTTTTTTTGCTAAAAAGTCAGAGTGTTTATGTTTTGTACTAACAAGAATTACACCACACGGAATGATTTATTCCAAAACCACAGAAAATTTTAAAGTCAACTCAAAACCACAAAAAAAAACAAATCTTTAAAATTAGTATATATATTGTTCAATTTAGTAAAAATCTTCATAACTAAATCAATGAAGTCAATATCACAAATATTGGAGGAAGAGGTGTAAGCTTCAAACTAAATCGACTCATGAAGTAGTTGTTGAGGATTAAGTTTGAATTTGGTTCTGTTTTATGTTATGTTCAAAGATAAATTTGAATTGGTCAAATTGAATAAGTCTTGTTGTCTTGATTTGTAGGAAACAAGTGCTAGTTGAGGTTAGAGTCTTTTATGGTTTTAGTTGTAACAAACATAGGCATATATAAGCCTAATGTCTTCTAGTTGTTTTAAAGGCAATAAGAAGTATTTTCTATTATTCTCCACCCCTATCAGTTCTAAGACAAACCAAAAGTACTCATAATTCTCTTTCTGCAACTACCTTAAATTCTTTGAAGACTCCAAATGCTTCAGAATTTTTGGCTAAGAAATAAGTCCAACATTTCCTACTAAAGTCATCAATGAAATTTATGATGTATCTTTTTCCACCTTCATAAGCTGGTGTGATTGGTCCACAAATGTCATTGTGAACCAATTCAAAGACAAATAATAGAAAATACTTCTTATTGCATCAAGCGCCAACTTACAGCTGCGTATACTCCACAACAGAATAGAGTTGCGGAGAGAAAAATAGAAGCATGATGAATATGACTAGGTGTATATTGATGGAGATGTCAGTGCCACACAGATTTTGGCCAGAAGCTGTCCAATATGCAGTTTACATTCTAAACAGAAGTCCTACTACTGTTTTGGGAGATGTGACGCCAGTAGAGAAGTAGAGTAAGAACAAGTCATCAGTAGAACACTTAAGAGTGTTTGGTTGATTGGCGTTTGCTCTCATTCCATATGAGAAGAGAATCAAATTAGAAGAGAAGAGTAGAAGCTGTGTGATGTTTGGAATTAGCAAAGATTTTAAAGCTTACAAACTTTATGATCTAAGTTCAAAAAAGATCATAATCTGCAAGGATGTGGTATTTGATGAGAGCAAATATTGGAATTAGGAAGAAATAGTGGAGGAAGTTAAGCTAACATAAGATGGAGATATAAGTGAGCAAGAAGAAGAAATTCAGCTGAATCTAAATGATAATCCAGCAGGAGGAGAAGGAGAGAATAATACTGAAGAAGAAAAAGAAGAAGTGTTAGTTCCAAATGATGCTCAAGGTACTACAGACACAAATCAGCATCATGAAGAAGGAGAAACAAGCTCAAACAGAACTCCAGTGAGAGAAAGAACCAGGAGAACCAAACAAAACCCAGTTTGGATGCAGGATTATGTGTGTGAAAGACTAAGATCAGTAGTAGAAGAGACAGATGAGGAAGAAATAGTTATGTTCATTATAGAAGAAGATCCAAATAGATTTGAAGATGCAGTTCAAGATATCAAATGGAGAAAATCTATGAAAGCAGAGATCAAATCTATTGAAGACAACAACAACAACAGGGAGTTAGTTGACTTGCCGGATGGAGCAAAGGTGATTGGAGTAAAATGGATTTTTAAGACTAGGTTCAATGAAAAAGAAGAAGTTGACAAGTTCAAGGACAAACTTGTGGCAAAGGGGTATCATCAGACCCATGGAGTTGATTTTTATGAGGTTTTTGCACCAGTATCTAGATGGGACACAATAAGAATCATATTGGGTCTAGCTGCTCAAAACGGTTGGAGTGTTCTTCAGCTTGATGTGAAGAGTGATTTCTTGTATGGATATCTCAATGAAGATGTGTTCATCGAGCAACCGATTCGTTTCGAAGTAGAAGACTCAGAGGGAAAGGTTTACAAGTTGAAGTATGGGCTCAAACAAGCTCCTAGAGCTTGGTACAGTCGGATAGAAGGATATTTCATGAAGGAGGGATTCAAGAAGTGTTATTGTGAACATACATTGCCAATAAAAGTTGAGAAGAATAAGATTCTAATCATAAGCTTGTATGTAGATGATCTCATCTACACTGGAAATTCAGAATAGTTGCTTGAGGCTTTCAAGGAATCTATGATGAAGGAATTTTCCATGACTGATCTTGGGAAAATGAAGTATTTTCTTGGAGTTGAAGTTATTCAAGATGATGAAGACATTTTCATTAATCAAAGGAAATATGCAGCAAATTTGTTGAGCAAATATAGAATGGAAGATTGGAATTGGGTCAGAAATCCGATTGTGCCAGGGTTCAGATTGTCAAAGGAAAGAGCTGGTTCCACTGTAGATGCTACAAGATTCAAACAAATAGTGGGAAGTCTAAGGTATCTCACTGTCTCAAGACCTGATTTGATTTTCTATGTGAATTTGGTTAGTAGATATATGTAAAATCCAACAGAGCAACCCATGTTGGCTGTAAAGAGAATTCTGAGGAATGCAAGGTACCACATGATGTGGAATTCAATACAAAAAGGAGAAAATCAAGCATTGATTGGATATGCAAATTGTGATTATGTTGGAGATGTAGATGACAGGAAGAGCACATCTGGATATGTGTTCATGCTTGGAGGAGGAGCAGTAGCTTGGTCATCAAAGAAACAACCAATAGTTACATTATCAACCACTGAAGCTGAGTTTGTTGCATCTGCAAATAGGGATTGTCAAGCAATATGGATGAGAAACATTATGGATGATTAGATTCAATCAAGAAGAAGGAACAGTGTTACAATGTGACAATAGTTCAACAATCAAACTTGCAAAAAATCTGGTTCTACATGGAATGAGTAAGCATATTCATATCAATTACCATTTCTTACGTGAGCTTGTGGATGATGGGATAATAAGTCTAGAGTATTGTCCCACTGGTGATCAAATGGCTGACATTATGACAAAAGTTGTTAAGCTTGACGTGTTCGAGAAACTTAGAAGGAAGATGGGAGTGTGCACTAAGGAGAAGTAAACTGGAAAGGAGCATTCTAGTTTAGGGGAGGATATGAAGTAGTTTTTCAAGTTTAAGTTTGAATTTGGTTCTGTTTTATGTTCTGTTTTAAGATAAATTTGAATTGGTCAAATTGAATATGTTTTGTTGTCCTGGTTTGTAGGAAACAAGTGCAAGTTGAGGTTAGAGTCTTTTCTGGTTTGGTTGTAACAAACATAAGCATATATAAGCCTAATGTGTTCTAGTTATTTTAAAGGCAATAAGAAGTATTTTCTAGTATTTGTCTTTGAGTTTTGAGAGATTTGCTTCTATATTGTTTACAACTCCGTAATATGCTAATTACATAGCCGGTTTAATTTTTGATTTAAATTGTATTTTTACTAAACTGAACAATATAAAATCATTAAAATCTAATGCACATGATTTTGGGTCGATTTTCAAATATATATTGTGACTTTTGACCAGCTTTTAAACATTGTATGGTTTTGCCTACGTATTTTTTGGTGATTTCTTGAAGATTTGTGTAGTCGGAATAAGCCATGAAAAGTTTTATAGAATTGTAGATTGATTACCTTTAAAATTACAACAATTGATGGTGGGGAAAAAATTATTTGGGTTGACTGAGAAGCAAATGGTAGAAAATAAAAACAACTTCAGATCACGTGTTTCACAAAAATTAATTAGATATAATCTTCTTACTATTTCACCTAATTATTATGAAAAAAAAATATTTAATAACCGAAAAGTAATCCAAACTTTTACCATCCAACTAATCCCCTCAGGATGATTAATCGTCGAGTAATTCACTCACCGGATTTTCTTAACTTAATCGGTAAATTTTGTAGCCACTCGTTTAATTTCGAGTTCTTCTATACAAATAATCGTAATTTACCAACTATTGTGTTTAAAATAGAGATTATTTACCCAATAGCCATAAAAAAAATTATAATTGAGCAAATAACAAAAATGGTCCTATGTGGCTCAATGAAAACCAATAGATTTAGAGGTTTTTTGTTATTTGCTCAATTATAAATTTTTTTTATGTTTATTGGGTAAATTAATCCTTTAAAATAGGGCAAAATTGTCGTGATATCACTTTGTAAATATGTGAATGCCAATATAACACTTCCACTAATCTGGTGCGATTATAACACTTTCTGTTACTATTCATGATATATTTATCCCCATCCAGTCAAAAAATTACGTCTATGTCATTCCCTTTATTTTCTCATTCTTCCACTGATTCACACGCCAACCTTTTTCTCATTTTTTTGTTCTTTTCTCACATTTTTTTGTATTTTTCTTATATTTAAGTTTTTTTAAAAACTATTTCGTTTTACTTTTCAAACACCATTTTTTTCTTCATCTTTTGACATCCATATTATCATGTATTTAATAAATATTAGTACTTATAATTTGTAGTTACCTACCATGTAAAAGAGGTACGTGTACATACACATACGTGTCGTAAACATGTGTACACGTCTATATTTCATACAACGTAACATATCATATGTATGTGTATATTTACATATATACAATGCGTGTACATACATACACATCTTTATGTATGTATGTGTGCACATGTGTTCTATATGTGTCCTTGTATGTGTGTACATATATTTTATAGTGTACGAGTATGTGTACTTGTGTCGATCGACACACTCACCTTGTCGATCGACACGAAACCTATGTCGATCGACACGAGGCTGCAGAACATCGGACTCAAACTTTATCCTCTCTAGTCCGAATCCGATCAGCTTCATTCCACAAATTCTGCATACAATACGTCAACATATCCATTCCAATTCGCAATAACTCAGCAAACAATAATTTTCAATCAAGCCAACCACATAAATCGCATCAATACAATTCCTAAATCACCCCGAAGCAATGGTCACGCAGTCACCTTAGCCTTAGGAATTAGAAGATTGAATCAATCAACACGAGACATGCACGTACAGACTCTCTCCAGCCTAGAAGCTATTGATTCTCCTTCTCTATCACCTAGAACTCACCACTAGGGTTTTTCCTAAACCAAATTAGGATTTGCGGAGAAAAACTGAACCAACATGCTGACTTCGAATCAATACTGAGGACATATAGCTTCCCAACGACATATAAATTGTTGCCTAACTCCCTCTGGATCTCCGGCAAAACGCCCTCGAAGTTGTCTGATCACAGACTCGATTCTGAACAAACTTTTCTCAGAAAAACAATGATATCTCTTAGCATACACATCCAATTGACAAACCGATTTCACTCACGGCTAGCTAAGGGAAAGGAGAACTTACCCACAAAATTTCACTCAGATCCGATCTGTTCTTCAGGTCCGTTCATCTTCTCTACTAAAATGGAATCGAATTGTCTCCTCTCCCAAATCAATTCTCTTTCTCAAGGACAACTTTTCTCTTCTCTCTCTCAAAAACCACGTTTTTCTCTCTGAAAACGAGGCACAAATGTGGTTAGGTCCTTTAAATATGAAGACCTAGGGTTTCCAAGCCTAAACCGCACCAAAACCGGCCAATTAAAATGAACCGACCAAAGGTTGTGTCGATTGACACTCACCCCAGATGTCGAACGACACCACCTGAATATCACCAATTCAGGTTCACGAAACCCTGTGTCGATCGACACACCCCCATGGTGTCGATCGACACCACTGAAATTTTATAATTCCAGTTCGCGGACGTTATATTTATGTGTATGTGTATGTGTATGTGTATATGTGTGTACATTTGCTTTAAATCTATGTACGTGTATACATATATGTTATACATATACATGTCTGTGTATGCGTATACGTGTGTACATATGTTTTACGTGTGCGTGTATGCGTATACGTGTGTACATATGTTTTACGTGTGCGTGTATGTGTATACGGGTGTACATATGTTTTACATTTAAGTATGTGTGTACATATGTTCTATATGTGTATGTGGGTGTACATATATTTTTTAGTGTATGTGTATGTGTATGCGTTTACATATGTTTTATGTGTATGTGTATGTGTATACATGTGTACATTTTGTTTTACATTTATGTATGTGTACATATAAGTTATGTGTACTTATATGATACATTTTTTAAAAAGAAGGTCAATAAATATTTTAATATGGATATCAAATTGTAAAGAAAAATAAATTTAATCAGATTGTGAAATCGAAATAATTTTTTTTAATAAAAAAAAAATGCAGAACGTGTACCACGTATAAGAGAATGAACGTTTGTAGGTGTGGGACGAGGGTCATAATTGTTATTTTGCATGTGAAAGTGTCAAACTCTAAAAGAATTTTACCATAGTATTTAAAAAGTAGTTGACAAAAAAAAAATAGTATTTAAAAAGTATTCGATATTTAGAAGAAGAGCCAATTATTTTTTAAAAATATTTCTATTTTTTTTTCTAGAATATTTTCATATCTTTGTCGGAACTCAGAACTAGTAAACTATAAAAAGTTATTATAGCCGTCAGACTTGGACTCTCACAAGTTCGTTTATTTATATGTGGAATATTTACATAATGTGCGTTGTAAAAGGAATCGACTTGACAAAATCTTTATTTATTAGTATGTTATGCACATAATTAAAAACTTATTTAGGTTATAAATTAAAGGTATATGGCGTCAAAAAAGAAGAAGGTAGTATACAATATGAGAAGATGTCACCATAATAATGGACTCCTATTCAACGATTTAATTATTCTAAAAAAAGAAAAAGATAAGTATAAATTAAAGGTATCTATCTATATATATAAAGTTACTTTTGCTCTCTTCTCCTTATGCCACCTCATCATCCATATTTATGTAAAGTCAGATTTTTTTTTAATTTTTATAGTTTTACATTCACATATTTGGTTATATCATTATAAAAAGAATTTGAAAAGCCAGTTTATCGCATAAAATTATAAAATAAAATAATTAATGTACAGTGTATTGTATTTAAATTAAATTAAACATAATTAATAAAATTAAAATCTACAGTGTATTGTATTTAAATTTTAAAGTAATACTAAACATATGATAAAAATAAAATAAAACAATTAATGTTAAAATAATAGAATATTAGTACAATAAAATAACATAATTTTATCAAACAAAATAGTAAATATATTATAATTTATCTATGTAAACCAAGGTTTAAACAAGCATGAATATTTTTAAATAGTAATCATCAAAATTCAAGTGATTAAGAATCAATAGTAAATATATTACATTCATGTAGTACAGATAAGAGAAAAAAACTAATCAATTTTAAAGCAATTACTATAAATCAAACTATTTATTTCTAAATATTATAAAATTGTAAAAGAAATACTCGCGCGTAGCGCGAGCTAATTCTAGTATATAATATAGATACGTGTAGAAGATATTACCACATAGACACACACACACATTTACGCTTGTGTACATATAAGAAGAAAGTTAAGGTTATACATGTACATGATCTATATGCCGTGGCCTTTATCATAAAGCCAAAAGATGGGACAAAAGGGATTATATTTTCTAATATTTTTGGCGTAATTATGTCTTTTATCTTCTCAATGAGCCATGTTCTCTAAACTTGGCTTCGTTTCTCATTATTTATCCTTGGCCACACCCTTTACACATATATATTGCACTGATATATATATATATATATATATATATATATATATATGTCGTTGTTAGAGAATTTTGTCGTTGTTAGAAACTTTAATTTATAGTAATTAGAAAATGAAAATAAAAAATAAAAATGAATACTCTCCAAACATGGGTAATTTTATTGTGGAATAAAAATCAATAAACCAAAAGTTCTCGTGATCACATGGTTCTTGAATTTGAATACGCAATTATGACTACGAATCTTGGTAAGGAGGATACACAATCTCTAGTTCTATTGGATTGAAAAGTATTATCAAGTTGGAATTTTTTTCTACCATCTTTCTAGTCAAAATCTACGTACGTATATAGGCTTTGAATGTTCTTATGCAAAATGATAACATTTTATTTTCTAATATAATATTTAGATGTAACTATCAATAATGTAAATTAGTGATGAAAAAAACAATGCATATGAAAGAATCTGAAAAACTAGTTCTTCTTAAGTGACTCAGCTGAACAAAAGGCTTGCAACCAGAAGAAAAGTCATCTGATGAGTTGGCATCTCGAGCCAAATAGTAAAAAAATGAGTGGGTTTCTTCAGTTGCAGCAGATGGAATTTTTTGCTCAGTGAGTTTGTAAACTGCAGCAAGTGGGAATTTCTACAGTGTGACTGGTGGAGCAGATAAAAAAGTATGTACAGTAAAATGTGAAAGCAGATGGAGAGTTTGATGTATAAAAATGGAAGTTGCACAAGTCATCATCAGAGGCATGGTTCGTCTTTTGGAGAAGGTGTGTTAGGCGCGTGACATTGTAGCTGTTTGCTGAAGAAATCATAAAAGAGAAGTGTGGAGCTTTCTTTTTGGTTTAGCTTTTCAGAAAATGTTGAGATAACTGTTAGCGGAAGCTATCTGTGTAACTCAATTGATTCGATCTGACCTTGTGTTTTACTTAACAGGAATTAAATAAGACACAAAACTTAACGAGTTCCCACCAACGCGGTGGTACGTCTCGTGAGCGACGGCACGCTCAAAATCCACTAGAAGAATCAAGAGCTTACAACACACGCCTACTATGGCGGTTTCTAGGGTTTCTTACAAGAGATGTCTTAAAGAGATAAAAGAGGAAACAACTTAGAGAATAATGTAAACCCTAAGCTGTAATACTTGTGAGTACGTGATAATGTTCTCCTTGGAGTCTTCCTCCTTATATAGATCTTATATTTCCTTTTTCCTCTTCGTGGTCTTGAGTAACACAGCAGGCCCGAACCAGTCTCTCTCTCTCTTGTACCTTGATGGACTCGTCAGCCCAATTCCCATTTATATTTACTGATCCACATAAGTCTACAAACTCCACCTTGGATCAGATAAACCTGTGACAAAATGAATCGAAACCCTGTAGCTCTTGAACACTCTCATCTAGTGGCGAAGCATGGTAGAACTCCTCTGGTCTAGCCGTAGCTCCGACGGTTCGCCTTAATCCTTGAATCGCAGTCTCCTTCTCAGATACCTCAGGAACATCTCCCACCGTCCTCGTCCCTTCTTTGTTTTGATTTGGTGAAAGGATCATCTGAGTTCTGAGTAACCTTCAAAGCTTCCTGCTTCTGACTCTTCTGCTTCTCCATTTCCGGTGACCTGAAACCCTTTTGATGCCTCTGCCATCTCTGTTATGGTGACTTGAGCTTACCGTTTCAACTACTTTCAAACCAAAACCTCTAAGATAACTCATCAAATGTCTCTGCACACAATCCTGAAGCAAATACCTCTGAACCAGCCTCTGATTCCTCTTGGTAAGTCTTATAGCTTCGATTTCTGCCGTTAACCTTTCCATCTGAAAATCTTCTCCCCAAACTTCTGCAAAACTAGCCCAGTCTCGACTTCCCTTCTGCAGGTACTCCACCTGGAACCGAACTCCCTCTGCTTTAGTCCCCCTTAAACCTCACATGTAACTTCTTTAAGCCTAATGTGAGTCTTCCCCACTGCTCTCTGTCTTCCTCTAACACACTTGCTTAAGCCTTATATAAGTCTTCCTCACTGCTTCTCTTCTTCTGCAAGGTACCTAAGTGTCAGTGAGTTACCCGGAGCCGAACGCCTCTTAGGCGATGTTCAGGAGATCGCAGCAGAGATGAAACTTAGGCCCTGATAATGCCTTTGTTAGAAAATCTACTGGATTCTTGCTGGTATGTATGTTCACTAGAGTAATTATGCATAATGTTGTTGTATCCCTGATGTGATGAAACTTCGTAGCCACGTGTTTTGTCCTCTCATGATGAACTGCGTTCTTAGCCAAGGCCAGTGCACTCTGAGAATCACAATGCAGTAAAATACTTCATGAATTAAACCCCAATTCATCACTGAAATCATTAATCCAAATGGCCTCTTTCGCAGCCACTGAAAGAGCAATATACTCTGCCTCCGTAGTTGACAGTGCTACTACATCCTGTAGGTATGACTTCTAACATATTGTGTTACCCCAAACCTTGTAGACATATCCTGTAACTGATCTCCTTTTGTCCAAATTCGTAGCATAGTCTGAATCACTAAAACCCTCTATGTTGAACCCTTTCTGAATGTCAGATTCTCCTTCATTGCTCCTTTTAAGTATCTCATAACCCATTTCACAGCTGACCAGTGATCTTTGCCTGGTTGTGACATGAACCTGCTGATCAAACCTACTACAAATCCGAGATCTAGCCTTGAACCAATTATTGCATACATCAAACTCCCAATAGCACTTGCATATGGAACCTTATCCATAACCTCTGCTTGTTCCTTCTTTTCTTCTGAAGTTAAACTTCTCAGCTGGAAATGTGTAACTATAGGTGTTATAACTGGCGAAGAGTCAATCATACCAAACATTTTTAACACCTTCTCCAAGTAGCTACCCTGAGATAGAATTAGAGTACCCTTTTCTCTGTCTCTATTGATAACCATGCCTAGGATCCTTGAAGCTTTACCCAAATCTTTCATCTCAAATTCCTTGTTCAGACTTTCCTTCAGTTCCCTGATCATAGACTTGTTCCCTGATGCAATAAGCATATCATCTACATACAGCAGTAGATAGATAGCTTTATCAGTCAGTGTATCCCTCATGTAAACACATGAGTCCTTGTTGTTTCCGATGAACTTATGTTTCTTCATGAAACTGTCGAACCTCAGGTTCCACTGCCTAGGTGACTCCTTCAAACCATATAGGCTCTTCTTCAAAAGAAATACCTTATTCTCATCACCCTTCTTAATGAATCCCTTCGGTTGAGTCATCAAGATCCTCTCATCTAGATCACCATGCAGAAAAGTTGTCTTAACATCCATTTATTCCAGCTCATAGTCTAGATTAACCACAATAGAAGCATAATTTGTATGGAAGTGTGCTTTACTATTGGTGAGAATATCTCGTTGTAGTCTATTCTTTCCTTCTGCGAGAAACCCTGAACCACCAATCTAGCTTTATACCTCTGTTTCTCCACACCTGGTATTCCTGGTTTTAGCTTAAATATCCATTTACAGCCACCAGTCTTTTGACCCTTAGGACTCTCAATCAGAACCCATGTTTCATTCCTAAGCAGTGAGTCCATCTCATCCTTAGCAACATTATCCCAATACTTCTTTTTCCTACATCTCATTGCTTCCTTGTACGTCTTAGGCTCCTCTTCCTCAATATCTCTAGCAACTGATAAGGCATAAGCTACGAAGTCGCCATCCTTATATCTGGCAGGCTTCTTTACGTTTTCCCTTCTTACTCTGTCCCTAGTAAGAAAGTAGCTTTCCAAGCCTTCACCTGATTCATCTTCCAAATCTCTACCTGTCTGCATAGACTTTGACACGCCTGAACCAACTTCTGGTTCCTCTGAACTTTCTAATCCGTCTGACTGATCTTCACCTGATTCGTCTTCTGAATCAGAACCATGAACACTTTTGGAACCACTGGAACCTCTACCCAGATTTGTTACATCTCCTGTACCAGACGTAGATGACCCTGGACCTCTGATAAGTCGATCGCTGAAAGTGACTCGCTTTTTTTTCTTCTCCTTAGGTATTGTTTTAGAGTTTGCAACCACTGCAACAGTAGCATCAGGACCTGGAATGGTGTGCTTATAGAGCTCTCTTTCATTGAACACCACATTCCTGCTTGTAGTACACTCTTCTTCCTCAATCAACCATACTCTGTAACCCTTAGTGCCATAAGGATATCCCAAAAAGATCCCTTTCAAAGCTCTGGGGCTTGTCTTATCCTGAACAACATGAACAAATGTTGAACAACCAAATCTCCTAAGGTTAGACAAGTCAGGCTTTGAGCCTGTCCATAATTCCTCAGGTAACTTGAACCCAACAGACGAATTAGGCGATCTGTTAATCAAGTACATTGCTGTCAAAGTAGCGTCAGCCCAAAACTCTTTGCCTAATCCGGTTTCTGCAAGCATACTCTCACCTAATCCATAATGGTTCTGTTCATCCTTTCAGCCACTCCATTCTGCTGTGGAGTGTAGGTACAAGTTCTGTGTCTCCTAATACCTGAGTCTCGGCACAGACCATCAAATAGCCGATTGCAAAATTCAAATCCATTGTTTGTCCTGAGACACTTTATCCTTTTGCATGTCTGATTCTCAACTGCTGTCTTCCAATCTCTGAATTTGACAAAAGCCTCATCTTTTGTCTTGAGGAAGTACACCCACGTCTTCTTGGAGAAATCATCAATAAAGCTGACGAAGTATCTGCTTCCTCCAAGACTTTCTGGATTTTCCGCTGAACCCCATAGATCCGAGTGAACATAATCAAGGATCCCCTTAGTTGTGTGTTTGGTTACGGGAAAACTCAGCCTGTGGAATTTGCCAAGTACACAACTGTCACAGAAGCTCAGTGCCTCAACCTTTACCTTATCTAGATAGCCATCTCGAATAAGTATTCCCATCTGTTTAGCACTCATATGCCCCAGTCTTGAATGCCATAAATCTACATCAGTTTCCTCTGGCCTGACTGAGTTAGCTTCTGCCTTTACTACCTTAGCCTCTAAGTAGTAAAGTCCATTCTCCCATTTACCTGAGAACACTTTCCTGCCATCCTTGAAGTAGCTCATGACTCTATCTCCTCCTTCATACTTGCAGCCGTTCTTATCAAGCATTCCTACAGAGATCAGACTTTTATCAAAGTCTGGTACATATCTTACTTCACTCAGGATAACCACTAAATTATCTGGATTTATTATCCTGATCTTCCTAAGACCTTTAACCCGACTTATACTTTTGTTAGCCATCCTAACCTTTGTTCTTTCAAACTCCTGCAGGTCAAAGAGTAAATCTCTATATGGTGTCATATGGAAGGTGTAGCCTGAATCCAAGATCCATTCCCCAGACGACACTTCAGTGCTTACTGTCAACACCATCGGCTGTGGTACCTCCATCACAGCGTTTGCTAACTCATCAGGTTTATGTTTTCCCTTATCTGGACATTCTCTCTTCCAATGTCCCTCCTTCCCACATATATAACAAGCACCTTTGTTTGCCTTGTTGTACCTCGGTCTAGACTTGGGTCTTCCCCTACTTGTAGACCTACCTCTGTTATTACTGCTACCCCTGTTTCCTGATCTACCTCTGGTCCAACATATAGACTCTCTGATCCTGAGTTACCTATGTAGAGCTTCCCTTTCTGTTTTAACTCCATGTCTTTGTCATAAGCAGCACTGGTGACTTCACTCACCATGATAGTCTCTTTCCATATACCATACTTCAGAGTATGTACCAATGGCTCAAACGGTGGAGGCAGACTAGACAGCAACTGTATAGCTTGATCTTCTTCAGAGATTTCAACCTTCAAGCTAGCCAAGTTAGCTACAAGTTTCAGAAAACTATCAACATTCTCCTCTATTTATTTACCTTCTTCCATTCTAAAACTAGCAAACTGTTGCTTCAAATAAATCCTATTTGGTAGCGACTTTATCTGATACTCCTTTTCCAAGGCTTTCCACATGCTCAAAGTTGTAGTCTCCTTCATCACCTTCCTCAAGATACGATCACTTAAACAGGTAACAATCAGATTCCTTATCGTAAGGTCCTTTTCTGCCTTCTTAGGATCTTCCTTGGTCTGAGTTACAGCTGGAGAGTCACCTTCCTTCATTGTTGTTATAGATTCAGAGGTCCAATCTTCACTGAGGACATACAACAACCCTTGGATCTCCATCTGACCAAGTAACTTGAACTTCCAAAGTCCAAAGTCTCCACTTCCATCAAAATTCTCCATCTTGAATCTCTCTGGTGTAGGATCCATCTTCTTTTACCTTCAACCTAGATTCGTTTGTCTGATGAACCTTGTTGTACAGATCTTATCTTCCAAGAACCAGTACCCTTCTTCCTTAACCTAACTTCTGCAACATGCCAGTTACAAATCTATCTCTCTGTTGCGATCACAAATAGCCCTGATCACCAGAATTCTTCTCTCTGGTAATATCCTGATCACCGGAAATCTTCTCTCCGATAATACACCTGATCACCGAAAGTTTTCCCTTCAGTAATACCCTGATCTCTTTCCTGTAAACCCTAGATGTCCCGAGCAACCCCCTGGAAGCTCTGATACCACTTATTTAGATAACTGTTAGCGGAAGCTATCTGTGTAACTCAATTGATTCGATCTGACCTTGTGTTTTACTTAGCAGGAATTAAATAAGACACAAGACTTAACGAGTTCCCACCAACGCGGTGGTACATCTTGTGAGCGACGACACGCTCAAACTCCACTAGAAGAATCAAGGGGTTACAACACACGCTTACTATGGCGGTTTCTAGGGTTTCTTATAAAAGATGTCTTAGAGAGATAAAAGAGGAAACAACTTAGAGAATAATGTAAACCCTAAGCTGTAATACTTGTGAGTACGTGATAACGTTCTCCTTGGAGTCTTCCTCCTAATATAGATATTCTATTTCCTTTTCCTCTTCATGGGCTTGAGTAACACAGCAGGCCCGAACCAGTCTCTCTCTCTCTTGTACCTTGATGGACTCGTCAGCCCAATTCCCATTTGTCTTTGCTGATCCACATAAGTCTACAGAAAATAAAAAGAGAGAAAGGTTCTTGTTGAACTCAGAGTTGTGAGAGTGATCATCAACTGGTGTTGATTGTAAGCTTGGATACTTTAGGAGTGGTTTAAGGAGCAAATCAGTTGGGACTAAGTTTACGTAACACTGGATAGAACATACTTAAATAGGTTGTTCTAGTAATACTCTAAACGATAAACCTCGGATAGATTAAGGATAACTTCAGGAGCAAATCACGGTGTGTGATATTGCGTAATAGGATTGTAGAATATGTTCTAAGTAAATATTCTTATAATTTGCCTTTAGTAGAAGGTGTTGTATTGCAGCAATTATTGTGTGCTCAAGGTTGGGTGTTTCAATAAGATAAAGATATCTTGTGTGAATTTCCTTTGTCTTTATAAGCTTTGTATATGGTATTGTTTTGTTGGTAGTTTGTGCTACGATTTCTAGTTTCACAAGTTTTATTGTGGTATATTTGCGTATTGTTGTACAACGAGGTTTCTTATTATTTCAGCATATTTTTATTTTGACTTCAAGTCTGCAACAATTTTTTTTAGGAATGGTTTTTTAATTGTATGGAACTCTTCCTAGATATAACAAAAACATATATTTTTCAAACTCACGATTTACACACAAATTTATCTTTTATAACTTTTACTAAAATTTTACACTCACTCAATCACAGAGTCAAACCCCTAATCTACCATGAAATACACACCCTCGCACACCAGCGAGTTGCGTCTGAATCAGATTACAATAAGATCT
Organism: Draba incana; assembly: GCA_963576765.1. NCBI lineage: Eukaryota > Viridiplantae > Streptophyta > Magnoliopsida > Brassicales > Brassicaceae > Draba > Draba incana. The sequence goes on along the minus strand of OY755210.1, from coordinate 23,671,630 downwards.
AATGTCATGATCTTAACAAATGCAAAACCCAATAAAGAGCTTTTTCTATCTTATCTCCCAAATAGAGTTTTCTTTTTCTTTTGATACTCACGAAAAAGCTAAGCCAGAATAAACCTCCATACCTCTATTTTATCTTCCTTGTGTATGTTTGCTATAGTACCGAACCTTTCTATGGACCAGTGGATATGCGTCTGTGCTAGACAGAGACACTAGCTCGGCTGCACATCATTTTTCATTAAATGCTTCTTCTGTTCACTTCCTTACTCCCAAAGTGTCTGCACGCCAACTCCACTTTCTTTGCACCTAACCCAAGGTCAACTTGCCATATGGCAGAATATATTTGTGCAAAGATCTCTGTAACACCTCCGACGAACCCGGATGATTTCTTTCCTGTGATACTTCAAATCTCACTACTCTCACATGATTTACATAATGAAATTCAGTTCGTGATAGTTTGAATTTACCACGTTACCATTCCATATTCACCTTACCATTTTCATATGAACCATCTATATAGCATGAAAGTCAACTGAAGTTCTTAACTACTTGTCGACATAATTTCATTTATACCTAATATTCAGAAAAGTCTAAATATTGATTTTTAGACTGTGGCCAAGCCATTCATTAATAAGTAAGTACTTAACGTCATTACCGTACATGAAAAAATAAAAAACTGAGTATTGAGGAGGTTTTGATATTTTTAGAACATGCTAGTAATTAACTCGATGCTACACAACACAACTACTTTGTTCAAAATGATGCTTATTGCTTCATTTACTATAACTAGAAGAAGGAAAATAACAAGCCATACTTGTTTTGTTTTTATTAGTCGATAACAAAATTTGATGGTAAAAATTTCGGGTGAAAATAGCTTAGTTTATTTTATTCTTTTAGTAATAAAAAACTATTTTGGATTGAAACCTAGATTAATTTCTAAAACATATATAACACCAAATAATTTTGTCATATAAAACTTTTACGATGATTTACTATAATTGAAATCATAACAACAATTCTCGAATTTAAGTTTTGCAAAGACTCCAATATTTTTGTAACCATGAATTGGTTTTTAAATAATGGTTTGTTTTTTTTTGTTCAACATATTTTTCATTACTTTAAACTAGCATCTTATAAAGAAAGGGAATTACTTATCTTTTTTTTTTTTTTTTTTGGTAAAATGTTAAATTTTATATCGTTTTGAGTTTGTGACAGCGATTACAGGGAAACTAAGAAAGCAAAAAGACCGAAATCTATGAAACAAAGCAAACAACAACAAGGCAAGGAACGAACAAAAAGTTAAACAAGCAAGACATACACCTAAGCAAACTGTAACGAACATTGACCAAGAAACACCGTTCCCGAACACGAAGATCGGAAATTTGCGTTGCAATTCCGAAGAACTCGAGTCCTCATCCTAGTTGCCACGAGCCACACCCTCAAGACCGTCCTTCAAAGCCCCGATGATAGCATAACCTACAGCTTCTCCAAGGACAACACAAAAACGAAAATGATTCACAAGACCTCTCCAAGTCTGGCGGCATGGGAGCCTCTGCGGGCTGCCAGAGAAGCCGCCTCTGACCGCCATTCCCGAGCTTGCAAGACTCAAGAACCATCTCCCACAGACAAGAATTAGCTGATAAACCAGAACCGCCGAATCTATTCTAGACCGAACCACGAACAGAGCTTAAAGCATAGCTTCCTAAATTTTAACTATGAACACTTCCTAGCCTGTTGAAACACACACCAACAACGAAGAGAGGAGCCACACGCAAACTGAAAGTGAACAAGATCCTAGTAAACACCACACCGTTAGACCTCTGAAATCCAAACAGATCGGAGATCTTCACCGACGGCGGAAATGGAGAACCCAATAAGCCGCCGAAAATAGAAGATCCACCACGGATCTCGCCGCCACTACAGTCTGCCCTCGCCAACCGCCGTTGATGGGAGCCAACGAGAAGAACACGGTGAGAGATGCCACATCTCCGGAAGACCGAGATAGAAGAAGAATAAAGAGATAGAGTCACCGTTGCTAGAGATCCGTCCTCAAAACCTCAAGAAGCAACCGGCGCGACCCAACTCAAACCAGCCCGCCATCAACACATAAACCTCTCGTAGCAGCCAGGAAATTGGAGCCAGAGGAGAGGGTCCAGCCAGAGGAACGACCGATGGAGCACGCCGAGACGCCTCACACCTCCACCGAATCAAAGCTCTGCGAATTCCACCGGAGACCAAATCACCACCACGCCATCGGAGACTCCTTAGCCGCTAGCTTCACCGCCAAGAACAAACGGAGAAGCCAAGAAGAAGAACGTTAGAAAAAGGCTCACCGGAAAAGCCTCCCCCGGCGGCGGCGAGAGGAGCCAACCACCGGGGAGGCAACAGATCTATGATAGGCGGCTAGGTTTAGAGAAGAAGAAGAAAGGGAACTAGGGGAGAGAGAGAGCCGAAAAAGTCCGATTATTACCGGGAATTACTTATCTTCTTAGTGTTTCATAACATAAATTAAAACCAATACAATTTAGGATAGATAAATTATCGCGGAAGATGAACAGCGGATCTAAGGAAGGCCTCAAATACATCAAGATGGTCTTTGAAAACGAAATTAGACTTTCGGTCATCGTCAAAGCGAATTCGGTTCTTCCTTTTGGTTCAGTACGAAACGCTAAGGAAGATAATACGACTTGTAAATTTCTTTTTCAACATATGAATATACTAGTAAATGATTGAGGTATTTATTTTGTCCGAGCAAAAAAAGAGAGAAAAAGGTTGGTTCACGTGGATTCACACATCACGAGATTCAATGGATTAGATTTTATCCCAAACAGAGAAGCAGAGGCAGTGGCAATTATTTTTGTAAGCAGACATTTACACGTGGCAAAAAATGATTAGAAGTTAATGTCTGTCATGTAGCTAGTTAGAATGACAGATCCTTAAAGCCATTAGATTCTTCTTCGTAATAGGTAACGCCGTAACGGTCCCGTTAGATTAGGTGAAGTCAAGTCCCCTCACCTCCACTTGTTTGTTTCTTGATAATATAGCCTCTCGTTCAAACCCAAGCATCCAATGAAATTCCATACCGGTTGAAAATAGTAATTTAACAGCGTTAGAATCTCTAATATATACAAGGGAGTTGATTAATGCCAAGTAATAATTTATGAAAAATTCGATCGGTAATCTAAAGGATCCAAGTGTTTATATAAAACTGAAAAAATAATAAGCGGTTATAAAATAGAGCAAATATGTATAAAGATAAACATGAAATAAGAAAAAGTTTTTTCATAGCATGTTAGTATCGTTTAATGATTTATCACTAAAAAAAATGGTTTATCTTATAATGTAATGGTACAAAATTGTCAATCAAACTCAATGATTTTAATTATCAAAGGCAGATATATTTGTTCTACGAATAGCCATTGCATCAGTTAGTCTTCGTCATAATAAAGATTGTTGGTAGGCAAAGTGTTTTTTTAATAGTCTTCGAAGTTTTAGCGCTAAACTCAGAAAAAAAAAAATGTTTTCGGAAATCAAAATTTGTGTATCTCTATTCGATGCATTGAAAGTTAAAAACATGGAATAGAATTAAACAAATTTTGTTTTCTTTAAATATTTTTTTTCTAAATTTAGGGAATTATTCGTTAAAACCTTGATAAACATTGGCTCTGAAATTTAAGGAATCCTAGGCAAACACCATGTTTTAAATTTTTTATTTTTAATACCCCTAAAACCTCAATTCTTTTTTTTTTTTTTTGCCTAAAGCTTCCAAAATTTCATGGCCAGCCATGGATGTCACTACAATGATAGAAAAAAAAAGCAATGTAAATTGTTGTTCTTAGATGATGTCATTTCACTTAAAAGAGCAGAGCCGTAGTACATAGAGTATAATAGTTACAGTCTTAACCTTTTTAAAGGCTTTAGTTTTTCATTTCAAAAAAAATATATACATAGTTACAGTCTTACATAGTTATGGGAATTTCAATAGAGACAAAAATTAAACTGAAATATATCTTGCAAGATGGTGAAAGTATATATTAGATATCAAGAACATGTCCTTCGTAAGTAGTAAATATTTCAAGCATATCAGTAATTTTAAATGGTCGTACAATTTTTATTTGTGAAATTTGATCGTTAATGTAGTTTTATGTCTCAAGAAGTTCAAATATACAACGAAAGATTACTTTATGCATAAATTCATTTCATTTTATATTTCTAGGCATGTAGGGTTTTTCTGGCATAAATGTAATATGTGAAAATCTTTATTCCCTCTTTGACAATATTTCAGAAGCAAAAGACTGTTTCTACTGATCCCAAACATATAGAAAAAAAATTACTTTGTTGTATGCAGGGGCGAAGCTATTTTAGTAGTGGAGAGGGCAGCTACCCCCAATAATTCCTTAAGGTAAATGTGTGATGTCCCCCCCTTTCCCCCCTGTAATAATATTTTTTTTCCTCCATCCATTAAATTTTTTTGCCATTTGTCTTTTTTTAAGTCAATCTAATTCTCTAAGACAAAATAAATGTTGTGCTCATCCAATTTTTATAGCTAAGTGAAACTACTATTTCTCTTAATGGATTTGTTTTTACTGAAATGAGTCATTAAACATGTATATAAGTAAACTAGATTTAGGGAAGAAAATAAATTCAGAACCAAACATATACTCCTTCTGTTTCACAAAGATGATTTTTTTTTATTTTTTCACACATATTAAGAAAAATAATTAATTTTGTATTGGTTTCTACAATAAACGGTTTTCAAAAAAGTTCAATCAATAGTCATTGAATCTTTTTTTTTTGAAACTACAATTTTTTAACAATAAATGATAAAAATCTATCTTCATGAAACTAATTTAAAAACCCAAAAAAATTATCTTGGTGAAACGGAGGGAGTATATCCTAGTATTAGGATATCTCAAAGATCCAAATCTTAAATATACTAATACGTTTTTTTATGTTGCTTACTTGCCTACAAAGCTTACATTAATAAGCAATTTAAGTACAATTTACTTTTGTGATATAATGTTATGATTTAGTATCTTTTAATTATTTTATAGGCTATGTTTTTATTTAGTGTAAGTTCTCTTCATAAACGCATCACAAATTTGATACGATAAATATGTTCACATATAGTTGAAACAACTTTTCTAAACAAGATTCATGTAAAAATCATCGAATTTTTTTGCGACATACGAAAAAATTATAAAACCATTATTTATTTTAAATAGTTGTGTTATAGATATTGCCACTGGATTCACCACTGGTTGTATCGAACGGCTACAAATGTTGGGTCAAGATTAACATGCCATAAGTTTTTTATTTACTTTACCATTTTTTTTTTTGAAACTTATTTTACCATTAGTTGCCCGAAAGACTTAGGGCATGTGCATTGGAGACTCCTTGGGGTCTAAAGTGTGTTCTTATAATATAAATTATTAAAATGGTTGTAAAAGGAAGAAAAAGAGTGTTTTTGTGGGGTATATTGAAATATAAAATTAATAAAATTTGAGTAAAGAGAGTAGAAAGTGTCTAAAAGGAAGAGAAAGTGTCTAAAATTAGATATTTTGGAAAGTGTTCTTAAAAGGAAAAGAGTGTTTAAATATAAAATTGGTAAAAGTTGAGTAAAAGGATGAAAAAGAAGGTATAAAGTTGAGTAAAAGAAAAAAAGAGTGTGTTTTAATAATTTTATATAGCTTTAAGACATGATGGTTTCTCCTATGCACATGGCCTTATGTTTGAGTATTTTATTCCATACGAATAATGACATTTTAACAGAGAAAAGTAGTCTGACCACACAAAGAAAAACAAAAGAGAAAGTACTAACAATAGAGAAATTAAGTACGAAACAACGTATTTTTAATTCAGTGACTTTGAATTTAAGGAATGTCTTTATGAGTATATGTTCATGACACTTGACCAATGCAGTTTCAGAGAAATAAATGTACTTTAAAAAACTAATTAAAACTGTATTGGAATTTCTTGATCCAAGAGATTGGCTTTATTGGAAAATTTAACGTTCTTTTTCCTGAGCAGATATACAAGTATCTTAAGGAAGGAAAACAAAGAAGAGTAAATAGGGTTAATTTGATAACTAACCAAGAAAAAAATATAAATTTAATAATTAACAAAAACCCTTAAATTTAATTGCTATAATTTTGTCACATAGGGGGTTTTGGTTTGTCAAAATAGGTTATTACCCATAGGTTACCCAAACCCATCTACAGTTTTAGTGGGTAAGGATTATATTTTTTTACCCATATAAATAAATGGGTTTTGTTGGATTACCCTATTGGATTCACGGGTTTAATGGGTAAACCCATTAGGGTTATGGGTTACCCACGGGTTAAGCACAAAATATAAAATAATTTATATATTTTTTAATAGATTTATATTTAACAAAAAAAATAACTAGGGGTTTTCGGTTTTCTTAGGTAAAAAAAAATGACAAGTCTGTTTTGCAGTATTGGAAAGATAACATACATCGTTTTAGTGCTTTAGCCTATATGGCATATGATGTGCTAAGCATTCCTATAACTATTGTAGCTTCATAATCATCTTTCAGTATTGGTTCTCATGTTCTAAACAAATATCAAGTCGACTTCTTCCAAAACATGTCCAGGCTCTACTTTATACGAGATCATGGTTATTTGGTTTTTCAAGTGATGAAAAAGGTAAATTTATCATTTATATTTACTATATTAATACTAGTTGCTAAATATAGTTTTCTTATTATTTGTAGACATTGAAAGTGATGATGAGAATAATGAACCAGATGGATCTAAGGAAGGAGAAGAACTGAAAAAAGATTGAAGTGCTTTTCAAACATAGTTTTATTGGTTTTATGGTTTTTCTGTTTTATTGGTTTTATGATTTTACTAGTTTATTTTAAGATACTGGTTTTATGGTTTTTCTATTTTACTGGTTTTATGGTTTTACTATTTTATTTTAAGTTACACATAATTAGTTTCTTTCTTGTTTAACTTAAAAACTTTTGTTGGATTTATAATAATTTATGAATTATGTGTTGGGTTTTTATAAGTTTATTGTGTGATTTGATATATATATATATATATATATATATATATATATATATATATATATATGGGTACCTATTTAACCCATTAAGCCAACGAGTTTCATATAAATGGGTTTGGGTATGAAAATTATACTCATATAATAAATGAGTTGGGTTAAACCCGCTTATGAAAATCTTGAACCCATGCGGTTTTGGGTAGGGTTGGGTTGGATTACCCATTTTGACACCCCTAGTTATATTTGCTAATTTCCCTAAATAAAATACAGTATTAGAAAAATAAACAAAGAAAAAAAATACTAAGGGTCAGATTGGTCACTCCGTTTGAAATGAGCGGTTAAAGAATTTTGAGCGGTTGAACTGAAGTTCGTTTGAAAAGAGGCGGTTAAATACAGTGGTTAGAGAAAGCGGTTGAATAGTATAATTAAATAAAAGTATGTAATTAAATACAATTATGTAATTAAATATTGGTTATATAATTTACAAGTATATATATATATATATTCACATATTCACAAATAATTTAACATAAATTATTACTAAATAATATTACAATTATTTATTTTTATAAAGTAATTGTAAAACTAACCTTTTTTTTTACTATGACAAAAATTGAAATAATCATACATAATTTGCCCATAACATATCTGGAATTTGGTTACGAATTGTTGCCATATATGCTCCATCAGTCGTTGCTTCATACTCTTATGTCAAAGTGATATTGTCTTCAGTAGTTGCGTGTAGTCGTTGATAATTTAAAACTAATTTTAATTTTGTGGTATTTTTGGAACATTTGAAAAAAGTGGTATCCAAGAATTTTTTAAAAATTGGTGGTATGGTTGGAAAAAAACCTAAAAAAAGCGGTATCTATGAGAATCACCCTTATTTACTAAACTTATTAGGAGCATTTTCAATCCATGCAAATTCTCATAAAACAAAAAAAAAATGTATTAAAACTACCAATTTGTCAATCGCCTCTTATAGGGTCTGATTGAAAATCTCGTTATAACCACGGTTTTTCATCAAATAAACACGTTTCCAACCACTCGTTTCAACCGCTTCTTCTAACCGCTCGTTTCAATCGCTCGTCCGAATGGTAACACATCAGCGTTTCAACCGCTCCATGTTTATAAAAGAGGTAACCAATCTGACCCTAAATAAAGAAGGGAACAAGTAACTAACCTTTTGATTATCTCGAGTCGCAGGACGGCATGTGAGGCCGTACATGGTGCAGGATTTTCTAAGTACGTCTAAAATATGTTTACTTTTACAAAATTTATCTTTTACAGAAAATTGCTAGAAAAGTACTAAAAATAGCATTATCGTTCGTACAGTTGATATTCAAATCAATAGAAAATTGTGAAAAACAAAACTAAGCGTATGTATATATTTTTCCTTTAAACCTTGTGGCTGACTAAATTTAAATAACTTTGATGAGTTAAAAACCCATTAGTCATTAGATAACTACGACATGTACACATTAGTCATTAGATAACTACGACATACTACATTCAAATTTGCGACTTCATTAAATATTACTAATTATTATATGACTACAAATACTAATTGGATCATCATTGTTCGTTTACGAGTTTACTAAGATGATGGATGGTATATCATCTTTTCACGTTTTTGAAAACACGATTCTTTTGGTTTTTAATATTTAATATATTTATAAATTTTGTACGTCTTTATAAATTTTCTATATATTAAAACGCTTAGAAAATTAGTTGACAAAAATTTATTGATTTACTAAAATTAGATTTTAGGATTATATGATTACCATTTTACACAAACTTTATTCAATTTAAGTTTTCACGATCCATTCGACTATTATGCTCTTATACTACTATTCAACGGATACATCAATTTGGTCTAAACTATTATTTTAGAGATTAAAAGACAAAAATCGATGTCTGGTTTATATATTAGTTCATATCACTGTTTGTAAAACCATTATTTCAAAGATGAAAAGACAAAAACGATATGGCAAGTCAACGATGAACCGATATATATCTTCTTCTTTATGACCGTACGTACTAATAAAGATCCTTACTCCTCAAATAAATTCGTCAAAAGCTGTGTGCTATATAGTATTACCTTTCTTTATAGACGACAATTATAATGAAATTGCAACGCATATATTACATAATACTTTTTTTTTGGGTATAACGTAATACTACGAAACTGTTTCAACATCGCCTTCAGGATAGTGATATTACTGGAAATTCACGAATAAAATTAATGAAAAATGTCAACTCTACAGATAGCTATATGCCTATATATATTATGCATATGTAAGTTTTGTATTTTCTACCAATCAAATACTGTAAAGAAATCGAAGAATGGAATGTATGATCAATTAGTAACAAAAATTGGACTTGTATATAGAGTTTCCTTCAAAATCAATAAATTTGTTTTCAGATCTAACAAACTTTAGATATTTAGAATTATGCAAGAAATGTTTCCTTAAATACTGTAACGCCCCGACCGCCCCTCCCATGGGCCCCCGTCCACTCTCGGCACGTGGGCCCACTCTCCGACGGTCGGTGCGTTAGTCCGGGAGGCTCGGAGGTCATGTTTACTGACCCTGCAAATCACCACGCGATCTTTTCCCGTGTTTTGACCTCACTCACACGGTACTGAAAATGACTTCCTAGTAGGTCACCCATCTTGAAACTAATCCAACTCAAGCACGCTTAACTCTGGAGTTCTCTCAAAACCTGTGACCGAAAAGATAAGTGCACTTTGGTGATATAGGTACCCAAATCAATTTCTTTAAGCCTCTCCGCATATACCGCATATACCATATATGCTCTGAAACCGGGGTGTTACAAATACAATACTAATGGTTTACTAAACCAACGTAAATAAGCTAACTGAATAAACCGGTATACATATAATCTAATACTCCCCCTCAAGATGGAGAATACAAGTGATGAATTCCCATCTTGGACAACAAATAGTTGAACTGAAGTGTAGTGAGCGATTTAGTCATTAGATCAGCAAGTTGATGTTGAGTAGAAACATGAAGGACCTTGAGAAAACCAGAGGCAACCCTTTCTCTAATCACATGACAATCTCGTTCAATGTGCTTAGTCCTCTCATGGAAGACTGAGTTCTTGGAGATATGAATGGCTGATTCATTATCACAATATAGCACAATTGTATCATCCAGAGGCACCTTCAAATCTTCAAGAAGATAGCTAATTCAAAGAAGTTCAGTGGTTGAATTAGCCATACTTCTATATTTAGCTTCGGCAGAACTTCTACTGACCACATCTTGTTTCTTAGATCTCCATGAGATGAGAGAATCTCCAAGAAAAACACAAGAACCAGAAACTAACCTCCTTGTATCTGGTCAAGCACTCAAATCAGCATCATCAAAAGCTCTTAAAGTAAGAGTGCTCTTAGAAGAATAAAAAATTCCTTGTCATGGATCATTCTTTAAGTAACAAAGAACTCTATAAGCAGCCTCCAGATGAGGCTCTCGTGGATAAGCAAGGTATTGGCTAAGCTTATTTACCGCAAAACATATGTCAGGACGAGGAACTGTGAGGTAAATTAGCTTGCCAATGAGTCTTCTATACAAAGATGAATCAGAAAGTAACTCCCCTGTAGTTTCTCCTAGCTGAATGTTCAACTCCATAGGTGTTGCAAACGGTTTGGAACCAAGGAAACCAAACTCTTCTAACAATTCCAATGTATATTTCCTCTGTGAAATAGAAATACTAGGTTTAGCCCTTGCGACTTCAATCCCCAAAAACTATCTCATCTTTCCCAAATCTTTGATCTTAAATTCTTTGGCCAATAAAGCTTTGAGATCAACAACAACATTATCCATGTTACTGACCAAAAGAATATCATCAACATAAACCAATAAAGCTAAGAAAAGTCCATTTGCACTCTTCACAAAGAGAGTAGAATCAGAATGAGACTGATGGAAGCCCAAAGTGAGTAAAACTCCTGAAAATTTATGAAACCATTGGCGTGAAGCTTGTTTAAGGCCATATAAGGATTTCCTGAGTCTACATACTGGCCTAGGAGGCAAAGACTCCCCCTGTCTTGCAGCATATCCATGTGGTAAACACATATATATATCTTCTTCCAAGTCACCATGCAAGAAAGCATTGGTGACATCCATCTGATTAATGCTCCAGCCATGAATTGCAGCCAAAGCTAACACCAATCTCACAGTATTCAATTTAGCTACATGACTAAATGAATCCATGTAGTATATCCTTTCTTGATTTGTATACCCTTTAGCTAAAGACGTGCCTTGTATCTTTCTATAGATCCATCTGAGAGATACTTGATTTTAAACACCCATTTACATTCTATGGCATGTTTACCATCTGGTAAAGAACATATTTCCCATGTCAAAGTACTCACAAGAGCATCTAACTCAAGGTTCATGGCATCAAGCCAATGTTGCAACAAAGCTGCTTCTTTAAATGTTGTTGGTTCTTTCTCAACAAGTATGGCGAAACAGAACATACGATACTCAGGAGAGAGTTTACCGTAGGACAAAGAATAAGAGAGAGGATGAGCAGTTTCATGAAGAGAAGAGGAAGGCTCTAAAGTAATATTAGAGCAATGGTACTGTTGAAGATAACTAGGATCTTTTACTTGGCTACGTGGCCTGAGACTATTTTCCAAATCATATGGTTGAGGTGGTAAAGATGGAGTGTTATGTGTAATTGGAGTAGGGGAAATAAGGGAAGGATCTGGAACAGACTCAGTGACAGGCAAAACTTCAGAAGGTGTAGCATGAAACTCCTCATAAAATGGGAAGTTATTAGTGTTTCCAGGATTACTAGATGATTGTGTTTCAGGTTAACAAATAGTCTTGGGTAATGATTTATCAAAGAATGGGAAAATATTCTCATGAAATATGACATTCCTAGATATAGATATTTTATTAGACTCAAGATCCATAATTTTATAGCCTTTATAACCAGATTAATATCCTAAAAACACACATTGTCTAGCCCTTTCAGTGAACTTATGCTTATCTTTAGATAAATTTGAAGCATAGCATAAGCAACCAAACACTTTTAAGTATGAGTAATCATGTATTTTCTTATGTAAAGCCTTAAAAGGAGATTTATCTTTTAAAACAGGGGTTAGAATACGATTAATCAAGAAAACAGCAGTAGATACACAGTCATGCCAATATGATAATGGAAATCTTGATTGAAAGTACAATGATCTAGCCACATTAAGTAAATGCTGGTGTTTCCTTTTTACTACTGAGTTCTGTTGTGGTGTATATGCACATGAATGATAGTGAAAAATTTCTAGTTTTGCAAGTAATTCTTTGAATTGAAGTTTAGGAGCATTATCATATATGATATTCTTAACAGTGTGACCATATTGAGTTTAAATCATGTTAAGAAAATTAGGAAAAACCTTTGAAAAACACTTTTGAATTGCAAAAAATGCAACCAAGTAAATCTAGTGAAATCATCAACAATAGTGAGAAAATAACGAAATTCTTTTATTGAAGTTTGATGAAAGGGTCCACAAGTGTCAATGTGAATCAAATGAAAAGGCTCAGCTGAAATCTTATTATTTGAAACAAATGGAAGACGTTTTTGTTTTGACAAATGGCAAACTTTACAATGAAAATTTTCTAATTTTGGAAAACTATCAAATTCAGAAGATAAAGAAACAATCCTTGAGATGGAAGGATGGCCAAGATGTTGGTGCCACAACTCAGGTGATGCAACCAGAAAAGACACATGATTAGCAGGAGAAGTGGATTCATTTTGAGTCAGAAGATACAGATCATGGGACGGATCAGCCTGACCAATCATTCTGTCCTAAAAATGATCTTGAATGAAACAGGAATCATGATAAAAATGACAGAAAAGTTTTTATTCTTTTTGAGTAATGAGCTAACACTAATCAGATTAAATTTGAATGAGGGAACATAAAACACATAATAAAGTGTGATCCCGTTACTAAGATGAACTGTTCTTGAGAGATGAATTGGGATAGTGGTGTTATTGGGAAGGGAAATTGTTGTGTTGGTGACGTTTATGATGTCAGAAAATAATCTCAAGTCACAATAAATATGGCAATTAGCTCCAGTATCAAGAACCCAAAATTTTTCTGGTAATGTAAGGTTGTGTTCTAAAAAAAGAAATATAGTGAGAAGGTACTAATGATGTACCTTATGCTGAGATGGAACCAAGTTGTCCTGAAGCAGCTGGAGCCCCTATGACTTGATAAGCAGAACCATGAAGTTGTTTGTTCAACTGAGTAATCAACTGAGTAATCTGCTCTTTACCAGCTTTTGAACTATCATCATTAACCAATCCTCTTCCTGAACTAACCATATTCACTGAGTGTTGTACATGTGTTGTAGCAAAAACCACAGGAGCATATTGAATTCCATTGAGAGAGATTTCCTGGAAAGAAGGATCTGCTACTGGTTGATAAACCATATGAACACCATGAGATTGTGGAAACTTTCCTTTATATGTTGAAGCTGGAATCTTATAACCCGGAGGATATCCATGAATTTTGTAACATCTTGCAATAGTATGACCTTGTAAACCACAATTGGAGCAAACATGCCTAGATTTTCCTTGATAATTATTGTTGTAACCGGAAGCTTTTCCTTGTGATACAGAGGCTTGAAATACTGCAGATTCAGCTGGAGCAGAATTGATAGTTCCTTGTTGTTCATCTTGTGCAACAAAATTGTAGATCTTACTGAATGTTGGGAGAGGATCCATCATCAAAATCTGCTTTCTCGTCTGAGCAAATGAATCATTCAATCTCATCAGGAACCTAACTATATTTCTTCTTTCATAATGTTGGATCCATTTCGCATTAGCACCACACGTACAATTACCACACACACAAGTAGGCATTTCTTCATAATTCTTCAATTCTTCCCAAAGTGTGGTCAACGTTGTATAATATGAGTTAAGATCCAGAGATCCCTGATGAAGACGATCCAGTTGATCTTGAACACTGTAAATCTTAGACAGATTACTCTGTTTAAACCTTCCTTCTAAATTCAACCACAACAACCTAGCATCATCAAAATACACTGTACCAATCTCCTTTGACACAGAATTTGTAATCCAACTACACACCATATCGTTACACCTACTCCAAGATCCATAGTCTAAACTTGATTCGAGAGGTTTAGCAATGGTTCCGTAAATAAATCCAAGCTTATTCTTCGCATTAAGAGATCTAACTATCGAACAACGCCAGATATGATAGTTTGACTCACTAACAAGTTTGTCGCCGACGAGAAATACGTCGAAGTTATCCGCCGCATGAAGAAATAGAGGATTTGGGTACGAATCGGCATTATTGAGTTGTGAAGACGGAGGATTCGTGTTCGTATGCGTAGAAGAATCATCTGTCGCTATTTTCGGAGCTCGGAATGAGGATAGTAACTAGGAAAACACACGAAACTGAGTAAAAAACTAATCCGAGAAAATGTGAAAGCTTCCTATTCCATAAATTTTCCGATCAATCAATAGAAAATCGATCGGAGAAGAAGAAAATGAGAAAAAAACGAAATCAATCGGTGAAAAACCGATTGAAATCAAGGATTTGCAAAAGTTTTTGAATAAAGCTTGAACAAAAGCTCTGATACCATTTCAGATCTAACAAACTTTAGATATTTAGAATTATGCTTCATTAAAGAAAAAGAAAGGAGAAATGTTTCCTTAAATACAATACTAACAGTTTACTAAACCAACGTAAATAAGCTAACCGAATAAACCGGTATACATAATCTAATATTTGTAAAATCCTAAACAAGAAACTATAATATCACTACTGATTTAAGGTAATTAAATTTGTAAATACAAAGTTTATGATATTACTTGAAGACTATGAACGAGACAAAAGGCAATGATCTAATAACATGCGTGATTGCAAGCTCATAGTCCACGCTAGCCATCTTCTGATAATCATTTGAATCAATTAATATTCACAGTAATTATTAGTTTTGTTTTCGGAATTATCACCACCCTATAATCTGGACTCCATGATTTAGTGAGGTTAACCAGGATTTCAAGATTATATAGAGTTTATGGAGCTGGACAAAAAATCGGCTATACACGTTGTTTACATAATAGAGATCAATATATATAATAGTTTTGTAGATACATCTAAGTCAAGCTCTAACATATACAAACAATTTTAGGTGTATTTGTTTTCTTTCCAATGTAAATTATAGTTTATAGCCGAAGACAAATTGAAGAGGAGAATATACCAAGTCAAAATGGAGACTTTAACATAAATGAAAGGGCAATTTTTGAATAAAAATGAATGGTTGCAACTTGCAAATTTGTTTAAAGAGGTCAACAAAATGGGTTTTTCAAATTTCAATCATGTACTCATGCGACTGTAAGCCCCGTGATTATTTATGACTATTCTAGTTATATCTGGCTATTCAAAATTACTTAAGAATACATATACATGAATAATAACCTGCTTGTGCATCAGTGTTATTATAAAATGCACAGCTGCTGTTAATTTTGTCCCCAACCTTTCTGAATTAACTATGATTCACTACTACTGTTTACGTAGCTGAATATATTCTTTTCTCTGGACATATCACACAAGATTTTATTTAGGCAAACAATACATATTTCTTATGTTATATTTCTAAGTAAACACCTATGATTTTCTTTCATAATAAAAACATTTTAGTTCTATTTAAGATTTTCTACAACAGTGTCTATCTAAAGGTTCATGAGAAATTGCTTATATTGTATGGATCATTTTTAAATCAAGAAGATGATAATAGATTATCACTCATCATATTTTTATATTAGCAAAAATAACCTAGTTAAGGTTAAGGTGCAACTAGACACTTACTTACAAATGTACATTTAAAGAAAAGAGAAAATTTAACCACGAACCATGAACCATGAACCATGAAGAATCTTAAAAGAGTTGGAAATGACGAACTTCTATTATTGGGGGGACCCATGACGATCAAAAGTCAATTTCCCAGTTTATCTACACAGGGAACAAATTTAATTAGCACTATAAGTAGGGGTGGGCACGGGGCAAGTACCCGAATTTTTAGGGCTACTTGATACTTGACCCGCTCCGTACGGGTATTTAAAAAATTGACCCGTACTTGACCCGCTAACAAACAAGTACTTGAGGAATCAAGTACCCGTAAAAATTTGATGGCTTGCGGGTTACTTGACCCGTTTTTAATACTTGCAAGTATCAAGCCTAATGATTAAAAACTATTATTTTGGCTCATTTTAATATAAAGCCAAAAAATTTTTTACTTATGGGCCTACGAAAATGAAAGCCCAAATCGTTGAAATGCTAAAAGGAGTAATATCTTCTTTATATAAAAAAATTGGAACACTTTCCTGGCCAGTTTAATCGATATGGGACAAATGAAAAGGAAAAATTGGACAATTTTTCATATGTAAAAGCAAGTACCAAGTAATTGCAAGCCGGGTAGTTAATATTTTTCTGATACTTGGTACTTGACTTGTACTTGCAAGTAACAAAATTTAACTACTTGATACTTGCCTTGGTAGTGACAAGTACTTGGTTTTTCAAG
This sequence comes from Draba incana, assembly GCA_963576765.1. NCBI lineage: Eukaryota > Viridiplantae > Streptophyta > Magnoliopsida > Brassicales > Brassicaceae > Draba > Draba incana. The sequence goes on along the minus strand of OY755210.1, from coordinate 23,655,032 downwards.
CCAAGTACGGGGCAAGTAGCGGGTACAAGACGGGTACCAAGTAATTATGCCCAGTCCTAACTATAAGTATTTATTCAATTATTTTTCGAAATTATAAATAAAATACTATCCACAACATGTGACATAGTTCCCACTGCTGGCCTTGCCATGAGGCACCTTGGAAGGGCCAATTTTATTATCATTACCGCCCGTTAGGGCCACAATACTATAAATACACAAATATACTTATAAATAAAAACTTTATTCTACAAATTTCAATAAGTTGACTAATAAAACCCATCCAAGTTGATTCCAAGTCAATTTAGAATCTGACATATTCGGGGGTATATTGAACATGAAATTGGTAGTGATTTGATTGTAGTTGGGTTTTTAAATGGTTTTGGGCGATTTAGAGAAATTATTGTGAATTTTAACTAAAATCCTATAAAATCCCACCTAAAACAATGTGATTTGCTTGATCTCATTTTTAACTAAGGAATCCCACCAAAACACACTAAAATCACAATAAATCTTCTCAAATCTAGTGTTTAAAACATTTCCAATAACAGCGGATTTTGAAGTAGATTTGAGAATCACAAGTTCAATAACACTGGAATTGAGTAGCATGTTCTATTGTGTTATACGCCCGGATTAATTACCATCCACCGAAATTGATAAATGTAAGATAATATTAGTATTAAGCAAACAAGTTTCTTACTAATTAAAGTAATTTGTTAAGTGAATAGTTTTGTCTGAAGCATTTCATGATATAAATGTTTTTTTTTTGTTCGAACCAAATTTGATTAAGGAGAACTTAATTGTCTGATACAGAGGTTATGTGGAGGTTTTGTAAAGCCTCCTTAGCCATAGTATCGGCCGGCACATTCGCCTTGCAAGAAACGTAAATAAATTTGATAGACATTGAAAAGGATATAATCAACCACGTAATGTCGAAAAGAACACTCTTCAGCTCATTGATTACTCCACCATTACCTAGTAGAGTAACAAGAGTTAGAGAATCCGAGAGCAAATTAAACTCTCTTATCTCCGAAGTCGAAGCTGCTTCAATAGCGGCTTTAATAGCAAGTCCTTCCGCCACCCGTGCCGATGCGACAAACCGGTGTGAAGCAGAACCTTGTAATAGAGTATCGTGTCTCTGTTTCTTCATAATCCATCCCAACCCGCATTCAAGAGACGACGCATTCCATGCCGCATCCGTGAAGAAGTTAATACCGGTGTAATCGGATTCTTGTGCTAGGCGTTGTGAAAGTGCATTCCGGCATGTCTCTTCTCGTTGTTAAGCCTCTTTCCAAAGCCGAGCCTCCGTGATGATTTTGGTGCAAGATATGTATCTTTAGTTTGGAGAATTTGTATGAGAAATGTGATAGATTAACAAGTGAGAAATGTAACCCACAATTTCTTAGGAACAACAACAAGAAAAACCAATTGAGAACATACTTAAACCATTTAAAAAAGAATATCATTTAAATTTGAAATGAATTTATAGAGAGAAATATCTTTCATAAAATAAACCTAATAGGTGGCAAAAAAATCAATATATATATAAATAAATTTGGCATTTTGGTAGGGGTGTCTATCGACATCAGGGGGTGGTGTCGATCGACACCAAGTTCTGGATTGTTTTTCGGTTTGATTTTAATCGCCCGGTTTACATCGGTTTGGGTGTGGAACCCTAGGACGTGCTGTATAAGGCTTGTGGCCGTTTTTCAGTGGAAAAAGAAGAGATTGGTGAGATTGAGAGAGAAATAGAGACTTGTGAGAGTTTTTCAGAGTTCTTGTTTTCCTTAATCTTGTTTTAGTGGCTTTCAGAGCAAGGTTGGATTCGCGTTGGTGTTCTTCGCGTTTCGTTGAGAAAATTAGAGGTTCCGTGTGTGAATAGAGTCTGATTTCGTGTTTCCTCTCAGATCAATTCCTTACAATCCGTATTCGAGGTGAGTGCGTGATCGTGGTTATGAAAATATAATGTTAGGTTATCGATTGATTGAATTGTGTTGGAATTGTCATTGTTTGATTGCTGTTCTATTATGATTCGAGTGCTTTTTGTGTTGATTATTCGTGAACTTGACTCGTAAGATGAAACGGAATCGAGTCGTGAGAGGTTTTGACTCGATTCAGGTTTCTGCGAGGAGTGTCAATCGACACCTAGTGGTAATGTCGATCGACACGCACTTTTGTTTCCACGATTTTTGTGTTTGTGAAGGGAGTGTCGATCGACACCATGGTGGTGTGTCGATCGACACCCAATGGTGATTTCTGTGTTTCGTTTATAGTGTTGATCGACACCATGGTAGTGTGTCGATCTACACCAACTGTTGCATTGCTGAATTTTGTCAATTATTCTCATTTCGGTAATTTGAATATGGTTAATTGATGGTTGTTGCGTAGTAATTGACATTTTTTTTCTCTTATTATGTAATCGGTAGACGGAATGACCGTTTCACAGAGTATTTGTGATAATACTCACGCAACTCTTTTTCCTATGTGTTGCAGGTAAAAGAAAAGTGTGATCGCGGAATCATGACGTAGGAAGAGGATGATTAGGATCTTGTTGTATTTGATTGAACTGAGTAGAACATGGTGTTAGGTTGCTAGTTTAGTTGAATATGTGATCATATCCATTGTTGAATTGTTTCTTGTTGAATTGTTTAGTGGTTTAAATGTTTATTAAATTGATTGGTCTAGATTGTTAGTATTTTCCGCTGGTTTTGAAATTGACTGTTGAGAATTAGTATTTTTGGAAATACTAAATTCGGGTTAATTATTATTTGTTTAGTTAGTAAAAAAAATAAAATAAATAAGTCGGGTTGTTTCAATTAAGAACCGGATTAGGCTCAACAACAAGAAGTATGTTGCTTTGTCAAAATTTAATTTAAAATCTAAGCACCTCCACCAAATATTTCTTCCCTGATATAACGAATTCACGAGGAGAAACACACAAAAAAAAAACCAAAGTCTATGATTTACTATTCATTACAAAGAGATCGCAAATTAATGTTCTCTTATGAGCTACTTAATCCTTTTGGTCCCTTTTCAAAGTTTACCATACCAAACAAACCAAAGTTGGACGAAAAACAACAAAAATCAAAATCTTCCACAACTCTTAATTTTCGTATGTAAAAATAGAAAACCACCATTCAACGTGAAAGAAAAACAAATAAAGTTTCCGCAAGTAAAACTGGGACCCACATTTATTACATTGATTCGGCTTAATGAGTGAATTTGAACAATATGAAAAGGCAAATAATATAATCAACGGTCAAAGGATTAGTAAGAGCCAAAAATACAAACATCAAAATTAAATAAGGGAGGTAAACAAATGGAGACTACTTGTTTGATGGGTCCCACAAAGGAAGCTACACGGCGTAAAGCCTGGTCGTTTTAAGTGGTTATAAAAAGAGGACTCGTATCGACTCTGCAACAGAAACATCGCTTCTCCTTCTCTCTCTCTTTCTCACCGGACAAGGAATACGTATGATCGAGTTAAACGGCGGAGAAAGCTGTCGTTTTTAGTACTATTCGCCGCCGTTTGAGGTTTTTCTTTCAGTGAAGAAAGGGAGATATGTCGAGTCTTGAGGATATCAAGAACGAGACTGTTGATCTGGTAAAATCTCATTTTTACCATTTCTTACTTAAAATCTCTCTGTTTATATGTCATGCACACAAACTATTCGATGATATGCTTGAACGAGATTAGATCTGTTATATCACTTTGATTTTGGTTTCGTTACTCTCGTTTTTGATAAAAAATTATATCTCTTTACTGATTTTTAGTTCATTTTCCTGGCTGGGGAATCTAACTTATTTCGTATTTTCCTTTAATCGATTTAGATTGAAATCTAGCAGATTAGTTAGACAAATCAGGACTTAAGATTAAAATTGAGAGTTTTATATTGGTTCTGGGTTTGGTTTACATGTAGAAAGTTTGTTCACAAGAGAGAAAAAGGTAGATCTACGCATGTGATGAAATGAAACATACAAAAAAGATAAGAAATAGAGTTTCTTTTTAGTGGTGGAGCTAAGCTAAAAGTTCAATCTACTTGTACCAAGTTTTTGTCTTCTTTTCTTCAATAATTTACAAGTTTTTATTTTTTTAGTTAAAACATGGACTATTCTTTCTTGTTTTTTTGTATTGAAAGTATTAAAATTTTAATAAAAATTTTTCTTTTAATCTATCAGTAAGTAAAACTAGAAGTTTAAAGATTTTTTTTTGCTTTTTGATGATATATGTACCTTTCCGTGGTACGTTCAAACTTCTGTGTCTTTAGCAAGCCAACAAGAAAAAGAAATGAAAAAACACATCTTTTGCGCAGACGTAACTTTAGTTAATTTTCTCGGGTCAATAAAACTCCAATAATAATAAAAATAAAAGTTTTCAACTTTAACATTTTCACGCCGGAAAGTGAGGGAATCTCACGGCGCGTGTGGTCCACGTTTCAATCACCTTTGTCGGTGGTGGCGGTCCCCACTTCTCCACCGCGATTCCCCCCCCCCCCCCCCCCCCCCACACACCTTTCGACTCAGTCAACCTTGGTTTGCTGAGTCACGAGTCAACTCGTACTCGACTCTGTCTACATTGATATGAACTGAATAGATCTACCAAGTTATTTGTGTTTCTTTAAAGAAAGTTTCTCCTTTGGATGATCTTAAAGACTTGAAATTGTTTTTTTTTTTTTTCTGATCGAACTTGGTTTTGATTTTTCAGGAAAAAATTCCGATAGAGGAAGTTTTCCAGCAGCTAAAATGTTCAAGGGAAGGATTAACGACGCAAGAAGGAGAAGACAGGATTCAGATCTTTGGACCAAACAAGCTCGAAGAGAAAAAGGTCTGATTTTCAACTGCTATTTGCATTTGTTTTTGTCTCTTTTTGTTTGTTTTACTGAGTGTGTCTTGTGTATTTTGTACAGGAAAGCAAAATTCTCAAGTTTTTGGGGTTTATGTGGAATCCACTTTCATGGGTCATGGAAGCTGCTGCAATCATGGCTATTGCTTTAGCCAATGGTGGTGGTAGGCCTCCGGATTGGCAAGACTTTGTTGGTATTATCTGTTTGCTAGTTATCAACTCTACCATCAGTTTCATCGAAGAAAACAATGCCGGTAATGCCGCTGCTGCTCTTATGGCTGGTCTTGCTCCTAAAACCAAGGTAATACATGATCACAGAATGTAATGAAGTTGTTGTTAAAGAACTTACCGAAGTTTCGCTAGAGCTAATGCAGTGATGTGTTTCTCTTGTTCAGGTGCTTAGAGATGGAAAATGGAGTGAACAAGAAGCTGCTATTCTTGTCCCGGGAGATATCGTTAGCATCAAATTGGGAGACATTATCCCTGCTGATGCGCGTCTTCTTGAAGGTGATCCTTTAAAGGTGGACCAATCTGCTCTAACTGGAGAGTCTCTTCCTGTGACCAAGCACCCTGGTCAAGAGGTTTTCTCTGGTTCAACTTGCAAACAAGGAGAAATCGAGGCGGTTGTTATTGCCACAGGGGTTCACACCTTTTTCGGTAAAGCTGCTCATCTTGTGGACAGTACTAACCAAGTTGGACATTTCCAGAAGGTTCTTACAGCTATTGGGAACTTCTGTATCTGTTCCATTGCCATTGGTATGGTAATTGAGATCATCGTCATGTGGCCTATTCAGCGCCGAAAGTACAGAGATGGAATTGATAACCTCTTGGTTCTGTTGATCGGTGGTATCCCTATTGCTATGCCTACGGTCTTGTCCGTGACCATGGCTATTGGATCTCACAGGTTGTCTCAGCAAGGTGCTATCACCAAGCGTATGACTGCCATTGAAGAAATGGCGGGAATGGATGTTCTGTGCAGTGACAAAACCGGTACACTAACCCTCAATAAATTGAGTGTGGATAAAAACTTGGTTGAGGTTTTCTGCAAGGGTGTTGAGAAAGACCAAGTCCTATTATTTGCGGCGATGGCTTCCAGGATTGAGAACCAGGATGCTATTGATGCAGCCATGGTTGGAATGCTTGCTGATCCAAAAGAGGTATAACCCTTTCTAATTTGAATTACCGTTTATAGTTTTTATGAGCGTTCAAGAAACACGTTCTTATGTTTGATTGGGATTTCCGCAGGCTCGAGCTGGAATCAGAGAAATTCACTTCCTTCCATTCAACCCTGTTGATAAGAGAACTGCTTTGACTTACATTGACTCCAGTGGTAACTGGCACAGAGTCAGTAAAGGTGCTCCTGAACAGATCCTCGAACTGGCCAAGGCTAGCAATGACCTTAGCAAGAAGGTGCTCTCTATTATCGACAAGTATGCCGAGCGTGGTCTTAGGTCGTTGGCTGTTGCTCGCCAGGTACTTGTTTACCAGTGATACTCATAGTTTCAGTCTTCTTTTGTGTGTGGAACGAAGCGAATGCTCAATTGTCTATGTTCTTGTTTCCTTTTAAGGTGGTGCCTGAGAAAACAAAGGAAAGCCCAGGTGGACCATGGGAATTTGTTGGTTTGTTGCCACTTTTTGATCCCCCAAGACATGACAGTGCTGAAACCATTCGAAGGGCTTTGAATCTCGGTGTAAATGTCAAGATGATCACTGGTAATTATGCTTACTCATCGATCTAGTCGTGTGAGAACTATAGACCTTTACATTTTTCCCTCCTAACATTCTCTTGGATGACTTATGTGGCTAGGTGACCAACTTGCTATTGGTAAGGAAACTGGTCGCAGACTTGGAATGGGAACAAACATGTATCCGTCTTCGGCTCTTCTTGGTACCCACAAGGACGCAAACCTTGCATCCATTCCTGTTGAGGAGTTGATCGAAAAGGCTGATGGGTTTGCCGGAGTCTTCCCAGGTTAGAATTTGCTTATTTAAACCTCACCATATTTTGTTCATTGCAAAGGTGTTTTATGTTAGATCTAAGCTTTTCTTTTCTTTTTATTGCAGAGCACAAATACGAGATTGTGAAAAAGTTGCAGGAGAGGAAGCATATTGTTGGAATGACTGGTGATGGTGTCAATGATGCTCCTGCTTTGAAGAAAGCTGATATTGGTATTGCTGTGGCTGATGCCACAGATGCTGCTCGTGGTGCTTCGGACATCGTTCTTACTGAGCCAGGTCTCAGCGTTATTATCAGTGCAGTTCTCACCAGCAGAGCTATCTTCCAGAGAATGAAGAACTATACTATTTATGCAGTTTCAATCACAATCCGTATTGTGTTTGGTTTCATGCTTATTGCTTTGATCTGGGAATTTGACTTCTCAGCATTCATGGTTCTGATCATTGCAATTCTTAACGATGGTGAGCAATGACTGTCCCTTTGTACAAGCCTCAAATTCCGCTACGTTTCGTGACAATTTACTTATATTACGTGTTGCTATATAGGTACCATCATGACAATCTCAAAGGACAGAGTGAAGCCATCTCCCACACCTGATAGCTGGAAACTTAAAGAAATTTTCGCTACTGGAGTTGTGCTTGGAGGCTACCAAGCAGTTATGAGTGTTATTTTCTTCTGGGCGGCACACAAGACCGACTTTTTCTCGGTAAATATCATTGAGCCTGTTTAATTCACTTTTCATCAGTTTATTTTTGGGTCCCTGTGGTTTATATGTCCACTTGGCTAATGTACTAACTTTCACTTTGGATTCACAGGACACATTTGGTGTGAGGTCCATTAGGGACAATAACCATGAGTTAATGGGTGCGGTGTATCTACAAGTTAGTATCATTAGTCAGGCTCTGATCTTCGTCACAAGATCAAGGAGTTGGTCATTTGTTGAACGTCCTGGGGCGTTACTGATGATCGCTTTCCTCATTGCACAACTGGTAAGATCATCAAAACTCTACATTTTGAGATTTCCTCAACGAAACCTGTTTGATTCATTCGTTTCTCCCAAATGCAGATTGCCACTTTGATTGCGGTTTACGCCAACTGGGAGTTTGCAAAGATTAGGGGTATTGGATGGGGATGGGCTGGAGTGATCTGGCTATACAGTATTGTCACATATTTCCCACAAGACGTTCTCAAGTTTGCCATTCGATACATCTTGAGTGGAAAGGCATGGCTCAACTTGTTTGAGAACAAGACAGCTTTCACGATGAAGAAAGATTACGGAAAAGAAGAGAGAGAGGCTCAATGGGCACTTGCTCAAAGGACACTTCACGGTTTGCAGCCAAAAGAAGCTGTTAACATCTTCCCTGAGAAAGGAAGTTACAGAGAATTGTCCGAGATCGCAGAGCAAGCCAAGAGACGAGCTGAGATCGCTAGGTAAATAAACTCGATCTTGACTTGAAGTTTCACTGCTTTTTTTAATTGGGAATTAAACATTAATTGAATGTTTTACACATGTTAACAACAGACTTAGGGAGCTCCACACACTCAAGGGACATGTTGAATCAGTAGTGAAGCTAAAGGGTTTGGACATTGAAACTCCAGGACACTACACTGTCTAGTCCACCAAGAACCAAACATATGATTGATCTTCTTCTTCTTCTTCTTCTTTTTGTTTTTGTCTTCAACACCTCTTAAGGTTATTGTTTACATAGGGAGAGATCTTTGTTTATTGCTATAACTCTTCCCAAACCTTATTGTTACTGTTCTTGTTTCTCCGATATGTACCTCTTTTGAAGAAACAAGGCATGCCTTTGTGTTTGGCACTTGATACACACACTCTCTTCTTTGCTCTTATTCTATGAGCCTATGTAATCTTAATCTTCTTCTTTTACTTTAATCCAATTTTTAGCTTTCTATTTTCAGTTTGCTTAGTTACTTTTATAAAACAGCACCAAATAAACCAAAACAAACATACGTTATTGTGGACCTTATTGGTATAACTACATAAGAACAACAAAACGAACAAGTTGCAATTTAAAAATAAAAACAGTTTGACGGAAAAAGTGAAATGATCCACCATAAGTTTTTTTTTTCACCGACTCCAAAAATCTTTAAAAATTCCATTTGAAAAACGTGACATGAGGACAAGTTGTGTGTAGTACGGCTAGAATCTTAAAGAGAAATAGAGATTTGGGTGAGTGCGAGTGAATTTGAGACACGTGCAAAGATATTGATGATGGCTTCAAATCAAATTTTATGATTTGCATAGTTTACATTATGTCATCTGACTTTCCTCCTTTTTAGTTAATTACTATTTCGATATTTTTAATATTTTTCGAAAAATCCCGTGAATAAATTTGACTAATAAAAATGGATGAGTCTAAATATAGAGGAATAAATTAAATATACACACATTTTGTCATCTTAAAATGGTTAGAATATATTTGCATACAACATTAAAATAACAAACTAAGGAAAAAGAGAAGAAACATAAGGATTTTGATATGAGCAACACATTGTCCATATTTGGCTTCACAACCTCCAATGATTTTTGATCAGATTTTAAGACCAATCTCTATAAGATGTAGTATTATTAATTAATGGTCAGATTGGTATAGTTTAGTTATAAGAGAAGAAAAAGAGAACCACTAAAATACATAACTCTATTGTTCTTAAAGAACGAGAGAAAAAAAGCACACACATAATTTTAGTTTTGAGGACAAAACATGAAAACAAACTAGAAAGTACACACTTAAACTAAAACTCAAGAAGAAGTTTCTTGAACAATGGACTTGAGAGCAATGGTCTGCAACTCTAGACACTTAATGTAATTGCCAATCTCACTCAACATTTCTTCCACATTCATCTCTTCTCCACCTGGCAAAAGCTTTTGCAAATCCTTTAATCTCTTCTCTATCTCTGCTTCTTGATCTTCGCCTTCTTCTTTATCGGATTCTAGAATCCGAATTCCATCGGGAGAAGAAGAAGTTGTCCTAGTTATTGGATTCTTTGAGGAAGAAGATAGCTTCTGTAGCAAGTAACGGCTCCATGCAAATTCTTGAGCAGACAAAGCCAAAGCCATGTCTACTTCATGCTTCACGTTTTGTTGGTTAGTTTGTGAAGAAGAGGCCTTGTTCATGTTGAGCTTCTTGAGTGCGGGAACTAAGTGGCTTGTATATTTCTTGGTGAAAATCGCGCTAGGGTTCTGGTTTGGTTCAAGAGAAAATACTCGTTTCTTCTTGTTTATGATTTGCCTCTCCATATGAGAAAATTGTTTTCGCTGCAAAGGAAAGTCTACAAGGGAGAAAGTTACATATATAGCAAATTTAGAATATGAAAGAGATAGAGAAAAAAAAAAAGAGTGGGTCCTATACGTTTGTTTGTATATAACAAGTGATGATATGATAATATATAAGTTTGTAATGTGGTAGAACTTATTTTGAAATTAATTTTCTTTGTACACATAAATGAGGTAATATGTTTGAGTGTGCTACTATGGTTTATGTTTAAGCACAAAACAGAAGAGGATTTGAAAGTAGTATTTTTTTTTATAAATAACAGATTCCAAATATTACCAACTGATATGCATAATGTTTATGTATAATATTATATGTAGTTTTCCAAGTATTGTCAAAATATACATGGAAAAATCCATAAAAATTCAAAATATACGCGGAAAAAACGAGAAGAATTAACAGTGTTAAAATAAATAGTGTTACATGAAGGTAAATTATATAAAGGAGTGAGAGTGCATGTATAAATATATAAAGGGAGAAAAGGAAAAGGAATTAAAGAAGGGAATAATAATGGGTGAGGGAAGAAAAAACACATGGAGTCACATGCAAGAGCTCTAATTTGGCTGCATCACAACTACCCCTAAAAGAGGTGCTTTGAGAGTCCATCTTACCATGTGGCTCCATTCCAAGAACAAGACATCAATACAAAACCCCACCTTCTCTTAATGCTTTCACATGTTCCTCTCCTCCTCTTAACCTCTCTCTCACTCACACACTTCACTTTGTGTATATTATACATATGCATGTGTTATGTGTATGTGTCGTTGGATTTACTTATCTAAACTAATCAATCTATGTCATTTCTACCAAAATTACCAAAAGCTAGATCTCCCTCATATATAACATTTGACCATTTTCTTTAATTATGCAGTTGTGATAACTTTTGATTCACTAACCTCTTTTTTGCAATTTTTGAATACAGATGTTCACTTACTAAAGTGGACTGCTATCAATAGTGGTAGTTCTATTAGTTATTTGAGGTTTGTTGCAAAACATAAAAAAAAAAAAAAAAAAAGATGTCCGAATTCGGATTTTGGCTATTGCAGTCAGGTTGCAATGGTGTATATTATAGATTTTGTAAAGATTAAAACCCAACGAGATCAAATTTACTAAATAACACACACATATATATATATATATATATATATATAAATTAAGATAATATATATTAACCTTTATTTGGCAACGTTCTGTGTTACAACTTACAACGTGTATGACTTTACATACAAGTAAATAATACTAAGTGAAGTGATAAAAGATAGTGTTACAAAATGTAACACCATTACTTTTATTGTACTGTTGTTTTTTCATCATTTTTTGTACGACTTCTAACTATAATATAATTTTGTACCGCTGTTCTGTTCAATCAACACTTTTATATTGTCTTGTGTTACCAATAAGAGACATATTATATAATTAAGTTAATATAACATGTATTGTCGTTAATTGGGTTATAAATGATTTTTATTCGTCCATGACTTTTTAGTCAAGTGATATTAGATTCTAAGCACCATTGGGATTCTAGGTTAAAATAACTTTCTTCGTATTATTGTGGACTACAATTTATGTAGATAAAAAGGTATTTTTGGTTAGATATGAAATGAAAGTCTGCATATTATTCATTTCTTTGGGATTGAACTGCATATATATGGTTCATTTTTATTAACTATGAACAGTTTTGAACAAAATATATATTAAATAAAATGTCCAAAAATATCTATAACTACTAAACACGGGCGGTTGAGACATTACAAGTTCTCTCTTAATCATAGTGCTTAATACACATAACTAGCTTTTGATGCTAACAGCAAAAACTGAAATGGTCTCTTATTGGTTTTGTTGTGTTCTTCATCTTACCACACAAAAAGTCAAGGGTTAGTAGTTATTAGTTAATGCAGCAATTAAACTGCATCTCATTTGTTAGAATGTGATGGTTTCTCCCTTTATTTATTTTAATACAAGGCTATAATCTTTGATTAAACGTGCAAAACATGTCTTTATTGTAACCATCTAGATGCAACTAATACGTTTATTCAAATATATATATATATATATATATATATATAGATAGATTTTCGACTATATCGAAGCCGTAACAAATATTAATATTTTTATTTATCAAATACAAAGGTAGATGAGTTTTGTCGTATTTGAAAACAAAAGAAATGAAATTACTCAAGGGGATAAACAATGAAATAGAAATGTGAACGAAATAGTAAGAAACCTTCTTTTTTTTTGATAACCCAAAAAGTAAGAAACTTTCATTTCTTTGACATAATATTTTTGGGAAGATTTTGAAATTTTTTTTGTAAAAACAAGTTAATGATGATTGTAAACTAAATTATTACACACTACTACAACTTGTATATATCAACAGTACGGTACTGTTGATATATACTATTAGTACTTTCCTAAAATCAGAAAAAGTAGAGTATAAAATTAAGAATTAGTTATTTGTGCTAAGTTTAAAGGAATTTAATTCAAAGGTAACTCACATTGAGTAAATTGATTAATGTATTACTAGATTTGGACCCGCATCAAACGCGGGATTATAAATTTTAGTTTATTAGTTTATATATTTTGATTAGCATAAAATACATACGACCAAGATATAAATTGAGAAGATAATTTTATGAAATAACTTTAAATACTATTATTATCTATTTCTCTTTGATCGACAAATAAAAAAATAATTCTCATGTTTTTAGAATTAATAGGAAAGTTATATTTCGTTTAATTAATTAAACACAATATTCATTACCTTCTATAGACATTTTTGTTGTAAATGTTTATAGTTTAGAAACTCTATATTTCAGAATGTTGTAGGAAAATCTAGACCAAATTTTCGGGAAGTTTATAAGTTTAGAAATGTGTTTTTTTTAATAGAATGATAATTATCCCCTAAAACTCTCATTGGATGACACTTAGGATTTTTAAGTTTTAATATCTCCTAAAAGCCTTTTTGAGTGACACCTAGGATTTTGAATTTTTAGTGTCTCTTCAATTAATATATATAGAATATATATTGAGGTTTTATCTCACTTATTATGTAAGATATTTTTCACAAGTCACCTCAGATGGTGGTTATTCTAACAATTATCTCGTAATTCTATTATATGATTAACCATTGCTTAGATGAAGCAGACTAATTTTGGATCTGATTGATCATGTAATTTTAATTGGATTGATTTCGATTTTGGTTAAACTACATGTATTCGAGTTTTGATACCAGGTGAAGTTTCATGAGTTTCTAATTTGAAATAACAATATGTAGATTAGTTGATATATATCTCTAATGTATAGTAAAGTCTCATCTTACTTCTGTTGCATTATTTTATTTTTGTCTCACAATTTGTGTCTCTCGCATTTTTTAACTTCATTTTTTGGAAACTCCACAATGAGTCTCCTGTGACTAAATTCCGTATATCTTGTACATTTGTCGTAGATGTATACCAAATTACCAATAAAATGGTAGATAGTCATATCCATTGTTTTGTGACCCAAAAACAAAAGGAGGAAGAAGAAGAAGAAACCACAATCTATTGTAGACATTGAAATAACGCATATTATCATATGATAATTTAAAGGAATTTTCCGTGATAGTTTTCCACTTTGACTATTTTGGTAACCCACGTTGAAAAACTTGTCAGAAATAAATGTAATTCTTTCCGATCACACAATCGAGCTAGGTAGTAGCTAGGTAAAAACAGATTCCTAACCATACAATAATATCTTTATGTAACAATGTATAAGAAACATTAATGAATACAACCAGTGCCACTAATATTTAAATACAGAACTATTTTGTCTGTATGAACCACACAAAGAAATCGTACAAACCTGTCAGAAAATTTGTACAAACTCTGTGGAGATTGGTGTCGAATATTGTAAATGGCATGTTATGACTTGTTTGTGGTGTTCTTCAATTTTGTTTTCATATATATTATATAGGTTTAATTTTAATAGTTAAAATGATGAAATGATATATATATATATATATATAAAATGGACCCAAATACATGAGAAAAAGATATGGCTTGGTCACTTGGATTGGGATTTGGGAGGGACACACATCTCATGTGGGTTTGAATTCGAGTGTTTTTTTTTAATGCATAATTTGGAGCTATTTTCACAAATGTCCCCACGTGCACTCACTTTAACACTTTTTACATATACCTTCGTGTATTGAGAAATTATTTTTAAAAAATCGTGTATAAATACTTCTCAATTGTAAGATCAGAATTTTAGCATTAGGTCAATTTTATTGTTATATATAAAAATTAACACTTTGAAAAGGATGTTTAAATGGCTATCCCTAATCCATTTGCCTCTTCGGTTCTTGGTTACTTCGGTTCTTCTCAGCATTTTGTTGCTTTTTCTTCTTTGTTTTCCTTGCTAGATATAATGGGATCATCTGTTAATCACCTGCGTGTGGGTTTTTTTGATGCTATGGTATCTTCTTTGTAATGTTCAAAATGGTATATATATAAAGAATATATTAAAAAAAAAAGATGTTTAAATAAAGAATTCTTTGCTTAAAGGCGATATATAATACAACAAAAGATGTATAGTAAAAGTATCAACGACAAATCGGATTGATTCTCGATGACTCGATGTATCACTTCTGAAAACCTAGCTCCACTTTTAGTCACCTAATGGTCTGAATTTGCATGTTCTAATTTGTTTGCTTTTCCTGTTATTTTTGTTTGTCTTTGTATTTCAAAAAAAACATTAAAAACTGGTATAAAATTTATTATTTTACCAACAAAAAAAATTGTATAGTAAAAGGACGCTAATTTGACACTCATTTTGATCGAAATGATATACTATACTTGAAAAAAGATAAGATGATTAAGAAAACCAGATTACCATTCATATGATTGATTACCAATCATCTTATTACATGTATTTAAAATCCATCTTACTGTTTTTCTGATTATAATATTTCCTTTTACTGGGTTATTTTTTTTTCTTGAGAAGAACTGGTTTTTTTATCCTTCATATTGTTTTTTTTATAGATATATTAGTTAGATTATGTATGCGTGTGTGTTGATTAACTTGTTAAAAAAAATGTTTTGAAGATCTGAGTTTTGATGTGGTAGGTAGATGCGAGTAGGTCTCTAAGAAAATGGTTCTATTTTGGTTCGAATTATTTTGGAGATGGAAATGGTTATTTTTCCCATGGGTCTACCATTAGTGTTGTTTTGATTCAACGGAAAATTGTTTTACGAAGATTTATTGGTTTTGATATTTTAATTGATTTAAAAATTCTAACCAAACTAATTCCAAAACCAGTAAATTCCCTTAGAATTTTTTTTTCTTCTAATTTTTCGATATTATATAGTTTTTAATGTTTGGAACTGGTCATTGAATGATAACACAAGATAAAATATCTAACTGAAACAAGAAAATCTTTTTTGAAGCATTTGACATTATATTACGAAATAATAAGAAAAACTAAAGGACAAATCAATTATAGAGTCAAACTATTTGGCAGAATCTTATATATATAAAAGAAATCTACTTGGCGGTACAAATAATGTAATAAAAATTATAAAAAAACTAAGAAGAGGACAGGGAAAACGCAGTAGAGATTTTTTTGTATTTGGTAAGAATTGCAACTACGAGTCTCATCATCCTCCACATATTTCGTTGTTGTTCTTTCTATTTTCCTCATTTTATTTGGTTTAAGTAACTTTTAAAAAATAAGAGGAACATGGATTTTGTCTGTTTTGCCAAAAAAGGAACTCAAAAGTGTACGAAAAAACAAATATGAGATTGGGTTCTCTGGGTTCTGTGGCCGTTTGTTGTATAGCTCTAGCTTTGGTTCTTGGTTTGTGGTGCTCTGCCTTGTAGAGTCAGTGCCGGTCCTGAAAATGTGAAGATCATAAGAAAAAAAAAAAGTTTAGGGCCATTGATATGTAAAAAAAAAAAAAATTGGGGTCGTTAGTTATATACAAACCCAATTGTTTGGGTCGGAAGCCCATGCTTCCTCTGCTTCTACTCAGGGCCGGGCCTGTGTAAAGTGTTGTGAACTTTTAAGGATTTAGTCTTGGTTTGAGTTAGGGTTCTTTTGTTGTGATGAAGTGATTTTCTTGGTCTTGGCGTAGTTGGTGGTCTCCTTGGGTTTTAGTTTTCGAGTTTGACTTGGTATTGTCAATGGGATGGGTGATCTTTGTACCAAGTCTCGGCTGACTGGTTGTGCTAGTTTTAGAAACGCGTTTTGGTCTTCTAGTTGTACTTTAAAGTTTAGGGTCTATTCTATGCATTTGTTGTTTGGCTCAGTTTGGCTCCTATCGTTTATTTGGTTAGGCTTTGTGGTTATTTGGTATGCTTATGGGTTGAGATCTTTAACTTCTTACTTCATTTGTACCCTTTCTTCTTTGTATCAATTGTTTGTTTTTTCCGTGGTTTGAGGTTTTGTCTTTCCAGGAATGTTTTAAGTTCTCTTCGTGAGCTTTTTGGCTACGGATTAGTGTCCGGTTTGGCACCGGTTCTGTGTCCGACTTTGTTCTGGCTTTGTCTCCGGTTTGGAACCGGCTTTGTATCCGACTCGTTTTCATATCAATAAAAACTTTAGATGACAAAAAAAAAAGATTGGGTTCTCTGGGTTAAAAAACAAAAAAAAATTATTTTCTCATTTGTTACTTGGTCTATGAGAATATCAAAATATCTCTATCTAAAAGAAAGTTTTGAAAACATACACATGCAAGTGGAATTGACAACATTTTAAAACAAACAAAATAAATAACAATGAGATATCATATAATTTGTAAAGATTACATAATTTAGGGTATACGTAAAAAGACTTTAGGCTAGTTATGACATTCATAAATTTACATAAAACATATACTCCCTTTGTATTATATTATTTGATGTTTTAGGATGTTAAACACAAATTAAGAAACCTCATTAATATTACAAATTTTTGTGAAGCTTCACATAAAACAATTATTTATTGTTTAAAAAAACATTCAACCAATCACAAAAAATACTGCAGAATTCTAATGTTCACGAAAGACTAAAAGTAATATATTTTTACATTAAAAAATGAAAACATCAACTAATTTGTTCCAAAATTATTTCTCTAAAACATCATCTAATATAATACGGAGGGAGTATCATTTTATCTTGAATGGAGATTCATTTATTTACATACATTTCTCTACTAATGTAAAGATGAAAACTATTAGGCCTGTCTCTTGTGGTCTAATGAGTGACAAAAAAGGTTACGTAATACAAGTTTTTTTTTGTTTATCAAAATAAAATGTTAGTATTTCAAAATCCAATATTACCGTTGAACCAAATTCTCAAACACTATCTACATAATATTTTAAAGTTTACACAAACCAAAAAGCTATGAGAAGATGACATATGTCATGTACTTTTTTATATAATTAATTAATTATTATTTTTTATCAAATGTAATTAATTACTAAAATTAATATCACTACTACATTAACTACAATATCTTAAATAAATTAAATAACAATTCAACATAACATTTTTCGATTAAAACACATATTCATAGCTAACAAAAGTACATTAAGAAATAAAAAACTAACTCTTTATATATGTAAATACAAAAAGCAAATTAAATAAGAAAAAAGGTGATAAGTAATCATAATATAGAAAGAGGTTGTATAATAAATAATAATTTTACAATAAAATTCAAACCAGTTATTTAGATAATATAATTTATTCAGTGTCAAATTTATGTAGTTAACAAAGTTGCAAATAAATATATTTATTTTCAAATAGTAACCATCAATATTCAAGGCAATTATTATTTTTTGTTTACAAAGAAGTTTTTTCAAATATAAATAATAAGATAAAACCATATTGTTTGTCTCTAAATCTAATAAAACTTTAAAACAAAATTCGCGCATCGCGCGAGTCATATTCTAGTATACTATACAATATAAAATAACAGCATTGAATTTTCAAATAAACAAACAGTATTGAATGTAACCATAACATCAAACGATTTGAAAAATTATTTTATCAAGAAATTTGAAACTTGAAAGTGTATAACAAAAACTGACTGATCGGCTCGTTGGTTCTTGCCGGATTGGGTTTTGAACAGATTTAAGTGAATGATTTCGAAATTATGGTTTTAAGCGGTATGTTTGGATCGAATTACTGACTAAATTTAGAGATTTATCAGTCCAACTAGCTGAATTGGTTCATGTTTAAAAGCACTTTTATACTGGGCCATGATAATTAGTACTTTTATACTGGGCCATGGGCCTCTCCATTACAAATGCAACAAATCAAGAAGTCCAATGTAGCCAAAGGTACATGTTACAATTATGTGTAACATATAGAGGATTGAGAGGAGAGTATAAGGATGAAGACTTTTGATTAGCTTATCAAAAAAATTGATCAGATGGTATTTATAGTTTCAAATCTTTTACAAATGTTGAAGTATGGAATAAGAACTTAATTTTGTAACACCCGTAACTTGGTAGCCCAAAGATGAAATGAGTAAAAATGTACGTACTCCCTCGTTTGTTTTTAAATAGGGTTTGACTAGGGTTTTACTTCTTTCTTCTTTTGGTGTTTCTATTGGGTTTTTGGGTAAGATATGTTGCTTGTTCTGAGAAAATAAAATCTTAAATGCACACAAAATTCATATACAAAGAAAATAATTTGCCGGCTTTAACTTTTCTGGCCAACCTACTCTTTTTTTATTTTGAAGATTTATTTTTATGAAAATTGTGATAAACAAAAGGGCAAGATAAACGAGATAAATCCATCTCCGGGTGGCAGACCTTATCAACCATGGTACTTCTACATGGAATACTCTTGCAATACGGGCACATGTTCAACCACCGGATATTTCACGAATCCTTAGCCTCCGGCTATCTCCCCACATGCCAGATGATAATTTTTCATGGCATTTTTCCAAGTCCGGTGTATATACAGTTAAATCGGGATACGAACTTGCGCGGACAAACATGGAACCGGAGACCCAGTTTTCTTTACAACTCCCGTCAGATGTTCCCCTCCGAGCACATGTCTGGAAGGTGCATGCTCCTAATAAGCTGCGGCACTTCCTGTGGCAAAGTTTAGCAGGGGCATTGGCGGTGAACGAACGTCTTCACTATCGTCATATCCGGGACTCGGCAGCGTGCCCTAGGTGTGGCGAACTAGACGAGACTATTAACCACGCGCTCTTCCTGTGCCCACAAGCCCAGGAGACGTGGTGTATGTCTGGAGTCACGGCACAAGTTGCACGCTTCCCTTCGGAGAGCCTACGGGCGAATTTTGATACTCTCTTCTGGCGGTTGCCTCAGGTTAGTGCTACAGTCTCTCGGACGTTCCCCTGGATACTATGATATATTTGGAAAGCAAGGAATGACAAGATTTCAGATCGGTGCTACGGCAACCGACTGAAATTTGGGCTTCTGCTCTAAAAGAATCCGATGCCTGGATACAAGCGAATATAAATGACCATACCACCGCCATCCCTGCTGAGTTGGATACTGGTAGGTCGAATGCCACTTTCATGTGCTTTGTTGATGGTTCGTGGAACCAGGAAGAGAGGGCTAGTGGAGTTGGTTGGGTGTTGCAGCTTCAAGATGGAACAACTGACCTCCTGGGACTGTCCGGGACTCCAAGAAGCCTGTCCCCCCTACATACGGAGTTGCATGGGTTATTGTGGGCCATGCGGTGTTTGCTACGGAAGGAACGTTATTGCTCAACCTTTGTAACGGACTCTACGGATTTGGTGAAGATGGTGGAGTCTCCCCAAGACTGACCTAGCTTTCAGCCAGAGTTGCGTGATTTGGCAATCCTTCGGGACTCGTTCCCCGAATTCGAGCTCATCTACCGACGACGGGAGATTAATAAGAGAGCGGATTTGCTGACGAGGAATGCGCGCATGCGAAATACTACTTTTACTTTTATCAGCACTTCGATTCCACATTGGTTATCGGATACAGATAATGTATTTGCGTAATTAATGTCGAAGTGTGTGTGACAAAAAAAAAAAAAAAAAACGAGATAAATCCATCTTATTAATTCAAGTTTCCATGCGTTTTCGATACTTTTGAACTTCTTATTAAAACAATATGAATTTTTCTTTTCATTTTTTAAGAGACAAACCCCCAGCCTCTCTTGTGGACTAAAATAAAATCACTAATTGAAACGTGAACAATCCCTTCGGATCTCACCAGCATTACCAGTCAGAACCCCAACACGACCCAGTTTCGTGATTGCTGAGATAAAAGCTTGTCTAAAAGCTCCTTCATTGTTGGCAAACAAGTTAACTGTAGATCTAGATCGTTGATCTGTGAACAAGATTTGATCAGACGTAAATAAACCCTTCCCTTGTTGGAGATTTTTGTAGTACGCGTTGTCGAAAGTACGTGGTGTGGTTGGATCCATGTTGATCGCAATACGTGGATCGACTCCGATCGGACACATCTGTCTTAGTTGAAGTGCATATTGACCGTTTAGACTCGGGTCGATACGGGTGCTAGGGCTAAAACTGTAAATTCTCTTTGTAAATTTTCCACAGTGCGAGAATCCAAGAGTATGCGCTCCTAACAATAACATTTACAAATTAAAATATTGAGTTACAGTAAAACTTCTATAAATAAATATTTGATAAATTTATACATTTTTAATTAGTCCAAATATTTTGCCAACCAAATAATATTTGTACAAACTAATAACATATTATAGGTCAAGCGTTATTAATTTATAGAAATTTTACAGTTAGTCATAAAGATTCGGTGAAGTACAAAAAGAAAATCAGTTGCGTTCGGTTTGGTACGTACCGGAGAGGGCAATCATGTCGGTTTGAGAGAGACCGTGACGGTTAAACATGGTATTGAGCTGGTTTAGATTAAAAGTTGGCTGAGGTAGATTGTTTTGAACACTGGCCTGTGTAGATAATCTTCCGTCTCTCCTCCCTAGCTCCACCGGGTAGCTAGGTCCTCCGGTCTGCAAATTTCGATTTAATATTAAGTATCCAATTATAATTACTAAATCTATCAATAATTCGTGTATATGACCTGTTGCTACTTATTTTATTGCACTTGTATAAAATATTTACAAACCACCAATAAAAGGTTAATGGTCCATGCATGCTTTTTGTATTTAATTATTATATGAGTAGCGTTTGATGACGAAAACTGAAAACGATATATACTGTTGGAAAAAAAAAGATTTTTTTATACCTCGGACACAATAGGAAAATATATTAAGGAGGAAAAAGAGAGGAATATTGAGTTAAGTAAATAAAAAATAATAATGTTATTAATTAATACCAAAACGACGACTTCACGAGTGGCAAGAGCCAAAATATCAGCACAGGAGACTTTGTTGCGGCAATTTGGATTGCTATCAACGGCTTGCTTGGCCTTTACCACCGTGTCAAATCCATCTCCGGCCAATGACGTGTCATCTGGATGATCTTTCTCCGACGGAGATGCTATCAATATAGAAGCATCACATCCCTATAGATATTCATACAAAAATAAGAACATATGTAAATATAACGTTTTGTTTGCAAAATGAATGACACATATAACGAGAAACATCTAAATCTAGAGATGTTGCCCAAATCTTTAATCCAAAGTAAAGTTTATATTGTTACAAAATAATATCAGAACTCTTATATACATTCAAATGTTTTTTAAAAGAATAAATTTGATCTACATATAAGCTCATATATATGGTATATTATTATTGTAGCTTACGCGAACAAAGCAATCGTGGAAGAAGAGGCGTAGAGTGGCTGGAGCGGTCACGAAAGTCTGCTGGAATTTCAGACGGACAGCATTACGGACAATGCTTTCGACGGGGCATGAGTTCCCGTAGAAACCTGTCCTGAGCTGAGCAGAGACACATGAAGAAAATAGAAGAAGAAGAGAAAATATTGAGAAGATAGTTTGGCTATTAGTTTTCTCCATGGCTAATTGAATCTTACTGTTTTGATTTTTGAGTTGTTAGGGAGTCTCTTTTTATAGGAGACTAGAATGAAATTTTGTAATGAAGGCCAGGGCATGGTACAATTTGGGTGGAAATTTACATATAATAATTATCTGATGATTATTCTAATGAAGATGTGTTGTATGATATATTAAAATAAGCAGGATAAATTGTTAGGAATGTGGATGTAACAAACAATCCATCTAGATATTGACAATTTGAGAGGAGGCTAAGGTGTGGCTTCGAGTCAGTATTTTTTTAATCTTTCTATATTTGTATTAATTAATTTTCAATAAAATCAAGAAATTAGCTGTAAACTAGTGGTCTAATGATCGAGACAGTGATTGAAGATGTATACAGTTGATCACTGTATAAAATTTGTATGGGCTATGGACTCTTACAGTTAGTCTGGATTTTAATGGAAAATAGTTGCATTAAAAGAATTTTGAAACGACAAATTAAGTACCATGTATAATAAAATGTGTATGTGAGTAATCCTTAATATGAATGTGTGTGTGTATATATGTGGGTGTAAGTGAAGGCTTATCTTTGACAACTCAATGCCATGTTACCACTTCTCACCGATTACTTGAACAAGATCGAGAGGGGACAAGAAGAAGAACTCATCTTATTTGATTTTACTAGTATATGGGAATTGTATCTACCTTAAATTGAATTAAACTTGTTTTTAAATGAAGGTGATCGAAAGTTGATTTGTTTTCATTAACTAATTCAGTTATTTATTAGTAGTTTGTGAAATTATTGAATATATTATGAGATACACACTTAGAAAATTAGTATAGTGGTACTCCAGTTAACACCTTAGTCATACACAGATTATTGAAAATATTTCATTATTACATGCGTTGTTTATGATTCAAAACATATCAACCTAGTACTATATAACTTTTGAGTTTTAAGTGACAATTTTCTCGTCAAGGTATTCATGAGTCCATCCTTTTTTTTTTTTTGTATAAATTATAGTACGATTACCAACATTACATTTTGGTTTCATGCATGCAAAAGCTTCCATGACTCGATCGATGAGGTTAAATCTAGAAATCCATGTTACGAAAACAGTAAAAAAACTTGTTGTGCTTTTATTATACACTACTGTAATTTAAAATTTTGATTATTCTTCAGAATACATTAAAGATTTAATAATTTATATGCTTTTGCATTTTACTCAGATTAATGAAATAGCCGATACAAAGTTTTTTTTTCAATACGTTGATGTATTAGAGCATCTCCAATAGTTCTTCATTTCAAATTTGAGGGTACACTATTTACAATACTCATTTTAGTGTATAATATTTTTATTTGCATTTTGATCTCTCAACTTTTATATGTTTTTAATTTATATATAAATTACCTTATAAAACATTTTAATTAATCTTTAAGTAACTTATAAAATTTACATACTTGTATTTGTTAAAACAGTGATATTATTTATATTTATATAAATCAACTTTATAAGTCAGCTTATAATATTTTTAAATACTTTATAAAACTTTCACTATTTCGATAAGATAACAGATTTGTAAATATAGAAAGTTAAAGGATGTTTTAGAAAAAATATACATACAAAAAAGTATGATATAATAATTGGAATATTTGTTTTTTTTTTTTGTTGAAATATTTGTTTTTTGAAGAACAAAAAATCAAGGTAACCATTGCAGCAAAATCCTTCCTAATTTTGAAGGAACAAATGAGGGAAACCATTCGAGATGGTCTTAGACGTAACTCTAGTTATCGTTTTTAAAAAGATTTAATCGTAGTTGTCTTATTGGAAACAAATTTATAGGTCTGCGATTAGTTAACTGATTTACAATAAAAAAAATGTTTTTTTATATATATAATATCTAGTTTAATCGGGCGTCACGGTCACGAACATGTTCCTTGATGCTGTAATATTGTCAATAACGGAGTGCTCATGTCTTGTTTGATTGGTTTCTTCAATGACAAATTCTTCATTATATGTCGATTTAAAAATCTAAAAAAAGATAGAGTATGTCATTGTAATACCAAATGCGAGTTAATTTAGCATTATTAAATATTAAATTACCTTATTATCCTAAATTTTTTAATTCTCCTAATGAATAGCTGGATTAGTAGTAGAAAAATGTAGGAAGATAGAGTTTTTTTAAGAGATCTTACATCAATGACTAGTGACTGTATAGTTTACATGATGACAAAATGTTAATAATTGCTAATTTAGTTGTGTACTCTTGGTTGAATATTAAATTTAGTTAAGTAACTAGTTTTGTTTTGATGATCCAATATTAAGTCTAAACTATAAAGTATGGTACGGTATATTATATGTAACCATCGATCAAAAGACGACAGGCTAAAATCATTAGGGTTCGTTAAGACGTCCAACTAGAGAGATGTGGCACTATGTGTGACTCATATTACTTAAATTGCACATTTTAACGTACCGAAATGATATTATCTCATATGCTTATCTAAAGAATAATATTCTTATGTTTTCTTATTATGGTAGCACCGTTTTTTCTTCATCTTGAGGATTTCAAATAGATATCTAGCTAGCGGGGCATCTCAATCCCCATGTTCACATGCAATCCCTATGTTCACATGCTTAACAAAACTTTGCTTGTGAAAAAAAAACAAAAAAAAAACCAAAAACAAAAACAAAACTTTGCTTATGTATCCTATAAAGAAACCAAAACTTGTAACTGCTATTTTTTTGTTATTGATTTTACATATGAATTTCTATAAAAAAAAAATTTTGGTATCTTACTGACTATTTTTGTTTTCCTAAATAAATAAATACACTATTGAATTTGTTTTTGTGTATATCGTCGCAACCCGATACCAATTTCGTTTAGTTTATTAGATTTAAATTCATACGTTTTGTTTCATAAAGAAACTCATAAAAATTCCTGAACGAAACTATTTACATAATCCAAAAAGTTCAAACTCTGTATCAAGAAATCCCTCTAAATTCGGTTAAGCTAAGCAAGTGGGTCAATCGCTAGAGTTGGCCTGTGAATTATTTGATTTAAAAACTTATTATAAACTAATCCCCTTAGTATTAAATGCAAAGTTGTTTTAGTTATAAGAGATTATGTGTTTTAATTTTATTGGTTGATTCTTAAATAAATGATGACATGGAACGATGACATGTAAATATAACATGGTTTTAAGATGATTAAAAAGATAAGTTTTATTTACTGAATCATTTATTTTAAACACTCTCAACAATATATCTACATAATAAATGATTACATAATTTAAATTTTCAATTAATATAATTTTCTTTAAATGATCTTCAATAATAAATATGAACATGTGGAATTATTAAAAAATCACGACAATTATGCTTTACTTAAAAATAATATATTTTGAATTATATGTAAATTTATTTCAGTAACACCCACCGAGAATATACTGAATATCCTGATTAAATCTTGATGCACATAAATATACCGAGAATATCTATTCATTTCAAAGATTTTCTGTTTTGAAAAAAAAACACTAATAACTAAAAAATTATATATTGGTCTTCAATATCATTTTAAATTTGGCAAAATAGTTACTCTCAAACATTATTATTACTTCGATATATGAGAGAATAACTAACCCAAAAAATGTATAAATGAATACCCTATATTAACTCCAAATAATTCAAACATTCGTGTGTTACAATTTTTGAGCAAGTTTTCTTAAGTTGAAATTTTTCTTTTAAATGTAGATATAACGAGAATTTATATAAATGTACATAGTGAAAAAAAAATATAGAGAAGAAAAAGAAACAAAGATCGTAAGAAAAGCAAAATATACAAAGATCACTATAGATTGACAAAAAAAAACATAGATCACTATAATATTTATTAAAAGTGTTTTTATAAATGAAAAAACAAAAACAAAAATATGAATGAATGATAATAAAGCGTAGACAATTATGTCTTATAAAGTTTTAAAAAGTTTATGTATGTACATGGCGTAGATGAATCACCTAGGAAGAAAAATAAAAATTATTTGTTTTGTTTTGTGTTTTTTCCTTGAAGTTTTGTTTTCTTGTATGTCATTGATTTCTCACTATATCTAATTCTTTATTTACATATTGTTATTCATCGTTTGTATTTTATTTCAACACAAATATAAAAAAAATTACAAATCTAAAAATTTCTACTATTAAAAGACCATAAAAATATTTTTTTTCTACTCATATATAAGTTTAATAAATTAATAAAAACTTACAAAAATACTAAAGATTACGTAATCATCTAAAATATTTCATACCCGCACATCCAATCATCTGTTCATATTTAAAACCAACAATTAGAGTTTTAAGTCTTGACGGCTCTAATCAGTCACATGGTCATCTAATCATATGGTCAAAACGACACCGTCTTCTCTTTTACTTGGTTTTTACTGCATTGACAGAGAACTACAATGAGAGAAATACAATATTTAGCTATACGAATTATATCGAGTCTTTGTGATTGATTCTAAATATGCAAACTTAATCTGTATAAGCTATGGTTTTTTTTGATTGAATGTATGTTTTATTCAATCAAAAACCGTTCTTACAAAAAGAATGCTTCTTATTTTGAATGTTTTTCCCATATCGAAATTAAAACCAAAATGAGAGTAAAAAGTTCTTCATCGCTAACCAAACCTTCACCCCTTTTTGAATATTGTATATTACCGATGCTTCGAATCGATGACAATCTTTTCTCGATTTGTTTTGTCTATCTGCTTAAATAGTTGAGAAGGAGAAATGGGATGGTCGCTATGTTGCCTACCATTTCTTTCCTGCCAAATAAAGGAAATTGTAACTAAAAACATAGCGCAAGCGGAAAAAAAGATAGCATGCCTTGCGACTTATCAACAAGGACATTAAGTATGCAATGCCAATGTATCGTGTACTTTGATGCCATGAAATTTTGAGTAAGGCTTTTCCATATCTCCTCTTAGTACCTATATGTGAAGAAGAGATGGTTCTGTGCTTCAATAGACTCATCAGAAAACACACAAGATAGTGAAACACTTGTGTTCCAGTTTAGAATCTGATCTCTCATTGAAATTCTGTAGAGCATTGCTAGCCATGACATAAATGAGTACTTAGACGTGGCATAGGAGAACCATATGCCCTTATATCATTCCTTTATAGGCTGTGTCACACGAGTGAGCTAGCAATCTCTATTTATATGCGATTTGGGTTTAAATTTATCTCATATGTGCCTTCATAGCACCACATCATCCTCCTACGATAACCCTTTTTGCCGTTGAAGTTCAATCTCTATTTATATGCGATTCAGAGCATCGACTCAATGATTCTTTTTTGAAAGAAGTGGTTAACAAAACTTGAAATTATGCTACCCTGGAAAATTTCCCATCCAAAAATACTATTTTAGATTTATGGTATAGATTTTACGATGTTTTAATATAAGTTTAGTATTTATTATGAATGGATTGCTGGTTTCATGCTTGATACTGAAAAATACACAGATTTCTTCTTCTCTCTTAAAACATCGCATGTGAACCCTAGTTTTCGAATTAGTAATGAATGTTGACGATGATTTTGTGGCTTAAGCAGTTATACAATTATGAGCCTAAGATTCAGTTACAAGATTAATTGATTATAAAGAGCACATTACGTTTATATGCAATTGAGCAGTTTCACATCTTTCTTTAGACAACAACAAAAAAAGATCAAAAGGACAAACACACACAACAGTAGATATAAGTCATTCACCCCCAAACTAACTTGAATATATTCTTACTAGCTGACCCACATATTACATTGTTGCTTTGATTTCGCAACATATCTTCTTGCGCCGAGACATCCCCTTCCTTCAACACAACGATATACTATTGTACTGAGATTTAAATTGTGTTTAAAAAGCAATACAAGATTTTAGGCAATATGGCTTACTAGATCAGAATAGGCAGAAGCAAGACATAAAAGTGTTTTGTACTTATCAAGAACCGCTATGGCAATTTCCTCTGTTACCTGAGGGACCTGCACACCAAAATCCTCATTACTTATCATTTGAATTGGATTTGCATAACCGTTTACAAATACAGACCGAAAAAGGCTTGGCAAGAACCAGTACCTGCATAAGCTGAATGGCAAATACATCACTAATTGTCATTTTATCGAGGTCTTGACACCTTTTGACAAATTCATCAAAAGAAGGACACAAGGGTGCGTGTTTGCTCTGGTCATCATTCGCCCGCGACTTGTAGTATTGGTATATTGATTTAGTGAGATAACCGTATTTTCTTAACGTCTCACCCAGCCCCTGTGTCCTTAGCACATCAAACCCCTCCAGAATCTCCGTTGTAAAACAACTAAAGCACAGAAATGAAAAACAAATATAGTTCTCAATCTCAAAGGGGAAAAAGCACAACTCATCAAAGAAAAAGAAAGTCTTACGCCGTTTTTATGCTTTCTGCTGCATTAGATTGGTTTGGATCCCCTTCAAGAATGTATATCAGCTTCTTGAATCCCGATCTCTATTTAGATTTGCAATATAATAAGAAAATGAGAAACAACCTCAGCAAAAGATATGGCAAGTAGAGAATTCACACACCTGAAGTCTAAGTTTTTGGTCCTTGTAGCGATTATCTATAATTGACTGGCGCATATCATCAACGTTCTTCCTCTCAACAATAAAGTCCAGAACATAATTATCCCCACGGTACTTATGACGAGCAATCCAGATACAATCCCCTACTGGTAGTCGTTTAACCTACAGATTCAATAACATCCTCCACTTAAATTGTGTAATTTTGGAATCTGAATGATATCTATCCAAGAAAACAAATGCAAACCTCAATCTTGATCTTGAATTCAGAGCGTATGTTATCAACTTTGTTCCTGGATAACGTAAAATATAACGATATGGGTTAGTGTTACCAACAACAACGTAGATAGGCTATTATCACACCTTCATAGCTAAACCATAAGAAAATTCGAAGAGGGTAGATGTTCCCACAAACCCCTTAGTGACAAACTGTTCTCGATCATCAAGTATCAAGATCACCTCATATGCTTCCTCAAACACTTCCCCAAATTCAAGAGGAGGAAGGCGTGGAAAATTTGTAACTCGTTCTGTTCCACCTGAAGCTAACTTTGTAGCCATAAAACAAAAAAAGAACAGATAATGCTTATTAGCAATCCAAAATGCTGCTGGTCGTAAAAGATATAGCTAAAAATCTACTGAGCACAAATGGTTACATACAGAAGATGAGCTGGCTTTCAAGGCATGGCTCGAACTGGATAAACATGGATTTAAGCTGTATCCATCATTCCAAGGGCGGAAGGTCTCCGCACGAGATCCCTCTAGATCAACTTGACCTGTATATATGTAGCTAAGAGTTCGTAAAATGGAATATCAAACTTTTAACAGGCACGCCACTAAGAATATTAGATCATATGCTAGCTAAAAGACCATACATGTTTGTGCTCTAGAAGGTCCTGCTGAATCTGTCTTAAATTTTGGATTGGCGTATGGCTGTTCAAGGTCCATTTCATCATCGGATAAGATTTCAACTGGACCTGTAAATTAGTAGCTAAAATTTCGTAAGATGGAACATCCAACTTTTAACAGACACGACATAAAGAATATAAGATCGTATGTGTGCTAAAGATCATACATGTTTGTGCTCTAGACGGTCCAGCTGAATATGCCTTAGATATTGGATCGGTATAAGGCTGTGCAAGGTCCATTTCATCATTGGATACATTGTTGTGTGAATTCGATAATCCAGACCGCATAATACATTCTTTTGCTACTTCCCGGCCTTCAGTTGTCAGCATGTACCTAGGAAGATAAACAATAGTCATTCTATGTCTTAAAGTAAGGACTAATTTGCTACATGTAATACAAGTTAGAAAGAGTTTTTACTTTGCTGGGTTGCTAGATTTCACCACTAATCCTTTCTGTATAAGTGTTGTCATGCAGCTCCATCCGCTATACCACTCTCTCTTAGAGTGGCCAAGTCCTGCTTTCCCTTTTCCTTTCTCTGGCCTAGTCACAAGAATGGAAGAATAAATCAAACAGCAATAATTGGGTACAAAATGAAGAGATTAGAGGTTGATTCTTACGCAACAGGAGCGTGTGAGAGCCCACTTGCGTCAGCAGCATCGGTAAGTTGTTGTTTACGCATGAAATCTTTCTCATTCGGAGTCTCTCTGGTAAACAAAAACATAACAGTCCTGAAGAAGGGTTTACTCAGGGGAAAGAAAAAGAGTACATTGTGAGACAAATCACCTGTGCAGCGTTATTAGTAACGCATAAGCTAGAGAGTTTCTTTGCGGAATGTACCGTTTTCTTCCCTTGGCCATTTTCCCTGAACAGAATAAAAACCCATCTTACATAAAAACATTACATGCATCATTCATGTGAGTAACAAATGTAATATTGAATACAGCAGACACCATTACCAGCACAACTTTGAGGTAAATCTTGTTGCTCAGAACTTGCAGCCTCAGTAACAAAATATCCTTTCATGTGCTTAACCATCCAGTTACCAAATCCCCTATGCAACAGATCCAACCAAAATCAAGAAGCAAACACTTGGGTGGATACAAGCAAAGCCACCAAAAAACTAAACCACTCACACTATCAAATCTGTTTTAATAAACTAAAATATAAACAAAACACTTTCCCTGAAACAAAGAAACACTCTGATTTTCTCTTATCTCACAACCATAAGAAACAAACAGATTCTCTAATTTATTATCAGTTTCAATCCTCATGACTTAGACGTTAGCTAAAACAAACACAAACCCCTAGCTAAAACGGTAAACCTAAATTCACAAGAACCAACAGTGAATGTGAAATCAATGACTGAATCATTCCACTACTCAGAAATCAGAGAATTTCGAACCAGAAACACAAAAAGATGACATCTTTACCATAAAAATTGAAGAAAAAAGGAAACACAAACAAAGAATCGACTAACCCATTAAACCCAAAACTCAGGAAGAAACATACTTTATTAGCGACAAGTCTTTGAGAGTGTTAATAGGATCCTTGGCGTCGCAAAGATTTCTATAACCCTTGAGAAATGTCTTCTCCTGAAATTCAGACAAACCCTTTGGATTATCTGTGAGTTCTCGCTTCTTCGTCAACACATAATCCGCTAAGCCTTGGTTCTCTCGACACAGTACCCTTCTCTCGTCACTCATCACCACCCACTAAAAACAGAGTTTCAATCGAAACCCTAGCAGATTTTCGTTTTCTTGCAATGGCGTGATCTTTCGTTTTCGTTTGCCGGAGAAGAAATGGAATTAGCGCTTTAAGGCGTTTTCTTGAGAATGTTCAAAATTTGGGGATTTCGACTAACATACGCCGGCTCATATCATGTGACGCAGACACTTTTGAGTCGTTTACTTGAAATTAATAGAAACAAGCCTTTTACACAATGGTTAATTAATAGGGTTCTTGTTAAAAAAAATAGTAAAATAGTAAAATAGTAAAATAGTAAAAGAGTTAAAACTGATTTTGATTTTGTTTGCTTTACAATACAGAGTTTTTTTTTTTAAAAACAAATAAATATCTAATTTAGTGAAAGTTCTATTCCAATTTTGAAGCAAATCATCATCATCACTGAGTTCTTTTTTTCTTTTCCATCTGGGTGTATTAAGATAGTCCCCAAGGGACTTGGTTCAAAAAATTTACAACAAAAAAAGCTATGGGTTGCCCAACATATCTAAGCATCTCCCACAAGCATTCAAAAATATGTTTCCTCCTAAACAAGAAAAGAGGGAGGATTCTACTCGATCACCCCACAACGCAACTAGTACCAAAGTTTAAATTATACAAACTGCGAAGGCACTTCACTCACACTACAAGAAAAATGACTATTTCAGACGGATTTTTTGACGTACTTTTTGTCGTCGAAAAATATTAACTGATTTGAGACGGATTTCTTATCAATTTTTCAGGACTAAATATTCGTCCTAAATCGGTAGGAATTTTCCGACGATTATTATAACCGTTGATAATTGGTAGGTTCCCCGGTCGGTATTCCGTGAGAATTTTAATCCGTTGAAAATTGAAAGTAAAAAAGTAGCAAAAAGATTTACCACGCCTTATAATTTCCATCAGTTTTTGGGAATCCGACAATTTTTTGGGAGAACCGCCAAATTTTTTTGAATAAATTTCAATTTTGGTATACATTTATGAAATTCAGACGGACTTCCGACGACAGTTTCAGTCAGAAATCCGTAGGAAAATGTCAATAAAATTACATAGATGTGGTCTTTTCCCCTTTCTTTTCAACATTTACTCTCTCTCTCTCTCTCTCTCAACATTTCTCCTCTTCTTTCTCTCTAGTTTTTTCAGAAAATATGTAAGTTTTCTTGTTTTTAATGAAGTAAATTTTTTTTTATATATATACTAGAAAAAGTCCACGCGTTACGTGGAAAAACTATTTATATAAATTTAAAAATTATTTTACTGTATATAAGTGATGTTTAAAAAATATTCTCAGAAATTATATTTTTAAAAATCAAAATATAAAACTATATGATAATATGTTTGAAAATTTTATTAGATGTAAAGACAAACAATATGTTTTGTCTTATTATTTATATTGGATAAAAAAACCAATTTTGTAATTGACTTGAAACTAAATTAGTGAATTTTTTATTTATATTGCATAAACATATAAAGGTAAAGTGATTTTAAACTATTTTAATATTGATATATTATAAATAAATTCATTCCTATCAAGATAAAATGTTCAGATTTCCTAATTATCTTCAATAATAAATTGATTAGATTTTGTAAGTTTATTGTAGTAAGTAAATGTGGACGTTAAATTTAGATGAGATCAATTTGATGGTAAAATAATTAATAATTTGTTGAATTTCAATAATCAAAACGTTATATGGACGTTTAAAAATTAAATGTTGAATTATAATTGATAAATAAATGGAAAGATTAATTTTGGAAGTTTAGGTATTAATACCAATCACGAATGACCATTATTAGAGGTATATAAATTTATTTAATTAAATCGATTCTACATTACAAAAAAATAAAAATATTTAGCATTTCAAAATATTTCTTACTTTTGTGAATGCCTTTTAGAAAAACTTTTAGTAGCGGGTTATATATGTTTTTATCCGTGATATATACAAGTGTCTTTAGTAGTTTAGTGGTTCTTCTCCACTTAAATTACTTAGGTTTGCTGGGTTCGAAACCTAGAAATAACATTTTAAACTTTTTATTAAAAATAAAAATTTGTAAAGAAAGAGATGACACGTGTCGTCTTCTCAGAGAAAATTGGCTTTTGTAAACTCTAAAATATTATAAAGATATAACTTTATATGTTATAGGTTTGAGAATGTGATAATGTTAGATTAGGTAGGTTAGATACGATAATGGTGAAATTGGATTCTTGCAAACATTACATTAGAAAATGTGAAATTTGTGATGATTTAGTGTTGTTAGACTAGGTGATTGTCCATTTTTTATTATCAATGATTGTTATTTTAGATTAAAAGCATTAGAAAATGTTTTTTTATATTATAAAAATGGTGTCATGTTTACCAAGGAATTATGTTAGGTGCTAAATGAATCACGCGAGTACGGTCACCCCTTCATTCCGAGATAGAAGCGCTTCTCTGGGCGATGAGCAGTATGGTAGAGAACAATGTGCCATGTCAGAGGTTTGAGACAGATTGTGTAGATCTTCTAAATTTTTCCCACTCACCAGAGGGTTGGCCAGCGCTCACTATCCTTGCCTGCATATTTGAAGATCTTCGTGGTTCTTTCCCTCAGTTTTCTCTCTCGTTGATCTCCGTACATCTAATGTCCAGGCGGATGCTTTAGCTAGACCTGCTCGATTAAGGGCTTTTTCTTTTTCTTTTGTAAATAACTTACCTCCAGTTTGGATTACCAATCGGGAGAGTTTCTTTTAATTAATTAATGTTTGGTTGAAAAAGAAAACGTTCTTTGTATATTGGAAATACATTAAATATGAAATTTAGATATATTAATATGTTATGTAATATTAATATACTTTTTATACTATAAAATTATATTGATTTATTTAGATTATGTTGGTAAAAAAAATTTCATTTATTGTTCAGGTCTATAAAAGACTTACGCGATGCTCTTTGTTTGGGAAATTCGCGTATAGTAAGGAGCAATGACGGAACCCTAAGTTCGAACCAATTTTCTGTTCCGAAGTTATTGTCTTAGAAATTTGCTAGTGCAACAACACAGGTCAAGACCTTATCCCAAAGCTCCATCATTCTCGCGAAGGAACTTCGTCATGGTAATAAGCATTCCAAAACCCAATAGGACCTAACCACGACATAGAGTACTCTCGAGAAAATGACGGCTTACCTGAAGGAAAAAAATGCGGATTGTCCGTTATAGACACGATCGATCGTTTGTTTTTAAGTATGTGTATTTGAATTATGGATTTTTTGTTTTGAATTATGGGTAATCATGTGTAAAACTATCTTTTGTAACTATGTGTAATCATGTGTAAAACTATTTTTGATTTGAATTATGGGTTTTTGTTATGATTCTGAAATTAAACTTATGAATATCATATTCTATAACTAAATGTATTGTTTCATTTAATTTTATGATTTAAATCAATAATAATATATAAAAAAAACATATATATTTAGTTTCCTTGAAAATCCGTTGTAATTGTTAAAAAAAATATCCACCCGAATTCGATTGGAAATTATTTATGCTTTACGACGAATATATCGGTTACATATCCGTCGGAATTTAAGTCCGTTGGAAATTCGTAGGAATAAACTCCGATGATCGTCGGCCGACTAAAATGGTAGGACATTCCGACGGCACTTCCTACGATTATATGCGGATAGAAACCCGTTAGAATTCGTCGGAATTTTGGACCAAAATCCGACCATTTATATTTTTCCTACGATTTGTATCCAACGGTCAATATATATGGTTGGAATTATGTCGGAAACATAATGACCATCCTAAATAGCCTTGTTTTCTTGTAGTGTCAGGAATAAATCCCGCAATCACATAGGATAACCAGAAGCCACATAGGAATGAATACAAGCTCCACTGGTTACACTCTGTGCAATTCGGAAGGCTCCCTTGTTTGTCTTCTGTTCCTCTACCTCAATTCTCCATAAACCCACCGGCCTAAGAGACTTTGCTAACTCCCCTGTATAAGACAGGAAACTAGGCCAATAAAAGAGTTTCGAAGCATATCATCATCACTTGGTTCAATAAAAGAGTTTTGAAGAAAAAACTGTGATCAAGAACTAAAATGAACCATTTTAAATAAAGTCTATATACCCAAATCCCAAGACTTTAAATAAAGTCGAGTTACCCACGATTCAATTTCGATCAGTTTTGGGATAGATCTGTAGTTTGTTAGTTTCTATGAGAAATTACTCGAACCAAATTAGGCACCCATAATTTGTCACTTCGGTTATCCCTTTGCATTTTTGGATTTAATAGTGTACTTTGTCTTTAAATTATCTAATACCATTATATTTAATTTCATCATCATCATATATACTCCCTCCGTTTCTTGGAGATTGATTTTCTAGCATATTTTGGTTGTTCCACAAAGATTGATGTTGTAGGTTTTTTATACTTTTTTAATCAATTTATATTAAACAAATTGTAAGTTCCAAGAAATATTGAAGATGCTATTTAAATTTAGAGAATAGCTATTGGTTCATTGTTATGAAAAAGTGTTTTTTTGCAAAAAATTACATTAATTACTAAACACAATTTATTGTTTTTTAATTTGTGTGAAAATGCTAGAAAATCAATCTCCAAGGAGTATATAAGTTCATGCATGTCGACCCCAAAAAACATATACAAGTCCATGCATTGGCTGCCATGAAGTTGTAGTTACGAGGAAAAACATCAGAATTTCACAGAAAATTTCAAGTCTTTTGTCACATGAAACCAATAGGAAAAAAAAAGACTTAAAAACCAAAATAATACTCACATGCAACACAAACCCTAAAACCCTCCTAAGCCACTATATAAACCCTAAGCCCTTAAACAACTTCTCTTGAACCAAAAACTCAAAGCCACACTCACTAGATTCAAACTAAAATGGCCATAGATTCTCGTGTTTTTATTGGTCTAACAATTATCCTTATATTCTCAGGACCTCTACTAGTTTCAGGGCAAGGGACGTGCCAAGGAGACATTGAGGGTCTATTGAAAGAATGTGCGGTCTATGTACAGCGTCCAGGCCCAAAGGTGAACCCGTCCGTTGCGTGTTGTGGAATTGTTAAAAGATCAGACATACGTTGCGCATGCAACCGTATCACAGCCTCAGTCCAGAAAATGATAGACATGGGTAAGGTTGTTCATGTCACTGCCTTTTGTGGGAAGCCTCTTGCTCATGGTACCAAGTGTGGAAGTAAGTCTGTAATTAATTATATATGAATACGGGCTTTAATCTTGTAAAACTAGAATGTTTTGCTAGAGATATGTTTCGATTATTTATTTGCATTTGCATTTTGTAATTTTTTTTTTATCTTTTCATTACTAAAATTGAGTTTGAACATGGAGATCCTAATGTGTTGAAATTCCTGATGTGGCAGGTTACGTTGTGCCATGAGATTTGGGACAAGAATTTAAGAGCTAAAGGTTTGTGGAATTTAAATTGTTTGTGGTTACGCCTACTCTGAATACGGTTGCAAAACCAACCAATACTCTAAGCTCAACATCTCTAGGCACCATGACAGCTCAATCCCAAGAGTATCCATGGGCTGCCAAGATGAAAGCAGTGTGTAATTTACAAAGGGTAACTACACCCGTCTATCTTGAAGATGGAACTCCAAAGGTCAGTATCCCTAGCCATGTACTTCTAGAGGATTTAGAGAACCAGAAAGAGTTTGTAGTTGGTCAATTTTATCGTTGTGCAGCTCCATCTGGGGGGCATATTCATGCAGTAGTAACTCGTATTTGGGGTCGGAAGTGTCACATCTTTACCCGTAAACTAGGAGAATCATCTTATTTATTCCATATCCCAGATGAATCTACTCGTAAATGGGTTGTTCAACGAGGTTTATGGCACGTTGATGACTGTCTCATGTTTGTATCGGCTTGGAGTCCTTCACCAACTATCAGTTTACCGGAGATCACTACAATCCCGGTTTGGCTGACATTAAAGAACATACCAAATCAGCTCTACTCGATCAAAGGTATAAATTGGATTGCTTCTGGCATAGGTGCACCAATGCTTACAAGTAAGCCTTGGTTGGATCCGACGCAAATGGGAGAAGCGAAAATTTTGGTTGAAGTAAAGCTAAACAAGCCATTTCCCCAAAAGTTTGCTCTTGACGACGAATGTGGCTCGTTCACAATGGTGGACGTGGTGTACTCTTGGTTGCCTACGAAGTGCGGTAAGTGTGGCCATTTGGGTCATAAAGCCTCTCATTTTCTTGGAATTCATGTCTCAAGTTCTCTACCAGTTGTAGATCCCATCATTACTACAGTTACTATTGTTGTACCTGTTGATTCAAGTTCTATACCTGAAGTTGCTACTACTTCAGCCGTTGATACAACTCCCAAATCTGTCTCTGCCACGACTCTTGAAGCTGTCTCTGATGTTATCTCTGTTAGTGCTCCTAATGTTGATACAACCACTGCCACATCTCCTAAAACCGTCTCCGATGTTGTCTCTGCTACTGTATCTTCTCCTGCTACACCCACTACTACAACTATCATTGAACCTACCATTGATGTTGTCTCTGCTATTCATATTGCCACTGCTGATACAGTGGACATAACTCCTCAAACGACTGAGAATTCAACAATTGCTACAACAACTACTGCTTTGGAACTTCCACCTACTAATGTGTTTGCTCCTACAGCTGTTACAACCACTGAAACAAATTTGAACGTAGCTTTACCCATTGATGAAGTTAGGGACCCATGTATTGACTCTTTGTGCATGGATGGGGATGACCACAGGGAAATGAGAGCTCAAGGAAATAATATGTGTGATTTGTGGAGTCCTCAAACCCAACCTTCTCAAGACTTTGACACGACTGCTTCAGCTCAGCGGATTTTGCGGGATAGGCCAGTAAAACAAACTCAAAAGATGCAAGAGATGGAGTGGAATGTTGTCGGAAGTCGAGGAAGGCGTGGTCGTCGAGGTGGCCATAAGTAATCTCTCGAGATTTCACTACTTGTTTTCCCTCTTTCCTTATCTACACTGTGTTTTGCTTATTTGCTCTCTAAAACTACTCTATGAACTGTATGGTCTAAAGATCATAGCACTACTTGTTACTTTGCATTTTCAATAGAAGAACCTTTACCAAAAAAAAAAAAAAATTGTTTGTGGTTGGAGCGTAACTATTCCCAATTAAACTCTGCTCTTGTAATCTCTAATGTATTGAATGAAATAATCGAATAAATTTGTTATCCTTCGTCACGCTTTGTATAATGAGAAAAGCAAATGCACATCTTACCACATACTCTAATTTCTATTCCGAAAATACTACCATGTTATCCAAAATAGACTTTGATTCAAAACCAAAAGTAGGCCATGCATCAGGCCTTGAAGTAGCACCAACCAAAGTAGCCTCTTCAAGCTCAAAGACTATCTTGTTTACCTTGTGATAATGGATACTATCCATAACCCATTTCAAAACTAGAATGTGTGCATCCAAAGAACTAGGGCATTCTCATCCCTTAACACCCATGGTCCCCCAACTTCTTTCAAGTTTTTGTTCCAAGAAACTCCAATGTTACATTTAACCCACAAATGTGGAGGACGTTTCCAGTAACTTTTCCCCTTCTTTATTAATTCAGAACCAGAAAAGATTTCCTCTCTTTCCACACTTTTAGCAAGAAACCATTTATTTGCTTCATCCTTGATTTTACCCGCTGTTTCAGACGCTAAATAAGTCACACCTTCAAACAAAAACTTGTTCCTATTTTTCCACAAATACCATAGGATCCAAGGGAATGATCTTTTCACTTCAAAATGAATGTCAACTCTTTTCAAACCCAACAGAAGACACTGAACATTCACAAAAGCCGAAGAGTGATGAAAACCAAGTAATGGTATAGGGTAGTTGGTCATAGCCCATACCTGTCTAACCATCAAATAAGACGTGATTTACTGATTCACCTTCTAGCCCACACACTTGACATCTTGAATCCTAAGATATTTAGGAAAAATAATATACAGCTTTGCAGTTAATAAAATCAACTTATTTGTAAGAGAACACAGTTTACTATGTACACTTCGCCGTGCACCGGCCAAAAAACACATTCAATCCTCAAACTCTGAAAATAAATACAGAGACTATTTGTTTTTATGAAATCGCAGCAAGTAATATATATTCTTTTTGCAACCAAATTTCCTCAATTTGATAGCCAAGTATAACCCCAAGAATAAATAAATCAAAGACTCAAGGCCAAAACCTGTGACCTGAGAAGAAACAATCCAAGAAAATAAATACAGAAACAGAAAAAATCTAACCTCATCCCATCAAACTAAACAAAACAAAACAAAATGGAGAAAAGCAAACAAAATCATGAAAAGAAAGCAGAAAGATATGGAGAAATGAAAAATGCTCTGGGTTGTTTTTTTTTAAACAAGCCATGAAAAAAAATGTTATTAAGCTTCTCATGGGGACCAGAAGCAGCTTAAAATGCACTGACACTGTCCCTTGAATCTTCTCTTCTTATATAGCTGAAACAAACCAAAGTAAAACACACAGAAACTTCAACATTATTTCATCGTCGAAAAAGGACAATTTTTATGTTCGATTTGCGACTGTGTGTGTTACCGGGCTTTTGATGGAGAATTATGATTATTCTTAGAAGAGGAAAACACCCATTTTGAATTTGTTCTGTTTCCATTTAGCCAGCTTGTAGAAACCTTCTTTCGTCATACCGAATTTCTCCATGAACTCCTCTGGTGAAAGGTAAGCCTATAACAGAGACCAACTGTAAAGATCCTTGTTTCTTTGAAAAATGAAATTTGTTTGTTGGTTTGAGCTTACCTCTCTCCTTGTTATATCAATGTCTGAGACAGGATCAGCAGAAGTTGTCTTGAGACGATCGTACGGGTAAACTGGTAAATCTTCTTCGTCTTCCACTCCTTCTTTCGCATCTTCTTGAATCGTCAGAGATTCTATCCGGCTGCTCATCGATTTTTCCTCCTCCTTGCCATTTCCATTTCCATTTTTATCTTCTTTTTCTTTTGAGTTGGATTCCGACGCTGGAGATTCAGGTGTCTTCGGGCTCGCTTCATTCCCAATCAAAATCAAAACGTTAATAACCCATAGTGAAAAACAAAGAGGCAAGTCTCTAAAGCAAGAGGCGAAAAAAGATTGAAACTATACCTTTGAGTGGTTTTGGAATTGAAGGTTCTTGGGGAGGTGTTTTTAATTGTTCGAAAAGGGCACTACGAGAAGCAATGGCTGTAGACTTGGAAGCAATGGCTGTAGACTTGGAAGCAAGCTTTGAGGAATCAGGAGTTACAGATCTCGGGTAGAGTTTTCTAACTACCGGGGGAGGAGTTGAGAGATTTCTTGCATTTTGGCTCTCAAATGTTGCTGCGAGCGCATTGAACGCTGGAGATCTGCCCCTCACACGAACCCTGTCTGGACTAAACGACATGCTTCTTGACCGCTGTTGCGATTTGTCAGGAACGCTGGCACGACCACCGTATGAAGCTGGAGTTCTTCGTTTCGGTTTCTAATAAATAAAGAATACATTAGAAAGCACACTCTGAATAATTATCAACCAAAAGGAAAAGCAATAAGATTCTTTACATCTGCAACTGGAGTTCCACCGTTCTTGACAATTCTGAGTTTTCTTTGGAATGAGTTTCCATGCATCTGCAAACCAAAAAAAGAGTGTTTAACCCTTGTCAGGATTTCCTTCTGTGAGTACTTCTCAGGGAGACCAATTGCAGGTATTCGGTACTTACAGCGGATTTTGAGGAATCCCAAGAAGTGAAAAACCGGGTGAAGAAACTCGGCTCACCACCTTCCATGATAACATATATAGGAGCTTCAGGGGATAACTTTTCCAAGAGAGAATCTTTCTCAATGAATTTCTAAGAAAACAAAAAGTATAAATAAGCAACTTGCCTAAGACGTTCTAGAGTTAAGGTAGGGTTTTGTAAGCAATGTATCAAATAAATCTGACCTCTCCAATAGTTAAAGCTAGCAACTTGTTCTTGGGGACTACTTCTTGGCCAACCCACACAAAGATCTCTGAGTGACAGTCTACGATAAATATATCTTCGGTCATCAAGTCATCCTGTGTGAAGTTATATATCTCTATCACCTTCAGAATTTCTGGATTGTTTTGCATTAAAAGAAACAGAGTCAGTGTGTGCATTTATCAGCTTCAGCTTCAACATTCATGAAAAAGTATATGTTCTTCTGTACCTTTTGTGAATGTGCAGGAGAACAAGTGAGCGTCACTCTCGGGTTCTTTTGTGAGCTTTTGGCTCGGATATTCGGTTTTTCCTCCTAATAAGTCCCAGAACTGTTCTGATTCTGAACCCTCCTTTTGTGCTCTAGTCTGTAGGTTTGGCTGAGCAATAAAAAAAACATTATTTAGCTACGTTTGATAGTTATGATTGAAACATAATTGACTAATCCTTTAATCAAGGAGAAGCTTATCTTACTTTAATAAGATCGAGCTGCCTCTCGACGAGTTCCTGGTCAGTTGTGGTTGCAAGATTCCCAATCCAAGTAAAGACGGAAGAATCATTATGTAGTATGTAACAGTATGAGGAGTTCAGTGATGAAGCAATCTGTTGAAGTAAATCGACAAATTATCAGAAGCCATAAAAATAGCCAAATGAATGATTCCTAGAGTATTAAAGCGACGAATGATAAGAAAATGTTAAATACCGGGTCAACTTGTATAGCTTGCATATTTTCTGGACCAGACCCTTGAATGCGGAATAGAGCAAGACCATTCTCAGTGTATGTATCATCATCCACTTCTTTCTCTTCTATGTACTTCTTGTATCCACTGCTAATACCACCCTGTAAAGATTCAACAGATCGGTTCCATTGGATAACAAAATCAGCAGATATTGTATATATTCTTTAACGAGAACATAGATGACAAAAACACAATTGCAGAATGGATATATATTCGCCAAACCTTGAAAACGATAAAGCTTTGCATAATCACGAAGAACTGAATGGGTTCCTTTCCTTCATAAATGCGAGCCTAAAGACGAGAGAATGAAATTTTCAAATAATCCAACAACCGAATGAGTACAAAACACCAATAAGTCGTGAAGAAGATTTACTTGGGCTGGTACAAATTTCATTGACTCAACCATTTTGCTTGCCATAGAGACTGCAGAAGCTCTTTCTTCCTACATATCATCAGAAATTGAAAATTTAAAACTATTCGTAACTTTGTAAGATTTTAAAGCAACAAAAATAATGTAGCACGAACATTCTTCTTTGGAGAGCTTACCTCAACGCTTTGCTTTCCAAACCACGTTCCTATAAGAACTTCTTCTTTATCTTCTCCGGGATAAGAATACTGGAAAACATAGCAATCTCCACTGTAGAATTTCGAATGATCAGCAGCTTGAAGGAGAGTCTTTTCCTCGCCATTCACACGCCAAACCTGCAGATTTCCCGTGCAATCAATGAAAGCTTGAGTCTCTTCTTTAGGAGGAGCAGCTTTCATCAGGCCTCTCACGTTTACTCCTTGTCGTTGCAATAGAGCTGCAAATGATCCGATATCATTTCAGTTACGTGTAACTGTGTAAGTATCTAAAATCATTATCTAATTTTGAATTCGGATTTACAAACCAGCAACTCTGCCTCTACCATCCTCTGACACAGTCGTATTAGTTTCTTGAGTCCAAGTATCAAACTTGGATCGGAAAGCCACGGTTTCAAACCCTTCTATTATACGGATCATTTGCGATTTGGGTCGTTCAGATGAACGGATCATTTCCTGTATTCTCTTCTAACATCAGCAAACATTACAGTACATAGCAAAAAACATTTTAAGACCTTTCAATTCGATAACAAACTTACTTCGGCTGCTCCACTCGCAATTTTTCTATCGTCAAGAGAAGTGGTTCTTCCCATCCAAACAAACACTTCGAATCCACAGTCAAGAATGTAACATTTGTTTGTATCCAACATCTCTCTTTTT
The DNA here is from genome assembly GCA_963576765.1 of Draba incana. Classification (NCBI taxonomy): domain Eukaryota; kingdom Viridiplantae; phylum Streptophyta; class Magnoliopsida; order Brassicales; family Brassicaceae; genus Draba; species Draba incana. Next base: position 23,611,868 of record OY755210.1, on the reverse strand, counting down.
AAGGAATCGCCTTCAACAGGATTTGCCTGTCCCTTCTCCACACTTGAAATTGAAGAAATAAAATGTGTTCAGTTGAAGCAGTATGAGATCAAAAGAAACAACTAAGACGAGGTGATGTTTACCAAAATAGTTTGGTGATATTATCCAAATTGTTTGTTTTGTCTTCATCATTAGCTGTTTTTCTTGGTAGCGGAGCGAATCCACCAAAGAAACCCCAAAATTCTCCACTATCAGCATCAGCCATAAGTCTCCCATCCTCTGCAAATGAATCATATGCAATTAGAGACCAACACAAAGAGATAATAGCGATTAAACCGTGCGGCTCACTAACCAACTGTAGCAACTTCACAAGTGCCACTATGGTAAGTATCTTTGATGTACTGAACCACTTCCAATGCTTTAGCTCTCTCTTGGATACTTGAATTGGATCCATTGAACTGAAAAATCTTTGACTTTGTATCAAGAATGTAAATGTCGTCATGGTTTAAAGAACTCCGAGCAAACGGAACCTGTAATCAATTTAGACCGTTAGTGTGTGCCCACAAAGTGGGATAAAAGAACAAAATAAACGTTATGTGACTTGCCTCTTTTACATGGACTACATGTTTTCCTCTACATACAAACAAGCGAGTAGTATGTTCTTCAGCTTCCACATGTTTAAATCCTGAAGCTATTCCACCTTCTTGAGGTATGATACATGGTTTAAAATACGACAGGAATTTCTCGGTTTCATGGCCTTGAACTTCCCGATACTGAACTGCACGACCTCCAAGAGCAGCATCTAATTCAACCGTCTTAACTGCAGCAGTTCCGGATTCATCCTAGTTTTTTACAAAAATATTTTCATCTCTCAAACTATTCCGCCATTCTACTAAACTAAACGAAAAGCGATATAAGGTTAACTTAAAGGGGGACTTACCTGAGAGGTATCTTTACCAAGCCAGTAATGGATATCATGACGCAATGCACCAGTTTTTAACGCTGTTGTCTGGTCAATAGAAAATGAATGATTTAACCAACACTCGATCAACAAACCCGTGTAAAACTGCAATAAGAAAAACAAATACGTAGTTACTTGGCCTTAATTACCTTCAAGACTACGTAAGAATCTCCAGTAAAAAACTTCCCGATAGAAGCCTTTGGAATGGGCGTAGGGCGGAAATTCTCTATACGCCATACCTCAATACCACTAAGTTATCGTCAAGGAGAATATCATACCGACATAAAAACAACACGAAATGTGAAACATTGCATCTTAATATAAGAGTCAATTTGACATTATAAGAGGATCAAAATATGAAGGATACGCTTTCTGTCCAGCTCCTTGGAAAGCTGGATCCAAATCTCTCATGGAAACAGACATACTTTAGCAGTCTTTAACACTTTCTCCAACTTACAAATGCCGCAACGATACAGAAGACTAATAATAACAGCCTATGAGGCAACACCAACTAAGAGTAAGAATTCAAAGAATCAACAAATGCAAACCAATGAAAGCCAAAGAATATCGATTTCGCACTAATGCAAACGACCATGATTAGATTCAGCTGATGAATAGGAAGAGAGACCAGAAATCAATTTACCAATGTTCTCATAAAATTGAAATGCCTGATATGAATCCAAAAACGGTCAACATCAACTCAAAGTCAATTGCTGTCAAAACACTAGGCCATATTATCAACCACACAACACATGAACTCAAGGGTTTTAGGTGAAACCAAACAAAAACTCAGAAATTTATGTTACATTGGAAGTAGGGTTTATGTAATACCAATTCCCCAGACAAGGAGAATAAAAAAGGACAAACATTTCCATTCAACGTCATCATATCTCATCAAACCCAAAATCAATATCACAAAACCCAAGATAAAGCTCTTAACAAATCTATTCCAGTAATCAAAACTAAACCTTTGGCTTCCTAAACCAATAAGTACATGGAGATTTCAGAAACCCAATCAGATCAAGTAAACTCTTGCAAACCCAAAAAAAAAAACCAGAGAAAATTTTACCTGTATAAATCCGGTAATCAGGTCCAAACCCAGATCCAATCTGATGAGAAAATTTGCACAAAAAAATAAAAATACAAAATTTTGGTCAAATTTGTTGTCTTCCCGGAGAGACTAAGCAAAAGATGAAGAGAAACAGAGGAAAAAACAGAGAGAGAGAAAGAGAGAATTGAATTGAAAGCTTTATTTAGAGAGAGAAGTTGAAGTCTTTAGAGAGAGAAAAGGCAAAGAAACAATTTTTGAAGAGAGAGAAGAAAGGTTGGAGGGAATGATGAAGCAGCCAGGCGTGCTTATCACTAACCCACAAAGACGAAGCATGAACTGTAAAAATTCTTCAATTATCATAAACAAATAAAATCATACAAGTCAACAATAAAAAAAATTAGACCTTTGGAGGAATTTGTATGTTTTTTTCCCAAAAAAAAATCGAAGCTTTTTACGGTTTTTTTTTTTTGCTTTGTCGATTCTATGTCGTTACCACTTCTGCGTTTTATTTATTTATTTCTAATGAATGGAGATTTTGAGTAATTGTAAAAAAAAATTTTTTATTAATCCATTAATGTCTGACGACATATATGCTTCAGGTTTAGAACAACAACGCCAGATAAACTGATTTTTATAGTGAAAATAAGTATTAAAAAATGTAAAGATATGTAATTTAATTAATTGACAATTAATTTGGATTTGGTCACATCTCTTTGTTTTATTTTCCTTTTCAGGTAAGAAATTTTTTTATTTCCATAACTTTAAAACTCTTTCACATGCTCCTAATGCCGTTACTAACTATGGAGTCCCCAATAAAATATTTAAGTAATCAGAAATTAAGGTTTTTTGAACGTAATTATTAGTCTAACAACCTAAGAATAAAGTATATAAAAAAATATATTTGCACAAAAAAAGAAGAACAAACAAAAGGTACTATTACCTTTAACTTTAAGGCTGTTTGTCATACTTTGTTTCTCCATTCTCTCTCCAGTTTAGTTAATTTTAAGCTTTTCGATGATTAATTTGAAATGGGTTAATGAATTTGAGAGGAACTAACAAAAGTCTCATGAATTAGATAGCTACCGTAGCCGTAGGTGATTAAATTTAGACCAATCTTTGTTGTCAGAATAGACCAAAATCTATCCATGTCATTAAATAAATCTTTGACAAGTGTAGTTTAGTTTGGCTTAAGGATATTCAATATCAGTTTTACTTTCTTTCTTATTATTTTAGTTTTTTTTTTTTTATCTTAGAAATATATTTCCTTTGTTCCATAAAAAGAGGATTTTGTTTTTAAAAATTCTAACAAATGTTAAAAAAAAAAATTAATGATTGACTTTGATTAAGAAATATTTTATTTAAATTCAATTTAATGTTAGATATAATTTTTAGTTAAAGTATTTTATTTAAATTCAATTTTACTTAAACTAGCTTCATTTTTTTTACCTTTCAAAATTTATTTGTTTACTAATTAGACTGATGAAGATTAAAAACAAAACTAAAACATCGATCTTTATGGAAAGGAACGAAGGAATAATAGTTTAAGACTGAAAATAATTAAAAGAATCAATCTTCATGAATAGGTCGTTTAATAATCAGTTCGATATAATTCATATCGATTCAAACTTTTTTTTGGTATAATATACCTTTGATTCTTGTGAAACAGTAGCTTAGTTTTTTACTTCTTCACTTTATATAATTCGCATTCAATGGAATTACATTTATACTATGAGATTTTTTTTTTTTCTTTTGTTTACACAATCAACACATATGCATATACAATTAGAGAATTGAAAAAAAAAAAAGATCTACGAATGATCCTTTGTTAACTCTAATGTAATTGCTGTTTTTGAAAAATGTAAAAAAATAAAAATAAAAAAGGGAGTAAGAAATTGAACGACCGAACACTGGAATATTCTTTTTCAGAAATAAGGACCATTTTAACTAGATTTAAGTGTTTGGTATAGTTTTGTACTTTAGTTAAAGACCATTCTCATTTGCTTCTTACCTCAAATCGTGACTATACGTGCATTACCTGTAATGGGGTCACGTTTAAATATGTACCAAAGACCTCATTCATATAATTTCATTCATATAATTTATTAATTTCTTGCTATATATGGTTTTAATTTACTCGGTATATGTTTTATTCTTTCAGATGATTTTATTTTGATATGTGATTAGATGACGAGTTTTGTATATAAGAAAACTGTAATTAACATGCTTGTAAAAAACCTGTAGTACAGTATAAGTTCTTTAAGCATTCAAGATTATCGTTAATATTTCGAAGGAAATGATTAGTTTTACACTAAAGCAATTATGGAATGGGCCATGGCAATAGTCTTTTAGTTTCGTGATGTTATAAACTTCTCTGACTACAATCTACAGGGTCAACTAATTTACACGTCCATAACTAAACAGAGATAATCATAGAAAAACTATTGATTAAGTGACAAACAAATTTAACATTATCATAACCTTCCTATTTTCTTTCTAGCGTTTATATGGGACCGAATGAACATACATACTCTCGATTAAAATATCTTCTACCTTGTTCATGTACACGTCCGTGTAATAAACTTAATATTTTTCAATGTGATCAATAATTGTTTTGCTGTGGTTTACCATTTTAGATTTTAATACTTTGGTATATATACATCCATCCCCCTTAATTGTACAAAAAAAGTAAGAAATCAGGGTCTAGTATACAAAACATTCACAAACCAAACAGTAATTGCAATGTTTTCAATCAAAATCGCTGGTATGATAGAAAAATGAAAACCCCTCTAACATATTTCATCAAGTGGCTTTTATCTTACATACGATCGAATAGTACTCTCTTTATTATAATCATGCATATTTTACAAATGCATTGGTTAGTAAATAAATATATCCGGAGAAAACGACTAGTATTTTTTTAAGGTAGGAGAATAAATGTTCTTTAGTGTCTTTCAGCAAATGTTTACATGAAACTAGTTTTAATTAAAAATAATAAATACCAAAAAACGACCATAGTAGTAAAAGTACACTTTCGGCTACAATTAGATATGATTCGACTGAAAAGGAAGGGACAATGACTTTTGTCTTTTAAATTCACGACTATCATAGCCGCCGGGAACTGGTGGTTGGAGCCGCCGTAGAACGGCGGAGATACGGTGGTCTATTTGGTTTGATAATCATTAGCCAATTACGTATTTTAAGAATTTAAACTATATAACAATTTTAATTTAGTAGCAAAGAATGTGGTCGATTAGTGGCAGACAAGAATCAAAATAGTGTTTTATGGTTTGCGTAAATCATGTCTTAGTCGAGATACCATTACCATCTCTAACACAAAAAAGACAAGTAGAGCCTGTGATATATAATTTCTAAATCATCCAAGTTGTTGGATCAAGAAAAGGAAAAAAACCACATTCATATTAGGAATTCAATAAGAACATTGGGATTGAACAAAATTGACCATTGTTTGGTCTGCCCAACTTTACAAAAACTTCAACAAATGAGCAAATCCCATTAAAATAATAAAAATTCTTATGCCAAAATAAGAGTTTCCATTTCCAAGGAACTTACCACAACATTGGAAGTATAAAATACGAATTGTAATCTTTTCTAGACCTTTCCTTTGTACTCGAATATCGACTTCTTCTCTTGTAGCAGAGCTGCAAGAGAATTTCTACAAGGACCTTCTGCAGAAGAACAAAGAAAGAAGGAGGGAGACAAAAAATTAAGTCGAAAATCGGTTCTAAATTTAAAACCTGAAAAGAAGATATTTGACAAGTAAAAAAAAAAGAAAGGGGTATTTACCACCAAATACTGTATGGAGATATAGAAGGTCTTGAGGTGAGCAAGTGTCTATAAGAGCATACACACCAGGCCTTAAAGCTTCATCTACCTCCCTGTCAAAGTTGCAAAATCAATAAATTCTTAACTACTTTTCTAAAAACTTACAGGACAAACACCATCAAGCCATATTTGCACTAAAGTGTAAGTTTATGGAGTCTGTCTGATGAATATTCTTACGAGTTTCACATAAAGTGATATGTACATGGAGAGAGAGAAGACTGTTACCTATTGATACCCGTTTTAAGAGGACCATATCCGGAAGAAACCCAAATGTAAGTCGCCAAGAACTTGAAACAATGCTCTCCATAGTCATCCTTCTGCTTTCTTAGCTGCGATTGAGTTGATTCAAAAGGAAAACAAAATATTAGATGCAAATCGTTTCAGAATCATTAAGGCATCGGATCTTAATCGCATCGCCAGTTGAAACGAAAATCTAAAATATGTTGAGTGAAAGTACCTCTTCATAGATCCTCCGGAGAAAACAAGCACATGTGATTCCCTCTTCCACTTCCCACGAAGCACAGTTAGCCAATTTTTTTCTTACTGTCTCCAGACAATAAAGAAGCGCAGAAACAGATTCTTGCAGTGTAGCCATGCACCCCACTGTTTCACTAGATGTTGAAATGTCACAGAAATTAGATGCACTGATAAGATAGTAAAATTTAACAGGAATTTTGTGTGTAAGCAAAATAACATTCTACTAACCTCTGATGACGCTTAACAGCTGTATATAATAGTCGGCAGCAAGCAGCGTACAGGCTCACTGTGAATTTCTGGTCTACTTGACGACCTTTTGAGCTAGCGAACAGATCTTGTTGCTGATCATCCTTATATACCAATTTTCCATCCAGAGCCGACAATCCCACCCTAGTTGTCCGGACGTAATCATTGAAAATTGCTCCAGGTATATGTATGGATTGGCCTACGTGCCATGAATCCATATGAAACAATTCATGTTTCCCTGCTATTCTAATCAAGACTTCGACACACATGAGAACGACCGACCCAGCATCTGGAGTGCTGATTGGCTTTGTGAAGAAAATTAATGGACTCTGCATGTGAGCCACGATACCAAACAATGCAGACATCAAGCCACAAATGTGCTTCTGAACCTCTTTCAAATGTTGGCCACCTACAAAGCAATTTATAAATTCAGTCCAATAGACAGAAACGGTAACTAGATTGAATTCTTCACTGTAAGTTCACTACTACAGCTATTAAATCAAGTATAAAAAGACTGCCAAATTTTTACCTGTGCCGTGTTCCAGAATTAGGTCCAGACAGTCAATACCAGCAGCAGCGGTTTCAGAGATTCTACCCCCATCTCTAAATCCAGTCTGTATGCTATAGATAGCCGGGCACACTTTCCACACTCCAACCAATGCTCTTTCTACAGCTTCTACTCCTGACAAAAAGTCTAACTCTTTGGAATTCTGTATAAACACTTTAAATGACATCCTAAGCCTCCCTCTTAATTCATCCAACCAATGCAATCTGTGAAACCGACTTTTTTCTGATAGTATTTGCTTAGCATGGATGACATTAGCACCAAATCCTGTCTGGTGAGATTCCAAGGTAGCCTCTTTTCCTAGTAGCGATATGCATTTCCCAATAGCCTTCAGGTGTAACTTGATGAACTTTGAGTACAGGTCTCTGTCTAGAGGAGGGTCAGATAAGCAGAAGTACCTCACAAATTCTTCTTGAACTTTCACTGCACCATCCAACCAAACAAATGAAAATTCGAGCGGTACCTCGCTTATGTCTGCTAATACAGACAGTAGATCATTTGAAATGCCTGTGAGAACAGAGACAAATGTAGGCGAGAGGGTAATGCCATCGATCTGAAGATTTAGCCTTAAAATCGCAGCGGAAGCAATTAACAGATATCGGAGTGGCAATACTACTTCCGAAGAATCACCCTTTATAAAGCTCTCAATAATTTTCTTTTTCACATTGCTAGTCTCTGCTATGTCACCACACACGAGACCATTTGAGCCCTCGGTCCCATCAAGCAATTTGGTCCAGTTGATATTGGTTTGGATTTTCCGCTGCACATCACCACTAAGAAACAGAAACTGTGCAACAACATCAAAAAAATTGCTAAGCACATTGATAAGGTGGGAAAGCTTCAAGAATTCTTCCGATTTCCATATCAGTTTTGTATTCTGCCATTTCTTCTTCCGTTTCTTCTGCATTTGACTCACTGCAGATGTCAATCCCCACAACAACCCATTAAAACAAGAAAATATGGGTGCTAAGTTGTTCAGTCTCAAAGTATCACAATCAAAGACTGTTTTCCCATCTCTGAAAATAGCCTTCAAAGCCTTTAGTAGAGTTTCTGCCTGTTCTGTCAAGCTTTTGATTATAAGGTTGGCTTGTCCACTTCCGTCAGAATGTTTTGATGGAATGAGTTGTTCAGCAAACAGTGGTAGCACCTTGCTGAATTGATATTTACTTACGGTTAGAAACATATATGATGTGTGATCCATCAAACAAAATAGGGCGTCCCTTGATTTTCTTGCAAAATCATTCCGATATATCTCTTCACAAGTAACCGCAGCTTGTGCTGATTTAAATAGCCAAGAAGCCAACAACGAAGTATCAGATAAAGACAACTTGGTAGATCCTAAGACCTTGTTGCAAGAAACCATTACAATACTTTTCAACGTTTTTCTGCAAGTGATGAACAGGCTGAAAAGTTTTTGCATATCACTTGGAGACAGCTTGTTCAAACATCTCAACATGCTAAAAACTATAAACCTACAAGAGATATTGACAAAAGTTAGGCTTGTTAAAATTATATATAACTGATACGCCTTACTACAGAAAGTGCATATGCATACTATTAATTACCTCTCAAGGTCGAGAACACAACTTGCATAAAGTTGGAATGATTTCTTATCCATGTACTCCTTGGGCATCCCGCAGAAAATATTTAGCAAATTTTGACAAGCTGTGAACTTCTGATTGTCCAACTGTGGTATACGTCCCTCTACAAAGGGTTCTGACTGAAGCTTTCCAGATAAGTTGGCAATTGAACTTTCGAGCAAGACTAACATCTCTGACCAATCTGGTGATGAATCGAAGTTTACTTCTTCAGTAAAATCCTTGAAAAAGGCTTCTGCTGTCGTTTTCAGGACGTGGACAAAACTTGGTGCCAAATATCTGCGAACAAACTAGTCGGAAAAAAAACTCATGTGAATATCTGGCTATAAGTGCTAAAGAGAAACAAAGTAAAAATGGAAATGGACCATTTTGCACAACGAAAGATGACTTACTTCATGCTCATAGAGATCTGAATCATAAAGAAGTCCTAACAAGAACTGTTCCAACCCCATTTTCTTCTTTTGAGTGCCCTGGTCTACATTATTCTCCCAGCTAGGAGTAGACATACAAGGAATGGAACTACCTATTAGCAGAGACAGGAAATTCTTCAATTTCTTTTTTCCTACATGGGGGCACCAAATATCAATATGCTGGCTAAGAACCCACAAACGCACAGCAGGCAAACACTTCCTGTTAATGCCGGAAACCCTTAGAACCCACTGATCAGTGTTAGCTATCGTTTCAAAAGTTCCAACATCAGCAAATCCTGGTATGATGTCGTTACCCAAAAGGAAATCAGTAAGCTCTTCTCCTTCACACTTAAGAACTGATACATGCTTAAGCATTGTATCATGTATCTCATCATCACTTATCTGATCACCACTTATCGGATCACCACTCATCGGATCATCACTTATCTGATCATCATGTATCTGTGAAACATAATCAAGTGACTTTATGTGCCTGTTTAAATCAACAAGTCTCTGAAGAGTGACTCCATACAATATATATACCAGCAAGGAGCAATCTGCACTGTCATCCTTGAGGTAAACAGCTGAGATGTGTTTGATAATGTCAACAATGGAAGCTGAAGGTTGACAGATCCACGAAAAATAGCCTTCATCATTCCATTTTTTCTCTTCTATCCAATCATTTCCGCAGCTAGCTACAATAGAGTCTCCCATAATACCAGCCATCTCTTTTGATTTTTCTGGAGGCACAAGACTAATCACCTGCCTATATAAGCTTCTGGAAGACATGTAAATACGCAAGAAGAAGACAATAAACAAGCGGACAGACTTTCTGTAGGTCTCACTATTCTGTTCAGCCATCATAACGTCCAAACCCTTTCCAGTGACAGCAGAAAGAAAATTTTCAATGCAATCTGAGTCTGAAGAAACCAGGTGGGTTAAGCAAGGACGGATGAAATCCACCAAACAATTCATCGACCGGCCAACAAGGTTACTATTCCCGGTTGTAATAGTTAGCGAGTCGAGAACAAGAGAATAAAAATCAGACAAAGCTCCGGCCAAGAATGCTGCTACCTCTCTATCTTGTTCTCCAGCACTCGTTGAGCAACTAACTCTTACCCAATCCATGGTTTCTGATACATCTGTAGTCAAGCTCTTGATACAACTACTTGCTTGGCCTTCTGGTATACCTCTAATAGCTCTATTTATAGCAAGTCTTAAATCTTGAGATGAAAAGAGCTTTTCCACTGATTTTGTGCTTACAGTAGGCTTTGGAAGCTCTTCGGCGTCAATCATCTCCCCATTATCACCATCAGCAGGTATCACAAGCCTTACAGCTTTGCACAGAGCACATACAGCAACACTTACCTACACCATTAGGTAAAAAAATTAGCACTCCCCCAGAGGAAAATAATAACACGATATTTAACAAAGGAGGTTTTTTGACAAACCTGGCGGAGGTCACTATATAAACTTATAAGCTGGCATCCAAGACCAAATAACAATGAAGTTAACGGGGAATCATCTTCTGAACTCTCTGGTGACAAAGTACTGAACCCCAGGAAAGAGAGAATGATTAGCCACAAAGTAACTAAATCACTCTCAATGACTTCATATTCAATTTGCACCATGTAGCCTATTGCAGTTACTAGCTCCTTGGCCAACAAGACATGCATCTCTGACCCTTCGTCATATGCACTATAATTTTGTAACTGAGAAGCAACTGAAACTATTGTTATGAAGATCTTCCTGAAAAAGCAAAAGCAAGCTCCTCCAGATGTATCCTCTGACTTCATGTATATTCGCTCATGAGCAAAGTGGAACAGTAAACTATTTGCGGACTTAATAAGACAATAGAAATCAGCTAATGAAGGCGCCGTTTCAGAGCCAGATTCAATGTATCCATCGATCTGAAGCAATATAGGTTCCATAAGATGCAGGAAGAAGTTAAAAAGTGATTTCCTGTCCTCCAGGCGGAGAGAACTTGAGCAATTATCAGTTGCAGCTGTGTCTTGCATCTTCCGTGGCCTTTCTTCTGCTTGCCCAGAAGTTAAGGTATTTGAATCTCTTTGTTTTTTGATCACTCTGTTAATTAACAACTTAAACAATGACCCCATGCAACTCAACTCCAACTCCTTCTTCATTAATAACATGTTCTCAAACTTGGTAAAGAAATGCCGGTGATAGCTAATCAGAATAGTTTTGTTCTCTTTCGATTCTGGTAAATACCTTTCCACTCCACCTAGGCCTAAGAACCCATCAATATGAGCTTCATGAGAATGAAACAGAGCTAAAGATAATATTTCTTGAATCAACTTCAGCAGGGTTATTTCCAAATCCTTATTTTTGTCCTCGCGGAGATTCAATAGAGCCAACACATCCAAGAAGGGCTCAAAAAGCTTGTCGAGAAAATCACCAAACCCATTATTCTTCTTAGTTGGAGGATGAGTCATCAAAAATTTAGAAAATGGCTCAAGAACCAAGCAAGACAATCGAAGGACGAATTCATCATCAATGCTATCTTTGATATCTTGTGCAAGAACTCTACGTGTAAGCTTCAGAACTGGTTCGACAGTTGAAAACCATAACTCTCTGTTAACATTGGACATGCCACTTTTCGATGAAAACAACAAGCCAACACAATCAACCACAGAAACTTGAAAATCTTGACCATAACGGGAATCGACCTCCGAAGACACGGACCTCCTGTTCAGCTGAGATAAAAGTTCTTCCGTGATAAAACCAATAGCATTTAGAAGTTTTCCTAACAAATTTATAGAGACGTGTAGGATTGCTGACTGCTCCAAGCAGAAGCTGAAGATCTTCCAACCCCTAACGTCCAAACATAGTTTAGAATCCGTCCGGATTAATAGTTTCTGAATCCACTCACCGAGATAAATAACAACCCGCGACATCTTAACCGCTTGACATTGGTCATCCTCGTCAGTTCCATTTTCTCCTAAATGTGCTTTCACAAAACTGAAAGCCAACTCCACCTTCCTGCAAATCATATTCACTTTCCATTTCAATTAGAAAACACCAAACACCAAAAGCTACAGAATTTTGAACAAATCAGCTAAAAACGAAACAACAATAACTAACTAAGAGACTTGAATCACACAAAATTATTTACATATATGTTGTCCAAATTCACAAACTATTTAACAAAAACAAAACAGTAGCAATTAAGAAGATGAAAACTCACTGTTTGTCGGCCAATTCCTTTTTCTGCAACGAAAGTAAAAGCTGAAGATTCTTCCATGTACGTTCTTCAGCAACAACGCTTTCCTTTCGATCACAAGGTACCGGAAAATCATCAGATTGGGTTTTAGGGTTCTTCTTCGTCTTCTTTCTCTTCTTCGACGGATTAGATTTGGTCGGACTAGTATGATGCTTCCTTTTCATCATCTTTGTGAATCCTCAGAATGGGTTTAGAGGAGAAGAAGGATTGGAGATAAAACCCTATCGGCGACCCTAAAACCCTCGGAAGCTCCAATTTGTTAGTTTTATTATTCGGAAGCTCCAATTTGTTAGTTTTATTATTCGCCGTCCTTTCCTTTCCTTTTCTTTTCTTTTCTTTTAGTTAGGTCCAATCCTTTTCTTTTCTATTACCAACTAAAATTTAATTTTCCCCTTTATCATTGTTCTTGGGTCTGGGCAATCTGATGTACGGTTCGGTTTCGGTTCGATATCAATCGGTATCCAATATAAATTTTTCATATCCATATAGGTACCCACTAAAATTTGGTTCGGTATCGGTTCGGTACCAATCGGTTTCGGATCGGTATCGGTTCGGTACCAATCGGTTTCGGATCGGTCTCGGTTATACCCGTAATGTCACCAAACATAATATTTAAGTTCATAACTTTATAATGTAGAAAACCATAATTAAAATCTCACAAACAGTAGATAGTTAAACAAGTTCACACAAAAGGCAAAACAACACAAGGTAGTTTTGAGAAACAAAGAACCAAAATAAAAAGAAACAAAGAGACAAAGAGACAAAGAACCAACGTAACAAAGTTTTGAAACAAGAAAATAAAGAAACAAAGAACCAAAGTAACAAAAAAAAATTTTGAGGTAAAAGAGTTTTCAGCAACCCTACTTTCCTTCGATTTAAAGCAAAAAATTATCAAAGTACAAACATTCAAAATGCAAAAATAATGAAACAAGTTGTGAAACACTAAAGTTTTGAAAGAATGACAGAATAGTATTAAAATAGTATTTTCGGTTTCGGTTTGGTTCCAAATATTTTTTATCCAAAATACCTTAAATTATCCTAAAAATAGTATTTGTTTTTAATAAAATATAAAAATTACTTATATTAATTATTTTTATTCGAACTACCTACTAATAGATAATAATATTTGAACTAACCGAATTAATTGTAAACATAACAAAGAAAAATTATAAAATATACTCAAACTATACATACATATTTATAGATTAATTTATATTTCGGGTATTTCGGATACCCATTCGGTTTTCGGTTCGGTATCGGTTCGGTTCCGGTTCTTTTGGTTCTAGATATAAAATACCCATCGGATATTCTTTGAAATTCAATTCGGTTTCGGTTTGGATAATTTCGGGTCGGTTTCGGTTCGGTTATTTTTGCCCAGCCCTAATTGTTCTTTCATTTCTCTAAAATCTATATATTTCTATTTGATTTGCCAATAACATTATAAATATTGGAATCAAATTCCACATTTTTCATACAAAATGTTTTGAGTCTCTTATGTTATAATGTATCAATTTTGTTCACTGAAGAGTTACGCTAATGTCTAAACTAGTTTTTCGGGGAGGAGATCACCACAATTTTATGGAGGGAGAACATAACTTGCACAAGTAACATTATTAGTGTGGTCTTTGGAAGGATGAGAAAGAGTTTCTTTTCCGAAAACTCTCAAACACCTAAATTATGTTTTAACTGAAAAATATGATTATTCATGAAGTAAATGTTCTTGTAAAACTTTTTGTACACGGTACACCGCGTATTTACAACAATCTTAAAGAGTATTTTCGTTTTGCCTCCTTTCACTTGATCCATTACCCATAAGTTGGCTTGAACAAATCAATTTCTTACCGTTCATCCAAACAACTTGTTTGCAATCACACCCATTCATGGTTGCACCCTCTCATTGTTTCACCCTTTCATGGTTGCATCTTTTTAAGATCGCACCCTGAACCACCGAGACGCTTGTCTCACCAATCCTCATAGTTAACAAGTCACTCAACCAACCTTCACCACATGACTCGATTTCGATGGAAGATTTCTATATCCGAATTCGAACATTCGATCCATTCATAATCTCCTTTGATCGACCATGATCCTACCTGAATCTACCCGATCACTCTCCAAACTTGACCATGATCAACCCGATCTAATTTCTAGTGAGATTGATATTTTGGGACGAGTTTCTCTCTCTTTCCCAAAGAGTTTCTCTCCCAAAAACGTGGATACTCTTGTCATCTTCGAAAATCAACTCCTTTAAATTTATCTAATTTGCCAAACTTTGACGTCATCTCACGCATCAAAACATTAGCCATCAAACTACTCTTTAAGATTGTTGTGAATCGCGGTGTACAGAAACAACGATAACATTTTACTCGTAACTCCGATAGATACGAACTATGTGTCTCGGGAAAGCTAAGAGTCGGGGCTTTCCAACGGTATGTTGATTGTTGTCTGGGTCCTTATAGAACGATGGAAAATTGGCCCGCAAGTTTACTGGTCGATGTATCTCCGGGATCGTAACGTAACGATGAACTTGGATAATGATTGAATCGTGCACGAGAGAACTTTCCTTAAAGAGTATTTTGACCCTTATTAAAGCCTTGGGTTACACAAAATCCTTTGTAGGATAAGATAACCAAAGTTTCCTCTTGTTCTAGGCTAAGATACAAGAGTGACAAATAGAGTTTCTATGTTTTGTGTTGTGATCTCTTTCTTCTCCTATTTTTGATGTAGAGAAACAATTATTTATATTGGTTGAAAAGTTGTAATGAACGTTTGCAACCGTTCATTTATAAAATTACCAACATTTGCAATTGTTTGTCAAAGGCACCCTTTCACTTAAATGTCCAACAAATGTGAGGTTAACTTGGGACCACATTCGAAAATTCTTATCTCATCTCAAAGAGGGATACAAGTAGAAGAAGAAAATATTCCTAAGGATAGAAAAGTTGGTATTGTGATATGGGCTATGTTTATATCTTGTAAAGCCCAACACTAATGCTATATATATGTACTCTTTGATGTTAATAAGACAACACACTTTATTCCGCTTGTACTTTGACATGGTATCAGAGCCAAAACCCTAAATTTCTCAGCAAGTTCGATTTCTTCACTCGAATTCGCCGTCTTTCTCTTTGTTCCGATTGATCACGAGCCGTTTGCTCCTCTCTTTGATTGTTGCTTTCTCACAAGAGCTGATTGCTCTTTGTTTTCTTCTGTTTGTTTCGATTCAAGCCACTTGCTTATTCTCTACTCGTCGTGATGGCTGATGATCAAGCTATTACCGTTTCTACCATCAAAGATGCAGTCGGTTTTACAGCACAAGTCGCTCCGTCAGCCGTGTCGCGCGACACAGCAGGTGGGTATCGCGCGACACCAGCTGTCTCGTCTTCTTCTTCATTTCCTGGTCGTCCTTCATTCACTTGCACTCATTGTGGGAAGAGTGGACATGATATTAGTCGATGTTATCAGATCATCGGCTATCCTAATTCCGGTTCTGGACGTGGTCGTGGCAAGCCAAAGGGACGTGGTACTCCTCTAATTGCTGGGCATGCGAACAATGCTCAGCTTTCGGATGTTGTTCTTCCTCACACTATTACATCTCTGGATCGCGATGGTTTGCCTATCTCCAACTCTCAGTGGAATCAGTTTCTTACCATTCTTCATCAGCCTCGCTTAGCCTCTTCGTCGCGTCTCTCTGGTATTGTAATTGATACCGGGGCATCTCATCATCTCACGGGTTCCCTTGACTGTTTAATTGATGTTGTTGATATTCCCTCGTGTCCGATTGGTTTACCAAATTGGACGCTTACTTTGGCAACTAAGCGTGGAAAATTGTTTCTTGGTGGTTCTGTTACTTTATCCGTGGTTCTCTATTTTCCACAGTTGACGAATACCTTGCTCTCTGTTGCTCGTTTACTTAAAGACAAATCTTGTTTTGCGGTTTTCACGGATAAGTTTTGTTATGTGTAGGACCGGTCTACGAGGATGTTGATTGGAGCAAGGGATGAGTGTGATGGGGTGTATCTTTTTCGTGGAGCTTCTCTCGGCCAGGCTAATTCAGTGAGCAGTATTGGGAAGTGTGAATTGTGGCATCGTCGTTTGGGGCACCCTTCGTTATCTACTTTTTCTCATTTGTCTCGTTTTATTGATGTTGGATCTAAGGATCAATTCTCTTTGCCATGTGACATTTGTGTTGTGGCCAAACAACCTCATTTGAGTTTTTCGGATAGCAATAATAAAGCTGAAGCTATTTTTCATCTAATTCACTGTGATGTTTGGGGTCCTAATAACACTCCTTCTACTTGTGGTTCTTCTTATTTCTTGACGATCGTTGATGATTACTCACGCTCCGTTTGGGTGTGTTTGATGCGTGCTAAGAGTGAGGTTAACACTCTTTTACGTAATTTTTGTGCTATGGTTACTCGACAATTTTACACAAATGTTCATGTGGTTCGGAGTGACAATGGGTCGGAGTTTATGGGTTTGAAGTCATGGTTTGCTTCACAAGGTATTATTCATCAAACGTCTTGTGTTGGCACACTGCAGCAGAATGGACGAGTGGAGCGTAAGCATCGCCACATTATGGATGTTGCACGTTCGTTGCGGTTTCAAGCCAACTTACCTTTGGAATTTTGGGGAGATTGTGTACTTACAGCTTGCTATCTTATCAACCGCACACCTTCGTCGGTGTTATCTGGTAAAACACCACATGAGCTTTTATTTGACCAACCTCCTTCTTTTGATCATCTTCGGGGTTTCGGTTGTTTATGTTATGCACATAAAGGGACGGTCATTCGAAAGAAGTTTGATGAGCGTGCTTCTCGGTGTGTATTTCTTGGGTATCCGTGTAACCAAAAGGGTTGGAGAGTGTTTGATCTTGACAAGAAGGAATCGTTTGTTTCTCGCAATGTTGTGTTCAATGAGAACATTTTCCCCTTTGTCGAGTCTCCTGCTAAATCAATGGAGCCTTCTTGTGTGGACCAATCAACCCAGCACTGGCCCCTGGAAACCGGACCGACCGGTCTCTTCCCCAGCTCGGTCGATCCCTCACTATCCGGAAACAGAGCAGAGGCTCTGGAATGTGGACCGCCTGGTCCATCTCCCAAACCGGTTGATCCTCAAGACTCTGAACACAGAACGGAGACTCTGGAACACGGACCGACCGGTCCATCCCCCAGACCGGTCGATCCCGTTGATGATAGTCATGCTTCTCCTTTGGGTACGGATATGGATGACAGGGGGAGTTCTCCGACTATCCCGCCGGTGGTTTCAGCTCCTATGGAAAGCGTGGAGATCGTGGTTGCACCTGTAGAGAGCGTAGTTGCTTCTGAGGAAGTTGTTGTTGCTTCGGATTTACCCAGCTCTCCCATTATTGCTTCTCCCGATACGTCTGCATCTGCTAGTACCCTTGCTCTCGCTCCGGTTGAGCACTTAGGCAAAGGTCTTCGTACTAAGCAACGGTCTGTTCGTCTGGAACCATATGTTACTTATTCAGCTCAGATTCCCCAAGACCTCACACACTCATCTCTCCAATCTCCTCCCGGTCTGTCAGGTACACCCTATCCAATTGCTAACTATGTTTGTTATGCTAATTTTTCAGACTCCTTTAAAGTGTTTATGGCAAATGTTACTGCCTACACGGAACCACGCACTTTCAAAGATGCAATGGAGTTTGACGTATGGCGTAAGGCAATGGGTTTTGAGATCACGGCTTTGGAGGATAATGATACTTGGGAACTTGTTGATCTCCCACCGAATAAGCGAGCCATTGGGTGTCAATGGGTTTTCAAGATCAAATTTAATTTAGATGGTACTATCGAGCGTTATAAGGCGCGTTTGGTTGCTCTTGGAAATCGCCAAGAAGAGGGTATCGATTATAATGAGACTTTTGCTCCTGTGATAAAGATGACTACGGTTCAGGCTTTTCTCAATGTTGTAGCTTCTCGCAATTGGGAGCTCCATCAGATGGATGTTCATAATGCGTTTCTCCATGGTACTTTGGATGAAGAGGTTTACATGCGTCCTCCTCCGGGTTTTCTTACGGCTGCTCCAGGCAAGGTTTGTCGCCTGAAAAAGTCTCTCTATGGGTTGAAACAGGCTCCTCGGTGTTGGTTTGGTACCTTACAAACCGCTCTTTTGGACTACTGGTTTCGTCAATCGGTTTCTGACTACTCGCTCTTCTCGCTTGTCCGTGGCTCAACGGAGATTGATGTTCTTGTGTATGTGGATGATCTTCTTATTGGTGGCAATGAGGCGACCTCTCTTGCTGATTTCAAGTCTTATCTTTCTCGCCAATTTCATATGAAAGATTTGGGATCTCCTCGCTACTTTCTTGGTATTGAGATTGCTCGGAATGCTGAAGGTATATTTATGTGTCAACGGAAATATTGTTTAGATATTCTTTCCGAGGCTGGTCTTCTTGGCTCTCGTCCTACAACTATTCCCATGGCTCAGAATCATCAGCTTGCTCGTTCTGTTGCTAACGCTTATTCCGATCCCTTTCAATATCGTCGTCTTGTTGGTAAATTAATTTACTTGACACTTACTCGTCCCGAGATATGTTACTCTGTTCACATACTCTCATAGTTTATGCAAGCGCCAACGACTGAGCATTGGGATGCTGCTCTCAAAGTTCTTCATTATCTGAAGGGAGCGCCGGGTCAGGGAATTCTCTACCAAGCTGGCACAGATTTAGTCCTCACTGCGTTTTGTGATGCTGATCATGGTGCGTGTCCTCTTACTCGACGTTCTTTGACAGAGTATATTTTCTTTCTTGGTGGCTCTCCTATTTCTTGGAAGACGACAAAGCAGGATACAGTTTCTCTTTCTTCTGCTGAGGCCGAATATCGTTCCATGTCTTGGACAACAAAGGAGGTTAAGTGGCTTACTGGACTTCTTGACTTCTTTGGGATTATGCAACCTGGACCTATTCCATTTCATTGTGATAGCAAGTCGGCAATTCACATTGCCAACAATCCGGTCTTTCACGAGCGTACCAAACACATAGAAAGAGATTGTCATCATGTACGTGACTCGATCAAGGCTGGTCTTATTAAACCAACGTTTATTTCTTCCACGGATCAAATTGCGGATATTTTTACAAAGGCTTTAGGTGGTCCTCAATTTCTTTATTTACTGTCCAAGTTGGGCATTTGTAATCTGCATGCTCCAACTTGAGGGGGAGTATTGTGATATGGGCTATGTTTATATCTTGTAAAGCCCAACACTAATGCTATATATATGTACTTTTTGATGTTAATAAGACAACACACTTTATTCCGCTCGTACTTTGACAGTTGGAGCCCTCTTCCAAAAGATTGGACAAGTGGAAACTTTCTCTTAATTTGTTGTCTATCTCATATCTAACATCCTTTTTCGACGAACATCAAAGTAGTATAGTTATAGAGGAATCGACTTTATCTTTGACCTTTTAGAATAGACCCGACCTCAAAATATCCCAAAACTATTGGAAATACAAAATCGTCACTTCATCATGTCCCATAACCTTCTATAAATTTATGGAGAAAAGAGTTTCTCTAACTTCTCTCATTGTTATATCAGTAGTTAGGTATGCATTCATCTCCTATGTAACCAATACATGAATGTCATGAAGGGCTTCAGAAGAATCAATCGAGCTGGAGGAAAAGAAAAGGTGAGAATAATATACCCGACCCATTTTTTAATGTTGTCTTCATTATCAACCCATCATCCTTCGCATTCGAGGATGCATGTTATTATATTTCTCGCTCTTCTTTGCTTTGTGAAAGCATATAATTTATTTATTTTTGGTCAAACCAAAATTTCATTGAAAGAATAGAGTTTAACCTCCACTAAGGAAGGATACAACAAAGCCACACAAAGCTAAACAAGCCAAATTTTCAATCAACAAATTCATCAAACAAATAGTAACGATAAACAAAAAAAAGACTCAAATAGAGTCTTGGCGATAAAAGTGAACCCATAAGTTCAACCAAAGTAGTAATCAAAAAAGGACATACATATTCTTGATCAAAACCACTAGGGGAGGGGATCAACACCTACATGGTCGTTGTGGTCAAATAGATATCATCTATTGTTGAACGAGACATAACTAGAGTCCTCACTTCTGGTCCATACATATTCACCATCGACACAATGCTCCCTATATCACTAATCACAAGTAAAAAAAAAGGAGGAAAGCAAACTTCATAAAGGAGAAGACAATAGCCAAATTGACCTAAAGGAACGTTGGTGATCTACTGCTCGAAGCTGCATCAACTAGTGCATAAGAAGCAACAAGAAGATTGGCTACATAGATGACTAAGCACCGTCTTGAAGAGCCTTGGAAGTGGGAAAAAATCCTCAGCCACATAGAGGTCTTGAAAGCAATGATCTCCATTGCCAAAATACTGAATTTGATACTAAGGATCCAAAATTGGTTTAGGTGAGTGCCTCTCTTATCTTTCTGAAATATAATCATGATTCATAAGGTAAGACAACCAATAATACAATAGGTTGCAGAAAACAAAAAGATATGTAAAAGAAGAATGAACAAAGAACTAACCACCTCACAATCAGGTAATAAGATCATAGATTTTCACTATAACAACATCAACGTTCTTTCCAAAATAGAAGAAACGGAGGATGACACACATAAGTGTACCTTGTTTACAAGAGCGCATGTGCTACCAGAAAAAGGATAGTCAAGAGCAAGCTCAACCGACCCACGATCTAGAAGCGGACCTAACTATGAAACAATTAACTTATCTAGAATATGCCACATCAAGTCATGAACTACTAGAGAATCATCACAACGATTCCAAATTGATGAACTAAATGATGGACCAAATTCTCTTTCATTAAAAGCTTGGGCCACACCCATTATTAACTAGGTTTGGAGAATGGGGGGAGAAACGACATCTGGGTAAAAGTTCATGAACGAGGAACCTCTAGTAAAAGGATCTTTGCCGAAAGGAGAGGAGCGTTGGGCGGGCCAGTGGAGAAGAAGGTTCAGCGGCGTTAAAAAGGTCTTCCACTGACGATAAGTGAGAGGTTGAACATAGCTTTGTGGATTATGGGCATGGAGGAAGAAGGCGGGAGGACAACTATCGAAGCAGTTCAAACTCGTTGTCGATGAGAAGAAGAGAGGGTGCTAATAGTTAGGAAGACAGAGTAGCACCATCGGAGCAGCAACGGAAGAAGAAACTCATGTTGGAGCGCCTAACTACCTCGAGAATCGTGTATGTGAGGCGAACCGTATGGAGCGTAAAATTATTAATTTGTATTTTTATCTCTTTTTTTTAGCTTATTTATTCAGCTTTTTGTATCTTATTCTTTTCGAAACTTCACACAACTTCATAGGCCTAGGATTTAAAAACTATAACCGAATAACTGAACCAAAACCGAACCGAAATATCGGTTTGGTTAGGTTTTGGTTCCTCTAAAACACCCGATGGATAATATATTGAGAGTTCATGGAAATATTCGGTTTGGCTATTCGGTTATATCCGAAAACCAAATAGCCAAACCGAATATCCGAGCATATATACACTTATATGGGATTTATACATATATAGATAGTATGATGATCTTGAATCTCTATAATATATACAAATTTCTTATTCTGAACCTGATTTCCCATTTTTTTGTCAATTTCTATTCTTCATATCTTTTGGTTGCTAAATTTAATCTTTAAAACCCCTACTTTATAAATCTGGAAGTCCTAAATCTTCTCACCGAATAAATTTTGGTTATCATTCTCACAACCGAAACCGAAGTTAACCGATCCGAAACCGAACCGAAGTATTAAAATAATCCAATGAATATTATATTCATGTAATCGAAAAACCGATAACCGAAATAACCAAAACGATAACCGAATGGTTATCCGAAATCCCAGGCCTACAACTTCCATTATAGATCCAAGTGGAGTAATATTTTTCCTTTTGAGTTGCATTTATGTGTGATGGTAATTTCGCAATGGGCTTCTCCGAATTATATTAAGCCTTTTTCCAAGTTAAAATCGCCCGTCTGCAGTTTTATTTTTCGTTTGGTCATGGGATCTCCATCATACACATGCTGTCTCTTGTCAAGTTTACTTATCAATTGCTTATAAAACATGAAACTCCTTATAAATTTGTGGGGACTAGCTCGAATCGGAGCTAAGAGAGATCTATGTATGAATTTTATATACTCTTCAACAGTGTGGAAAAAAATGTTGTGTCATTCTTCGTTGCCCATCGTCCTATGGTCTGGATTTGACAAGACCACAATTCTGATGTCCCACCAATGAGAAAGAACTCCTTCGAAATGGGAAGTCGACCAATAAATAGTCTCAACATCAATCAAACGATCGATAATAGTCTCGGTGTCAGTGTCAATCAAACGATCTTACAAAAATAAAATTTTAAATGGTAAAAAAATTGCAAAATCTCCATTTCTTATTTTCGGTTGAATAATGTAGAGGTTATCATTTTTTTTTTTTTTGGGGTCAAAATGTAGAGGTTATCAAATCCTAAAGAAAATTGCATATTTTGCATAAAATGTACTTATTTTTTGTTCTCTAAATAAGAACATGAAATACACATGGTGAGAACTCGATGAATTCTGGGACCCCACCATACCTGCAACAGAATTTAATAGCCTCAAAAATCTTAACTCTTTGTAATTCCTGCTATTGTTTTCCACCATACCTGCAACATATACTTGTCTATATAATCGTTCGAGGTCGATTGCGTAAGTGTGGTAGAAATTTCTTTTGAGATTGTACTTGCGTTTCTAATCGAATCGCTAGATTTTAACAATGATTTTGAGTTTCCTTTTAGGATATTGATAATTCGCAATGAATTTGTGGAGAGTGTTTTGCAAAGATGAATCTCAATCCAGAGAGCTTTTAAGGTAATTTTGATTACATTTTCCATTCTCGCCTAATTTATGAAGAAATTTGGTAGCAATCGGATATTATTGGTCACTGATTTGGGATTTACTCATCTGTCTCTGAAGAAGTTGGTCTCAAAATCTTCTTATTTGTGTTCTTGTACAGACCGAACCTAGTGATTTAGATGGAGGTGTACTATTTAGTTTACTTAATTTTGTTGCCTTTTACAAATATTCATGCCAATTTTGTCTTAATTTGTTTCGTTATAGGTTTTGAAACATTTACAAAAGCAATTCAGAGGGTAGAAAAAAAAACACAGTAAAATGAAGAACAAAATTAGTTTTTTGAAGTCGATTTTACTGCTGCTCTCACTCTCGGTGCTTGCTAGCTCCAAACTTCATGGTAATTCTCTCGGGTCTTTTCAGAGTCAGATTCTTGATTTATAAACTAAAGTAAACCCTTAAAAGAACACACAAATCTAAGCAGGACTAAGTGTTGCAGGAAACCAAGCTAGTGAAATGGTGAAAATCTTGAACCAATCAGCTCGGAAACTCGGTCCTGGTCTTGGCTGCATAGCCCTCCAGTATGCTGAGCTTTTATGCAAAGTGAACTGTAATGTCACCAACACTCTGAGCTGTGAAAACGAATTGGGTCAGTCTTACATATCTTTATAATTAGTCCCACTAAGTTTTAAATCAGATTTTAAATACATTCATACTGATTATTTGAAAAATAGGTAGATTGGTTTATTGCAATTGTGTACGAGTTAAAGCAAATGTCCATTTCATTGCCTTTATGTTATAAACGGACAGTTGTGAAAATCATGTCATCTTTTTGGGGATTCACTTATAATCTGCTTTATAATTTAATGTTTCTATCAATCTAAAATTATCTGATTCACCTCTAAATAGAAAGAACTATGTGCACCATTACTAAGGCAATGGAAAATTGTCTATCAAAGTTTATGGTTACAACGTACAAGTTGACCAAACAAGGGTTTATCATTTATGGTTACAAATTACTCTGTATAAAGTCCCAAATGGCAAACTCATTCAAAATATTGAACTTGTTTTTATTATTTCACCGAAAAAGTGAAAGCCATTGACCTTATTTATCGTATTATACACGGGATTGTATATTAAAGTTGCATATAGTCAAATAAAAAATTGGTTACAAATGTGGAGTATAACTTCTGAATACGGTATTTGTAACCAATTTTGTTCATCAAACAAACCAACTTACTCAATTTTCATTTTCTTTTGTATATTTTACACCACTACAATAAATAATTTGTCTGTTCAACGATCAATTTCATGGGCTTTTCTTTCGCAAAACAAACTTCTAAAAACACTAAGATCTAAGATGGATTAAGATGTTGTGAGAGACATTATATACATATTTATCCCAAAAAATTGGTATTGTTTTGTTAATTATATGCATTAGAAGGTGACGCAACAACAAATGACAAATGATTAGGCTACTTATCTTGGTCAAAAGTATATTGTATTATAATTTTTATGAATTTATTTTATTTTCGAAAGAAAATGTGAGAAATGTTTTACAAATTTGATTTTATCCCGGTATTATATTTAGTTGTACTTACTAAAATCTCTTTTTGGGAAAGAGATAAATTATTAATCGATAGAAAGAAAAAGAAATTATTCGTGGATAATTTTGAAGGAAGAATGTATGGTTAAGTTTCATTTGCATTTGGTAGAATCTGGCATATCTTAACAAACTTTTTGCATGGATTCGTCGTGGTCTTAATTGTTTGGTTTGGGAGCTTCTGGCTAAGTATGCTTTATTAGTAACGACAATAATTTTTGTTCATTTGACTTTCATAACAATTAGCTTATTTTTACAAAGAATTTATTTTAAACTTACTTTTAAAACATTTTAGTATATATTTATATATATATTTTAGTGTTTTTGAAATTAATTGTCATATATAGTTATAAACTTATGAATTAAAAAAAAACCGAAAATAAGGACAAAGTATTCGGTTGGATTTTAGGTTTGTATTAAATAACAATGTTGTATCATAACAAGAACTTAAATATGGTACTCGCCGTGTGTGAATTGCATAGAAGATGAAATAAAACCATAATACTCTTAGGCGTTTGTGGAAAATATATTATGCAATTAAAAAAATAATACTGAACGAAAATTAGCTTTCAAAACGTCCACTTCAAGTACACCATTTTTTTTTTTGGGGACCTTTTTCTTAAGTACACAAAAATTAAAAAGAAAATCTCTCTTAATTCATGCAAAACAATAAATATAGTTTTCGAAGTCTCCCTTAAATTACTCATGGGCATGGCCTCGTCCTTTTTTTTTTTTTTTTTAAATTCATGGCCTCATCCTTTATATATATAGTCTTACAATTTCCTAACTATGGAAGCACCTTATACCTTACCAATCAAGAACTTGCTATTCTCTAATTCATACATATAAATAAGCCAACCTTTTCTTTCTATTTATCTCTCTCTTCAACATTTTCTCTCATCATTTTTAGTATAAATAGATTTGCGTAAAATGATCGAGGGAGAGTCCAAGGCATTGTGGATTGTTGTAGCCACAGTGTTTGCAGCAGCAGCCACCGCGGTACTACCAGTGGCGCGTGGACAACAAGTGCCGTGTTACTTCGTGTTTGGAGACTCTGTATTCGACAATGGTAACAACAATGTCTTGAACACCATGGCAAAGGTCAACTATTTTCCTTATGGTATAGATTTCCCACAAGGTCCGACCGGTCGATTTAGCAACGGACGTAATGTTCCGGACGTTATTGGTTAGTTTTCAAACCGCTTTTCTTCTTGAATTAATTACAATAATGAACAAAGTTTTTTATTTTTTTTATTTTTTTTTATTATTAGATTATCAACAAGTAACAAACTAACAACTATAAATGTGTGATGCCATATACACGATCATCGTCGTTTTGCTTCATAATTTTATTCATAAAGAGAAGTATCTTAATAGTTTTTTAAAATACCACAAAAAATGAGGTTTATAAAAGTTTTATAAGAGTTATTCAATCATATAGGATCCACTTATGCCTAAACGTTAAGTAACCCTTTCTAAAATTTAAATTTGTGATAGTTTGGAATTTTAAGATTTTGTACTTAATTGTAGAAAACAAAATTAAAATAAAATAAAAATATAGTACTTTTGATAATTTTCATTTCAATAATATATGTTACAAAATATTTTATAAATTTAAAATATATGAGTTTTAAAATTCAACATGTGGTTCTTTCGCATTAAACTTTAAATTAATATAACAAAAAAATTATATTTCTTTCGACATTCTAATTAATCACATCAATTTCTTAAAGTATATCATATACAACAAGACTTGGAATATTTTTGTTTTAGCTCAACTAGTGGGTTTCACTGATTTTATTCCACCGTTCGCCGGAACATCACCGGCACAAGCTAATATCGGACTCAACTATGCTTCCGGTGCCGGCGGTATCCGTGAAGAAACCAGCCAAAACATGGTGAACCCCTGAATATACATATATAATAATATAAAACGCATAATTGATCTTATCGTAAAATAAACAAATTAAACTGATATATTTTAGGGTGAAAGAATCAGTTTGAGACAGCAAGTAAACAACCACCGGTCGGCGATTACAAAAGCGGCGGTGCCACGGAGTAAGCTAGGCCAATGTCTATACACAATCAGCATCGGAAGCAACGATTACCTCAATAATTACTTCTTGCAACCTCGTTCTCTAACTAGTCCTACTCCTAACCAATTTGCTGAATCTCTCATTCTAGTCTACCGTCTTTATTTGACGGTAAGTTTATGTAAAGTTGTTAGATTTGTTTTTCTTTATTGTGCCATTATAAGAATATTGTTATGTTGCTCTCATTTAGGGAGGATTTACATTGTTGATCTAGACGGAGATCGATTCCCTTCAAAATATGGAATTGTTTCTATTAGAAAACCCGATGAGTGGGTTACTCAATGGATACACTCTTCTTGTTAGACTAAAACTATAAAATTTGTTATATTTCTTCATTTGTTTCAAGTTATGGTGCTAGTTAAATAAAAGAAATTCAAAATTGTTATTACTATAGTTTTTTTTCCTGAAAAAGAGAGATAGTATGTTTGAATACATACAGGAATTGTACGTACTAGGAGCAAGGAATTTAGCTTTGTTCGGAATCGGTAAGATTGGGTGTATACCACGGGTTGTTTCTACCCTCGGTGGTGGTGTTGGTTGCGCGGAAGAAGTGAATCAAGCCGTGGAGATCTTCAACAATAAACTCAAAACCCTTGTCACAGATTTAAACAATGAACTTCCTGGGGTTAAGTTCACTTATGTTGATCTCTTTTCTGGAAATGCTGCAGCTTTCGCCGCTCTTGGTAATTTCATTTTCTCAATTTTTCTAACCTCTTTTTCTATATTTTCTTATAAGTTCATATAGGCAATCTAACATAAAAAAAACTGCTCAAAGAACTAATATATTACTGCTCCTAGAATTTATGGACATATGTATCAGCTTTTGAATATATATGTAAGATATTTTTGAATTTTGCAGGGATTACGGTTGCTGATAGGAGTTGTTGTACGGTTGAACCGGGTGAAGAACTTTGTTTGTTGAACGGACCGGTTTGTCCAGACCGAACCAAATACATATTCTGGGATAACGTGCACACCACGGAAGTGATTAACGAAGTGATCGCCAAGTCTGCGTTTAACGGTGTTAGTACATCTCCGTTTAGCATATCTCAGCTTGTGAATTAAAGAGCTTTACATTATATCCATTGATAAACAAAAAATGGATAGGTCTTTAGTTTACTATAAACTGGTTTCGTCTACGTACATGTAAACCATATATTATTATACAAACATTACCGACTGAAAAATGACTGAAAGGATTGCAATAGTTAAAAAGAAAGGTTTGTAATTGAAAAGAAATAAAAGAATGCAATCTTAATCATACATACCTCGCAATTTAAATTTTAAAGCTTGATGCAACTTGCATCATGCAAGTATTAAAAGAGATCAATATTTTTTTAATTAATTATATGCGCTTTGCTCGCCGTCTCACTTCTTCTTCACCCGAACTTCTTCTTTACTTGGTTCTTACTAGGTGTGTGTACATAGGTTTGGATTTCTTACAAAACTAAACTTTTGAAATGTTTGGATTTGTAATTATTAGGCATGTAAAGAAACTTAACCGAACACATAACCGAAGTAATGCAATTTCGGTTCAAATTCGATAGTGTTTTTTTGAATAGATTTTTTTCGTTTTAGGATTTTTTTCCAAACTGAAGTAACTGAGAAATCGAATAAATCGACTAGAAAGTACCTAAACCTACCCAATGCCCAGTTGCCCACCAAAAATTTGATTAAACCAATCCATCTAGCCACTAATTTCGATAATATCTCATTACAAAATTAATGCTGGTAAAATCGGCCGAACTAATTTTTAGTTGGACTAAGTTCTCGGTCATTGGAAAATGTATGTTCGAGCTGTGACAAAATCTTATGTTTTATAGACAGCACCAAATATATATGAGAGTCTCATGTTGTTTATATATAACTTAAGATCCCACAATACTTCTATTGCAGAAAAGTTTTCATACATATGTAAAATAGAAAATGAAGAATTTAAAAAATCGTAGAGCTATGTTAAACATGTAACCTCATAACGACTTTAATAATTAAATCACGAAAATAAAATACATTGTCTACTCTATCTTCTAAAAAACAGATAGTATAGGGCCTTTGTATATGTTTCTTCCTTGTTTCTAATTTATTTATACTAATTATTTTCAGATTTTTATTATAAGTTGAATTTCTCAAAGTGACTCGGTTCATTAAAACTATGTACGGGTGTAGTTGAATTTTTATGCTTAGAAGATATTTAAACTGATGGTAGTGAATACTGTATATATTATCTAACTTGTTCAACCATTAACGTTTTTATTTTAAAATATGTTTGGTTATAGGAATTATAATAATTAGTTAAAATTGTTTAATTTTTTTTTTGGTGAATTTTAAAATTGTGTAATTATCACAATGTTTGGATAACGGGATAATAGTATTTAATATAATTTATTAAAAAGTAGTAAATAATCACAAAACTTGGGTACCAATTCTGTAATTAGTTTCACAAAACTTGGGTTCGAATTGTATATCTAACGAGGTGTTGAACATGGGCCTCGGAATGAGGAGGTCCGCGAGTTGGGAGAATTGGAAAGATGGAGAGTTAGCCTTAAATTCAATTCGTGTAACGTCAAAGTCAAATAAAGTTAAGAAAGTTGAATGAGATCGTATATAGAGCGTGATTGTCGCAATGGTAATGAGTATATGTACGAAATGAGTCTAGAGAAGTAGAACATTTTGAACTCTCTAGCAAAATATACTCAATAAGCTTGTTCTTTCTTACCTAGCTATTTTTACGTTACATTTTCATTCCGGGAACTTATATTTATGATTAACAAATCTCATAGTGTGATCTCACTTCGATTACTTTTCGGTTCATATTTTCTATTTTTAGTATGATCGAATCGTACCAGATTTATGACTCATATCGAACTTACGTGAGATCTCTAGTGTTGAAGAAGTAAAAAGATGTTCATAAAAACCATGGAGATAAAATATTGTATGTCGTGGATCTATAAAGATCAAAGTGATTTGTTTGTGGTAGAATTGTATTTGTAATAGTGCTCATAATTTGTATAAATTATAGATTTACACAATACATTTTTTTTTTTGAAATGTAAATTTGATTAATAAACAGAAAGAAAAACATACAAGATTGTTTGTTAAAACGGGGCCGAAAGCAAGAACTCATATGCAAATGGGTCAAAAACAAAAACTCATATTCATGTGGATGACCAAAGCAATGTGTTTTTGTTTCACATAGCAGGTGAATCGAATTTGACATGTGTCCCAAGTCTGTCTCCTTACCACTTGACCAAAAAGCCCCAGACCGATAAAGCAAAGTTTTATCTAAGCTTTTTGTTAAGTCTCAGAGGTGATTAATGCAATGGCGGCTAACTCCGCGTTAAAAGTGTTAATACTTCCCGTACATGGGATGTCAAAATGAGTAAACCAAACCAAACCAATCCATACTCAAATGACTTGAATGCTAAATGGGTAATAAATTGATCCAACTCAATAAGCAAATGAGTTGGAGATATCCACTAACTCATTTAAATTAATGGGTTAATGGTTAAATGAGTTTAAACCATTAAGTAAATGACTTAAATCCTATGAAGCCATCAAATTTAAATGAGACGGGATTGACTTTGACTCGACCTAGTTTTTTTAATATATAAAATAATTAAATAAATATATTTATAACTAAATTTTGAAATCACGTTTTTATGGAATAATATTTTTTGGCGGGAAAACTGTCGAGTCGTGTTTTTTGCGGGAAAATTTGACGAAATGGTGTTTTGGCGGAAAATTAGAAATCATTTTTTTGGCGGGAAATTATCACGTTGTGTATTTGGCGGGAAAATTTTATGAAATCATGTTTTGACGGGAAAATTTGACAGAATGGTGTTTGGTCGGGAAAATTAAAAATCATGTTTTTGGCGAAATTTTTTTACGGAATCATGTTTGGGCGGAAAAATTTATGAAATTACATTTTAGGCGGGAAAATTTGACGGGAGTCACATTTTTAGCGATTTTTTTTTTACGGAATGGTGTTTTGGCGGAAATATTAGAGATCATGTTTTTGGCGGGAAAAATTTACAGAATCATGTTTTGGCGGGAAAATTTCTGAAATTACATTTTTGGTGGGAAAATTTGATGGGAGTCGCATTTTTAGCGATTTTTTTTTACGGAATGGTGTTTTTGGCGAGAAAATTAGAAATCATATTTTTGGTGGGAAAATTTTACGGAATCATGTTTTGGCGGGAAAGTTTTCGAAATTGACGGGTGTCGCATTTCTTTGTGGAAAATTTTACGGAATGATGTTTTGGCGAGAAAATTAGAAATTATGTTTTTGGCGGAAACATTTTAAAATCATGACTTTTAGTTTAAAGATAAGGTTGATGGGTTTACCCATTTCAACCCATTAACTCATTTTATTTGAACTCATTTAAACCCAATCCATTTAACTCATTAACTCATTAAGATTCATTACCAAACCAAATTCATTTAAATCATTAACCCATATCTCTTGGATTGATTCATGAAATTTTACCCATTTTGACACCTCTATATTATACAAACATTATCGACCGAGGTTGCAACTGTTAACAAGAAAAATTATAAAAGGATTACTCATAATGGCTCTTCCAACTCCTAACATGACGGTGGCAAGTAAACGCGCCCACTCTGCTTGTATACACGGACACGGTAAGATATTTGTACTTGGAGTTGGAGGGACATAGTAGTCCAAGAAGAATGGGGATATAGCTTTTTACCTAAAGCCATTGTCTAGCCTTAGCGATACGAAAACCTCAGTATTGTCAATTGTTGTTAGTTTAGTTCTAGTCTACATTTGTCTTCTAGTGTATAGTACTGTTTTCGTGTGTATATTTGGCTATTTGCTTTTGAACAAAAAAAAGAAAGAAAAAAGTTACGCTAAATAAGGAAGTTTTATGTTAAATAATGAAGCTTATATTTGACTTCTTTCTTTTTAAATTGTGAAATAATGGAATTATATATGTACCAGTGTTTTGTAATCTTGAAACTTGCAACATTAAACGTTTGAAAACTTGTAATGTGTGGCAGCTTTGTAATTCTGGTGGTAATGGTTGGGCATTTTAGTAGATAAACATTAGTGAACGGATAGATTTTGTTCTGTTTGAAATCTCTGTGAAGTCAAATCACAAAATAGCTTTGCAGAAGAATCATCGATATCTATATTTTTGTTTGGTAGGTAGACCAAAAAAAGCTTTGCAAAGTTTTTTTTTTTTTTTTTATTATCGTGGGGATTCTAACGGCTTTTTAGGCAAAAAAACTAATCCCACTAGCCCACGTTTCACCACACAATTTCTCTGTGGTAGCTAAAAGTCGAATCCATGTAGCAGAACTCACAGCCGTGAGCCCATTACCACAAGGCCACAATCGCTTGGTTTCGTTTCAAAAATTAAAAAATCACTTGAGACAAGAAATTCCAATGAAATTGATTAATCTTGTTGCCATGAACAAGAAGAAATCGGCTTCTCTCAAGGTACTAAACTAATTAGAGAAAAATGTGGTAGTTTTGTAATTATAGTCTTAGAGCATGATTATTGAAAAACTTTTTAGAATTAAATATATTAAATTTTAGAATTCTTAAGTGTCTATATTATAGGACTATGGTTAGAGACATAAACGTCAATCATAAAGTGTTCATGCGTCAAAAGTGCAATAATGTTTTCATGTTTAACGAAGTTGAGATCACTATTTTTCTT
Source organism: Draba incana (assembly GCA_963576765.1). Classification (NCBI taxonomy): domain Eukaryota; kingdom Viridiplantae; phylum Streptophyta; class Magnoliopsida; order Brassicales; family Brassicaceae; genus Draba; species Draba incana. The sequence continues at coordinate 23,579,263 of OY755210.1, read as the reverse complement.
GTCAGTAAGAATATTTCTTTCTCTGTCTCTAGTTTCCTTCCGTCTTCTTTAAAAAATCCCTATCTCATCACTCTAGAGAACCAAGAGATCAGTAAACAAACAAGGAAGTGAGAAATGGAACACAAAACTACTTCGATTGTTCTTCCGGTTCCGGGTCGGGTTGAAACCGGTTTGGAGGAAATCTACAAGAAACACAAGTGTGATCCGATAAACAATGAGACAAGGAAGAGACTATTTTTAGTTTCTGAGGAGTTGGCTTCTGATACAATCATGAAGGTTTTAAATTCGACGCATGTGGTTTCACTCGACGGTTTCATCAAATATTTGCTTGATCAGAGCTCCGGCAAGTCTCCGGCACAGTCTCCTCGTTGTTCCCCTGCTGCAGAATACAGAGCTCTTCGAGGTTAGTACCAGAAATAGAGTCTGTCTAAAAAAAGTGAAAATCTTTAAAACTTTGTTATGCACCAGAGTTTTGACTTAGATTAGTGGTGCGTGATTGTAGAAGAGATATGTGTTGATTTGGAGTCTTTGGAAACACAAGGCAATGGAGGATCTCTGCACATTCCTCAACTCTTAGCTTTGGGAGAACTTGAATTTAAGAAGATGTTTTTGTTGCTTAGTTATATTCCTGGGTATGTTTGAGCTGCAAGTTTTTGGACTTTTTCTTACATTTATTCAATTTGATTGTTTTTGTGTAACAATTACCTTTTTTGTTGTTATATAGGAAACATGTGGGTAAGGTTATAACTTGTGATGAGATCAGACAGTTGAAGGACATCGGTTTGGGACTATAGATAATCTGAATGATATGTTTATTGATAATAGTTTGGTGTAATATATACATAATACAAATAGGGTTTTACCTAGAGTATCTCACAAGATATCAATCTACGAGAGTAAATACAAATAAGATTATGGTAAGTACAACTTATACTATTACACCCCCTCAAGATGGACGTCCGTTGGAAAGAGCAATCTTGTAGCTAAGTTCAAGAAAACGCGTCCGTGGTAAGGGTTTGGTAAATGCATCCGCAAGCTGGTCGGCTGAGCTCACATGAGAGACGCGGAGCTCATTACTTTGCACCATTTCACGAACTGAATGATAGGCAAGAGCTACATGTTTTATACGTGAGTGAAAAACTGGATTAGCGCAAAGATACGTAGCCCCAACATTGTCACAATACAAAGTGGGAACCGTTTCCGAGTGAAGATGAAGATCAGACATAATCGACATGATCGATTTCACCTTCGAGGCAGCTTCAGAAACTGCTCTATACTCCGCTTCCGTCGATGATCGAGCCACACCTTTTTGTTTCTGTGAGGCCTAAGATATCGGTTGTTTACCAAGACAGACAATATAAGCTCCCGTAGAAGTATAGTCATCTTTATCACCTGTCCAGTCAGCATCCAAAAAAGCGTGAAGATTGAACGGTGTAGAGGCAGAGAAGAAGATACCTTTATCCGCAGTCCCAAAAAGATACCAAAGAACACGTTTCATAGCTTCTTCATGAGCTCTAGTTGGTCGATGCATATATTGAGACAAGCGATTCACCGCAAATGCATGTCAGGCCGAGTTAAACCAAGATATTGCAAGCTACCAACAGTGGCTCTATACGATGTAGGATCAGGTAACGCTATACCAGATGCAAGTGTGAGTACCATAGTGGAACTCATAGGCGTCGTTACTGGTTTAGAATCAGCCATCTTGGTTTTACGCAAAAGATCAGTGATATATTTTGTCTGAGTGAGAAGTAATCCTTTGGTCGTACGAGTAGCCTCCATGCAAAGGAAATAAGATATAGGACCAAGATCTTTAATGGAGAAGCGATTAGCAAGTAACTGAATAACCCTTGTCACTTCGGAAGCAATCGGACCGGTAACAATGATGTCGTCAACATAGACGAGAATGTAAATGATTGAGGAACCGAGGCAGAGAACAAACAATGATGCATCCGCAAGAGAGTTAACAAATCCAACACTTATAAGGAAGGTACATAGCTCATTATACCAAGCACGAAGAGCTTGTTTTAAGCCATAAATAGCTTTACGAAGTCGACAAACATGATCCGGCCGATCCTTATCAATAAACACAGGGGGTTGTGTTATATAGACCTCTTCATTAAGATGACCTTGAAGAAAAGCATTATTAACATCAAGTTGACTAAGAATCCAGCTTTTACGAACGGCAACTCCAAGTACTAAGCGAATTGTCGCATGTTTGACAACCGGGCTGAAAGTTTCATAGTAGTCAATGCCAGGCCGTTGATGGAACCCTTGCGCCAATAAACGAGATTTGTACCTGTCAACAAAACCACTAGGCAAACATTTAATACGGTAAACCCACTTGCAACCAACTATATTCTTTGAAAGAGAACGCTCCCCAAGATCCCATGTATGATGATCACAATGCGCATCATACTCCAAACTCATAGACTTACGCTACTTCTCATCCTTTAAAGCTTGAGTATGATTTATATGTTCTATCTCTTGTAATATCGCCGTTAAACCATGCTTGGGCTTCGATTTAATAACCTCTTTTGTTACACCGTACTTAGGATTTGGTTTAATGATATTATTCTTTCCCCTTGTCACCATCTTATGATCATTGTCAACCGGAATAAGAAGAGACGCAAGAGATGATGACGAAGCAGATTGCGGCAAAGAGGTAGGAGAGGGAGACACTAGAGATTCTGACAAAGGTGACGAAGAAACCAGTGGTGATGAGCTCACCGGAGAAGCCGGTGGTGAAGAACTCACCGAAGGCAGTGGAGTGGTGTCACAAGGTTCCAAATGTGTATGAGATGACCCAATGAAATCAGGTGAAGAACTTGAGTTCGGTGCAACGGTTGTGTCGGGTGGCCGATGATAAATAGGAGCAAGAGAGGCAGTGGATGAATCTTAAAGAGAGAGTTCACCCAAAGAAGTAGAAGAGGACAATTTAGAGATAAGTGCTTAATAGGGAAATACTGAATCATAGAATTGAACATGTCGTGAAACATATACGCGAGTTGTAAGGACATCAAGACAAATGAATGCACTTTGCGTCAGGGAGTACCCAAGAAAGACGCATGGCTTGGATCGAGGACTAAACTTATTAGTTCCGTATGGACGAATACAAGGATAACACAAGAACCCAAACGATCTAAGCTTTGCAGAGTTTGGCTCAATGCCAAAGAGGATCCAAAACGGAGAATCACGTCCTAGAGTTGGTGTTGTCAACCAGTTGATCAAATAAACCGCCGTAGTGAACGACTAGGACCAATATTTATGAGGAATACCAGCATGGGAAAGTAAAGATAAACCCATTTCTACAATGTGTCGATGTTTCCTTTCGGCCATCCCATTGTGTTTGGGAGTATGTGGTGGAGTTGTGAAGTGAGCGATTCCATTGGTAGCCAGAAACTGTCGCAGCGCAATAAACTCCCTACTATTATCTGAATACAGTGTTACAATCTTAGCTTTAAACCGGTTCTCCACCAACTGTTTGAATGCAATGAACACTTGAGCCACTTGTGATTTTGCCTTTAAAGGATAAAACCATGTATACCGCGTAAAATGATCACAAAAATGACATAATATTTGAACCCATCAATTGAGAGAACCGGAGATGTCCAAACATCATAATATAATAATTCAAGCGGTGCGGATGAAGTAATAGATGAAAAATTTGAGAAAGGAAGTTTATGACTTATATTACTAGAACAAGAGTTACAAATTAAAGAGGATGACAAATCAGAAGTATAGAGATAATATTGTGTAAAATTTAAAGATTCGGATGGCCTAATCTAGAATGCCAATCTGAAAGAGAACAAGAAAAAGCTGAGATGGAATTGGGAAATTTATTCATCGGCCACTCATACACCCCTTCATTAGCTTTACCGTTGAGAACCGTTGCCCCCGAGTTGAGATCCTTCACCTGAAAATCATAAGGACAAAGTTGTACCATGACATTGTTAGTCTTCCATAGCTTATTGACCGAGATAAAATTCTTTTTCATCGATGGCACACATAGTATATTATCAAGCAATTAATCACGGTTGGTCTAGACCTGTGCCATTGCGGATCATTACATCTTCACCACCATTGTACAGAGTGTGCAATGATAAGTTACTAAGATTTGTTGCAATGTGGTGAGAAGCTCCACTGTCAAGAAGCCATGGAGCAGGATCAATAGAGCTAGCAGTGGTGTGATTGAGCTTGAGTCTGCCATTGCGGTGGTGGAAGTGGTAAATGCGGAGCCTGTCAGTGTTGAGAATTACCACGATATTGATTAGATGGCGAGCTACCATATCTAGACCAAGGCGTAGATGATACAGTTGAGCTATATTGAGGACATCGACGAGCGCTATGACCCTGAACTCCACATATTTGGCACTTTCCTTGATAACCACATCCATAGCCCCCACATCCTCTATCTCGACCACCGTAACCACCACGATGATAGCCAGGATCACGACCAGAGGAGGAGGATTAATGAGAACGAAATTGTGTAGCATTGGTAGTAACTAGTATTGGCATGTCCACTGTAGAGATAGTTAGTGAATTTTCTCTATTAGTGAGTTTTTCATGAAGCTCATTAATGGAGATCGGTGTGTCCCGACCTTGGACCATCTCAACAATGGGACGATAATCATCATTAAGACCTTTAGTAATGATATCCAAGAGGTCTTCATGATCATGTGGAGACCCAAGAAGAGCTAGTTCATCTGCTTTGCTAATAATTTCTCTCATGTAATCATGCACAGATTTGTTACCTTTGGTGGTGTGTTTGAGATGCTGTCGTAGTTGGATGATGTGACCACGAGATGGTTTTCCATAGGTGCGACTTAGAATTTACCAAATTTCTTTGGCGTTGGTTGCACGAGCCACAATTGGCTGGACATATACAACAAGTGAGCCAAGGAGATTGCTATAAAGCAATTTATCTTGACGTTTCCAGGCAGCAAGGTTTGGATTTGGTGAAACCACACCGGCTGCGTTTGTTACGGTTGCAGGAGGAGAGTGATCTTCATCTGCGATGAAGAGATGAAGCTCATGTGCCTCAAGAAGCGATTGAATTTGAAGACGCCACGTGAGGATGTTGGTGGCCGTGAGCTTGGTAACGCTTGACATATTCAAAGAGATCAACGTGCTCTTTGGGTCCGAGACGTTAAAGACTGGTCCATGCCGGAGGATGCAGAGGAGTCAACAAACATGATGACTTAGGTGAGCGAGGAAGAAGAAGAAGAAGAAAAAAAATCTTTGTGGAAGAAAGATTTGCGGCGGAGAAGAAGAATTAGAGAAAGAGAGAGCGTATTAGGTTAAACTTGCTCTGATGCCATATAGATAATCTGAATGATATGTTTATTGATAATAGTTTGGTGTAATATATACACAATACAATTAGGGTTTTACCTAGAGTATCTCACAAGATATCAATCTACGAGAGAAAATACAAATAAGATTATGGTAAGTACAACTTATACTATTAGGGACCGCTTTGGTCGGCGTTATTGTTCCCAAACTGACCGAAGAATGGTATGACATTTTGCTATGCTTTTTTATTAAGTGTGATTTATGTTTCATGATTGTGTTTCTAAAGGTGAATTGATAAGAATAGAGAGTTATTAGACAATGGAGATGTATTTTGGACTGCTGAATATCTTTAGGAAAGTTTACTTGGTATCAAAGTTTACTAATTGTTTCATTTTACATGCTTCTTTTCTCCAGTCACTTGTATGGGATAGTGGGAAAACTCATTACTATCAATGTCATGTCGCTTTGGACGGTAGTTACACATTCAAGGTTCATTCTGCTCTTCGAATACTATCTTTCATGTTTGCATTTCTCCCATGTTGCATATGTAATTTTTGTTCAAAAGGTTTGATTCAAGATTATTATAATATGGTAAAAACATTATACATTGTTCACAGGGACCTCTTCTTGAACACACTGGAACACACCTGCACAAGGTCTTGGGCGATGAAAATATTTTAACGATCAAATTCGCAGATGTCCGGAGAACTCGTCTCGCCATAGTAATGACTTTATATACAATAAGATTGCCAAGAACGGTATCATGGTTGGTTTATGTCGTTATCAATTTTCTGGTGGGTTATTTTCCTTTTTTTCTCTTGATATAAACTATCACTCATGATATCCGAACTGATTCTAGCATTCTATTGTACAGTTTTCAAAGATGGAGGTAAAGAAGAGAAGAAGAAGGATTTTTCTACAAAGGGAGTGAAATGCTACTTTATACGCACGGACTCTACATCTTCAAACGATATGGGGAATCCTTATATCTTTTCCGGGAAGTCAATCCATGAAGCTCGTATGCATTTTATGCACGCTCATACATTGCCATCTTTGGCCAAGTATATGGCAAGGTACCCAAGTTAATTTATTCTATTGGAGGTAAGCAAAGATGTTCTGTTTCCTTTGTAATTGGAGCCTTTGTTTTTGTTGATGCTTCAGGTTCTCTTTAATTCTATCAAAGACTAATAAGCTTGAAGTTGACATGGCTGGGATTACAGTCACGCAAATCGATGATATACACTGCCAGGATCATTATGGTAATGATGTTTTTGATAAGAACGGGAAACCTTGTATCCATTCAGATGGCATTGGCTATATCTCTGAGGACTTGGCTCGGATGTGTCCAGTACATATCTTCAAAGGGAAATGTCTCAGAAGTGATAATATTCAGGTCTTTTCTCAAATTCCATGACAATTTGATGGTTACTAAGGTTCCCTTTGTTCACTCTTTTTAACTCTAATGTTTTTTTCTTACTTATTTTTGAATCACAGGAAGCCTGTAAACGAGACCCGGTATGTACGATATAGTTCACACCCATGTATATGCCTCATAGTATTACTAAACACAATTAGTAACAATTCCTTTTTCAAACAGCCTCTTCTGATCCAGTTTCAGATGTTTTATTATGGCTATGCTATTAAGGGAACTTTTCTCTTAAACAAGAAAATAAGTCTGCTCTGAGTGCCCTCTTTCACATTACAATATCTTTTTTTCGGGTTAAAATGTTTGCATGCTATTCCTAATGTTGCTCCCAATTTGGCAGCTCCCTCCTCGGACTATCCAGGTTCGACCTTCTATGATCAAGGTATCTAAAGATTCAACCTTGTCAAATTTTACCACCTTTAACTCCCTCGAGGTAGTCAATACAAGGTATGTGTTTTTTGGTTACTTTTATATTGATTTTGAAGTTCTCTTGCTCGATGTTCAGTTTCTAGTGTGAAGTTATCCTAATGACATCAAATTTTTTCCCCATCATTCAGTATTCCACAAAAAAGAACAAATATATCGAGGAATTTGGTTGCGCTGCTTAGTTATGGAGGAGTCCCTGATGAATTCTTTATGAATATATTGCTCAACACACTCGAAGAGTCCAAAACCATATTCCACAACAAACATTCAGCGCTTAAAAGTGATTAGTATTCAAAAACATTCTAGTTCTTTTGCAATTTTCTGTAATCATTTTCCTAAAACTTAAGATGTGAATCAATTTTTCTGTGCAGCTGCCCTTATGTATGGAGAAATGGACAATAACAACGCTGCAAAAATGATCTTGGTTGGTATTCCCCTTGACAAACCACACTTGAAGACTTATCTGTCTACTCTTTTAAAGACCGAGAAGAATAATCTCAAAGAAGGAAAGCTTCCTGTGTCTGAATCGTACTATCTCATGGGCACGGTGGATCCAACCAGACAACTAAAGGAAGATGAAGTCTGTGTCATCCTGTATGCTTCCCAATCTTTTACTCTTTCACTTTGAGTTTTACTGAAAATATCAAGAAACTAGTAATTTGTTTCCATGGAATTGGGAGTTTGTTGTTGATTTCTTTCTCGTGGTCTTGTAGCGAGTCTGGGCAAATTTCAGGGGATGTACTAGTTTACAGAAATCCGGGACTACATTTTGGAGACATACATGTACTTAAGGCTACATATGTTAAGACCCTAGAAGAGTATGTCGGGAACTCCAAATATGCTGTGTTCTTCCCTCAGAAAGGTCCAAGATCTTTAAGAGATGAGATCGCAGGTGGTGACTTTGATGGTGATATGTATTTCATATCTCGAAATCCCGAGGTATTATTTCCCCCCACATTTTTAAGTATAATTCTTCATTGTGGTGAGCTGATTTTCTTGGGGATGTATTCTGTTTTAGTTACTTGAGCACTTCAAACCAAGTGAACCATGGGTGAGTTTGAGTCCTCCTAGTAAAAGTAACTATGCTAGAGAACCAAGCCAGTTTTCACCCGAAGAGTTGGAAGAAGAGCTTTTCAAGATGTTTTTGAAGACAAGATTTAATGCCAGGTTCCTTTTTAGCTCTAGATTCAAAACTGCATATTGGGCCAGTCTTTGAGACTTATGTCTCTTTTTCTTTTATCTGGTTTTACAGTAATGTCATAGGAATGGCTGCAGATAGCTGGTTAACAATAATGGACCGCTTCCCCATACTTGGAAATGACAGAGCTGAGGAAAAAGCTGAAATGAAGGAGAAAATGCTAAAACTGATTGATATATACAATGATGCTCTTGATGCACCAAAGTTAGGAGCTAAGGTCTATCTCCCAAACGAGCTAAGGCCCGACATTTTTCCACATTACATGGAGCGAGATCAAATATTCAAGTCCACTTCTATCCTTGGATTAATCTATGATTGTGTTAAATCACAGACTACAGAGAAACCCTCACCATCACCTGGTAAAGGATCTTTCTTGTGACTGCTACATAATCAAATCACAGAATAAATCATTACATCATAATATGTATGTTTACAATTCAGAGATGAGTAAAGTCCCATGTTTCGAAGATGAACCGGTCTGATGGTGTGGAGAAATGTAGACAATGGTATGATGATTACAAGCGTGATATGAGCAAGGCGATGAATACCGATGGTGGCAATAAGAATGAATTGGCCAGTGAAGTTATTCAGAGATATAAACAGGTTAAACTCTCAAACCTAATACATGCGGATTCCGTCCTCAAAATGTAGAATCCGATCACGAAAACTTGATGAATCACATACTGAAATCGGTTTGTTCTTCTCTACATATTCAGGATTTCTACCGCGCTGCAGAGTTTGAAGACAGCAAGAAAAGTCTTGAAGAACTCTATCCTCAAGCCCTTGCACTCTACAACACCGTTTATGATTATGCCATTCAAGCAGGTGTTTCGAAATGCGCGTTTGTATGGAAGGTTGCAGGACCGGTCCTGTGCAGATTCTACCTTCAGAAGACGCATGAGAAATCTATAATGGGTTCAGTCTCTGTGCTTAAAGAGCTTTGGGGTTGAAGAAAACAGTTTCTTGTTCCTGTTGTGTTCTGGTAATATCAAATAAAGCCTTTTGTTGCCTTCATGTATCATAATAAGCGTGTGAAACAAGTATGTGACCTAAGTAGTAACCTAACTTATAGGTTATGCTATCGGATTAAGTTGTGGTGTAGTACTGTCTACTGTCTAGTACCCTTGGTTTTGTTTGAATCTAGATTTGTCCTATAATGTACCAAGTATTTCGTTAGAATATTCTGCTTATGAAATAAATAAAAATTATGTAAATAACGAAGCTTAACAGTATTAATTTCTATCAAGTTAATTACCTCCGCACTAATGTTTTGTAATCTCGAAGCTTTTTGTAATATAAATATTGCAGAATTTAAAAACCTTGAACCAAATTGAAGTAGAAAAAAACGACCAAAGAGCAAATTAGTAATCACGTTTAACCGAAGCGGTTAAAGAATTGTTAAGGTAATTTTGATTACATTCCCATTATCGCCTAAGTTTTGAAAAAAATTGGTAGCAATCGATATTATTGGTCAGTGATTTGGGATTTAGTCAACTGTCTTTGAAGAAGTTGGTCTCAAAAGCTTCACATTTGTGTTCTTGTACAGACCAAACCTAGTGATTTAGATGGAGGTGTACTATTTAGTTTATTTAATTTTCTTGCTTATACATAGATTCATTCCAATTTTTATCTTAATTTTAGTTGTTTGTTTCGTTATAGGTTTTGAAACATTTACAAAAGTCAATACAGAGGGTAAAAAAACACACAATGAGAATGAAGAACAAAATTAGCTTTTTGAAGTTGATTTTACTGCTGCTCTCACTCTCGGTGTTAGCTAGCTCCAAACTTCATGGTAATTCTCCCTTGGTTCATACACTAAAGTAAACCCTTAAAAGATCACACAAGTCTAAGCAGGGAACCCGGGTAGTGAAATGGTGAAAATCTTGAAACGATCTGCTCGGAAACTCGGTCCTGGCCTTGGCCGCATTGCCCTCCAGTATGTAGAGCTCTTATGCAAAGGGAATCTCACCAACACTTTGAGCTGTGTTAACGAATTGGGTCAGTTTTTAAATCAGGTTTTAAATACTACCATACTGAATAATTGGAAAAATAGGTAGAATTTAGTTAAAGCAATTGTGTATTTATCATCGGTTATGAATGATTTCAGTGTGAAAATCAAATATGATACTTGTGAAAATTGTGGGGGTCGAAACCAACACAACTAGAATTTGTAAGAGTTCTAGGGAAGCTTCTGGGATTTCTATGGTAAGCTAGGGCCAAGAAAGATGTAAAGAGATTGTTTATTGCTCAGAAAAGCTTTGAGTACAAGTTTTCGTATTGAAATTGCGGATCCCCTTTAGGGTGTACAAAGAAGTCTATTTATACTATGTCTAAGTCGGCCTTGTTTCCTAAGTCCTTGTGGGTTTGCCTCGTCGGGGTCGGTCACGTTAAAATGGGCTTCGTATCCGGGCCGTAATGCTTCTGCCTTCAGACCATCTTCATGTAACTGGGCCGAAGGTTCCATCGGACCGAAGGTAGGATCGGCCCGTCGAGGTATCGCCGAACCGAGTCCATACTCGGCCGTCCGTCCACGCCGAACCCGTGGTCAGTTCCCGGGGACGCCGAAGCCACGGTCGGTCTTGGCGTGCCGAGCCTACGGTCGGCCCCTTGACGTGCCGACGCCACGGTCGGTCCTTGGCGAACCGAGCCTATGGTCGGTCCTCGGCGAACCGAGCCTATGGTCGGCTCCTTGACATGCCAGAGCCAAAGTCGGTCCTTCAACGTGCCGAGCCCGTGATCGGTTCTTGCTAAGTCCATAACCCTCTTGCTTCATTTTATTCTATGGTCACTTGCTTTGCTTCTATCCGCAAGAGGACCTTGGCGTATATTTGACTTTGACCGTTTAACGTCGAGCGGGTGAAAACCGACCCCAACAGTTAGCCCCCCCAGCTCGGTAATATCAGAGGTGATAGTGCCGAGTTTAAGAGATGTGCTGGACATCGGCGTTACCGTTTAAAGTCAAGGTATTAGCCTATCCTTTCTCATAGTGGTAGAAAATGACTTTACGCAAAAGGTTTTAAGACTCTGTAAACGTTATGAAGATTTTAAGACTTCATGCTTCCTTAGCTGAAGCTACTGCGTTTTCTGAAAGAGTTTTTTTTTTTTTACTCGAAGATTTTAAGACTTCGTTTTTTTTTTCATGGAGATTTTAAGACTCCGTGTTACGGTTCGCTAACATCGATGACGTTTTCGAGTAGTAGCGAGTCGATTTCCGGAGGAAAGAGCGTCGTGTATTTTTTTTTTGAACGGGGACGGGACCCGTTTGAGAGAAAGAGAGGATAAGGTTTTGACTTGGTCAACTCCTTCCTCTCCCCTTCTCTTTCTTCTCCCTTCTTGCACGAAATCTAAAAGAAATTTTCTCTTCTCCTTTTGATTTCTCGCTGCCGACCGTGACTTTACACCACCACCGACCGTGACTTTGCTCACATCCGTACGGAGGCTCGCAACTCATTGCCGAACCCGAGCTTGCACATTCTTTGTTCACTTCTCTCCTTTGGTGAGTTATCCTCTAGGTCTCCATAGCTTTTTCTTCTTAAGATCCAAGTTCATAAATCTAAGCTTTTTCCATGGGGAACCAAACTTTGCTATGTTGGAATGTGGATTGCTTAGGAGAATCCTTGAATCTTTGGTTGCTACTGATTTCTAAGCTTTGATTGTTGATGAAATTAACCTTGGATTCTTATAGCCTCTTGGAGATTCCCCATTGAAGCTTGTTAAGAGATAGATCTTGTTTGTTTGTTTTTTGAGAAGTGTTCTTGATGAAGAGTGAAATTCTTGACCTTTGATTTAATGGGTTGACTTGTTGTAGGCGAAATCGTCGCTATGGACAAGACGGAGCTTAGCTCAGTCGATTGTCGTAAACCGGTGGTGCCGTCGCATGGAACCGAAGCCATCGACGCGATACCGGACCGAACAGACCCCGAGGTCGAGGCTTCGGGTGGAACCGACCCCGCGGTCGCATCTCTGAGTGCGAGTGACCTCGCGGTCGCGGCATCGTCCAAGGTCAACCCTGTGGTCGCAACTCCGCATGGGACCGAGCCCGAGGTGGCGGCCTTGAGCGAGCCCGTGGTCGCGGTCGTGAGGGGGACCGATCCTACGGTCGCAGTCGTGAGGGAGACCGAACCTACGGTCGGGACTGCGAAGGAGACCGAGCCTGTGATTGCGGTCACGAGTGGAGATGATCGCGCGGTCTTTTCATCGAGCCGAACCGATCGCGAAGTCGTGATGCCATCCTCGGCATCGTTCGAGAATACCGGAGCTAGAGTCCGTTGTCGTAGCAAAATCACCGTCCCGCGGAGTCGTCTCCACGGACCCGATGAGAGCGATGATGATATCTTCGATAGCTTAGCGGATATTGAGGAGGAGAGGAAGCTTAGTGGTGATGAGGATTTGATGGCACCTAATGGTGGGATCAGACTCTCTTTTCCCCTCAATGATGAGGATCCAAGGCTCCCCGATGGTGCAGCCAACGCTTTGGCGTCGGACTCTTCTTCGTTCAGGTCGGTTGCCTCCGATGATGAAGACGGTGATGATAATGTCTCCGCAGAGGTTGAACGACACCCGGTGGTCAAGAAGAAGAATGCGCGTCCGGACCCCCTGGGATCCACTTTGTCTGATGAGACGGCGCTGCAGACTCTCAGAAAGAAGTACGGGATTCCGGATGAGATCCAGTTAGTTGCTCCCGACCACACTCAGCGGGCTGACGCTCCGCCTCCAGGACACTTTACCTTGTATGAGAACTTCATCGAGCATTGTTTGCTGTGGTTCCCGGTACCTGGCTTCCTCCTTCGTTTCTTAGAGGCGAACGGTGTTTCCCTTGCTCAGATCAACCCCAGAGGGTTGAGGCATGTCATCGGGATTTACGTGCTGAGCAGGGAATGCAACGCGGAGATTAGCATCGGGCAACTGTCCTCTCTACTGGACCTCAGGCCCCGTGGCCGTGTAGATGAGCTGAGGTATTGCGTCACCCCGGTTCCGGGTCGTACTCTTATTAGTGGTTTCCCGAGCAAGGATGACTACTTCGAGGACCGGTTCTTCTTCGTCAAGATCTCCGAAAAGAGTGTTGAGGCTGATTGCATTCCCCTCCTCAGAACGAGTTGGGAGAGACTAGGTAACTCTATACTTAGACAAATCCTCTTTTGCACAGTGTTCGTGCCTTGTGCACTAATGTGTAGCTTTGTTTTCGTAGTGAAACCAGCATCCCAGACAGTGAGCCGGAGTGAAGCGGCGGCTATCCACAGCGCCCTGGCCTCTGGAGATGGTGATTGGGCGAAGTCTTTCACCTGTCAGAGGATCCGGAGAGCGCTCTCCGTTCGGATCTTCCCAGGGAAGGTCCTTGGACGAGGCTCTGCTAGAGTCTCCGCTTTTTAGCGAGCCGAATCGGCGAAGGCGGTGTCGACGAGCGCCGCAGTCTCAACGAGGGCAGGCTCGCAGACGGGTGCTCCGTCATCCACAACGCCCAAGACTCCTATTGCATCAGCTCAGCGGTCTCGTGGTTCTAACCTCACTACTGATGTGATTGCTAGGCGGCGTGAGCAACAGCGGAAGAGGGCCCTTGGATCGGAGGGTAAGGCGGGAGGCACTCCTGATGGGGTACCTCCGAAGCGACAGAAGGTGGGTCCTTCTTCGGCGTTCGTTAGCGATCCGATCAGTGATGGTGCTGCAGCTGCGCAGTCTTCGACTCTTGGCTCTGGCGAGAGGGCTCTTGCGCTGGAGAGAGCCACAGTGGCTGAGGTTTGATCTCTCTATCTTTCTCTCTTCGTCTTTGTTATTGTTTCTCCACTTATTCCAGCGTTATGTTTGCTTTCCTTTGTATGCGCAGCTCTCCACCCAGCTGGATGGCATGGCTTCCTGCTTTGAGGAGGACTCTCGTTCTCGTGATCGTGAGGTTAGCGAAGCCAGGAAGGCCAACGCTGAGCTTGCTGAGAAGGTCCTAGCCCTCGAGGACGATGTCGCTTCTGCGAAGTAGAGGTCGGATGAGTTGAGCGGGAAGTTGTCCAAGGCGTCCTCGCGGCATGCGAAGAACAAGGAGGAGATCACTTCGCTTAAGAGCAAGCTGTTGGAAACTGAGAGTCTTAGGGACGCCCAGATCGAGGAGGCCGTTTCTAGGGCCAAAGAGGAGGCAGACCGTAGCTTTGCTAGCCGGACCCGACAGGTTGCCAGGTCGCTCGCTAGGCTTGAGGGGACAGCGAAAGATAACATGCTGGATCTTGCTGAGATCGATGCGAGCTTGGAGCTTATTGAGCGTCTCCGTGGGTCTGATGGAGCGTCTTTGGATGCTGCAGCAGAGCTTTTGGTCGAGAGGAAGATCCCGATCTACGACGCTCGTGATGTGTTTGATGAGCTTGTTTCTAGCGTGAGGCAAGCTTTGGAGATCTCAGAGGATGCTGATGTTGCCAACGGAGAGGAGTGACCGATGAGCGACTGTTGCTCTTCTATTATGACTTAGTTTATTTATAACCTTTTGTTTCTAAAAACTCTTGTTGGACTTGATAATTTTCGGTTGTAGCATTGGATGGTTTGTATCCTTGCTATTATTTTGGAGCCTTGCATTGTGGTGAATGCAAGATGACTTGTAGCTTTTGCTGATGTTTACCCTTGATGGTTACAGATTCAGGTTTTGCTTTAGATATTGTTGATGTTGTACCTATACTTAGGAATTCTTTAGGCTGTTTAAGCGTTTCTGTCATGTATTTGCCAACACCAGCGTTGGGCTTGGTGAACCAAGGGCCGTAAGACCCAGCAATTGATCAGAGGTCTGACGACTTCTCATTGTGCTTGCTCATGTATGAGGCTCTTGTGGAGACTGTGAAAACGCTAATGCGCTCATGCTCTTTATCACCAACGTTGCTGTTGGGTTTCGCAAAATGGTGCAGCTCTTCTAGACACGTCTGTCCGAGAGCAAGTTCACCTTGAATTCGACCAGTGCTTGTCCTGGGTTTCAGAGTGACACGCTCAGGGTATAGGCCGAACGGAGGTCACTAGCAGCCGCATTACCAACGATGTTTGCTGGGTTTCTGAGTGGTCAGATGGGTACATCCGCCCCAGTACTGAACACTGGTACTTATATAGCGCACTTGAATCCGTTGTGGATGTCAGTGTGTTCGCATCTCCGCATTCATTACTGTGGCCAGCAGCAATGAAAGCGGAACGACTCTGATTTAAGCCATGAGGCTCGTGACTGATAAAGCTGTTCTTATGCCACTGAGGCTGTTGTGGAAGAGTGGAGTACGGGTACCCCACTCCCCCCCTTCGAGACGAAGGAGGCTGCTGACTTCGTCGGAAAGCAGAGTAAAACACTCACTCCCCCCCCCTAAGGCGGAGGAGATCATAGAGTTCCTCTGGCAATGAGACTGATGAAGCGTAAAATCCCCCTCTTTGGATGGAGGGGGGGCAACTGAACCTATCCGAAGACAGGCTGCCTACGTACCCTTTGCAGGGATCAAGTCGCCTCGTAGTTCAAGTAAAGGAGAGAAGACTAATGATAGTACTTCTTCAAATGCCTTGCGTTCCAGGAATGGAGGATTGGAGTCCCGGTCATGGTGGCAAGCTCATAGACACCAGGACGAACAACTGTTGTAACTCTGTATGGGCCTTCCCAATTGGCGCCGAGCTTGCCAGCGTTGGGTTCCGCTGTGTTCTGGAATACCTCTCGCAGGACTAAGTCACCTGGGTAGAAACTCCTTTCTTTGACCTTGGAATTGTAGTACTTGGAAGCGGCGTTCTGATAGTTGGCGATCCGAATAAGCGCTTGGTCACGTCGTTCATCGAGGAAATCCAACGCGTCAAGGAGCATTGTGCTGTTGATAGGCTCGTGGAGAGGTAGCAACTGACGGCGTACACCAGACGAACAGACTTCGGGCGGGATGACACACTCGGTGCCATAGACAAGGGCGAAAGGGGTTCGCCTGTTGCTCTGCGGGGAGTGGTGCGGTGGGACCACAATACCCCTTCAAGCTCGTCGGCCCAGCGACCCTTCTTCGCCTCTAAACGCTTCTTAAGGCCATCAAGGATTGTCTTGTTGATAGCTTCTGCTTGCCCATTGCCTTGAGGGTAGCGAGGAGTAGACTTACTAAGCCGGATGCTCCATTTTGAACAGAACGACTCGAACCGGTTGGATATGAACTGCGAACCATTGTCAGTTACTATCTCGTGTGGTACTCCGTGACGGCATATGATGTTCCTCCATACAAAGCTCTCCACTTGAACATCTTTGACGTTAGCATAAGCTTCAGCTTCCACCCACTTCGAGAAGTAATCTGTTAGGACGAGTAAGAACCGCTTCTGCCGTGACGGGTGCAATGGTCCAACGATGTCCATGGCCCATCTCATGAACGGATAAGGTGAGGTGACGGAGGAGAGCATTGCAGTCGGTTGATGGATTTTCGGAGCGTGTCGCTGGCACTTTTCACATTTGGCTGAGAACTTAGTGCAGTCACCTACTATAGTGGGCCAGAAGTGACCATGTCTCTTGATCTTTATAGCAAGTGCTTTCCCTCCTGAATGATTGCCACAAGAACCACTATGAACCTCTTCCATTATCTGTCTTGCTTTCTCTCCTTCTACACATGTAAGCATTGGACCAGAGAATCCCCATCTGAAGAGGTTTCCATCAAGGAGAACATAATGCGCGGCTTGCTTTCGTAGTTTGCGAGCAGCCCACTTGCTGCTGGGCAATTTGCCATCGACAATATATTCTCGTATCTCACTTATCCATAGCTTGTCACAGCCATACTCAGATTCTTCAGTGTCAGCGTCCATTGGGATTGCTTCGGTATGATGTGGGCTGTTGGTGTCACGCATGTCAGCGTCTCGGATTTCTGGTTCTTCTGCCATTTCTATATCTTCGTCAGTAGCCCCCACAAGGGCGTCTGCTTGCCTCGCTGCTTGGGAACGTGTCAGGATGGCGAGTGCTGCATCCTTCTTGATGCTAGGGAATTCGATGAACTCAACTGGGATAACTCGCTTTAGAGCTGGATCCTCTGGCGCAGTGGTAGCGGAGGCCAAATTTGCCAATGCGTCAGCATCCATATTCTCACCTCTAGGAATCCTTGCGAGGATAAACTCTTGAAATGAAGCAGCCAAGTCCCTTACTATCTTCAGATAAGCTTCCATTCGGTCGTCTTTTGCGACATACTCGCCGCTGAACTGACTGGTTACGAGTTGTGAATCCGAAAACACATGAATGTGTTTGATTCGTAGCCCTTGGGCGAGCCTCAGACCGGCGACAAGGGCTTCATACTCTGCCTCGTTGTTAGAAGCTCTAAAACAAAGTCGGAATGATTGCTCAAGGACCTCTCCAGTCGGTGACAGGAGTCGTATCCCAACTCCGGAACCGTTCTTTGAGGACGAACCGTCTACGTATAGCTGCCAAATCCCCGGCGGCACCTCCTTGGAATTGCTGTCCTCTGGAAGTTCTATGAGGAAGTCCGCCAGTACTTGAGATTTATTGCACGTCCGCCCTCTATATTCGATGTCGTACTCGCTGAGCTCTACAGCCCACTTGGCCAGCCTACCGGACTGACTTGGGCTGTGTAAGACCGATCGTAGCGGGAAGGTGCTAAGTATAACGATTGAGTGCGATTGGAAGTAAGGCCTTAGTTTCCTTGAGGCCATGAGGACGGCCAATGCCAGCTTCTCCAATTGAGGGTATCTCGTTTCAGCATCTGTGAGTGTCTTGCTCACATAGAAGATAGGCTTCTGCTCGCCTCTTTCCTCACGCACAAGGACGGCACTGACTGCTGTTTCTGAGACAGCGATGTAGAGAAAGAGAGGTTCACCAGTTACTGGCTTAGCAAGGATGGGAGGCGTCGCCAGATACTCCTTCAGTTGCTTGAAAGCGTCTTCACACTTCTCTGACCATTCAAACTGCTTATTGCCTCGTAGAGTGTTGTAGAAAGGCAGACACTTATCAGTGGATCGGGAAATGAACCGATTGAGTGCAGCCACTCTCCCAGTCAGCCTCTGTACTTCGCGCTTATTCTTTGGTGAAGCCATCTGGATCAAGGCATCGATTTGTTTCGGATTGGCTTCAATACCCCGGCGAGTGACCAGGTATCCAAGGAACTCACCAGAGGTTACAGCAAACCGACACTTCGTTGGGTTGAGCTTCATGTTGTGGAGGTTCAGCTGATTGAAGCATTCTTCTAGGTGGGAAATGTGATCTTCTTCCTCGAGTGATTTAACGAGCATGTCGTCAATATAAACCTCCATGGTCTTTCCCAACTGGTCTTGGAACATCTTGTTCACCAGTCTCTGATACGTTGCACCAGCATTCTTCAGGCCGAAGGGCATGACCTTATAGCAGTAGATACCTCTGTATGTGATGAAGGCCGTCTTCTCACGATCCTCAGGGTGCATTAGGATTTGATTATAGCCTGAAAAGGCGTCCATGAAGCTAAGCAGTCTGTTACCCGCCGTTGCTTCCACTAAACGATCTATGTGAGGTAAAGGGAAACTGTCCTTCGGGCATGCTTTGTTAAGGTCTGTGAAATCAACACAGACGCGCCACTTCCCATTTTTCTTCTTTACCACAACTGGGTTGGCGAGCCAGTCGGGGTACTTGACCTCGGTTATTGATCCTACTCGCAGAAGCCTTTCGACTTCATCATTCACAGCCTTTGCTCGCTCAGGACCCAACTTCCTTCTTTTCTGCTTGACCGGTTTAAATGTTGGATCTACGTTGAGCTCGTGGCTCGTGACGCTGATGTCTATCCCGGGCATGTCTTCAGCGGCCCAGGCAAAGGTGTTGATGTTCTTCCGGAGAAAAACCACCAACTTTGTTTTGAGCTCTTCATCAAGAGCAGCTCCGATCTCAACGCATCTCTCCGGGTGCTGTTCATCAATGCACACAGAGATCACAGGCTCGCAGGTGGGTCGCTCTTCTTCTTCACGACCCTCTGCAATCTGTAATTGCTATAAGAGGGTGGTTAGGTCCTTCACTTGATCGGACCCGGCCTTCGCTTTCTTCCGTGGCCCTTGTGAGTCCGAGTCGTCTTTCTTTTGGTCGTGAGCTTCTGGATTCAATCCCTTGCTCTCTTCACGGTTGCGCAACTTGTGCTCTGCTAAGAAGCACGTGCGTGAATCCCTTTGACTACCAAAGATCGTGTGAACGCCTTGGCTGGTTGGGAATTTCAAGCAAAGGTGGTATGTCGACGGCACTGCTCGCATCTGACTGAGCCATGGTGTCCCCATAATCAGATTGTAGATGGCAGGATGATCGGACACTGCGAAGTTGACCATCTTCTTAACACCTCCAGCTTGGACTGGCAGGCGGATCATTCCCCGTGTCCAGGTTGTTTCACCTGAGAAGCCCGTTACAGGCTTTGGCTGTCCTGTGATGAGGGACTGGTCGATCTTCATCTTCTCGAGTGTTTCCCGGAAGATAACATCCACTGAGCTTCCGGTGTCAATGAGGACTCGAGCGACATTGAAGTCGTAGACGGTCAGGTTGATTACCAACAAGTCGTTATGCGGATGATCGATGCCTTCAGCATCCACTTCGTCAAAAGTGACGGGATCACTAGCACGCCTTGTTGTTGGAGATGTCGAGATGTTGGCGCAAACCTCAGCGCGCCGTTGATAGGCCTTGATCGCAGCTTCGTTATCGGCACAGTATTGCGATCCTCCCAGGATCACGGAGATAGTACCATGGGTGCTTCCATTTTCGGGGTTATCTCCACGACGCTGTCGCCTGGGGTTCTCAGTCTGGAGCTCAGTAGCATCTTGAAACTTCTCCTCTGGCTTGAAGTCCGACAGACTGATGTTACCCTTGAGGGTGCCTTCGGCCAGCCTAGCAGCTAGCTGTCGACCCAACTCTCGGCACCTCGCGGTGGAGTGCCCAGTTGCTTTGTGAAAATCACAATACAACTTCTCATCATACTCCTTCGGGTCTCTTACCCAAGTGAGATTTCCTCTGCCACGTCCCCGACCACGGCCTCGACCTCTGCCATAGCCAGGTGAATCGATCTGGTAATTGTGAGCTCCGCCTGCTCCCCCTTCAAACTGAACGAAGGCGGGATCACTTCTTTTAGAAGCAGCTGGGGTCAGAACCTGGGAAGGTTCGCCTATCTGCTTCGCTTTACCACCCCTCTTGGCGCGAAGCTCTTCTTCGCTTCGGGCAAAATCAGCTGCACGGTGAAGGGCGTCCTGAATCGTCGTTGGAGGGTTTATGGTGAGCTCTTGCCAAAACGGGGATGGACATCTCACTGCACCCCTCAACGCTTCCAGTGCGGATGTGCTACTGATTCCATCCACCTTAGACAAGGTGTTCTTGAACCTTGTCATAAAAGACCGCAAGCTTTCACCTTCTGCTTGCTTGTTGGTCCACAGGTCTGCATCGTAGATCTTCCGTTCAGCGAAGATGTTATAGTGTTGGACGAACATCTCGGAGAGCTGCTGGAAGGTGTGGATAGAATTCTTCTCCAGCTTGTAAAACCATTGGAGGGCAGGTCCCTTCAAGCTTTCCACGAATAGCTTGCAGTATCCGATGTCCTTCTCGGAATCTCTGAAATTCGCCCTTCCTAGGGCCACCTCAAACTCCATCAGATGATCAGCGGGATCGGAGGTCCCTTCGTAAGTCGGAAGCCTAATCCTTCCCGGGTCAGAAATCCTAGCCCCTGAGATGTTATCTGCGAAGGGGGTGTTCCGTGCCTTCTCCAACACGTAAGCGACCCCGGGAGCCTTCCCGGTGCTCCGATACATCTGCAGTTTAGTCGTCCTCAGATCTAAGACGACATGATCCAGCTGGGCCTTCAGGGCGGCGACCTCTTCGTCACGGGAGCCTCGAGGAGTTCTGCGCTCCTGCTCCCTTCTGTAGTAACCTGCTGCAGTCTGGGCCACTTCTTCCCCAGCCTCAGCGTCGCCAGTAGCTGTATCGGTTCGAACTCGCCTCCGAGGGGGGTGATCTTCGTCTGACTCCTCGATCACACGCTCAGGAGTCGGAACGAAATCCCGACGAGGTGGTGGTGGAGGCAGATCCTCCGGATCCGGGCGGTCGGTCCGAGGTGGCAGCTCCTCGTGTTGACCCCTCCGAGTAGCTCGCGGTGTATTGAACCTGAGGCGCGTCGGACGGACACGGGACCTTCTGCGCTTTCTCTTCTTGAGCGATTGCAGCTCGCTGGCCGTATCGTCAGTCTTCTTCACCAGAGTCTCAAGCATCCGCTTGATCTGTGTGAGGTCAATTGCGGCGTTAGGAGCGGGAGGCACCGTGTTCTCCGTGGAGTTGCTTCTGTCTTCGTCGTGCTGGTGAGACGAAGATCCTTCGTTGCTCATGGTGTTGCTTGACATCGTGATCGTGTGATGAAAACCCTAACTCTTGAGTGTCAGAAATCTGCAGTTAGTCCCCTTAGTCGGCGCCAAATTGTGGGGGTCGAAACCAACACAACTAGAATTTGTAAGAGTTCTAGGGAAGCTTGTGGGATTTCTATGGTAAGCTAGGGCCAAGAAAGATGTAAAGAGATTGTTTATTGCTCAGAAAAGCTTTGAGTACAAGTTTTCGTATTGAAATTGCGGATCCCCTTTAGGGTGTACAAAGAAGTCTATTTATACTATGTCTAAGTCGGCCTTGTTTCCTAAGTCCTTGTGGGTTTGCCTCGTCGGGGTCGGTCACGTTAAAATGGGCTTCGTATCCGGGCCGTAATGCTTCTGCCTTCAGACCATCTTCATGTAACTGGGCCGAAGGTTCCATCGGACCGAAGGTAGGATCGGCCCGTCGAGGTATCGCCGAACCGAGTCCATACTCGGCCGTCCGTCCACGCCGAACCCGTGGTCGGTCTTGGCGTGCCAAGCCTACGGTCGGCCCCTTGACGTGCCGACGCCACGGTCGGTCCTTGGCGAACCGAGCCTATGGTCGGTCCTCGGCGAACCGAGCCTATGGTCGGCTCCTTGACATGCCAGAGCCAAAGTCGGTCCTTCAACGTGCCGAGCCCGTGATCGGTTCTTGCTAAGTCCATAACCCTCTTGCTTCATTTTATTCTATGGTCACTTGCTTTGCTTCTATCCGCAAGAGGACCTTGGCGTATATTTGACTTTGACCGTTTAACGTCGAGCGGGTGAAAACCGACCCCAACAAAAATCATATCATATTTTTGGGCATTCACATATAATGGTTCTATCCAATAATATCATCTGATTCAACTCTAAATACAAAGAATTATGTGCACCATTACTAAGGCAAATAAAATTGGGCAATACTCATAGATACTACTTTTTAAAGTTTTTTTTCCAACCATACCACCAATTTTTAAAAGTTCCTTAGATATCAATTTTTTCAAATGTTCCAAAAATACCACAAAATTAAAATTAATTTTAAATAGTCAAAACTAACCCTAAACCTACACCCTACCCTCTAAAACTATACCCTAATTGTACAATAGTTAATCTAAACCCAAAAGTTTAAATTCTAAACACTTTAAAAATCAATTTATGTGTTTGTGGTATTTCTGAAAAGTTTTTTTTTTTTTAAAAGTGGTATATAAGGTATTTTTAAAAATTAATGGTATCTTAAAAACAAAAACTTTGTTTGGTGGCATCCTAGAGAATTTTTCAATAAAATTTGGCTATCTAAGTCTATGGGTTCAGGTTGGCCAAAAAAGGGTTTATGGTTACACATTATTTTGTATAAAGTCGCAAATCGTTACAACTCATCCAACCCTGTTTTTATTATTTTTACCGAAAAAATGGAAGTCATTGACATTATTGATCGTATTATACACGGGATCTTCTATATATTACAGTTGCATATAGTCAAATGAAAAATATGTGGCGTATAACTTCTGAATACGGCATATGAAATCAAATTTTTTAATTAAACAATCAACTTGCTCAATTTTCACTTTCTTTTGTATATTTTACACCACTACAACAAATAATTTGTTTGTTCAACGATCAATATCATTGACTTTTTTTTTTCGCAAAACAAACTTCTATAAAAACGAAGATCTAAGATTAAGATGTTGAGATAATTTTATATAGAGAAATTCCTTAAAATACCACACTTTTGATATTTTGTTTCCAAACATACCATCAGTTTTTAAAAGTTCCAAAAATACTACTTTTTTCAAAAAAGTTTCAAAAGTTCTAAAAATATTAAAAACACAAAAAATGATTTTAAAAAGTTTAGAATTTAAATTTTTGGGTTTGAGTTAACTATTGTACCATTATGGTATAGTTTTAGGGGATATAGTGTAGGTTTTAGAGTTTAGTTTTGAATATTTAAAGTTAATTTTTATTTTGCGGTATTTTTAAACCTTTTGGAAAAAATAGTATTTTTGGAACTTTTAAAAATTGGTGGTAGTCTTAGAAAACAAAAATTAAAAGTGTGGTATTTTTTAGAATTGTATATATAAAATTGGTATTGTTTTGTTAATAATATGCATTATAAGGGTTTTAATCCGGAAGGTGACGCAACAACAAATCACAAACCATTGCTACTTCTCTTGGTCAAAACTATATTGGATTGTATTAGAATTTCTATGAATCTTTATTCTTTTTAAAACAACTAGGTGACTTCCCGCACCGTGTGGAGGTGTGAATATCAATTCGTAACGTGGTTAATTTTAATATTGTAAAATATTATAAATTATGAATTATCAAAAACTAAGATGTCGTAGCATGTAAAACTAAATTGAAAATGTTGTTTATGACTTACTCAATAATGATATTTTAAATAATGAAAGATGATAAAGAACATAAGTCTGGTTTAAGAAATTTAAACAAAACAAAAGTCAAATTTGCAGAAACTGAGGAAGGTTTTGAAATATTTTCTTGTAGACGATATTTATCGGTGATTAGGATTTTTAACACAGTCCTAGATTTTGGTATTGATAAGATATTAAATTATCATATGAATAAATAACCTCTTCATCTCAATCAAATTTCACGTAGACTTCAAAGATTTCCACAAGACAATGATTTGAGCTTTAATTTTTTTTGTTACAAACGATGTCAAAATATTGTCAAAGAGTACGGCTTGAGAATCTTGTTTTGGTATGATCGACATTATGATATAGTCATGAAAAAATAAAAGAGTGTAGATTACTTTTTTTTTATTTTATCATATGTTATTTTGTGATATTATTCTTGATATATCATTGGTTCTAGAAATTAAAACCAAAAACGTATTCCTAAGATGATTTTGTTTATGTGTTTTGTTTTAGAAATTATTTTAAAATCGGAAAAATAATAAAATTATTATGCAAACCTCGTGTTTAGATTTTTCACAGTAATATAGGTTTTGCATCCAGATCATGAGAATCTTGGCCATATTTTTGAACTTTCTTGTTGCATTGACAAAAAAATGATACCAATTATTTGCAACATCAATTGATTTAATTGTGGCCAATGAAAGTGACATAGTTAATCGAAAAAATAAAATATTTTGTAAGTTAAATTTTTATCATTTGTAACAAAATAAATTGGTTCCTAAAAAATTGGACACAAAGATTTGAAACAAAAGAATTTAATTTATATCCGTGTTCTCACTCGTGAATGAAGATTATTTCTTTAAATTCATTTAGTAAAACAATAACAATAATTTAATTAAGAAAACTATCTATTTATTAGTTTAAGTCATGTCGTCTTTTATGGTAAGACATGTCATCATTCTATGTCATAATTTTTTTTAAACAAACCAATTAAATTAAAACACCTAAGCTCTTTCAATAAAACTACTTAGCTTTTAATAGATATAATTGTGGCCAACGAAAGTGACATAGTTAATCGAAAAAATAAAATATTTTGTAAGTTAAATTTTTATCATTTGTAACAAAATAAATTGTTTCCTAAAAAATCGGACACAAACATTTGAAACAAACAAATTTAATTTATATCCGTGTTCTCACTCGTGAATTAAGATTATTACCTTTTTGGGAAAGAGGTAAATTATTAGTCGATGGAAAGAAAAGTAAATTATTCGTGGATAATTTTGAAGAATCCGGCATATATTAACAAACTTTTTGCATGGGTTCGCCGTGGACTTATGGCTTGATTGGCACACTTGTTATCACCTGCAAATACACTGTTTATAGCCTGTAGTGGTTCATAATGTTTGACAACAATCATGAAAAACTTTTTCTACCGCTCCGTACCGCTCCAAATCGCTTAAAACCAAAAGCTGCTTTCTTCGAGCGTTTGCGGTTGCGGACGGATTTATTTTTTATTAGAAAATAAAATAAAATACACTTAAAAACTAGAAAATATATAATAAATTTTTAAAAAATCAAGATTTGAATATTATAATTATGAAATATATAATTAAATTTGATATTTTAAATTGGTAACTTATTATAATTTTATATTTATAAAATCTTCACACCAAATTTTCTTAATAAACTACAATCACAAATATATCTAAATCTAACAAACTAAAATTTTAAAATATAACATTAATCTACAAAAGAAACAATTTCTCCATTAAATTCATAACTTTCATCCAAAATAATTATAATAATAATAAACATAAGTATCATATACATTGTAACATCCGCAAACCAGATTGTCGAGTTTGGTACGGGGAGTGTCGATCGACACCAATGTTTCAGAGCCAGTTTTGGTTCAATTTTAAGTGCGGTTTATTGCGGTTTGGGAGAAAGAAACCCTAAGCTCGTATTTATAATATGAGAAGTCGCGTTTTGGGCGAGGGAGGCAGTAAGAAAACGTGAGAAAGAGAGGAAGAGAGAATTCTTAGTGAATTGTGTGTGTTGCTTGTTCTTAGGCTTGATTAGTGGCCTTTAGAGCGAGGTTTTGATATCGTGTGGTGTTGTTTCGCGTTTGTTAGAGGGAAATCAGTGGTTCTGTGTCATTTTCGAGTCTGATTTCGTGACTCTCCTCGTTTGTTCCCTTTCAATCCGTAACCGAGGTGAGTGCATGATCGTGATTACGTGATTAGTTTGTTAGGATATTGAATGATTGAATTTTGATGAATATGATTGATATTTATGTGTTTTCTGTGTGATATTGTGTGGCTTTGTTGTAATAGGTTTCTTACGATGAAACGGGATCGAGTCGCGAGAGGTTTCGACTCGGTCTAGGTTTCTGCGAGGAGTGTTGGGAAGGGCACCGGTGTTGCTGGTGATGGAGTTGGCCTGGGTATGGGTGCTGCTCCAGTTCTGGATCGTTTGGGGGGCATGTGGAGGATATTCTGACGCAGTTAATGGGGCGCTTTCCGGCGACAGTTCCGGTTCAAGCCCCAGAGGTGCCTCCAGTGGTGGAGGTGTAGCCAAGGGCTGCGGTGGCAGAGGTGCGTCCGACTTACCTTGAGATGGTGGGTCAGATGCGTCATATGAGTACAACGTTTTTTCCGGGTGGTGTTAGCCCCGAGGCTGCTTATGAGTGCCGTATGCGAGAATAGGCATGACCAAAATACAACCGTAACCGTATTTTGGACCGTAACCGTACCGTTTTAAACTATACCATAACCGTAACGGTTTTAAACGGTTAAAAATCGTAACAGTTAACCGTAAAATATATATTAGTTAAGGTTAACCATTTTTTTAATCGTAACCATTATTAACCATAAACGTATTAAAACCGTCGGTTAACCGTAAGGTTAAAAACTTAAAATTTTAAACGTAAACATTTTTTTTTAATTTAAATGTACCTATAATTTACATGTAATAGCTAATTAGTTATGTATATTAGGTGATTATCATGACATAAGAAAATTATGTATGGTTATATTTATGGACTCCAAATCTTAAAATATATAGAAAATAAAAGCATTATTTATCTACCCGTGAGTTGCATTTAATTTTTTATAAGAATAATCTATTTAATCCTAACATGTTTTGAATGAAATAAATGTATATACATGTTGAAGTTTTACTGCAAAAAAAGTTTTTGAAGACAAACAAAATTATTTGATGGCAAATAGAACTTTTAAATCTTAAGTTCAAAATATTTAAGAAAATTCTAATAGATCTTAAATTTCGTAATGGAGCTAAACAATTGTTTATAGAAATTTTGATCTGTTAAAAGATTAGCTATAGCTTTTTTATTATTTCACCCGCAAACAAAATAAAAATTTATTTGATTTTTATACCATTCCACTTTCAAAACATATTAAAGAATGAGTTATAAATATATAATTCTAAAACTTTACTTATAAATTTTGATTCATTTTAATAGTATTATAATTATAACCATAATATTAACCGTCTCATATTCATAACCGTATCTAACCGCATCCGTATTAACCGTACCGTATTTAACCGTATATTAAATGGTTAAGATTAAGGTTAACATAAAGTATTAACCATAATCGGTGGTTAAAAAACCGTAACCGCAATAACCGTAACCGTGGTCATGCCTATGCGCGTAGAGCGCAATTTCCGATCGATTCGCTGTTCTGAGGATTACTGAGTTGAGTTGACAATCCACTATCTGAGTGGTGATGCTCATTCGTGGTGGAGAGCTGTTGAGGCCAGGAGGCCTAGTGGAGTGTGGACCTGGGGAGAGTTCGTGGCTGAGTTCAACGCCAAGTACTTTCCTCAGAAGGCTCTAGTCGTCTCGAGACGAGGTTCATAATGCTAGTGCAGGGCGATCGTACTCTGCGACAGTATGACGCCGAGTTCTGAAGGCTGCTGGTCTATGCGGATAGGGGCATTGAGGATGAGCGAACGCAGGTCCAGAGGTTACTTAGAGGACTACAACCGGATTTGCGTACCAGATGCAGAGTGACGGAGTACGCCTTGAGGGCGAAGCTGGTAGAGGTTGCAGGGATCGAAGAGGATCTGAGAGGGCAGTCAACCGCAGTAGTTCCAGTGGCAGTTGCTCCTGCTGTTCAGCCGAGGAGGCAGCAGCACCAGCCGTTGAGTGGTTCCAGTTCTGGTTTCGGCAAAGGCAGCAAGCCTGCGCATGGCCAGAAACGGAAGTGGGCTGGCGCTTCCAGGCCCAGTCAGAGTCAGAGGGGCCGAGCGTGTTATGGATGCGTTAGTTTTGAGCATCGCTTGTCGAGTTGCCCCCATAAGGGTGACCATCAGCAGCAGTCACAACAGTCGGACTCGAGGGTTTGGTTCCACTGCAGAGAGATGGGGCATATCAGGTTGGTGTATCCTTGATTACCGTAGATGAGTGTTGCTGCAGTTCAGCCAGTGGCGCAGGTGGCGGCAGTGCAACAAGGTGGCGACAATGCAGCAGGTGGCAGCAGTGCACCCGTTGGGTTAAATCGGATCGACACCGCGAGTCTATACCCCGGGAGAGGTGGGGCAGCATAGCGGTGCGTCGATCACAGGTAAAATCTTTGACTCAGACTTTGTTAATTCTTTAGTTATTGAATTGTTGTTTGTTTCTTTTATTTTACTTGTGTTAGTTCTTGTAGGGTTCTCAATGCATGTGAATTGTGTAGGGACCTTGTTAGTGGGAGGTTTCGTATCCTATGTACTTTTCGATTATGGAGCATCAAACTGCTTCATTACCCCGGAGCATGCCGAGATCAGTGGCATCTGTAGCAGCGCTGGTGAGCGTTCGGGTTTGGTCAAGGTGGCTGGAGGAGGATTCCTGGCTACTTTGGGCCGTGCTAGAGCAGTTAATGTTCAGATTGCTGGGCAGTCCATGCCAGTAGATTTGGTGATTAGTCCGATGTAGTTGTAAGTTATCCTGGGGATGGATTGGTTATCGTTCTACCAAGTCCATCTGAACTGTTATCGAGGCAAAGTGGTCTTCGAGTGAGACGCAGGGAGGTTGGTGTTTCAGGGAGTGAGACCGACTTTATGGAGTCTCGTGATTTCTGTGGTTCAGGCAGTGCAGATGATTGAGCGGGGATACGAGGCTTATTTGGCAACGATTTCTATGCTAAAGTCTGTTGGTAAGGTTGCTATGAGTGAGATTCAGGTTGTTCGAGATTTCGAGGATGTTTTTTAGTCATTGAAGGGATTAATGCCGTCTCGGTCTGATCCGTTTATGATTGAGTTAGAGCCCGGGACAACGCCTATCTCCAAGACACCTTACAGGATGGCTCCAGCAGAGTTGACAGAGCTGAAGAAGCAGATAGAGGATTTAGCGAGTAAGGGTTTTATTCGTCCGAGTACTTCACCGTAGAGAGCGCCAGTGTTGTTTGTGAAAAAAGGATGGTAGTTTTTGTTTATGCATTGATTACTGGAGACTTAACCGGGTCACTGTGAAGAACAAACACCCTCTCCCGAGTACTAGATGAGTTGCTAGATCAGTTGAGGGGTGCTACTTGGTTCTCCAAGATTGACTTGGCATCAGGTTACTATCACATTCTGATCGATGAGGTAGATGTTCGGATGACGGCTTTTAGGACCAGTTATGGGCAGTTCGAGTTTGTAGTTATACCTTTCAGATTGATTAATGCGCCAGCAGCGTTCATGCGGTTGATGAACGACATATTTCAGGAGTATCTGGATGTCTTCGTGATTATCTTTATCGATGATATCCTGGTTTACTCGAAGAGTCCTGAGGAGCACGAGATGCATTTGCGGTTAGTTCTGTAGAAGCTTCGGGAGCAGAAGCTTTATGCTAAGTTGAGAGCAAGTACAGTTTTTGGCAGAGAGAGATGGGTTTTCTTGGCCATATTGTTTCTGCAGAGGGAGTTTCTGTGAAACCTGCTAAGATAGAGGCTATCCGTGATTGGCCTAGACCGTCTAACACTACCAAGATCAGGAGTTTTCTGGGTTTAGCAGGATATTATTGGAGGTTCATCAAGGGCTTTGCAAGTATGGCTCAATCGATGATGAAATTAACCGGGAAGGATGTTCCATTTGTTTGGTCACAGGAGAATAAGGACAGCTTTACAAAGCTGAAGGAGATGTTGATGAGTACACCGGTGTTAGCATTGCCCGAGCCGATAAGCCTTACGCAGTGTACACTGATGCTTCTGGGATTGGTCTTGGTTGCGTGCTGATGTAGGAGGGTAGAGTGATTGCGTATGCTTCGAGGCAACTGAGGGGTGCTAAGCGTAATTACCCTACACATGAACTAGAGTTAGGTGCGGTTGTATTTGCGTTGAAGATTTGGAGATCCTATCTATACGGTGGGAAAGTTCATATTTTTACAGATCATAAGAATCTGCAGCACATTTTCACTCAGCCGTTGATGAATGTGAGACAGATTCGTTGGGTTGAGTTGTTGACAGATTACGAGTTGGATATCGTTTACCATCCTGGTAAGGTGAACCAGGTAGCAGATGCCTTGAGTCGTCAACGAGTAGATTTGGCTCAGGAGCAGGATATCGAGTCGCTTGTGAGAAAGATTGGCACTTTGCTGTTATGTGCTATTTTGCAGGAGCCATTGGGCTTAGAGGCGGCTAATAAGGCAGATATTTTGAGTTGGATTCGAGTGGTTCTGGCGAGTGATCAGAGTTTGGTTGCTGCGTCGATCGCAGAGGACTCTGAGTATCAGGTCTCTTCGAATGGGGCGATTCTTGTTCAGGGTCGAGTTTGTGTACCCTAGGTAGAGGAGTTGAGGCAGGAGATTCTGCGAGAGGCTCATGCAAGCAAGTTCTCGATTCATCCTGGAGCGACAAAGATGTATCGTGATCTCAAGCGGTACTATCACTGGGTCGAGATGAAGAGAGATGTGGTTGATTGGGTTACGAAGTGCAACACGTGTTCATTGGTTAAGGCTGAGCATAAGGTTTTGAGTGGTTTATTGCAGAGTCTACCCATTCCAGAGTGAAAGTGGGATATGATCACGATTGATTTCGTGGTAGGATTACCTAATTCGCGGATCTTTGATGCTATATGGGTGATTGTGGACCGGTTGACTAAGTCTGTACATTTTTTGGCCATTAAGAAGATAGACGGAGCGGCTATTTTGGCGAAGAAATTTGTGAAGGAGATTGTAAGGCTACATTGAGTGCCAACCAGTATTGTGTCAGACCGGGATCCGAGATTTGATTCAGAGTTTTGGGGAGCATTTTAGGCAGAGATGGGTACTAAGGTGCATATGAGTACAGGTTACCATCCGTAGACTGACGGGCAGTTAGAGAGGACGATTCAGCCTTTAGAGGATCTGTTGTGGATGTGTGTACTGGACTGGGGTGGTCACTAGGTTGATCATTTGAGCTTGACAGAGTTTGCTTATAATAACAACTTCCAGGCGATCATTGGGATGACTCCTTTTGAGACTTTGTATAGGAGGCCATGCAGGACACCCCTATGCTGGATCCAAGTGGGGGAGTATTCATGGGGCTACTTATGTTGAGGAAACGACAAAAAAGGTTCGTGTTGTGAGGTTGAATATGAAGGAAGCTCAAGATCGGCCAAAGAGCTATGCGGATAAGCGGAGATGAGAGCTTGAGTTTGCAGTGGAAGAGCGTGTGTATCTCAAGATGCTATGTTGAGGGGTCCTAACAGATCTATAGCAGAGAACAAGCTGAGTCTGCGGTTAATGGGTCTGTTTCCAGTAGTGGAGTGGGTGGGGCCGGTTGCTTATTGGCTAGAGTTACCTCCGATTATGAAGGTATTTCATAAGGTGTTCCATGTTTTGATGTTGAAGAAGTGCCTACATGAATCGAAGGAGTTAGTGGCAAAGATTCCTGAAGATCTACAGCCTGATTTGACGGTTCTGGGAGTTCTTGTGAGGATTCTCGAGAGGAGAGTCAAGGAGTTGCGTCAGAAGAAGATTCCACTGTTGTGAGTTTTGTGGGATTGTGCTGGTTCTGAAGAGGAGACTTGGGAGCCTGAGGCAAAGGTGAAATTAAAGCTCAGGAAGTGGTTCGACAAGCAGGTCGCAGTTTGAGCTTTATTTCTCTTTGTAGTTCCAGTTTCAGTTATTTAACATGTTTTCTTTTGTTGTATTTTTGTTTTTGTTATAACGATTATACTTTTTGGAGATTTATAAGATGGAGTTTTCTTATTTGTTTGTATATAAGATGAGTAGTTCTTATATTATTATGTTTATGTGGGCTGGTATTTGTCCCTGTTGTTGAGATATTCTGGGTTAGGGAAGATCGAGTTTGACCACGATAGGTAGTTTTAGTTGATAGATGTTTATAGACGTTTTAGAATTCACTACTCTAGGGGTTGCGGTCCTGAATAACTCATTCATTTTGTTTGGAGATGATCAGTTCTCCAGTGAGGATGATTAGTTCCTCAGAGGAGATGATTAGTTCTCCTGTATACTCTTTTGGGATGATTAGTTTCCATTTTGAGTATCAATAACTCAAAGGATGCGTCCTGCGAGTGGGAGGGGTGTGGAATGAGTTATGAGTAATAAATTTCTGGAAACGGCGTATAAACATGAGACTAGACGAGGGCCTCAGAAATCGGGTGTTAGGATCTTGGATGGTATTAACCAGTTTTGGGTCAGTTTGGGTCTTTGATAGACGGTTTTGTGAGGATTCGAGGACGAATCCAGTTCATTGGGTTGGGGGGGGGGGAATTATAACATCCGCAAACAAGATTGTCGAGTTTGGTACGGGGTGTCGATCGACACCAGGGGAGTGTCGATCGACACCAATGTTTCAGAGCCAGTTTTGGTTTGATTTTTAAGTGCGGTTTATTGCGGTTTGGGAGAAAGAAACCCTAAGCTCGTATTCATAATATGAGCAGTCGCATTTTGGGTGAGGGAGGCAGTAAGAAAACGTGAGAAAGAGAGGAAGAGAGAATTCTTAGTGAATTGTGTGTGTTGCTTGTTCTTAGGCTTGATTAGTGGCCTTTAGAGAGAGGTTTTGATATTGTGTGGTGTTGTTTCGCGTGTTTGTTAGAGGGAAATCAGTGGTTCTGTGTCGTTTTCGAGTATGAATTCGTGACTCTCCTCTTTTGTTCCCTTTCAATCCGTAATCGAGGTGAGTGCATGATCTTGATTACGGGATTAGTTTGTTAGTATATTGAATGATTGAATTGTGATGAATATGATTGATATTTCTGTGTTTTCCGTGTGATATTGTGTGGCTTTGTCATGATCAGTCTCGTACGATAAAACGGGATCGAGTCGCGAGAGGATTCAACTCGGTCTACGTTTCTGCGAGGAGTGTCGATCGACACCCCCTTTTATGATCGCGAAGTTTGGTTTTGGAAATAGAGTGTCGATCGACACCATGGAGGAGTGTCGATCAACACCACTTGTTACTTTGTGAAAATTTGCATAATTGTTGAATGTTGATTGTTCGCGTAGTATTTGACATTCTATTTCCCTATTATGTAATCGGTAGGCGGGATGACCGCTTCACTGAGTATTTATGATAATACTCACACAACTCTTATTTCATGTGTTGCAGGTAAAGGAAAAATGTGATCGTGGAATCGAGGCGTAGGAAGAGGATGATAGAGATTGTGTTTTTGTTGTTTAGTCTAGCGAACCGTTTGTTAGGTTGCTAGTTCAGTTCATTCCTGAATTTGATATTTGAATTCATTTGGAGTAATTGGTTATTTATTTTATGGAATTATTTGATGTTTGATGGTTTAATTGAGTTATTGATTTCCGCAGTAGAATTTCTAGGTTTTTTTTAAAAAAGCTTGGTTGTTTCATACATGATATTCAATATTTAATTTTATTGAATTAATAATTTTATATTTGATTATAATAATATGATTTTTGATACTTTTTATAATTATTTACTGTGTTTATATTGTTAATTTATTGTTTAACCGCTATGCAACCGCTAGTCAACCAGTCGTAAATATCCTGCAAACTCACCCATTTCCAAACACTACACCAATCGTGTAAATCGTTTCATAACGCTTAATACCGCCACCGTCCGCTTTCGCAAACTCCCTCAACCGCACCCGCATCCGCTGCGGTTAAACCAGTCATGTTCGTAATTGTTTAGTTTGGGAGCTTCTGTCTAAGTATACTTTATTAGTGAAGACAATTTGCTTATTTTTACAAAGAATTTATTAAAGAAATTAATTACCTTTAAAACATTTTAGTTTAGATTTTTATATATTTGGTGTTGGATTTGAAAATTAATTGTCTTACTAGTAAAAGATACGAAAATAACGACAACGTATTCGGTTGGAGATTTGGTTTGTATTAATAACAATGTTGTACCATAACAATAACTTAAATATGGTAGTCGCCGTGTGTGAATTGCATACAAGATGAAATAAAACCACAAAACTCTTAGGGCTTGGTGGAAAATATATTGTGCAATTACGAAAATAATAATTATGGAAGATAATGTTTTAAACGTCCACTTCAAGTAAACAAATATTAAAAAGAAAATCTCTCTTAATTCATGCAAACAATAAATATAGTTTTCGAAGTCTCCTTTAATTCACTCATGGGCATGGCCTCATCCATTATATATAGTCTTACAATTTGCTAACAATCGAAGCACCTTATACCTTACCAATCAAGAACTTGCTATTCTCTAATTCATACATATAAATAAGCCAACCTTTTCTTTCTATTTATCTCTCTCTTCAACATTTTCTCACATCATTTTTCGTATAAATAGATTTGCGCCTAATGATCGAGGGAGAGTCCAAGGCATTGTGGATTGTTGTAGCCACAGTGTTTGCAGCAGCAGCCACCGGGGTACTACCGGGGGCGCGTGGACAACAAGTGCCGTGTTACTTCGTGTTTGGAGACTCTGTATTCGACAATGGTAACAACAATGTCTTGAACACCATGGCAAAGGTCAACTATTTTCCTTATGGTATAGATTTCCCACAAGGTCCAACCGGTCGGTTTAGCAACGGACGTAATGTTCCGGACGTTATCGGTTAGTTTAACCGCTTTTCTTCTTCATTTACGTTAATAAACAAAGTTTTTTGTTTATTTGTATTATTCGATTATCAACAACACACTAACAACTATATATGTTTGATGTCATACACACGATCATCGTCGTTTTGCTTTATAATGTTACGCATAAAGAGAAGTATCTTAATAGTTTTTTAAAATACCACCAAAAAATGTGGTTTATAAAA
This sequence comes from Draba incana, assembly GCA_963576765.1. Lineage (NCBI taxonomy): Eukaryota > Viridiplantae > Streptophyta > Magnoliopsida > Brassicales > Brassicaceae > Draba > Draba incana. Next base: position 23,544,081 of record OY755210.1, on the reverse strand, counting down.
GTTTTATAAAAGTTATTCGATCATTCAGGATCGACTTATGCTTAAGCGTTTAGTACCCAATCTAAAACTTAAATTTGTGATAGTTTGGAATTTTAAGATTTTGTACTTAATCGTAGAAAACAAAAATAAAATAAAATAAAAATATAGTAGTTTTGACAATTTTCATTTCAATAATATATGTTATAAAATAATTTATGAATTTAAAATATATGAGTTTAAAAATTTAACGTGTGGTTCTTTCGCATTAAATTTTAAAAGTAATATTACAAAAACAATTATATTTCTTTTGACATTCTAATTAATCACATCAATTTCTATAAGTATTATACAAAAAAAACTTGGAATTATTATTTTTAGCTCAACTAGTGGATTTCACTGATTTTATTCCACCGTTCGCCGGAGCATCACCGGCACAAGCTAACATCGGACTCAATTACGCTTCCGGTGCCGGTGGTATCCGAGAAGAAACCAGCCAAAACATGGTAAACCCCTGAATATACATAATAATATAAATCTCATAATTGATCTCATCCTAAAATAAACAAAACTAAACTGATATATTTAGGGTGAAAGAATCAGTTTGAGACAGCAAGTAAACAACCACCTGTCGGCGATTACAAAAGCGGCGGTGCCACGGAGTAAGCTACGCCGATGTCTATACACAATCAGCATCGGAAGCAACGATTACCTCAACAATTACTTCTTGCAACCTCGTTCTCGAACTAGTCCTACTCCTACCCAATTTGCTCAATCTCTCATTCTACTCTACCGTGTTTATTTGACGGTAAGTTTATGTAAAGCTCTTGTAGAATTATTTTCTTTATTGTCATGTTGCTCTCAGTTGGGGAGGATTTACCTTGTTAGACAAAAACTAAAAAAATTGTTATATTTCATCATTTGTTTCTAGTTATGGTGCTAGTTACATAAAAGAAATTCAAAATTGTTATTATTATTGTTTTTATGACAAAAAAGAGATAAATGTTTGAATACATGTAGGAATTATACGTACTAGGAGGAAGGAATGTAGCTTTGTTCGGAATCGGTAAGATTGGGTGTATACCACGGGTTGTTGCTACCCTCGGTGGTGGTGTTGGTTGCGCCGAAGAAGTGAATCAAGCCGTGGAGATCTTCAACAATAAACTCAAAACCCTTGTCACAGATTTAAACCGCCAACTTCCTGGGGTTAAGTTCACTTATGTTGATCTATTTTCTGGAAATGCTTCAGATTTCGCCGCTCTTGGTAATTTCGTTTTCTCAATATTTTTAACCTCTTTTTTTAGATTCTCTTATTAACTTCATAGGCAAACTAACGTTAAAAAGTGCTCTAAGAATTTATGACATATATAAGCTTTTGTTTTTTTTTTCTTTTTTCTTTTTCCTTATTATATGACATATATATGCTTTTGTATATATATATACATACAGGGCCGGCTTAGACCCTGTGCAAGCTGTGCATTGGCACAGGGTCCCACTGCTGGGACCTACATTTTCAGCTAAAATTGTTTGCAAAAAGGGCCCTAAATGTTTGGAAAGTTCACAAAAGGGTCCTATATTTTGTAAATGTTAAATAAAGGCCCTAAATTCTACATAATTTCAATTTTTTTTGCTTTAAGGCACAAGGCCCATTTCCATACTGAGCCGGGCCTGTATACATACATACATATATATATATATATATAAGATCTTTTTGAATTTTGTAGGGATTACGGTTGCTGATAGGAGTTGTTGTACGGTTAAACCGGGTGAAGAACTTTGTTTGTTGAACGGACCGGTTTGTCCAGACCGAACCAAATACATATTCTGGGATAACGTGCACACCACAGAAGTGATTAATGCAGTGATAGCTAACTCTGCGTATAACGGTGTTAATACTTCTCCATATAGCATATCTCAGCTTGTGAATTAAAGAGCTTTATATCCATTGATAAACAAAATGGATGGGTCTTTAGTTTACTATTAACTGGTTCGTTTACGTACGTAAACCATATATTATTATATAAACATTATCGACTGAATAATGAATAAAAGGATTGCAATAGTTGACAATACAAAGAAAGGTTTGCATTTGAAAAAAAAAAAGAGGATGCAACATTAATCATACATGCCTCCCAATATAAACTTTTAAGGGTAATTGGCATGAATAATACCCATGTGATTAAAAATTAAGTCTATAACATGACCTAAATCAAAATTAGGTATCTAACATTGATTAAATATACAATTACCTTTTTATTTTTAATCTATTTTTGATTTTTAACTTATGAAAAAAAAACCTAAAAATAATAATATTACCCTAATACCAAATTCTACAATTTCACCGCCGGCCACTTTCTTTTTCTTCTTCTTCTTCTTCTTCTTCTTTTTCTTCTACAATTCATATTGATGATTTTCTTCTTCTCCTCCTCCCCCTTGTTATGCTCCTTCTTCTTCTAGTGCTTCTTCCCCTCCCCCTTCTTTAAATGAATTTTACAATTATACAATCTTAACTTGTTATCATGAATTAAATCTCCAATTATGTATTTATTTTGTTCTTAACTCGTTGCCACAGATCTTAATCTCCATTCACGAATTAAGATAGTGCTCGATGGAGATCGACATAGTTAACTATCTTCGAAAAACAAAATCGGTAACTATACTTTACTTAACTATGAGTTACACCCATAATTCAAAATTAACTCATGGTAACTCATGTTACCAATCAAAGCCTAATTTTGAAATTATCTATATGCGCTTTGAAATGAGAAATTTACCACAATTGTCATAATTTCCCAATTCCTTTCCGTCTATACCATAACCCTCAATTCCTTTCCAATTTACTACCACAACCTAGACGAAAAGACAGAAATACCCACACTTTAGTTCATTGTCTGTTTGAAGCGCGTGACATGCAAACCCTTTGATTGACGTTTGACTGACACAACATGACCGAGTAAATAAATTGTGAATTACAATACAAAACTCTGGAAACTTTAATTCAACTTACCTCCAAAAACACAATAAACTGCCTTTTCGGTTTTATTCATCTAATCGACATTTCTCCCATCTCTCTCTAATTTTCATACAAAAAAAACTCTTCTTCTTCATCCCTGTTGAATTGCAAGGAAGAGAAAGACTCAGGTAATTGTTGGTCTCACTCATTTCTTACAGAACCTCGCTACTTCTTTCCATTATAGTGTTTGCGGCCTCTGGTCCACACCTAGTATTGTCCATCGAAAGCGTTTTGTGCCTATCTAATTTGTTTGTGGGTTGAATTTGCAGGTTTCATGCAATAATGTCCACTTCAAGACGGAAGAAGAAAAGTTATCATAATTTCATCCCTGTTCCTATTCCGCCTCACCCAGATTTCCTGAATGGGCCGGACCCATATCTGCTTTCAAGAAGATTGTACCGGACCGATCGTTATCCGCCTGAAGGCCGCAAAAATTCGTACTCAAAACATGAGTACCTGCTTGAGTTGGTTGAAGCTCTCGAGGGGACAAAAGAGTTCATGTTATTCGGGTCTCTTTGATATACCTGTTCGAAAGAGTTCTCTATCTGGCAAACTGGTACATCAACTTCTCTGTCATGCTGTTCACACGAATAAACCTTAGGAGATCTGGTTCGTTTTTGCTGGACAACCTTTCCGGTTTTCCCTTCGTTAGTTTGGAGTACTAACTGGCTTGCTTTGTGGTCCTTACCCTTCGGAAAAGAAGTTGAAGAGTTGGCGAGCACCTCCAAAGGGGTAGGATTTGTACTGGTTTTCTCTTTTCGGAAGCAGACAGAAGTCTGTTGAAATCAAAGACATTGTTGGTTGGCTAAAGAAGGATAAGAGGCTTCCTGAATCCCAAAAGATGCCTGGTTGGAGGAGGATTCGCCTTCCACAATTAGTTATTGTGGAAGGTATTTTAATAGTGACTGGTAACCCTGCTAGAGCATCTGTTGATGTTGTAGAAATGTTGAGAAAACTGGAGAAGTTTGAAGAATATCCATGGGGTCGTGATTCATTTGAGTGTACCACAGAGATGTTTAAAGTTAGCAAGGTCAAAGATCTTGAAGAACTGACGAAGAAACTGAGTCAAACTCATACAGCTACACATGGTTTTACTCTTGCATTTCAGCTGCTCATATTCAAGGTGATCCTTGAGTTGGAGGTGTTCCTCAACGATGATGACGATGACAAAACTTTCACTGACACGTCTGTTGTGCGCCTTACTCATTTGAGGAAATTTCACAACTCCAACATCATAGGAGTTGAGAATTTGGCTGATGTAAGTTGTCCATGGTGATCCTCATTCTTTATTGTCCACATGGAAGTTAATAATAATGTTTATTGACAAAGTCTTTGTATGTGTCACTTTCATCACAGCTTTCCATCCCGGCTGAGGATGGTCAATACAGTGGAGTTAATGTTTGGTGTGACGATGTGGAGTATGAGAGTGTTGTGTACCTTGATAGGGCAATTGGAAGCCTATGTACGTTCTACAAATCATTGCGGCTCGGTGGAGTTGATGAATTCCCAGTCATTGTCCCTGAACCTCCACCCAAGAAAGGAAACAATAGGAGGAAATGTTTTCCAAGGCAAACCTACACGGCTAAGGATAAATGCAAGGGTAAATTTGATGATGAGAAATCATTCACAGGGTCTGAGCAAAGTTTTAAATCCACTGACGTGGATCACGTTCTCCAGATGGTGGAAAAAAAAATCAAGCCCATGCGCTTGAGATGAAGGAGGTTTTTTCTGCCTATTCTCATGAAATCAAAACTTTGTTTGCAGCTCAGGGAAAGGAAACAACAGACTTGCTAAAAACTCACACAATTGCTACCAAGGAATTGTTTTCTGTTGAGAAGAAATTAATGAAGGACGGGATTGTGGATGAAATTGTCAGCGCAATGCGACAAGGTACCAAGTTTCCTAGCCCCCCTAGAGCGTCTTCGGACTGTACTAAGGACTCACCAGTGCATAATGATGGATAAATAGATCAAAATGATGGACAACAAGCTAGAAATGATGGACAACAAGATGCTGGCCCTGGGAGTGTTCTGGAGAATCTCAATACGGAATCATGGTCAAGATACGCCGGTGTACCCAATGTTCTTCAAAATCTAAGACAGTACTCTGAAGATGGAAGTGTATAGGGGGAGAACAATGTGAATATAAATATTTCGTCTACCTCTTCTTTTTAGTACGATGTTCATCAAAAATACTCTCTGTGTTATCTACTGAATATGTTAATTAGTCCATGTAGGATAAGGGAGTAGATTATGACTGTGTGAACCACACCAAGTCATCCCATGATGGTAATATGGCTCAGGGGAATGAAGCTGAAGTAGAGGTATGTGATAAATCTTGTCTGCATACCAATCTGGTTATAATCACAACATTTTTTTTCCTGGTAAACACAATTGCTTTCATGTATTTAGGTGGAAGTATCCCTAAACGCACCCACTAGTTCAAGGGTAGACGTTCAAAAAGAGACTCCTAATACTGTGAAAAGTAGCATTGGTAAACAATCTGAAGTGGAGGTTGGTGACCACATTGAGATCCCCAACACAGTTATTGCGGCAAAGGGAGAAAGTCTATGCGTTGAAGAAGAAAATATCCAGGTTTTGTATATCTTTTAGTTTGTTCCTCACAGAATACAACATATCTAATGGATTGGAAACGAATGTTTGCAGATGCAGAAGATCCCACACGCCACCAGCCATGCACAAGATGCAATGTTTTTCGCCACCCCATCTGATGAATACACGGTATGTATTTACACATCACTGCAAATAACGTTACTTAACCATTTTAATTGGACATTGGGTAAATAAAAAATCTAATAATGTCCATCTAGGCTACTGGGAATCAGTCTTTAGCCCTTATACCAGTCAATATAGTTGCTGATAACTTTCCAACCGAAGGACAGGTTCTATCTTTGGTTTGTAACCAGCGTAGAAATTTTTATTCCTAGTTACTTAATGTCCATCATGTTTTTATTTACATTCCCTCTTTTTTAGGAGTTTCAAGTAAATGACATTAATGATGGGACGGGTAAACTCCAAGAAGATGAGCAGGTTATCCCTAAGAACTCTCCTTAATTTAGACACCTCCTTCGTTTTGTTTTTGGATTGCAGGTTGACATGTTCCTCACAATGTTTGTGGACATATGTTTTGTATGCAGAAGGTATCAAGTTAGAATAGTGATGGTGCAAGCAAAGAAGTCCCAATTGTAGAGGTTTGAATGCTTATTTTAGTTAATTGTATGAATATGGTATAAATTATAGCTTTTATTAACTCGACATTCCTATACCTATGTCTAGGTGAATGTTGGTGATGTTGGAAACAAAATTCCTGGGTCGTCTACAACCCCTAAAGGTCTGAAGAGGAGTTATGAAGAGGATATTGGGTTAGACTCTCTTGAAGTTCTGCCTGCTAAAAGAATTAGGAAGGAGCCTATTAGATTTGGTTTTTCTGGTGTCAAGTGTGCCCACTCTAGTGAGGGTGAGGAGCTGAAAACAAAATACCTTGCCAAGCTTAAGGCTGAACGAAAGAGGTATGATTTTATTGCAATTTCCTATATGTCGCTTTCAAACTCAAAGTTGTCCACTAAACTCCAAATAATTTAATTTTCTCTATCTCAGGGAATATATCATTGATGGACATATTGTTGGGAAGTCCTTTTTCATTGAACACCACACTCCCAACTGCCCCCTTACCCCCAATGTAAGAATTATGTTTACCTTCTGTGGTCTTCCATGTATTTGTATTTTGCTACTTACTCACTGTGGTTATTTGTCACACAGCACATTGATGCTCTACTGAGTCTGGTTTGGTGCAACCACATTGACAAACTGCTGAGAAGTAGAGTTGGTGTCTTAAACATATGGTTTACTAGAGTGATTTCAAGTGATTAGAGCCGGTGGAAAAATGTGAAAAAGGGTTAGGAATGGCCATAGAGTAGTGGTGTGAAGAATTATGTTCGCGGGATTGTCCCTGGACGTTTCAATAAGCTTGCATAGTTTACTGATATAGACTCCTTTTATACTGTGATGGACTGGGGGAATGCTCACTGGGTTACAATTTACGTCGACCTCCTCAATCTCATCTCACCATCAATATATTTGACCCTTGCCTTCTTACTCACGATGACAAGACAGTTGTGAAGATAATAAAACCTTTTTTTGAGATGCTCGAGGTTGTAGTCCTTGCTCACCAAACTCTTAGACCTACTGCCCCCATTTCGTTTAGCGTCAGGAGGTGTCGTGACTCGTGTCAGTCAATTCGTGAGGCTGACTTTGTTCCTATCGCAGTGAAGTATGTGGAGCTTCATATCCAAGGAGAGTCATTGGAGGCAATAACCTGCGAGATGATGGATGACATTCGGATGCAATATTCCGTGGACATATTCCGTGAATTCGACCACGACTTAAGTGTCAGTTGTTGACTATATCCCAATAAATATTTTCATAACGTCTATTTTCGTATCTATGTAGAACTTTTGAATATTTTTTCCTTTGCTTTCAGACTCTAGTCCATTCGGAAGTCATTTGTGTATAGTTTGTTATCGTACGCAATGTAGACGTAATCGTGTTTATGTCTCTGGGGATATAATCAATTTCCAGGGGTCATAGACCAATGTAGGTATCATTATGTATCTGTCACATAAGCTTTATGTCCCAATTGCGTGTTCACTCTACTTACTAACCCTCTGAATGACACATTGCAACTTCAAATCACACACTTGCGTTCGCTGAAATCTATGTAGGAATTTATATATATTTTTAAATATAAGTGATCAATGTGATAAAATCGAACCCCACCACATTCTTTTAAATTTTATGTAAAAGACAAATAATGTCTCATGGTGGGTTGTCTTTTCTCATTTATATATTTTTGACCATCACTCTATATCAACGATCCCCCATCTACCCGGTTATTCTAAAAGAGCACCATTTCTATGAGTCTTACCAAATGGGCCGAACATTCAGTTACATTCTTTCAGAATCATCCGATGAGCATCTCCCATTTAATGAGTCTGATTACTACTTCCCGGAGTACCAGCCATATCCTCTAGTTATTGGTCTACTTGACAAGTGTCAATATGGTGCTTTACTGACCGTGATCATGTCACAGTCCGAGGAAAACCCTGGCCGAAGGTTCTATGAATGTGTAGACAAAGATGTAAGTCGAACCTCTCTTATTTGCTTTTTATTTTTATTTTTTATTTCTATGTCCAATCGATTTGGTCCCCCTACTAATTTTTCCCATTTTGTTATAGTCAGGAGGAAACCACTTGTTCAAATGGTGCGATGCCGGGCTTAAGAACGCCAACGCCGCACTAGCTGATCGTTTGGACTTCTTGACAATCGGATTTGATGGTCAACATGTTGATCCTCCAGTCGTATGGGAACGTGTTGTCCATCACGATGGGAAAATAAATGAGCTAGAAGAAAAAATTCGTCGTATTCAACACCATGCTGCGTTTCGTTGCAGGAACTTCCTTTCCCCGGCGTCGCTTGTGATTCTTTGTCTCTGCATCCTACTTGCTGTATTTGCCACCTACAACTAATCTGCTTCCTGCTTACCAGTTCCATATCTACTTCACCCCCACCATATGTAATTTATTTTATTTTCTTTTTCAAGGTGTGGACATATTTTCAATTCATGTCCATCCACATCGGCTTTTATTGTAGTGCTTCAATGTACTACCGTTTGTATCATATTTAATATCGCTGTTTGTAAAATGTCTCTTTAATTTATGGTGGTTTTTTATGGTACGATTACTGTTGCTAGTAAATTATAAACTTAGTGATTTGACCCCACTATAGACATCTAAAAATCTATCCCTTAAAGTAGTATACACATCTTTTTTCACACCACACGAGGAGTGAGTATCTCCAAAGTCAAACGACTATATTTGAATTAAATATTAATTGTAGAAACAATATTGCAATTTAGACCACATACCACATAAAGAAAAAGTTTATAAGATCCATAACAAAGTGAATACAAACTTGGTGGACAATCATAAACTAATTACAAATTTATAAGTGGATTACAAGCCCACCAACTAGTGCACTGTTGACAAGCGGAATTAACAGATGCAAACGTACAACCTTCGATGCGGTTTGGAGGATATGTCTTTAGCGGAGGATATGAAGGATCCCACCACCATTTACAACATCTTTCACACGATTCATTGTAAACACATAGTGGACAACATCCTTCCGTGATTGGGGGGCTTAGGAAAGACTTTTGCCATTTAATAGAGAAGTGTAGTCTATTATGTGCGTCTATTGAGTCGATGTCCCAGAACATCAACCGTTCCACGTCTACGGAGCGGTCAAATGATCCAACAAGAGCGTTGAAAATCGTCATTTCCTCGTTTCCTTCCCTCCTCCTATCGGCAATGAAAAGGAGAAACGCAAACGCGAAAAAAATCTTTACGTCACTTGATAGAACATCACCTAGTAGTTCTATATCCCGTTCCACATCACCGTCTTGTACTGCTAACCACATGCCCTCAAGGTAACACGCTTTAGGGTTTCTGGCGAGTGTACAACGAACAACAAATAACTGGAACTGCGAGCCTTCGTTAACCACGCTTGGATAAAATAGTGCAAGGTACGCTAACGATGTAGCCTTTAGGACATGTGGATGGAAAGCGAGTTTCATCCCCTTTTTTTCGCTTGCAATCAGTGTTTTGAGAGTAGTTGCCCCATCTCTTGCAAGTAATATGGCAATGGATATTCTCAAATGCTCTGGAAGGGACAAAAGCAAAGAGAAGGTGCCCATTTTGACTTTTTGGCGTTAGGACAATTTAGTTTATTATATTTATAAGAAACTATAAGCAGGTGGAAACCCTCTAACACAAACTTGGTGGGTAACCACCCGTGGACTATTTTGAGTTGGTTATTTCGTCCATTTAATTGATGAGTTTGTCCATTTTCGTCAGTGCAAATGAACCCATCAATGATGGTCCACCCCTAACATTACAACTGACAAAAGATTTACTACAAACGTTCCCCCCTTACATAGTTATAATGCTTTCAACAACTTCAGGAATATAACAAACATTTCCCCATGGAATTTTTCACAAAATAATAATTATGTTTAACATTAAACAGTTCCAAAAACGGCAAGTTGTCCACGTAACATTCCCATTTTTCTAAAGTGGATTCTTGCAACTTGCCCGATTGTGTCCCATAATCCCGCAACTATTGCATTTCCTTGGTGCTCCTCTGGGACCACTGCCCCCCTATTCTGGAATCCACATATGAAAGTGTCAATAATTTGACACTTTCATAATGTAAAATGTCAATAATTCTCTAAAGTGTCAATAATTTGACAAGTTAGGAAATAATGTAAAATTTTCACAACACTTACTGGATACTCACCCTGTGATGGGATTCTTTATGTTATAGGTCTCCCGGAGCCTCTTTTGGTATTCGAGGCATCAGTGTCCACGGTAGTATACTTGCTAGGAATGTCTTCATCTCTTTCATTCGGCGGGGGTAGCAAGTTGTCTTCCCATAGCTTAGCCCATTCAGTGCACAAGAAACACTTTCCCACAAGTGTATACATGTCGACTTTATTCACACCAATCACCACCAATGCATGATAACAGGGAATCATAAAAACATTGAAAACTCTATATGTGCATATTTTATTACCCAAGTCCACTTTAAACACCAACCCATCGCTATCGTTAACCTGGTACACAGACAATGTTGAGCTAAAAACTGCACAATCCGTTGCTTCCTTAAGGTGTTCAACCAAGATGTCCTCAATCTCGGGAGTACAAATTGTCTTCGTCTTCTTTGTAATCTCACAGCGCTTGGAGAACCACCCCATCAACATTGTTCTAATAGACTCTACCATGGTGGCTATTAGAAATGACATTACCTTATTCATTGCAGAATTTAGTGATTCCGAAATGTTACTCGACATTAGGTTATACCGATTCTCGAGAAAATATGCTAGTGTCCAATGCTTAAGACCCACTTTGATCAGCCATTTAGCATAATTAGGTCTTCGCTTTTCAACCTCCTCAAACCAATATCGAAAATCCCCTACGGTATATGCCCTGGCTGCGTTTGAAACAATGTTAGCTAGCCCCACATAATTGTATTTGTGTTTCACATTTCGATGCAGATGGACGGTGCAACAACCATGCTGCGCTAGTGGGTAAACACT